>JAOWBP010002978.1:16980800-17031906 GCA_028571105.1 Tragopan temminckii
CGCCCGCCCGCCCTCAGCACCGCCTCTCGGCGCCTCCCGCGCCGCCCTCACAGCGCCCCCCCAACGGCCGCAGTGCGGGGCCGCCCGCCGCCCTGACTCGGGGGAGCGGCTCGGGGCTCCGCGGGTCGGGACCCTAAAACGGGACCCGAGGTGCTCGTTCCAGCCCCACTCCACACTGAACGCGCGTCCTCGTTGTATTATGTCGCTCTTGGTTTCTGTTTGGGCTGTGAGAATCGTGAAAACTCCGGTTTTGTTAATCAATGTATGGAATCTAGGCATAAATTTTGTTGTACGTTTAGCAAGCCGTGCGGTTTGGACTATCAGATATCCTTCTCTGTCCATAGAGTACAAGGCTGTCACGTACCAAAAGCTTGTAGAGGTCTGTGATCTTTCTGCTACTACCCTCTAGACTTCCCTTACCCGGAGTTGACTTTGCAGCATGCTCAGGAGCATAACGATGCTCAACTGCACCTAGGTTATCTAAGAAAAAAAAAATTGACTTGGAAAGTGTTATCGACAAACAGATTCAAATAGCTGTGGAGCAGGAAGCAGCTTGAATTTGTTCTGGCAACTTTACCTAGACGTCTGCTGTGGAGAAAAAGGATACTTGTGCCTTCATAGTTGTCTGTTCTATTTGTAAGATTGATTTAAAACAGTGGATTTAAATTAAAAAAAAAAAAAAAACCAAAACTTTAAATCTGTTGTTTTAAATCTAAGGCTTTGGAAACCTGGGGTTTATATTGCCTTATTTGGCCTTTCTCCCAGATGGCTTCATACCTCACTGTAAGCCCACTAAACATTTAGCTCTCTGCTGGTAATGTCCCCAGAGACACCGGTATCTGCCATACCATGTTTGACTTCTTAACATATACCTGTCCTATGCTACCTGAAGGACCTGATCTGCACAGCATTCTCCAAACCAGACCTTACAAGAAATGATCCTAAGAGTTGGATGATGTGAGTGACATCCCGTATTCTGAACCACCAGACTGTACAGAAGACAAGCAGGAAGCACTTATCCTTCTGCAGCCAGGTGTTAGGAAAAAAAACAGTGATTTTATTGCCAGTCTTTTCCCTGTGATGCGGGGTCTTATGTCACATATTCTTAAGGTTTCTTACTGGTCACTTCCTATTCAGTCTACGGGCCTTGTATATCCCATACCCTTCCATCCCTAGAAAGCATATAGAGAATTTCCACATCCTTATCCATCAAGAAAAACCATCTCTGAATTCCATGAAGTGATGTAGTTTGTAATATTCAAGACTTTTGGTGGACCTAGCTCCACTGATGGCTCTGAATTCTTTAGAGAAAAGAATGTAAGGATTCAACTGTCCAGAATAAATTTTCCAGTGTGAAAGCATATTTGAAAGGTTAGAGGAGAGTGCCCAAGACACAACTACAATTGGCGTTTGATGGTTTCTGGATGGACCATCAAGAGTAAGAGTTGCCTTTCAGCATCTACCCCGTGCAATCAGAGTGGAAAAAGGCCACTGATATCTAATCAGGACATACTGCCACTGTGGGGTTTTTTTTATCCTTCCCTTGTTGCAGCACTAGGGCCACTTGCAGTCCTTGCAGTCACCAGGCTTGTATCCCATATGGACTGCAGACACAGAGCGAGGAATAGTTTTGATCAAGTTGGGAAGGCACTTCCTGCATTCCCAGAACGGAGTAAGAGAGCTGCTTTTCTGAAGCTTTAATCCCTGCACAGCAACTCGGTTGTACACTGAGTAGGACCAACAGCCTGACATTCCTGAATGCTTCAGCAGAAAGGTCTGCACTCTGTTCCATGGTAATTAAAAGAAAAACCTCCTTTAACTCTCAGTGGTTCAGGATATGACCATCCCAATGAAAACCTTAACTTAAATATACCCTTAACTGGTAGCATGTTGGAATTGATTGAACAAGACTATCCTGAATAACTCATCAATCCTTCTATTTATTTTTTTTCCAGAGCTGCACAGCAGCTATTTACTCAGTATGATTTCTTTTATTTTTCTTTAATTTCTTTATATTCAACATGTTTTATGCATTAGTATTAGAAAAGCCTGTCTTTTTCTTGGCAAATGTTACTGCAAGTTGTCTAGGAGGGAGGTGAGATTATGTAGATTTATTTATTCGGAGTTTAATTTGCATACATGAAAAATGGAAGTAGAGCTTTTATTTTCTTCACAGTGAAACAAAAATGTGTGTAGTGCAATAGTTCAGACTTCTAGATTTTTTTCAGGTGGACAAGTAGTCATTTCCATGCCTGGGCCCATCTTCTTTGAATTGGACATGCTAATGGCTGAGGGCATATTCCGAGGAAAAGATTAAGAAGAGGAAATAGATCAGATTATTAATGAATTTGCTTATGAGCTGCCTTAGTTAAAAAATGTCTTGCTGAAAAGAAATTTCAGAGGCATATTAAGGAGTTTAGACACTCTGTGTAAACCATTGTCTTGGAGGTCTACATAGTCCCAGGCTATCAGATAGTACCTACTAAGAGAAACTTCATACTGTGAGAGAATGTTCATTGTGTGCATCTGATCCAGCTGGTCTTGTGGGCATAGTGTGGAATCCATGTGCATGGGCACTGCCTAGAGGACTAGCTGAGCCCACACAGTGCCTCTGGATGCAAGAGGTAGACACCTTTCTGGGTCTTACAGTGCAGGCTGGTAGATATCCAGGAAAGCAGTCAGTTCCCCAAGACAATATGAAAGATCTTGCTACCAAATGCTTTTCATTCAAAATGCAAGAATTCACCATGCAATACAAAGTATCTATCCTGCGTCATGCAGCATACCCAGCAGCTCAAGCAATAGTTTCTTCATCCTCCAGAACTGATGTTTTCTGTCTGAAGATAACACTGCAATTCATGTTATAACTTTTTGGATTAAACTGGGGAAGAAAAGCATATCCTACATTCAGCATATCTGGACATCAGGAATGGATTGCCTCACCTCTTTCAGTCTGACTATGTGCAGATCTGGATTCATGGCACTGTTCCTGAGATCAGTGCCTTTGGTTTGCCACTATTTATTTGTTCATGTCTGCAGTGGTTCTCCTTTTCTCTCCAGCTGCTCCATCATTCACTAGCATCTCCTGGTAGCCCACCCTGCTCCCACAGCCCATTTCTTCTCACAGTTGACCCTCACTGAGGTCAGTATGCGATTAGGTGGCTGGAGATCATAAGAAATATTAATCACAAGGAGCACTTAGATGTTGCTTTACAGACTTCCTTATGTGAAATACACTGGCAAGCTATCAGGTTACCGGTGGCTGAAAAAGAAACAGCTCTCTCTTTACCCTTGACAGTCGAAAGAAAGTTTGATTTATTTTCTCATTTTCAGTTAGTCCAAAGGCAGCTGGACAGTATTGCTGCAAAGCTCTAGCTGTGTGTCATTGTAATAGGGGCAATGTGTTTGTTCACTTCTGCTCTCTTCCTCTGTCTAATTGTTCTATTGTCTTTCTGTTTTCTCTCCACATTTGGGCTGACAAAATGTCTCCTTGGGTTTAGCCCTCTAGCCAAAACTTAACGGGCTCCTAATCAAGGACTAACACCACCAGCGGGCTATTTCCTGTCTTTGTTTATCATTCCTGGTATCATCTTTCTTCTCCTCTCAGTTCATCATTTCAGATTTTCACTGTTATTTTCCTTCAAATCTTCCTCCATTCAGAGTGCAGGAAGCTTCCTATACACCAGTCCCCTTTAATTTTCTTGCCACTTGATCTCTGGTTTCCCAACTATACGTCCTGGAAGAGAACCAGATGCATTCAGAACCAGATTTCAAACAGCACTGTAACCCTTGAATACATGTAGATATGTCAGCGAGATATTTATTACTGAGCCTCAATGCAAATTGTATTGATGTTTTGAACATAGGACTAATTACTCAGTACTGTTCACCATGTCTTGCATTCCCTGCAGATATCAAGACAGTCAGGGTACAATTCAGTTGCCTAAACAAAGATTTCTAATGTCATCTGAGATGTTCTAAAACATAGGGCTGCATGATGTGTAATCTGGGAGACCCTGACCCTTCCCCATGGCAGCTGGAAATGAAACGAAATACCCTAGGTTTTTCACAATGGTACCAGTTGCCTGTGTTTAAGGAATTGAATTGCACTCTCACTGTATGATGGAATAACTGTTATTGGTGCTTAAGTGTCTTTTTCCTGTTATTACACAACTGCCTTTGTTTATCTTTGCCAAGTCTGTCTAGAGAATACTGAACTCATATTGGCAATCTCAATCCAAACTAGACTGGATAGGTTAGTATGAATCATTAGGAATCAGGTGAACAGAGAAGGCCTTTTTTTTTTCATATATAAATCATCCTTCTAACTTTACATATGTGCACAGTGGCAAAGGTATGGCCAAGATCTATCTAGATGAATCTCAACCCAAATAAAATCAAATATTGTAGCCAGACAAGAATTGCCAAGTGTTATTTCTGATGTTTCGATAGCTAAGCAGGGCTACTGCTCATTAGCTATACTGGCAAACAGAAAGACTTACTGATACCTAGGTCAAATCAAGGGAAGGTATCTGTTCCTCATGATTTTACGTAGCTTGCTTCCCTAGGAAGTCCCTCTGGACTTTCTGTTCAGAAAAGAGAAAAATGGGCACAAATGGGTGGAGATTCAGAGCACTTGGCTTAAGTATCAGCCTTAAAACATAATGTGAAGAGATCTGTCTCATTTCTGACTATATTAGGAGCCAAGAAAGACTTTCCCCATAATTATTTATGGAAGGCCAGGCATGTCTAAATTATCTCTTACAAATTCACATTTTCCAACCCTTCTTCTCAGTCCCTTCAGTGAGGTAATGGGCAGCACGGGCAGTTTGGGATAAGGCCTGGTGGTTTCTGCCTTCTGCCTTGCTCCTTTTCCACTGCTTCTTTATTGCTTCTCTGTCCCAGCATAGGTTGTCCACAGTCTATAGTCCCTTAATGTATGTCCCAGCTATAGTTAGAAAAGTCACCCTTTCCAGAAGTGCTTCTTCAGTCATGTTGCCAACAATGTCTACTTCTACATGTCTTCAACAATATCTTCTACACTTGCTTTCTCAATTTCTCTTTCCCCTCACAGCTACTGTTCTTTCTTGATCACCATGGGCTCTGCAGTCTGGTAGAAGTTTCGACAGGAGTGGAAGTGCTTGCACCAATACTGAAGCTGGCTGCAAGCAGTCCAGGGCAGTTCCCTGGCCTCCTTCTAGCATGAGGCACCCTGCTCCACCATGATAGCCACCTCTAGCTCTTGTGGTGATGGCGAAGGCTGCAAGGCCACTCTAGCAGGAAGAGAAGGTTGCAGAGCACATGATATGACCCAAAGCATTACTTTTTCAATGCCGAAGCCCATAAAGACCCAAAGCCCTTCTTCATACATTCTGCAAAGCTGAAGACACCTCCTTTCTCAAAGATCCTGTTAACTTGTCATGCATTGTTCAATGCATCTAGGGGTTTTGATCAATGAAGTGGATTTCCACCTAAATGAACTGCTGTCACTAGCAGAAGTGTCAATTCCTGAGAACTTTCTGCTCTTCAGTGTGGTTTATGTCAAATCAGAACCACAAGGAGCTATTGGGTCAAGTCCTCTTTCTCCTCTCAGTCAGGCTTATTTAACCCTTCCACATGAGTTCAGACACAGCAGTTTCTGGGCCACTCTTCATATGACTGTACAAAATTGATGGTCTTTCTTTTTTTTTTGTCTCTGCTGGATAGGAGATTACTCTGAATGGAATTTTAAAGAAAACGCTTAAAAATAGACTCTCTGTTCCTGACATGCTTTCTGAAACACATAAGTCTTTTATTAACTTTAATTCCTTGACCCTTATATGATAGCAACAATGATAGTTGGAATGCTTATAAAAACAGCATTATAAAATGCTTATAAAAACACCAAGTAAACGGTGAATATTAGTCAAACCAATCTGCAAAACTAATGGTTTTATGGGAATATATATAAAATCATTTTTCTACATTGTATATTTGCCTATATTCATATATTTACACATACAGTACTTATTAAACTACAGCAGGTGAACTATAAAATTAAGTGGGGTACTAATTATTAATCTAACATATGAGGTAAATTAAAAATAGGTAGGTTCACCCACAGCAGTGTGTTATAGCAAAAAAAGTTAGTTTTAAGTGCGTTATTACTGAGGTTGGCTGAGAAAGAAACTGAAAGACCTAACCTGATTGTCATGTGAAGTAGTGCTCTCTCAGTTTTACTGTTTCTAGCTGTGTCTTTTGTAATACACAATAGAGGAGTCTTTTCTCTGATTTGCTTTTAAGGCTTTAGCACAATCAAAAGCTGGAGGTATTGTGAAGAAAATCTGCAAATAGCATGAAAATGTCTTGTGGTGACATTCCTATTCAGACTTTGGGCCTGATTTTGAAAGATCCTGAACACCCAGAGCTGGCAGTGCTAAGCACTTCTGCAGATCAGATCTTTGAGGTCTGAAAGATTGTTTTATAATTTTGTTTTCATGCTCCTGCAAACCTATAAAGACAATTTTTTTCTCCAAACAGTAGCACAGGTTTTATTAAAACCATTCAGAACAGATCTGTGTGTTTTAAGGCCATGGTTTTGTGCTGGCAGCTGGAATACAGATCTTCAGGAAAAATATGGGCCGCTCCAAAAGTAATGCCTCCTATTTCATTATGCTGGCCTGCAGCGTCAGAGGCGGATGTCAGTGGGTATGGCAGTAGAGGTTGAACCTTCCCACCAACATCCCATTACACCTCGTTGATGTGCAACAGATGGCAGCAGAGGGGCAGGCTGACAGAATGATATCTAACATGGAAGTGTGTATGAAGCAAAAGTGTGTCACTGAATTCCTCCATGTGGAAAAAATGGAACATATTGACATTCATCAACATTTGCTGAACATTTATGGAGACCAAACTGTGGATGTGAGCAGTAGATGCTGACTGATGCATTTCAGCAGTGGTGACAGCGGCAGTGGATCATCTCTGCTGGTACAGATTTTTATGATTGCAGCCTGCAGGCCCTAGTTCATTGCTGGCAAAAAAAAATGCATAGCTAATGGTGGTTATTATGCTGGGCAATAGTGTTTCGTAGCCAAAAATTTGCTCTATCAAACAATGTTATTGTGTTCTTTGTATCAGTTGTACTATCCATGGAAATAAATAAGAGGCATTACTTTTGGAGCAACCTATGTACTTAAATTTAAGAGAATGTTAATTATTTAAAAACAATGTCTTTGCAATACTGGAAGTTGTAGATCCTTCCCATTGCATTATTCTGCCTTACTATTGCACAATCTTCACAGAATTCCTTGCACATTAATGGGGAAAAAAAAGTTTATAGGCCATATATAATGTCAGCTCTTCAAAAAACTGATTCTATTCTTTGTCCTTCATTGTTTGGTCATTTGTAGAGAAAAGTCCATATCTGCCATTGTGCCTCTCCTCAGAAGTGGTTTGAGGTGGGTGCAGTCTGAAGTATAACTGTAACAAAACAGAAGAATTTGAAATTGTATGTTCTGTGTTTATGCAGGCTACATGTGAGCCACAAGGCAAAATAAATTTAAACAAAACTCTGTAGATCTGAGAAATGCAACTGAAGCAATGGCTCCTCAAGAAATGACTAAATTTAGAATTTGATTTCCTGACCAGTTATGACACCCATGATTCATTGGCACAGCATGGATGAATACATCCAAAAGCAGTTTCTGATTTGTTTGAGTTTAAACCCAAAGCTAAGAGAGTTGCAAAAAATGACAGGCCCATCTTCTCTCCATTTTTGTTTATTGTCAGAAATGCCCCTACAATGTAGTCATTTTTCTTCAGCATATAATATACCGATTTGACTGACAGGTATACGGCCTCCTTTATTTGTTTGAAAAAGAAAATCCAAGCTATTTAAGAGCACTTAAGAGCAAACAAAATTTATGAATACAAATTTTCTAAAGCAATATGATTGGTAATCTTCAAAATAAAATTTAATCACTTTTTTTTTAATATTCACACAGGTAGGTGTTTATATTATATACATATATATTATGCTGATGGTCCTATGCAGATTTGTGTAAACCCATTTAAAAAGCACATTTGAATCACTTATTGCATAGAAATCTTGAACTGTACATTATAAATAATGGTTTTCAAACGATAATTTTAATTTTCTTTTATGGCTGCTGCAAATTTATATTAAAGCATTCCTGAATTGGACAATTTTTCAGTAGAGTTTACTTAATGTTAATCTATTCATTTGGGGGTAAACGAAGAGTTTAATGGTGAAGAGGTGTAACTAGAATATAGTCTCAAGTGGTGTGTTAGGTTTATCAATCAGTGAAAATTGTGCACTTGAGTGTAAGAGCACACGTCTATCCATATGCTTCTTGCTAGCTCAGTTAATTGAAACCCTTTTTCCACCCTATTATCAATACTTGAAAAATAGCTCCAACCACATCTATTAACCAGTGTCTTAATAGATGCTTTATCAGCTCCATATAAATTGCATGTATTTTGCTAGAAAGCAATTTTACTAATACAGGGGCCAGTTCTACGGTTCACTGGAGATGTTTGGTCATTTCATGATGAGGCACATCTGGCTGGATAGTTGGAGATGGATGGAACCTGGTCTTCAATCCACTGAAGCACAATACAAGGCTGGAGGTCCAGTCTGAGTGACATTCTCAGTCTTGATTGATTTTAACAAAGGCTCATGAGGAAAATAGCTAGACATTTACACTTGTACTGGGAAATCTGAATCAGAATAGAAATATGTATTTTTTAATTTCCCATAAAATAGAATGTAAAAAATTTAATCTAGTTTAGAATCAAGAGAGCGGAATTATGCACCGATACTGAGATGTCACAGACACCTCTGAAATTAAAAGCTCTTCCTTCCAAAGCAACTTCTCTAAGGCTTGCACTGATATTAACACATTTCTTCTCTCCTCTGAATTGAATGAAAAATAAAATAAAGTGAAAAATAAAAATAATTTGAATGAAAAATAAACACATTTTTCTGAGCATATTTTCTGAGCTGAGCTGAATACATCATGATCATGACAGTTCAGCTCTGTTTTACTACGCCTTAAATAAGACATAGATACTTCCATCTCCTAAGCCCAACATATAAAGCATGTTTCTGAGCACATTCAAACCTAATTGTGCTTACAGGACATTCTTCCACTCTCCAATCCTCCTTCTTCCTACTGCTTCCTTGCACTTCACATACTTGTTCTGATTCTTTCCTTTCCTATCAATTTTCGTGCTTACTTTGGCTTTCTTGTACAATTGTTGACCTTATGAATCAAAGTAGAAGGAAAATGTAAGGGTCGAGAAAACAAAGAAGAGAAAGAGAGACAAAGCACTCAGTAGTTTCTAACCTAGTACCACCTAAAACTCTATATAGGCACTTCTAATCAGTTAAGGCATTTTGGACATTTGAATTCATGGAGTTCCACCTCTGCTCAGAAATTACCCACACAGAACAAACAGAGCTTTTGTTTCCGTACCCAAGTTGGTTAATCAATCCCATCAGATGTGAAGATAAAAGATGAAGAGTAGTTGTGCAGGGTAATGCTTCTACATCTCAGAAGTGGCCCAATGACATGTTTGACTCTATCCAACAACAGTATCTTCCATTAAATTCATTATTATCTTTCTAAGGTGATCTGCTTCCAAAGGTGACTTGCTAATAGTCATTCTTTTAAGGAGAGGAATGGGAGCAACCCTCAGCAGAGAAAAGGTGTTACTAGCGTGTTGTCTGCATACCTCTGGAAACATCACCTTCCCACCCCTCTTCCTCCCACCATTATGCTTAATTTGGGGATATTCTCTCTCAGTGATACTCTGACACACAATTCTTTGGAGCAGCTTGCTGTCATCATGCAAAGCAGAGCTTTGCAGTGTTAAAGGATGTCTGCTAGGCAGTATGCATATGTTTTTTCTTGCTATTTTTTCTCATGTAGACCTGTCTCTGTGATCTTCAGAAGTGATCAGTGGGCAAGCCAATGGATCTGTAACAATTAACTCAATAATGACCTATGCCTCATTGAATGAAGAGGTAATATATTGAAAGAATGTGCATTACAGGTGAATAATTAGCTTTAAGTCATAAAGTACAGATTTATGGACTATATGCTACGTAGGAAAGGAGAGCTGAAACCAGCACTACATTTATCAGGGCACATACAGTTTAGTGCTTATGGGACAAATATCTCTAGGCAGGAAGAAAAATTCTCCAACAGAGCCATCAAATCCTGGCTATGGATTTGCAAATTGTCCAAAGCAAGTTTATAGCTCAGTGAGATTGTAGCAAACCTATTTTGTGTATGGAAGATTAAGGTGTGAAGTTTCAAAAAGAGGCACAAGAAAGACGGGCACTTTACCATATTTGCAAACATATTGTTTTATTGTCAAGACTTAAAATACATACTACATTGGGCAGACAGGGCAAAACCGCAGCTGAAAGCTAACATAATCCTGTTATGCAACGAAGAACTTCCTTTTACAGTGCAGTATTTCTTCACTGAAAGCAGATCATTTCTATAAAGAGCAGCTATTTATCAATTTTCAAAGGTCTTGGCCCATCAAAGCTGGTGTTAGATTTGGAATTTCACTTTTGTTGCCAAGGTGACAAACACTTATAAATATACCACATCTTCTAATGTGCTTTTAACTTAGTATTTTTATGGCTTTTAAATCAGATACCATTAGCAAATATATTAGGTAATTTAGCTGAAAGACCATTTTCCACTAACACTTTTTGTTACATTTCCCCAGGTACTTCAATAAATGTCTGTTGTGACACTGCAGTCCTGCCAGGCTTCTAGCATATAAGGATACATATGGTGCATCTAGTAAGAATTAACATGTTACCTTAGGATTTTCTATTTTTTTTGTGTGTGTTGATAATTACAAAGTGTATAAAAGAAGACAAATATTAAGAGTTAGATCCTATAGGTCATTGACTTCAGCAAGAATTGTGTTGGTAATGTCTCCAGGACTGGCCTTTCTGTGTGCTGTTGCGCTTGGCTTCCAGGCCTTTTCTTTATAGCCTGGCAATTAGGCTGAAAGCACAAGGGAGAGCATAACAGCTCCACAGCAGTGCCTTTCCCCTGCCCTACAAAGCTAGCCAACAAACATGGAGATGTGTCTTCTTGTTTCATTGGCCTGAAGGCTGGTGGAAACCTTTGCAGTCAGCTGGTGTGGTGGCCTCCAGGACATCCCAGGTGCTCCATCCTGCCCCAGGAGCTCCATCCTGCGCCAAGGATGAGATGAGAGGCCTGTGGTGTGGGCAGGCAGGCTGGAGGGCTGGACTGAGAGATGGTGCTGACAGAAAGCAGCAATCATTCCCAGATTCAATTTGAAAAAAAAAAAAAAAAAAGACAAAGCTTGCCAACACTGAGGATTAAGCACAATTCATAAGCCAATTAATAAGCTTCCTACAATAGCAGCACGTTAGCTTGGGTGGAAAGATCTGATGGAGAAACATCCAGGAAATGTCTTTCAAGCCTGCATATTAAATTTAATCTGTCACCCCTGTCCTTTAAGACTCTGCATTCATTTGCTGTGGGGAAAAAAAATGTTGATCTGAAAAAAAAAGAACAAAAAAAATCCCACTAGTCTTGTACAAGATTTTGTTGGTAGAGTCTCAAGGAGGAATCCGTAGTGTGCTGATCACAAAGAGCCACCCTGAACAGCACAAGCCAGGCCTCTAGATAGGCCACTCTCACCCCCAGCCTGGCCCTGTCCCCTCAGCCCCTTCATTCAGCACAGCTATCTGTCATGAAGAATTTAAGTTTCATATTTTCATCTGTCAGCTGCGAAAAGGCCTGTCAGCTGAAGCTTACACTAGTTTGCCAAAAGGCCTATGGCCCATGATGACAATACACTCTTACATTTGTGTTTCCAGGCTCCAGATAATCCCTCACTTTCCTCCTCAGCCATCCAGTTATGATAAGGCTTAAATTGCATATTTTGGGGGGTTTTAAATCTAGATTTTGCTGATAAATGCTATCAGCGGGAATGAAATGAAATACAGCAAGGTTTAGCTCTTATTACCGACATAAAGCTTACTATGGCCATTTTGTGACGGCTATAGAGACGGTATTCATATTAAACATGTTAATGTCTATACTCACAGGAACTAAATGTAGGAATGCTAATATCAGCTTTTATCTACTCTGTCTGTTTGCCACCCCTGAAAACTTACTGGGAAGAAAGCTACCCATCCTTCAAACATGACATTTTCCACTTTGTGTCTTTAATTTGATTTGGAAAGGAAAATAGGAAAAACAGCTCATTATAAATCTGCACATGATTGTTTTAGTGCTCTGAGATGCCACAAAGGGAAGAAAATGCCTCAATCCTCAAAGTACACCTTCAAAAGCCAACACTTTTCCTGTAAAACATTTTAAAAAATTACCACAGTAGAAAGGCCATAGACAGAAACGGATCACTAGCCCATCTTGGTTGCATATGTGTGTCTATATGAGGGTAAGGAAGGATACATGACGTTAACCCTCATGCCTGTAACTTTAGGACTGAACAGCTTTGATGTTGACACCTAAGTAAGAACACAGCGAAAAGTAAAATTGCTTCAAAAAGTCAATCTTGTCTGAGGATTGGCGGGTGGACACAGCACGGTAACCCAGGTTAAACTTTAGCTGTCTTGTCTCTTAGAAATCAATTGTCTGACCATAATGCAGCCACAAAGAAATCACATCTTTAACTCATTAAAGGCTTTTAAATTGTCTGATCAATTACGATTCAATTACATTTTTCTGAAGTCAATATTACATTATGTCCCCATGCCAAAACTACATTTTTTTCCTTTGGTGAAACATCTATTTTCTCAGCAGTTTTATAAAGATCTAATATAGTATACTAGTACCAGAAGCATTTCTGTTTTTTTGTCTTGTTGCCCTATATTGTCATTTGGAATTCAACTTCAGAACTGTGGTTTCAACCCATGATCCGAGGCAAGGAAGGGAGAGAGACTACCGCAGGTAATACTACAAGAAGCACTATAAAAAACAACTTTCTCATTAGCAGCTTTCAGCCTGCTTTGTAGGGTTCACTCTTCCCCTGGAAAATGTTTTCAGGTTTTCAGATTAAAAAAAAAAAAGAAAAAAGATCGGGAATTATTTTCTTGGAATAACTTTTCCATGGCATTCAAAGTGGGAAGTTACTTACCCTCAGCAGAGCTGTGTTCAAAAAATGAAGGCAGCTGCAAGGCAGTCTGCAGTCTCTCTCTGTATACGCTTCTGCATATGCTTCATGCAGTATTCCTGTGGCTGGGACAACTTGGGTAAGCAGAGCTGGGGTATCTCGTGGCCTCCAAATCAAGAACCGATAGTCACAACACTACCGAAAAAGCTTGAAATAAATAATGGGCATGAATCTTGGTGTTGGGATTCAGCTGTGGCAAATAATTCTTCTTCCAACAGGATTGAATTCCTACCTATAAAGCATCTGGATTTTTTTTGCCCCTGGTACTTAGATGTGTTCCACTGGTAGAGGGCAACCAAGAGAAATGAAGCTGGAAGAGAGTGCACTATCACTGTTTGCATTTTTGCTTTTACTCATTCACATAACTTATTATTTGAATAGGGTTCCGTAAATAGATAACAATAACTGACAAAAAGGCTGAGTTAGTAATAGTATTAACGTCAGCGATAATTATCAGACATCCAATAAATCTATTTTTCAGTAATGATAGTGAAATATTGTCAAGATAGCAGCAACAGCACATTGTTCAACACCTGGTTAAAAGCGGCAAGTACATCCTGCTTCAGCACGTTCCCACACAGCAACGTCTGGAAGAGGGTAGGAATTACGATGAACAAAGATCACTCAAAGGCATGGGAAAGAGAAACAGTAAAAGCTGGTGTAGTGTGTAAATCGGCTCTTGGTGCATGTTGTGGTTGGATACGTCTGTGAAGATAATCAGTACTAAAGGATCATGATTTGTGTCATAACAAGAGGACATTTGCTATATTTTTGTTCAAAGGATCAAAATATCCAAAGGACAAAGGTTGTGTGTTCTTGTATGTTTCAGCTGGAGTATTCTGTTGACCATCTTAACTATTTTTTTTAATAGAATGAAAAGATTATAATACATTTTCTTTCTGAGGAGCTGGAGATTTGGTTCCCCAAGCAAGACAGACTTCTAGTGTTTGAGTTGCACTGTCTCAGGGTAAAAATTCAAAAAACGGCTTTACCTCATTGCAAAGCCAGATTCTGCTCCTGAATTCCTGGGAAGTTCCCACCCGAACTAAGTGCCTTCTGTTTCCCTGCCTCCTGGTTCTTTTGTCTCTTTTGTACTTACTCATTAGGAGCAGGCTCACTGCCTCATTTAAACAACAAACGAAGGAGGCAGATCAACATTTCTTTCTGTGTTTCATTTTACCTATGGTTTGGGAACAGCTTCAGTTAAATCCAGGTTACCCTTCTCCACAGGCATGTACAAATTAGTATGTGGGTGTCCAGTGTAGTTGCAGATGAAGAAAGGATGGAAAATTGCCGTGATATAACATGTTCTCTTTGAAAGTTAGAAATACTGGCCTTTCTTATTAGTTTTGGTTAGGCAGTTCCCTCCTCCACATGCTGGCTTTTAAGACTTTTCATTTCTGGATGCTGAACAACACATTTTAATTGCTTTAATTTTCTTGAGAAACTAAACTTCTGCATGGACCCCAAGTACCTAGTGTGGGGTAATAAACTTCTGCAGGCAGCAGGATGCTTAACTGTCAGGCACGGCAAATACTCACCTCCCAAGCCTCTTTCAGAGATCCCAGCCAAACCTTTCTTCCTTTTTTTGTGTTATACCTACTCTAATTACCCCGCCATCTCATCGAAAGGATTGTTTGACTATAAGCTCCGTTTTTCTACTTTAAGCAGCAGTGTTTGACTCCAGCACAGGCAGACGCCATGAAAAATCATTTCTGTCAGATTCAGAGACGTGGTGACGAGAGATCTCCTTAGCAGCTGGCACCAGCGTGGGAGCCGCTGGGATGAAAGGCCCTGCCGCCCTCCCGCAGCCAGTGGCCGTGGTTCTGTCCTCTCCGTGGGAAGCTCCTCTCCAGGGCTTCTTGAGGGAGCAGGTAGGGCTCTGCAGCTTCGTTTAGTCAGCCGCGGGACAAACACCAGTGTACTTCGTTCTGCCCCAATGGCAGCTCAGCCTGCTTCTGCTGAAGTCAGTGGTGGAATTCCAACGTCTTTTTCAAGTAAGATACATGTTTAGCTCTTTGAATATTTTACTTACATGCCAAAGATATTCCCTAGAAACTTCAAGCTCAAGATCTTCTTATTTCGCTGGGGAGTAAGAAAGCCAGAGGGTAGGCATTTAAGTCAGGATTACATTAGTCAGTCTTCATGCTGGGTGCTAAAGTCATCATGATCAACTCTGGGGAGTCATCGCCCTTCCGACCATCAGAGTTCACACTGTTTTTTCTCTCTCATCAGTTACGAACTTCCCTTTTTCCCCTACCAGCAAGATAGCAATACCTCTGAAGGCAGCCAGATGCCAGGTGAGAGGCACAGAGGCTGTCTGTGGGACCTGCACAGGAAGCAGTGCAAAAACATTTGCTGGCCACAGTTTACCCTGCTGCTTGCCCTTGTGCTCTGTGCAGCAGTCATGCGTCTTCTGGCAGGCCAGACTCCAAAAAAACAGTTAGAAAAAAGGACATTACTGCCTCCTTTTTGAGTTATGGTATGATAAAATCAACAGCCTGGAGATACTTGTCCCTCTTGGTGAAATAAATAAATGGGACTAAGAACAAATAACTCTCCATCACAACTTTTGGTCTTCGATAGATCTTGGGTATTAAACAGAATAGAACGGTAAATTGAGTATTTTCTTCAGTAGCCTACAGCTGATGGAGCATAATGTAGATTGAAAGTAAATGGGTGCTGTGGAGCCAGGAGGTTTCTGTTCACTATACTGTACATCCACAGTCTTCTACTTCAAATTACTCACTCTGCGAGATGTACAGAAGTGGGGAAAGCTACAGGCTCCAGCTGACACAAAGTGAAGAAATGGGCTCATTTTTCCCCTAGACTGTTTATTATGTTTCTCTTGCTTTGTTCTTTGAGTCAGTATTTCTTAACAGTTTTTAAACTGTACATCTTTGTAAAAGTCAAAGCTTCCCACAATGTTATTAATTTCAATTCAAGAGGATTGAAAGAGCAAGGGCACAATTAATTACACAGTATGAAAGAGTTAGATTTAACAGGAGTCTACACAGCTTTATTTTTTAAATGTTTCTTAACATGAGAACTAAGTGAATGTGTAAAGCACAAGATACTGGATTTTTTAAATGTCAAAGTAATTTTGGCCTGTCTCCGGCCCTTCCATTTGCCACATTAAGGCAGCTCTGTTATTCTATAAGCTTCACAGTCTCAGTGAAAATACAACACAGCATTTGCCAGGGCCAGCTTTAAGGTTACACAGAGTAGGCTGCTGCCTACTAACAGGGAGCTAGATGAGGAAAAAGAAAAAAAGGAAAAAAAGAAGAAAATAAAAAGAAAATTCACAAATACAAAAATACAAAACATTATTTTTTGCCAGTGGCATTTCCTTTTCAAACTGGGAAGGGACGGTAACATAATTCTTGTTGTATTTTATCACAGAGCAAAAAAAAAAAATCGATGGAAAAGTCTCCTCCATGAAATGGGTGAAGGCCAGCTCCTGCAGCCCTAGGATTTCTGTGGCCTTTGTCAGAATGCTCAGAGCAGATCTGCCAACCCAGAAGAGGGCAACCCACAGAAATGCACTCTGTTCCAGGAAGGCTTTGCCTCCACACACACAATCAAAAAATGTGCTTTTGGAATAACTTAAGAGGGTTTTGTTCAAAATAAGCTGCCTTGCAGTTGGGTGTTGGGGTTTTTTTGTTCTTGCTTTTAAACACAGCCTAGTGTTATAGTTTGCATCACCTGCAAAATGGACTATTCTGACTGGTTTTAACTGACTGCTTCTATGTTTGTAGTTAACATAATAGAGAGAAGCACTGGCATTTTATGTTTCCTGGCAGTCTTGCAAGCTGGAGTCTTTTAAATGGAAACCAAGAGTGTGATCACCGTGGTTTACAGGGAAAGAATGACTTTTGGGAGCAGCTGCTTAAATCTCTTAGGTCTGGATCAACCAAGCAAATCAAGGTAAAACCCAGAGAGGCAAATATTCTGCACAGATCAGCTTGGGAAGCATCCTTTTATAGAAACAAATATGGAAGTAAAACGTGGTGCTTTAAAAGTGCATTAAGTATACTTTATTCCCCAGCTCAGTTAATTCAAGCAATAAACTCACTGCTTTCACACGTGCTAAAGCTTCCTACAAATCTCATGACAGAGTTCCCCACCAAACCTCAGGGGAAGCTTTTAAAACGATAACTCCCTTCCCCCACCTTCAGGCTGACCTGGAAACACTTCGAGAATTGTGCTTAGCAAAACCCTGTCCTAAGACTTTTTATTATTATCGTTAGTACCTGTGTTTTTCTCTGAACTGTGTATATAAAAGAAAGGGGATTTCCCCTTGCACCAATTAAAACCCACATCTCACCTCCCCTTTCTTTCCCCTCAACAAGAAGTTAACCCCTGCTGAGCTTCTTCCCCCAAGGCATCTATAAAGCCTCACAGGTGAGCTTGCTGCAGCATAATGAGAATGAATCAGTGCTGATCTTCTAACAGATAAACACAGATAAACTAGCCACCTGGCTCTGGTCTTATGAGGCAAGAAAATGTCTATGGTGTGGGTTAGTTGGATTTTCTCCCCTTTCGCAATAGTCTTCCTTTTGTATTTTTCTTTCTTTAGTAAGCCCTCTAGAGAGAAAGGTGCTTTGAAACATCTTCAGGCTGTTTCAAGCTGGGATTTTTCTTACCTAAAATCTACATTCTGCCACTTTTTGTTGGAGGAAATTACACTGCTTTGTGTATGGTAGGTCTACTAAAGTCTTTCAGTTGCATAAGAACTATTTCTACCCAAAGTCTTTGAAATACAGACAAGTTCACCACACCTGGATAGAAGTAATATGGAAATATTTTCATTTAAGTACAGGTTTAATTATAGTTAAAGCTAGTTGTTGTACCTTGGGGAAAATAGAAAGATCTATGTGGTTACGTAGGTAAATTTGTCTCATCTCCCTGTGGTTTTGACCATAAGAATATAGAGTCAGAAGCTGTAAATAGTTCACTGAAATATTTTCTGTCCTAGATGTGCATTAATCATGTAATTGTTTGCCTAATGAAGTTCTTTAAGAATAACTGGAAGAAATGAAATGCGTTAAGAAGTCTAACAGGAGAATGAGCCGTTGTGCCAAATTATGGAGAATTTCAGTGATTGTTCTGAAGTAGAAAGTAAAGTGGGAGGATGAGAAGACAATTCTCCAGTTCAATTTCTACCTCTTCACCCATTTCATGATATAAATAAGTGTTTCACAGGACTGCCTTCAATTTATTGTCTGGTTCTGGCAGACAGCTACTGTTCTGTCTCCTAGAAATTTCACTTTTCCTTCTTACCTCATACACTTTGGGGAGAACGTCACCAAATAACTTTGGTCCTGTTTTCTTTAGTACTTCTTGAAATTATTTTCTCCCTCCTGGGCAGGTATGTACTTAGGACATCACAACTATAGCCAAGACTGAAGTTTCCTATTGGCAAGGCAGTGAATTTTTTGAAACAAAATTTCTCCATAGGCAGGACTGTCAGGTCCTGTGCCTATCCCATACAGTTTGATAAGCAAATAATTTTATATATATGTAAAACTGGTAATATATAAATTCTGGGCTCTGCTGCTACCTGAATTTTTCTAAGCCTATCAGAGCGGAAGGAGTCCATGTTCTGAAAAATCTTTTGTCTGCTATTTTTACTTTCTGCAAAAAAAAAAAAAAAAAAAAAAAAGCAAATCTGCAAAAACTTTTATAATCAATTTTGTGCACAGTGGGGATATTTGTACCTAAGAGCAACGAAGTTATGTTGGTTCAAGTTCATTTGGGGTTATATTCTGGGCGTGCTACAGAAGAACAAGACCTCCATTTAACTGATGTTTTGTTTCTGCAAGGGATGTTGTGCTGCTAAAGCCCAAGCAGGGTAAACATTCCTTGTGTTTGGAGGACCAAGATATTAGAAGGTCTGCTGCTAAGTTTATAATGGTTATTTGCTGGTTTTATGGCATCCCTTACCAGCTATGGTGTACTTGGGTGCATTTCTTTGTGTTTGCAGAACTCCTTCTTCTCAAGAGCTCTTGTTGTGTGCAGTCACTGTCCGTGGACAATTCAGTGCAAACAGAATGTTAATTGTGCTGGGGACAATAGATGCCAATGTTGATTTACATAAATAAACTTATTATTTTATGCATAAAGTATTTATATTAGAGTTATTTTCTTTCTTGTGGACTTGAAGAGAAATATTTTCTTGCTTGGTGATATAGATAAGACGAAACAATTTTTCTACATTGCATTTCATGAGGAAAGAGGGGACAGAGGAATAACTGAGATATTTATAATGAATGAGGATAGAGAGCAGAACAGCACAAATGGGAGAACTGGTGATGGAATACAGAGCCTTTTCTCTTCCAGGTGTTCAGATGCTGGGTAATGGACATGTCATAAATACCTCCGTGGCGAGTTTCAGTGAGGCCTGCGCGAAGGGCAGCAGGCGGGCATTGACACGGGTGTTGGTCACAGGTTCAGGAGATCCTAAGACCTCTCGTGTGGGTCTCTGAGGAGGGACAGTCAGACCGTATGACTGGGCCCGAGGCAGCCCCATCACCAAGCACTGTGTACTGTTTGTCGCGGCGGTGGGGGCAATCTCATGGACAAGCACCTGCTGTGCTCACTCTGGGTCTTCTACTGAGTTCTCTCTGCCATTGCATTGCACGTAGCTGCACGAGGCAAGGAATCCCTGCTGGGCTTGCCTGTAGGAAGAAGCAAATTGTGTATTTCACTCAGGTTTGTGAAGAAAATCTAACACTTGGGCTTAGCTGTGTATACTTCTAAGTATTTCTAATTGAGAGACACAAAGCATTGTTTTCTTCTGGAGAATCAGACCCCCGTTTAGGATTTAGGAAAGAATGCAACACGGAGGTAATCTCACTTTTCCCATCATCATCCTTTTAGTTGTCTTTGTTCCCTTCCTCCCCAGACACAAGGTGACACATCCAAGTGCTTGTCCTTCAACAGATTCTCCAGCAAGCAACAGAGCAGAAAGCCCTAATATCTATTCATTTGTAATCTGTCATTCTTAAAGTATTAAGGACAATTGACTTCACATGTCTTAGGTAATTAGAATAGTTATCCTTTGCTCCAGATTTTTAAAGTGTCTCAAACTCTTAATCAGTACATTTATTGATGTCTTTCAACATATCTGTTTCTTGTCAAAAGTGTTAGATTTGGGGGGAAAAAAAATCCTTGTATACTGAATTTTGCATAAGAATTATACTGAAAACGTTTCAATATTGCTTTTGTAATCAAATAAGATATATTAGTGACAACATGGTATTTTGCATGTTCAGATTATTCAATCTCTTCTTTAATATGGAAAACTTCTGAAAGGCAAATTAATAAATGTAAATGTCGGGAGTTACATTTACACAAATGTTTCACTACTTGTTTTCCCAAGTTTATATTTTCACATCAAGTGATATTAACTATGATAATAGCTAATGCTATTTTATAAGCTCTGAGGGGCTCATAAAGAACGTCATTGGATTTCTTCAGCTGCTACAGATCTTAGTAGAAAAAAACAGGCATTCCTCACCTCTGAAACCTGAGTCCTCATGTTGTTTGGTCACTGATGCAGGTTTATGTGATTTGTTAGCTACAGATTTGGGAGATCTCTAGGGACAGACACCATTTTAAAGAGATAGAGCTCTCCAACTCTGGCAGGTCTGATATTTTTCTGAGAAGAATAATCATTACAATTAGCACTAAGTATTACCTTTACTTTATGACTAGGTAGGCTTATGCACATTTTTGGGAGGGTTTTTTGTTTGTTTTGGTGGTGTTGTTTGGCTTTATAGGGTTTTATTTGTTTTAGCCTTACTGTCACATTGCACTTGCCAGCATCCTATTATCAAGAAACAGGGAAGTCTCACAAAAGATACCGTTTGGTCCCCAATCACTTGGGAGCTCTGGTCACTCAAAGCATCCTGCCAGCAAGTCTGCAGCTCACTTCATGTGCTGGATGGGAAGAAGACAATTTTTAACGGTTTTTATTGATCTGAAGTCAGAGCTGGGAAGCAGGCTGGGCAGAGGGAGGTGTGTGTTTCTGTCACTGCTGCAGTTTGCACTTCTTAGCCACGCCACGTCAGAAAGCAGGAGAGGGCTCTACAGAAATGCTAGGCTGTGTGGAGATCAGTGAGGATGACAGGATGCTAGGGCAGAGAAGATTGGTTCTCTCCATCCCTGTGCCAGTGTTGGCCCTCGTGCACCTCACTCTCTAAGATCCTGACACTTTCTGCTTTGCACACTCATTTGCAGTCCTATTCAGGGACTGGTTTGGGAATTCAAACTGTCTCATGTTTATTTATAATTTCAATATTTTCCAATAAAGAGTTGAGGAGGAACATGGTAAAACAAAAGCTTAGAGATGACTTGATGTTGTCACCATATCCTGGCTGTCCCCCAGCTGCAGGGTATTCCCCAGCTTCTCCTGGGGGGCATAAATGTTGTATGGAGGCTATGAACCATATACAGACATACATGTTACATCAGTGGATGTCCTGCAGAAATGTTCCATTTCCAGTTTGTCAGAAAAAATGGGGATGTGCTCCTGTGTCTCATTCTTTCACTGGCACTGCATCTCTCTTGTGCATCCTCTTCAGCTGCACCGAAATTTGAGCAGGTGCTGTGTAACCCAGTCTGAGCCTTAGGGCAGCCTCTGGCCTCCTGGGAAGGCTGCGTGCACATTACAGAAAAGGTCTTTATACCTGAGAGCTCCTTGCACAACTCATTGTGGGGAATGCAAAAGAAAATATTTGAGGTGTGCTTATGTAGATGTTCCATTTAAAGTGGATTTCTTCCCTCTTCCCTTCATTTAATTTCTCTTTGAGACCTGGGGTGGGTAAAAACAGAAAAGTGAGGAAACAAAGAGAATTCTCTCCTGAGGAAGAATCTCACAAGACTATGGATGTTGTTTATGCCAGTACAGGGCAGAATACTGCGCAGGCTTCAGTTGAATCCCATATTTCTGCAGAGTGCAAGGTGCCTGGAGTGTAAGGCAGCTAGTGATGTTACAAGTGCTGTGAGCATGAGCAGTTTCAAAACATGGGACTGCATTTGAATCTCTCCATTGAGCGATATAACTTAATTACTGATAGGGGTTTGGCCTGTCCGACCAACTTGGTGTTGTCATTTTGTGTGTGGTAATGACAGTACAGATCCATTAAACAGTTCTTCATATGAACAGCTATGTCCACCAGCTCAGGAGAGAGAGACATCAGCATTTCTAAGTGTTGGGTTCCAAAGTGCTTCTGAATCATAGACTTTCAGTGGTTCATAATAGATGAATTCTCTGATTTACTTTACTTCTCCTTCAGAAATGAATTGATGCTACACATGCATAATACTTACTTATTTTTGTAATATATTACTCAACGTGGAATAATTAGGAATGCAAATGTCGCAGTGAACAGCAACAGTTGAATGCTTGCCTCCCACTGAATCATTTCTGTCTCTTTAAAGGATTCATTTCCTGATTACTGAATTATTTCAAACATGATATTTAACCTTCACCTTCCTTAGTTTGTGTGCACATTAAATAAGCTTGATAATTAAGGACTGTTGCTGCATTTGAGAAATTTGGAGCCCTGTTCAGAAAGCTATTGCCTTTATGAATTATCTCAGTGAAATAATTAATGCAAGAATAGCTGTGGTTTTAAAATGTAGATGATTGGATTTAAAACTTTGCCTTCATTCATTTCATTGGAAGATGATTTCTGTCTGCTTTGAGATAATTTTATGTAGGTATCTAAACATGCACACAGTGATGTATTGTTATTTATCACTGTATTATTCACCAAGAGCCACTTCAGCTGAGATTTAAATACAAAATCCTCCCATAGGACAGGTTAATTGGTTTGTGCTTTTGTAGCTTATGGTGTCACCAACCCCCTTAACACAATTCTAGCACTGTACTGAACGGACGTTAATCTATTCTTATTATAACTATTGACTTACTGTTGGTGTAACACCTACATGCACCTCTCTTTCTCAAGAAGACAGTTAATAACTCAGTGAGGATGGTAAATATTGTATCAACTTGAGACATGGAAAAGTACTCCATGAAAAAGTACCACTTTAATGAAGTGTGTATGGATTTTAGCTTTCTAGAACACATGGTACTGTATTGAGAAAAACATTGATACTGGCTTCATTCAAACTCTACTTCAGGACAGTGACAAAAGAAACTTAGTTTCATAAAAGTGTCCAGTGCAATTTTATTGTTTATTAAAGGCCATGAAATATACTTAGATTTGCTGCTACACTATAAATTATACACTTTTTCAAAACCAAGGTTGTAAAGACAGGATCACTCTTTCTTCAGTTACATAGCCACAAAAGTGACTTATCTCATGCACTGTTTTGTCAGAGTTAGAAGGATATTGTTCTGAATTCAAGAATTAGAAACTGGCCAAAGTGGAAGCCAAGGGTGGAGTCGTAACTTTATCTCATTGTGGATCTACTGACTTACATGAATATCAACTCAAAACTTTAGAGCATGAAATCCATCTAAGGTAAAAACTTTATCACAAGAAATTCAGGAGGGAGGTAGGATAGGAGTTTGAAACCTTCCTGTTGGTGAGTGAGGTGGATGAGTGTGAAGGGGAAGGATGTTCTTCAGGCCTGGTCCAGAGGGCTGGATCTCCTTAGTGGAGATATAGGGGTGAGATTTTCACCCAAATCCACAAAAATCCAAGGAGGACAATTGCTGTCCTGACTTCCTTCCCTGTCAGTGGGTGAGTACCTTTGAAGCACAGTCTGGAAGATTTTAAACTCCCAGGTCTCAGTCAGAGCTTTATTTGACTCAGACTGATTTTTTAGGCTAAGTTATAGCACTGTCCCTCTGGCCAGCCACAGGTGGTATGGTAAAAATGAGCAGTTTTATGTTACGTTACCTTTCCTGTACCACTGGGACAGATCCAGCTAGAATGTCTAGAAAGCACAGAGCATATTGGAACTGCAGCCACAACAAATAATGTGTGGGTTGGTGTGAACGTTTTTATCTGCAGTATGTATTAATTGTTCTATACTTCCTGACAGCAGAAGATGAGTGCAGCTGAATAGCAAGGAGTGTTAAGGTATGCCTGGGGAAATGTGGGAAGCTGAAAGGCAAGGCCTGGTGCTCTTAATAACCATTATAATAAATTAGCATATGGTACAAATAATGCATCAGAAGAAAAAAAAAAAAGAGGAAAAAAAATGCTGTCTTGTAAAGCAGGACATAATTCTGCGACATGTCTTCTGTCTCTAGGTAAAGGTTTTGAATGGTTTTCCCAAGAAGAAGCTTTATGCAAATGCATACTGTCATCTGAATCAGATGAAGGGAAGAAAGATTATTTATGCATGAAATCCAAACATGCTTCTGGGAAAAGGAGAGGAAAAATAAACCCTTTTTCTCACCACCATGCACATGCATGTGCAATGACTAAAAAGAAACGAATGTGTTGCCTCTATTGCTAACACTAAGTGATTTCCTACTAACAATTAGCATGAATCATAATGATAAAAATGAGATGGAAAAGACCTATTAGACGATGTATATCTCCTCCATCTCCCTCTAAATACAGGAATCTCCCTGGCATTTTCTATTTGGAGCAGTTCAGTGCCAGAGTCTGTATTTTTATTAGTATTGCTTCTCATGGGCATTAGCTAAGAACCTTAAATAAAATGTTAACAACTTTAAATAAAATGGATTATCTGTGCTTTCACGCACCACAGAAGATGTGTTCAACAGCACCATAGAAAGTAAGCAAGCTGAAATACCTGATTACAATGAATGTCACAGAAGCATTTCGGGTAACCCTAAGCTGGTTTCAGTTAAGTGTGGAAGGTGCATATGGAGGTGTTCATGGCTGCCGGATTTTGAGGTTTGTTCTGTGCCCCCTTTATCCCAAAGCCAGGCTAAAACAACTTCAGGGTTGCAAAGGCTCCTCCCTCCCTGGATTGGCCCCCACAATAATTTGTTCCTGTTCCCTTTCCTTGCCCCTAGGCAGTGCAGGAGGAGATGGTGTGCACCTGGCTGCGTTGGCACTATTCCCACCCAGGCTCCCACAGGCTCTGGGCAGCTTTCAACCAGCAGCACAAGGTGCCAGGGATGCAGGCCATTGCCTAGTTCTCCATAACTAATGGCCCAAGCTTCAATAAGAACTTAGGATCAAGACTGGCACAAACCCCTTTTCAAATAATCACAGCATCTCGGCACGGCTGAGGTGGGTAGGAGCTCTGGGTCCATGCAGCCCACCCCCTTCTCAGCAGGGACACCCCGAGCAGGGTGCCCTGGCCCACATCCAGGCAGCTTCTGAAGGTCTCTGAGGAGATCCTGCAGCCTTTGGGTACCTGTGCCTGTGCTCCAGCACTTGCACATTGAGAAGCATTTCCTGCTACCTCCGGTGTTTCAGTTTGTGTTCATAACAGAGATGTGCTCATAACAGCAATGCACTACTAGAAACAGAACTGCCTGGAGAGGCCTTTGAAAAAAAAAAGAAAAAGGGAGAGAGACTGAGAAGGCAGCAGCCTTGTGTGGCAGCTGCTGCTGTCACAGGAAAGGGGAACAGCGCAGGACCATCATCTGCCTGCCTTGTGAGATGCCTGTGACTGAAGTGTTAGTGTGCACACAAGCTGGAACAAATGTGAAAGCTGATGAGATGATTCCAGGCAGATAAAGTTTTAAAGGATATTGTTCCTCTGAAATGCATCATTCTTCCCGACGTGAGCTAAAATAATTTAGATCAGATTGATCCACTCACGATGCCTTTATAATGCTTTTATTTTTAAATGGATGTGTTTTCTTCCTCTCATTTCTTGTAATGATTTCTCTGAATTACAGTGATCTTTAAATATTATTCACGGCAGATGTTACAAAATTTTGAGACAGAAATCCACCTTTATTTAAAATAGATAACTGGCTTTTAAAAATAAGAGTTTTCTGGTCCTGGCACGGGCCCAGCCATGGGTGTCCTGGTGTGTAACTCAGCCCCAATCACTTTAAAAACAAGAAGTTTGCTGAACAAATACAGGCTTCACAGAGCTAGCGTGCCTGTCCCTGTGGACCAATGAACTTCCTTGTGACTCAAGATATTTTTAATTCTGCTCTGGACTTTCTCCAGGAAATCAGTAATAATTACTAATTGTATTTTTGTAAGCTAAATGAAAGGATGCATTCTTTCTTGAAATTCTCCTTTAGCTTTTGCAATTAATTATGTTGCTCTTTTATGTGATTAATCCTTGTCTTTGTATTACAACTTCACTTAATCAAATAGTGGTGTGTAGCATGCCAAGGGCTCTTAAGTGTGAGATATTTTCTCCTGGCTTATTGTCACTTTTTCCTTTTTTTTCTGCTGCTTACATCTCTTCTAAACTTTGAGTTAAACAGTGTTTTACTGAAGAACTAAAGCATTCTGAAACCATCAGAGTGAATTTGCATGAGAGCTGTTGTGACTTGGCAGAACTCCCCCGCCATGTGTGGAGCTACAAGCTGATTTTTACCAGCTGAGGATATGTCCTTATATCACCAGCACATACTAACATACTAACACCGTTTTCTCTTAAATCTGTTTCAAGAGAAGGTCAGTCAAAACCCCTAAATGACCTCAGGTTTTCTTTCTAAATCTTTGCTATATGAAATACATTAGAAGAGACTTACCTGGCCACCTTAAATTGTACATTAGAATTATTCTCTTGCAATGCGCACATGCTGGAAATGTCAGGCAGAAAGAAGCTGGTTTTGAGTGGTTTAGAGACAATCTTAAACACTTAGGTTACTGTGCAATTTTGTGGCAAGCCTTACTTCTTCCTCTACAGCCAGGAAAAGCTTTTTCTGTGCTGGAAGTGCAGCATGTCTGTCGTTCCAGTACAGCATGGCCGCAATATAGCCAGCTTTAAATGTTCGGAAGTCAGGGGAACGCTTTACTTACTTCAAAATAAATCATTTTAGTTTCTAGTTTCTTATTTTTTTAGGGTACTTTTGAGTCCTGTTTCCAAAGGCCCCTCTGTATTTTAAAGTGAATAAGGAAGAACACAAACTCAATTAAGTTCAATAGAGGTGGTAAACTCCTGGGGACTTTAAGAGCAAGGTCTTACCAGACTATTGCCAAGGCCACCCTGGGATTCTCAAGCAGGGCAGAGGACGGGCATCCTGGCTGTGCTCGTTCAGGGAGGAGAGGTGGGCTGAGCCCAGGATGCTATCAGCATTGGTTAGGAAGGCACTCAGAAGCTGCTTGCCTTTCATTAGGAATCAGTCTCACAGCTTGCTAATGAAATAATGGATGAAGGCAATAACAAAGAGTCCTGTGCCAGTGTAAACATAGGCAGCTAGTTAATAGATAAGATATGAAAAGACACTGATAAAATACCACTGCAATTCACTGAAGGACAAGCAAACTTATTGCTAGTGAGCAATGCAGTGGATGCCTCTCTGAAGCTTTTACAGAGTTCTAATTGCAAGAAGACTGAGCAGGCAGAGGAAGGAGTACAAAAGTAGCATTTACGTATTTTATTAAGCACAAAATAAATACTGAAAAGTAGCCTATAATATTCAGATGACTGACCCCCATTAGCAATGGGCCTGCAGTTGTAACCTCTTGAAAATAAATAAAAAATACTGCAGAGTTGCATGGCCCTGCTTGCATGAATACTGCCAGGGATCTGCTTCTTGAACCAGGTCCTTTATGCAAATAGTAAGTCACAAATGTGGTAAGGATTTATTTTATGTTGTTTCAAATGAAGATGGGTTGGCTGTATTCAGTATATTAAATCCTTCCTGCTGTTAAGCTTAAAGAAACTGATTCTCTTGTAACATATTTTGATTTGACTACTGTAGCTTCCAAGTGCTATAAAGCACTAGAGTAGTTTGCCTTGGCCTCACACCTAGTTACAGTAGTGCTAACTTTAAAATTGCTGAAGAAACCCACATCTGGAGTCAATTGAGTGAATTTTAACCAGCTTTGGTGGTAATATGCAAGTAATATTTCATCCTCGTGTGTATTTCACTCATCTTATAAAAAGATGCTTCATTCCAAGGCTCCTAGACATATTTCTTTGCTGTCTCATATATCAAGAGTATCAGACTAAGCAGACTGCTTAAAACTGGATATGTCCAAACACTCTCTTATCCTAAACAACGGAGAATATTTTTGCCAACACTTCCATTTCCTGAAGTGGAAAAAAAATATATATAATCCCAAAACCTTGGCCAGATCCTGCTTCCCTTGAAATGCACGGCAAATTTGTCAACAAAACCCTCCCTGGCCCTGTGGCAGAGGGAGAAGTTGAACAGCTGGAATTAACCAGCAGGAATAATGCGAAGTGGGCTGAAGCTTCAGATTAGTTTTAGTCTAATGCTCGGGTTCAAGGCTGAGCTCGTGTTCCAGTCCGCCTGTGCCAAACTCATGGAAGCGACATCCAAAACCAGAACCAGAAAACAGGCCCTTTCAGCACTGGGTCTGGCTCTGTGCCAGACCAAGGCTGTGGGCATCGGTCCAGGAATCCGGCTCCAAGGCACCCGCAGGCACCAATCCTAACGGTTTGAAATTCCCGTTTTCTACCATCGAAAATATTAGTCTGCTGCAAAGAAAGTACTTTCATTTACAAAAATGTTGTAAGTGTCAGCAATTAATACCCATTTACATGCACTCCATATCTCTGACTGTTTGCAGGGGGATGTCCAGCCATATGGGAGACAGGCACTCCACGAAACAAGCTCCCAAATTGTTTTTATTCTGTTTTTTATCTGAAGGGACCACCACTGGTGCAAGGCTCATTTCTTGTCGTGCCTCAAAAAGCTATTAAAGGCAATTGTCGTGCTGGACAGACCAAGCGCTGCAATCCGGATGTGCCATCCTATTGGCGCTCCCGACCGCCTCCTCCACCCCTCTCTGACATGAATTTAATGCAGGTGCAGACACAAGCCTCGCATAAGGGAGCAATTTTCTGATTCATTCATGTAAGACCCTGAGGGAGAGTTGGAACAAGATGTACAAAGGTAATGTGGCATTGTTAAAAAACTAATTTTGCTTCCATTTTCTGGAGCCATAGTGCTGTGTTGCTTAGTTACATGAATCAGGAATTTAGCAGTAAACAAGGTATTTCACTCTTCAGTCCCTAGAGTTTTCAGCTCCATTTGAAAAGCAGCTGAAAATGCGCATCTTTTGCGTATTGTTGGGTCACTTCTTGCTGCTGTTTGAAGCCTTTGAGCCTGCGGGAAGCCGGAGGTGGCGGTGCCACTGGTTGGAGCCATGCTGCCCTCCAAATGCTGCCCTGGGCTGGAGGCAAGACAGACAGTTCTGATTTTTGTTTTGGGTTCTGTTTGTACAAATGCTGATTGCATGGGTGCAGTGTCATGAGTCTGCCAGCTGGACTACTGAGTTATTTAAGCCACTGGAAATGAAAAAGGGGCTAATTATCTGGGTATGTTATTACATCACTAGTGGAAATTCTTTTTTTTTTTTTTTTTTTTGCCCTCAGGATCTACACTGCTGTGTCTGCTCAAAGCTGTTAAATATGACAAGGTCACTCACCCTGCTTTAGTAACAATGAGCACTAACAAATTTGGGGTTTACATGCATTGTCATTCCTTAATAGGGTCGTCCCTGTAACAGAAGCATGGCATGTGCTTCCTACCAAGCAAACCCCACAGTGAGTCAGATGTTGGATTGCATTGTACTCTATTGGGATCGGATTTGATTTTAAAAATGCCAGGACACACAAATTTCCTGCCTATTTACACTCTAAACAAGATTAGACAAATGACAAATATGGAGAAGATGGGGAAATAGAAGTGATGGAGAGGGGCTAAGAAGCAGGGCTGAAAGTGTGAATAGAATGCACTAACTGATAAGGCAAACTTTCAAAATATCTTTCTCCTCCCTTTTCCTTCTGGCTCTGCAGATGGCTGGGGAGAAACTGTCTTTTATAGCCCCATGTACTGAAGTAACGTACTTCTGAAGTTTAGTCACCCACTAATTACTAGTCTTTCATTAACAGCAAAGAGACACAAGTGATGAAGTACTTGCTTATATCCCCTATTGTTGAGGCTTAAAAAAATAAATCATTAGCTACATGCTTGTTAAGCATGCTAAGACTGTTTATGTAAACTCCCCTGCTCTTACTTTGGCTCACACAGATGGTTAAGATACTTTAGCTAATATTTCTTATTTTAAAGAGAGAGCTAATTGCCTATATGTTAGATGTGCCAAGTATTGCTTGTATTAGAGAGAATGGGAATTTAATTGTGCACAGCTTATCCTAAGATGTAGGTTGCTGTTATAGATTTGATGTTTAGCTACTGATATGTAAGAACATCATCACGGTTGAGGAAAACCTCTGTTGTGGCCGTAGCCACTCAGGACTCTTGGATCTTCTGTTACTTGAAAACAGCCTTGGGTTTCTTCACCAAAAGTGCTCTTCAAGGGAATATTTGAAGACTGAGTCAAACGTTAGTAAGCAGTACACTTGTTTGGTTAAGACTTCAGCCTTGACCTCCATCTTTAAGCCCTTGTTCACTATTAATCACGTGTTTCCTGAATCAAAGAGAATATTTTTGGAGAGGGAAAATTGTTCTGGGACTGGAGTGTTGTACGCCAAACAGACTTGCCCAGATGACAAATAGCCTTTGCATGATAGCCAAGGTTCATCCAGCTGCTCGGCCCCATACCAAGTGATTGATGGTGTTGATGTTCTAAATAGGCTTAAGATATGCCAAATATCGGGGCTGTAACAAAGTCCTTCAGATATATACTGTAGATAGGCAAGAAAGCATGTTCCCAGCATATGGCAATTCTAAGAGCGGTGTCAGGATTATAAGTAACCTTGCAGGGCTTGTCTGGTTTCTTTCGAAGTTAGACAAAAACAGTTTTCTGTTCCGGAATGAGCAGGGTCACATGAGGTCTGCACGAAGCTTCCAATTACCACCGATTTTCTCTGTAACTGGACACCCTTCGGAGTTGTAACAACATTTGATTTCTTAGCAGAGATCAATAAACTGTTTTTCTACCATGATTCTGAGGAGGAAAGAAGAATAGGATGTACTCAGAAGTTGCTGTCAAGGTTTTTTTTGATGTCTTAAAGGAATGGGAAATTCACTCCTGAATAGTTTTATCTTGGAAACATGACAGTGCTGGTTCTTTATACTAACCCACAAAGGACTGTACATCGATATCCCACAAGATCAAGTAGCTGCACTGCAGAGCGACGGTCTCATTGATCATTCCTTTCCCTCAGAGAAACATCCTTTTTTTGTGTTTTCCCTTTGCTGGAGAGTAACTGCAGTTCTCTGGAATGAGCCAGGAATTCCTGCTGTATGTGAGAGATTCTTGGGCGCTGTAGAACCTCTGCTCCTCAGCTCCAGCTGAGGGGCCTCTTGGACTGGGTGGAGCCAAGAGTAGTAACATTTTCCTCTGCTTGAAGTCAGCCTGACCCCTTCCTGGCATCTGCTGGGGCCTCGTACCCCTCCCTGAAGGATATTCCCTGGTGCACTTACCAGCTGGGCTGTCATCCTTTTACCTGCCACCAAGTCTCTGTATGTTTACGGGGGAATGTGCTCCTGGCCCACTGAGCTCTCCATGCAGTGCTGTAATCTCACTTTTAAGATTAACCCATCTTGCTTTAGTGCTTGAGTGTGAATGATTGTTTAAAAATGAAACTGAGGACAGCGTATTTTGTGAAAAGGCCTTGATGGTGCAGGGTATTTCCTGGACTGTCGGTAACTGGAAGATGAGTCAGGTTCATTCGTGCAAAGCCAGCTTCTCTGCTGAGTCACTCTGGTTTGAGCCAGCAGATCTCTGCTGGTTACCACCACATAAAGTGGCCAAGACAGCCTCTGCCATGCACCAGACCAGTAGAGCAAATTGGCCATGAAATAGACTGCAGGGCAATCAAATTTAGCCAGACAGTACCAGTAAACTCAGGACTGGCAATGCTCTGGAACACCAGCTGCATAACAAAGAATGGCATTTCGTAATAACCGGCTGAGTTTGGGGCCACAACATGGAGCGCTTGGCCCACGTTCCTTTTCCACCGGGCCTGGTTGTAACCAGCTTTGTAAGAGATCAGAGGTTTGAAAATTCCTCTTTTTGTCATCCCCACAGGCAGGCTGGAATCAGCTGAAGTCCCAGAGTCTGTAACTTTATTTATTGCTGACTCACTTCTTGTTGGCAGGTTGCATGTTGTGTTGAGGCCTAGTGAGCCAATGGGCTGTCAGTGGTGATTAGCAATTAAGTCCTATGCCAGTCAGTGCTCCGCAGTGCCTCGAGTGATTTTGTTTGCATCCAGCCTTGGAGTGGAACAAGCCAGGTTTTAATTCAAATTGTAATTGAAGTGTGAGTCTGTGCATGGATGTTCTTATCTCTGCATGCTTTATTTCAAGGGAGCTCAAACTTCTTCAAAGTCACTGGAGCTAAATCAAAAGTGAGAGTTCTGGGAATTAATGTAAAGTGAGCAATCGCTCATAGACTTGCTTTCAATCAATTCAGTGTATAAGTGAAACCAGAACTAGCTTTTCCAGTGGGTTCTTTTTCCTGCATAACCCTCAGTGTGACACATCTAATGCTGCTAACACAGTGCTTAGAGTAGGGCTTGTCATTGTCCCCTTCTTCACTCTCATTTAATCTGATATTGAGGACGTTAAGGCTCTAGTAGGACACAACGGGTATGTAGTCTGACACACTAGCACAAGCCATCAAACTTATCTAATAATACAGGCATTATGCTCTTATCTTCTGCTCAAATTACAGCCCGTATTTTGGAAAGATGGGCAATCGTGGCTTAAAGGCTGCAAGTGACTGAAGCTCTACCGTGTAACTATTCAACTCCTAATCCAAGGGTTAATTATCCTCTTTAAAAGAAGCCCTATTTTCTCCAAGTTGCATGTATAACCTTCTTTGACGATATCAAACTGTGATATTCCTTACTTTTGTTGATTTTCAATTGTTGGGGAAAAAAAAAATAGCGTCCCTGACATTTCACTAATATTACCAACTAATTGCAGCTGGATCTTCCAGTTTATTGAACAATTTCAATACAATTATTGGATTAATTGAACCCAAGCTCAATTTTCACAGCTGCCTGAGAGGGTTATGACCTGCCTGTCCTTGGCATGGCTCTGACACAGTTGCCTTTTGTGTTTCTAGGTGGGGTCTCCAGCAGTTCTCTCTGCTGACACTGCTCTCTGCATGGGACATTGACACATCACTTAATCATAAGGGGTGGCAGGTAAACGTGTCATTAGGACAGTGGGGAAAATACTGACTACAAGGGTAGAACAACTCATCTCATGTGAAAGATGTAAATATAAGTATAGAATGTAGATTAGATAAAATAAAGCTTCCATTGCTTTGGGATGCTGTAGCCTGGCAGATGAGACACTCCCCAACTATGGCTTCTGGAAAGAGAAGTATTGAACACTCTTCTCCTTCAGAGTAGGAGCTGTTGGATGAAAAAGCTGGCTCCTCCCTCCCTGGGACTTCAGCCTGATGCTTAATATGCTGCTTTTACAAGTGGCCCAAAGGAACACTTCATGCTGAGCAAAGCAAAATATTTTTTTATTTCATATAGAATAATTGAAACATTTTAAACTCTCATTTAAACTTTTCTTAAACATTTGGTCTTTTGACTTCTAGTTCAGAGAATCAAAATTATCTAATAATCCCAGATGATGCTACCTTTTTAGGAAATATTTGTGAATAGACCATGCACAAGCTATCAGGTGACTTGCTTTTCCTAAAAGGTCTTTACTGTAAAGAAAATATAAGTGATTTTGTCTATTATCTTCCTTTCATGTATACTGATGCAGTTGCAGTTACATGGAAGTAAAATTCATGTGATATAAGTTCAATAATTCTTTCTGCTGTAACTTGCATGCTAGGACCCTGAATCAACAGCAGTTCATTGATCCTCCTGAAACCTCCATTAGCGGTGGAAAAGCTGAAGACACAATGGAAAACTGGATGGAATCAGTCAATAAACCAGCCCCTATTTATTTCAATCCAGTTCCCTGACTACGCTTTCTCTTCTTGCTCCTTGTAAGGGAGAACATTTTGCAGCATTGTTATTACTGTAGCACTTCTGTAATTCAAACCCTGTTACTCATTCTTCTGGCCTTGTGGATTAATGAGATTAATTGGTCCCTGCCTTCCTTACTGTATCTTTGGAGAGATTTTCTGGTTCTCCTCTGCACATTGCTGGGGTGAATATCCTCACTCCTATAGGCCTTTCTCACATGGCAAGTTACACAGATGTCTCATTCCTTCTGCTCTCCTGGGCTCTCTCCACAGCCACCGTCATTCAGGAATTCAGTGCCCATCTCGCCCTCCGCTTGCTGCAACAGTGAAGTACTTGGAGATGTTCACACTGTGGAGTGGATTTGAACTAGACTTCCAGAAGTCAACAGCTGCATTGGGCCATTGATATCACAAAGCTGGTTCTGGTTCTTGCCAACTCCCTTGGTTTTTGAAATGTACCTACTGAAACTGAGGCTTTGAATATACCCTTCCTTTGAGTATTTGATCTGCTCTGCAGCTCTGAGTCTCCCGGTTATTTACAGCAGGCTATTTGTATACTCAATGAGCTCCACTGTGTGAGGGAACTGTTCAAAAACTGTTTAAAAATACATTTTAAAGAGATGATTTCACTTCATGTGGTTTTTTGCCAGCAGTGTGGTTTTTAAGAACATTTTTTCAAACCATGTAGCACACAACTATGAAGCTGTGCCTTAAAAGGTGAAGCGGAGCCCTTCACTTGGGGAGTATGTTCAAGGGAGCTGCTGTTGGAGCACATTGCAAGCCCTGTGCACTGCTTGAAGCCTTGGTGTGAGTTTTGTTTCCCTGTGTAGGGAAAACAGTGATAAGGTTGTGCAGAAGTAAGAGGGAAAGGTTATTTAAAAATTGTTTCAATATGGCCTTTGCTATAGCATTATCTGAATTGGCCTGGATATTTAAAAGAGAATTAGCCATAATGATCCCTCTCTGTCTCTTTTCCTCTTGTTTCTACTTTTCCCAGGGAAGGGGAAACAAAAACAAAAAATAGAATTTGGGGCTCTCGAGTCAGACCCATCTTCCTGCTGCCTTGGGAAGGAGTGCAAGACGAAAAGCCATGCCAACAGAATCCTTCTCATCTAATCCTGCTGCCTTGATTAATGTCTTCTGCCTCCAAAGAGGTGAACTCTGGCATCCAGGCTCAACTCCATGGGGGCTGAGCAGGCCAGCATGGGGACGGATGCCTTGGCTTGTAGAAAGGGGAGGTGGTTTCCCTGCTGGATGCTTGCTATAGGAAAAGCAGCGGTTCAGGGAGGCTTAAAGCTGTGAGGTTGCAGACAACCATCAGTGCTGGGAAATACTTTCGCTCCTTGCTCTATCTCCAAAGTAGGAAATGTATTGCATTTTTAAACAACGCTAAATTTGATTCTATGTAATTTATTTTTTATCTATATCTGAATCAAGATTACTTCAATAAAACAATGAGCACATTTTCCCCTGTCTTAGGAATTAAAAAAAGTGTTCAGCTTGGAACAATATTTTTGGTCATGAAGAAAAGTAAAATAGAAATGTGCATTGCCATGAGATGCTGTTGCAAAGCTAGGCAGCAGACAGCGGATGGTACAATTCCCAGCAGCCGGTATCTATAAGTTGTATGCAATGTATGCATGCACTGCTGCAATAATTGGTGGCTGAACCCCTTGTTTTCAAAGCATTTGCTAAAAGCAGCTTTTTGGCCACAAGCCTTAAGTAGCTGCAGTTATTTCACTTCATTTTGCAAGCTTTCCCACTCTGCCAGGCATTTTCTGCACAGTGCCGTGACATTAAATTCCCTAAAAGAAGCTGTAAGTGTCGGGAGGTTTCTCAGGAAAGGTAATATTTGTTATTTGACCAGATGATTAATCCAAAAGCAGTGATGTTTTTCAGCCAAATTTCTTGGCTTCAATTTGATTTGCATAAAATATAGAAACAACATATCTGTTTGAAACATTCACGATGAATTCAAGGGCTTTCAAATACTCTTCTTAAGCCTGTGAAAATTATTAAAAAAAAAAAAAATTGTTCTCAGTGGTTCCTTCTGAATTTTGTGTGCCTCACTTCAAGCAGAATTACTTCTGTTCTTTTTCCCCCATTGACTCCATCCAAACAAAATCTTCAACTTTGTGCTTGCAGTCCAAAAACCCTTTTAGTCTTCTTCTTCCTTGCCTTAAAATTTCACAAGTATTAAATTCCACACTGAAAAAATTGTCTTCGCACACTTCCACACTATTTGATACCAAAAATGTTTGGAAGGCAAAGTAACATTCCAAATGCTAGAAATCGCCCCAAAAGGAAAAGGAATCCAGCTATGGTGAGTAATTTTTATTTTAATGTTTTCAAAAAAAAGAAGAAGAAGAACAAAGAAAGAAAGAAAGAAAGGAAGGAAGGAAGGAAGGAAGAAAGAAAGAAATTTTAAAAACTAACTCTCAAATACTTCTTAAACAAAAATTTGGATAAAAAATAAAGAAGGTAGAAGTGGCTGGAAAAGATCTTCTGAGGAGTGATTATTTTTTCCCCACAAGCAAAATAGGTATGGAAAATGTAAGTATGCACAGCTGTGTTTATTTCAATGATTAGACATTCTATTTCTCTGTGACCTCTCTGCATTGAGCTGGCAAGGCACCTGGGTATGCTTAGAAGTGTCTCATTCATACATTTACATTAATTCAACTAGGACCTTTCTTTCTCCCTCTCGTGCCCTTTTCTTCTCTAAAGAGACCACAGAAAAAAAAGGCAGAATCTGGTGCACTTCTTCCTCTCTTTTCTTCTTGTTCGCAAGGTGTCAGTTAAGACTCTGCACTATGTCTTTGCACATTTTAAATTAAAATATTAGCACTATTTTAATCAAACAGTGAGCATAAAACTGTCCTTTTCAGGGAGGGAAGGGGTGGCTGAAGAGAATGGTGTGGTGCGACCACACATGCTGCGCTAAGAGCACTACAGAAGCTAATCCCCGGCATCTGCATCTCCTATGCTGTACATGTTCTTGCCTTTTATTTGTACCGTCTATGTGTGTGCGTATAACCTGGGGTGTTTTTGCACTACTGCCTGACTGTCCCAGGTGATAGTGATTGATGCTTACTTGATATGAAGAGGTCTGTTAACGAAAAAAAGAAGGCGGGCACAGAAATTGTGTAGTCCAGACTATGTTACTGATGTAGAAGTGAAGCAGAGAGGGGCTAAAAGGTTTCCTCACTGTCATCAAGGAGATTTGGTACAGAGCTGAGATGTTCCATCAGCCTTCATTCAAAGCTTTACCTGTTTCTTCCCCTTCCTCTGCAGGCTTTGCAGGCAAGTCTGATCTGAGTGTCCAAGCTCCAAAATTTTCTGAGATGTATTTGTTCCACTTCTAGTGTCATTGAAGGCAGAAGAGAATTCCTAATAATTAAAAGCAGCAAGATCCATTCCAAACTCATTCCTTCAAGCTTGTTATGATCTCTCCCACTGCTCTTTTGCATATCTAGGTATTTCAGAGTACTAACTACTGACTGTTAACTCTAGAGTAGGTTCTTTTACTAACTCCACCATAGCATATTCTTTGTTTCCTTAGTTATTATGAATTTAAACTGGAGAAATATGACTATACATAGATAGAATTAGAGTAAATTAAATGACAATGAGAAGCATCTGTGCATAAGGCACTCATTTTCCTTTCCTTTCAGGCTGTCTGAATTCATTAGCTGGTCTCCATACAGCGTGCTGTGTACAATGCAATGTCTCATATCTCCTCAGCTCTGTCAAATTGCCTTTCTTCTTGTCTGCTTCAAAACCATTATTCAAAAATTAGGAGTTGCTATGGTCTATTAGTCCATTTGGTTTACTATTTTATTTTATTTTCCCCTTATGTGCATTAATTTGTATTTTATATATGATTAGGTTTTATTTATATGTCCCATATCGGCCTTCTTTCCTAGGCATCATGCCTGCATAGGGCTGAGTGTCCAAAGCTTTCCACTAGAGACTGAGGCACTGGTCCATGCTCAGTACCTAGCCACAGTGTCTTGCCCCTGCAGAATCAAGCTGAATCAGCTCAGGACATATGTAAACATAATCTAAAGAGAAATACTGAGTGATTTCTTGTACCCTCACTGCACAGCAAAGTTTAAAAGTTCTGAAACTTGAACACAAGAAAAATCAGCATGATAACTCATTTCTTTGTATATCCCCTGAGATCACCCTTCAGAAATAGGAAAATGCAGGCATGTTGAAAAGGCTTCACAGCAGAGCAATTCGGTAATTAGATTTGTAAGGAAGTGTAAAGAAAAGATTTAACTCTGAGATAAATGGCTTTCAGAGTATTGGTTTGCCTGCCTTTGGCTAGCCTGGTATGCACTGAAATCTTCAGAGCCAGATCTGCCCAGCTTGGTTATGCAGAAGTGAGATAAGCAACTTTGGCAACAATAGTCATACACAAAAGCTGGAAGAAAATGAAGGAAGTGAACCAAAAAGTGAGGCATAGAAGCAGCTAGGCTGGATAGAGAGGAAGAGAGAGCAGCTTCTGTGATGCATGGTGATTTCTTCTCCTTCTGGATTGGGAATGTGTTAATGAAATCTTTTCTTCACGCTTGCATTAGAAGAATCTTCACACAGGACATTGAGTATGAAGCCAGGCAAAGCATGACTTGATTTTGTGTTGCTGACCTTGAAGGATAAATGCATAGAGAAATTCCCTCCTGTGGCAAAGCCCAGCCCCTAATATTTTTAGAACTGAGATCATCTCACACATCCAGTTTTAATGTTGCTGTAAATAACTTGTCCTTCTGAGCATGAACAAAAGCATCCCAGCAGGAACAGTAAGCAGAGGTGCTGCCAACAGCCGTGATAGAGGACACTGAAGGGAAAGATCCCCCATGCCACCAGAGAAACCACATGCACTAAGTACCCTTGCAGCTCTGTAGGGACTTTCCTCTTCTCAGCGTAAGAGAATCTGGGGGTTGGCTGTTCTGATGCATCTGAGGCATTTAAACACCAATTCTTGCTGAAATGTAGTGATGTCCAAATCCCTTGTGGCCACCTCTTGTTGGAACCTGAGGAGAGCATCCCCTTTGTGACCACAGGAGCCCAACCACCTTGGGGAACCAATGTGATAAAGACAGGGTCGAGACAGGACACCTGGGAAGCACCAGGAGACACATTTATGAGCTTTTTGGAGCTCAGAGCACATTGTGAGGGGTGGGAAGGGCGGCTTCCCCAGTCCCTGGGGCTGGTGGGAGACTGGAGGGAAGGGGTGGGAGCCAGCAGCCTCCATGCCCCGGCCCCAGGCAGAAGGTGCTGCACTGAGCCTTCACCTCCCACCTTTCAGCCACATGAAAGCCCGATTATTCACGCTTGACGCCGGCAAGGTAGGGCCCTGTTACCCGCTGCTGCCGGATACCTGTCCTGAGGGGCCCACTTAGCCCAGCACCATCAGGCCCCTGGCTGACATTGCTCCCTCAGCCTGTGAGGGCCAGCAGTGCCTTTTTGAGACACTGGGGCATGGCCATGGTTGGGACAAAATGGTAAAGGTGGAAATTACTTCTGCCCTCACAGAAGCAGTAGCCCTCAGTGAGCTGCTGATAGGCCAAAATGAGAGTTTGTTACAGCACTGTATTTTCCTTCCCCTGGGCTTCCCTGCTGCTGCCTCTCACCCTGCTGAGGGAATGCAGGCTACTGGGGTGACATTTTGGTCAGAACTGGTACTAGATGGGTTGCGTGGGAGCTCTGGTGGCTGCAACTCAGCAGTCAGTCTGGGGACCAGAAGGTGCAGAGTACAAGCAGAAATGCTTCATTGCCCCAGAGAGCAGCCAAGAGAATGGGGGGACAAGCTGAAAATTCAAGAAGGCAGAGGACTGAATTGACCCTTTTTTCCCCCCTTGCCATTCAGATGCTTACAGATTTTATCAGGATTTTTAGCTGCGGGGCAAAGAGCTTCTTTATAGTTCCTTCCAAAGCTCGCTGCCAAATGCAGGCTGCGGTCTCAGCAGCTGTAACCCAGCCCCAAGGCTCACACATTCCGGTGCAAACAGCTCAGAGCAGCACTCAGGATTTTGCAGGGAGAAGGCTGGAGCATCCTCTAAGGCCTCCAAACAGGCAGTATTGAGCATGTTTCGCACAGGGTTTTGACAAAACATGGCCACAGCGGCAGCTTTCCCTGAGGGTGAGGGGGCACGGGGATCAGGTGGCACTGCCACCATTCCCCACTGCCCAGGGACTGCAGGCAAGCAAGGCCAGCACTGAGCATCTCTGCCCTCCGCCAGGGCTGAGGTGCAGGCCTGGGGTCACTTTCTTGCAGGCAGAATTCAGTCTTTTCATGGCATGTCTGGAGCCAGTTTCTCATCTCTCTTTTTTTCTCCCCAGTGGAGACTTGCTCGTTTGTAATAGGAAGGTTCATTGTTTTCCTGTCTGATATTTCTTTGATTACTTAAAAAGAAATCCCAGAGGCTTGTTTTCACAAAATAGTGATTGCATAATTGATGTGATTATGATGTATTTTGCTGTGTCACTGCTGCTGGGTTGATTATTTTGAGAAGCCCCGAGCTCTGTTAACGCTGCCATGTGCTGTACGTGCATGGCCTGGGCCTCCCCCCCACACAAGAGCCCTTTGAGCACTACTTCCTTCCACTGGGGCCGTGCGAGGCTGTGAGGCCTGCCTGGGTGCAAGGAGAGCAGGCTGACCCACAGGGAGAGGGCTGTGTGGGGACAGTAGGCCAAACTATGGGGCGAGGGCTGTTCAGGAAGCTACCACACATCTTCTGGGTGAATAACAACCTAACAGTGTGAATAATATCCCTAAAATCAGGGAGTACAGCTGTAAAATCATGGGGGCAAATTCCAGGCTCTTCGCCTGGCTAAAAATGCGCAGATAAAGCAGTGCAGCCCGGTTAGGTGTGCTGGAAATAAAATTCTTCTGAACACAAAATAGCGCAGCGGATCATTAACAGTAATTATTCATCATAACCTGAAAGTGTACCAGCTCAGTGCAGGTAGGAATCTGTAATAGCTCACCCAGGGAAACCATGTGAGAGAGGAAAGCCTTCCACATTTTGGCTGGAAATTGTTAATTATTTTCAGCTTGAGGCTAGAGGCCGTCCTAAGAACGCTTTCTTCCTCCTGGTGACATTCTTTTCCATTCCTTCACACTGTATTCTCCTTTCCTTTCCTTTTTAATTCAGGGATGAAACATTGTTCTCAGGAAAACTTCTTGGCCAGATTTTCAGGTTTCTGAACCTTTGTTTTTCTCAACATGTGTGCAATTTTGACTATTTTTGTCCAGCGGTGACCTTTGGAATTCCAACATAATTTCCCTCCCCTTCCTGGTGCCCTCACGTGACCCAGGAACACAAACATCTGAGAGACCTCTGGGCATCTTCACATCTGCTGGTATATAAGATCAGAGCCATTGTGTGATGTATTTTTAACAACAGGTGTTGGGCTTGGAGAAGGGTGTGTTGGTTTTTGAGGGGCTGGGCAGAATCTGCACTTAATTCTTAGTTCCCAGGCTATTTAGGAACAGCTTAAAAACACACTTAATCTGTTTGTACAAATTTAACATTGTAAAACCACAATAAGGAATTGCTAATCAAGTGCAAGCCTGGATTTAGTTTCAGCTTTGCATCACTGCTGTCTCTAAAAAAAGAAAGAAGAAGGAGAAGAAGAAGGAAAGGAAAAAACACCCAAACAAAAAAAAAAACAAAAAAAAAACACCCACAATCGAACTTTAAAGCCGAGTCCAAGATTCTGGTTTACAACTTATTTGCATGAAGTACGATTGATTGATTATTTGAAGCCTGTTAATTATTATTTAGTCATGGTTTTCAACACAAACTCGTTACAGCAGCAAAACAAACAGTGTGTTTGTTTTATCTTTTGCCAATTAACAGTTTGAACATGACTTAAAATAGGCCTTTAGCTCAGGCTCTGATTCACAACTGCATCACTCCCATTTGCGCTTCTGTAATTCCATTGACTTCCATGACATTGCAAATACTACACTGCAAAATGAAACACTTCTTAATTGACCCCACCACCACGTGCAAAGGAGTGCATGGTGCACCAAAGCCTGATGCATGAGACTCTTCCTTTGCCCATTAGCAGCAATTTAGCATCTAAATTTAAGAAGTGGTATAAGCAGAGTGTTTTCCCCAAAATATCATTGAAATCCTATTTTCACGGAAATCTCTTTCAAATTTTTTTTATCAGACAAATCTAAAATGGTGCTTAGTGTTCAGTTATCTGCCAGGTATAAATGGCATAAATGGATGATTACTTTAAATACATCTTCTCTGAGAAGGGAGTTATGGGACCTCACAAAAGCATCAAGCTGTGACTACTTTCAGGAAATCACCTGGAAATAAATAAGATGATAAAGGTTGCTTGCAAGTCCCTAGATTCTTGTTGCCTTTTTAGGCAGATAATTGAATTCAGTATGAGCTGTAATTCCTTTCTGGTATCACTAAGGAACAAATTATTTATTATTTGGGAGAACAGACAGAGTGACCTGACAGGTCCTTTCAGTCACAGCACCTATGATTATAAATTCTCACGGCATCTATTGCATGGGTGTATCTGTCCTAAAAAACAGAGGCAGATTTTAGCTCTGTTGAAGTGAGGAGATTTTTTGTTGGTGGTTTCAACCTAGTTTCACCTGTCCACATTTCAAGGCTCTATTTGAATGTTACCACGTGACCTATCATGTCATCTCTGGCTAGAGTGAGCGGAATCTTCTCTGGATTTGTCCCATCTCTGGAGTGTTGAATTTGTATCCTACTCTATCCCAGATCTTGATACAGAAATGCGTTAAGGGGATTTGTATCAAGCTGCCACTGCAGGAGCAACCCAAACCTGCCTCCTGCCTCCTGCCTACTGCAGCTGCAACGTGTCACATGCTGTCTCAGAGCCAAGTAAAAAGCAGCCAAACATGACTACACACAGTCAGCTTGTTGGACTGGTCAGAACTCATATCCTGCCCTCTCCTCACCCTCTTCCCCGCATCAGCCTTCTTCTTCCATCAGGTAAGATATGGGATACCTGCACTTTCTGGATCCTGCTACCATCCATCTAAGAAAGCACACCTTCTGTGGTCAGAGAAGCAGCTTTCATATAACGAAACCACTGTTTCTTAAATGGTGGGATGCTTGTATGTGAAACCTCTTTTCTTTTATTGTTGTCTTTTTATTGTTGTTTGTTTGTTTGTTTGTTTTTAAATTATTCCTAATCTATAGTTGAGGAAATGGCACTATTGACTTTCTTGGCATACACCAAGATCTCTTTGAACTTTGGGAGTTCATGGTGTGCAGTGCAGGGACATGTGGTCCCAGAACGACCAGGAATATTTCATAGAGCAGCTCTGGTAAGGACTGGAGAAAATGGGACCTCTGAAGGAAGAGAGAAAGAATTAGATTTTCTTAGAGTGAAAAAAATGCCAAGGGATGACAAAATTAGTCATATGTTGAAAGCTGCTGCAAAGAGTAAGGGAAATATTTGTTCCACATGCTTGTAGGGGATAAAGCAGGCCTTGAGATTTAGTGGGAAGGATTTATTAAGAGAAATGGTAGCAAAGAACAAGGAAGGTGATTGTGCCTCAGTACTCAGTGCTGGTGAGGCTGCACCTTGAGTACTGTGTTCAGTTTTGTGTCTCTCACTACAAGAAACTGAGGCAACAGAGAAGGGCAATGGAGCTGTGAAGACTCTGAAGCACAAGTGTGATGAGGAGCAGCTGAGGGAACTGGGGTTGTTAACAGCAGGACAAGGGGAAATGGTTTTAAATTGAGGGAGGGAAGATTTAGGTTGGATGTCAGGGGAAAGGTCTTTACAGAGAGAGTGGTGAGGTGCTGGAACAGGCTGCCCAGAGAGGTTGTGGATGCTCTGTCCCTAGAGGTGTTCAAGGCCAGGTTAGATGGGGCCTTGGACAGCCTGGTCTAGTATTAAATGTGGAGGTTGGTGGCCCTGCATGTGGCAGGGGGGTTGGAGATTCATGATCCTTGAGGTCCCTTCCAACCCTCGCGATTCTGTGATTCTGTGATTGTTCAGTCTGGAGAAGAGGAGACTTGGGGGAGACCTCATTGCTCTCTACAATGATCTGAAAGGAGGAGAGAATTGTAGCGAGTTGGGAGTAAGCCTCTTTTCCCAGGTAACTAGTGGTAGAACAGGAGATAATGGCTTTAAGTTGCACCAGGTTCAGACCGGATATGAGGAAAAATTTCTTCTCAGAAAGAATGACAGTGCACTGGAACAGGCTGCCCAGGGAAGTGGTGGTGTCACCATCCCTGGGGGTGTTCAATAAACATGTAGTTGTGACACTGGGGGACGTGGTCAGCAGGCATGGTGGGGTTGGGTTGATGACTGGACTAGAAGATTGTAGTGGTCTTTTCCAACCTAAATGATTCTATGACTCTCTGTAAACAGTGCAACATGTTGCCTGTGAAAACTGCATATGTCTTTAAGAAGAGGTTAGTGAGCCTAGATGACAGTAACAGCCCATTTTACTTTGGGTGCAGATGTCTCCAGAGATCCCTATGAACCACATATTTATTTGGTAATTCCAAAACAATAAAAAAGTTTTTCCATTTTACTCCAGTGTAAGCAGAATCCATAATAAAGTAGGGAATGTTTCTCCCTCAGTAGAGGTATTATCAGTGGTGATAGAGGATGGTTTGGGAAAGCTCTGTTTTAAGGTGGCTAGGATGGATGGCACCTGTAGCCTGTGCAACAGTAGCTGCCTTTTTGGTATTCTCTGACCAGGGCTGAAGGGTGGAACTTGCTTGCAATGGATCAAGCCCAACATCCTCTAAAGAGATACAGCAATAAGGATCTTCCCAGAGCACATCAGACACATCCCAGCACTTGTCAAAAGCCACTATTTTTAATACGGTTGGAAATACTTTCCGAACAGTTCCCAGTTAGTTGTGCTGATAGAGCATTATGAAACCCCATAGTGACTGAGCAAATTTGTCTTACATTAAGACTTGCTCTGTAACTGATCTGAGCTGACTTAGAATGGTTGTTAAGAAGTATTACAATAATTATGACTTGGTTTCTGGAGGCCTACTCTCACACAGCTTGGTCCTGGCATCTTTCAAAGCAGAGAAAGTTGTGGGACAGCTATTCCACAACAGTCAGGAATGGTCAGTAGGTACACAGGGCCCTTTCATCTGCTCTGTGATTTTTTAAGCTCATGGAAACTTGTCTCATTCCACTTAGAATACAATATGGGGTGGTCTCCAGACACTGAGGATGCTGCCAGACAGTACCCAGAAGCATACATGGCTGTGACACGAGTGACAGAGGAAACATTTTTTCCCATTTCCAAGAGACTGGAGGCCAACCACCTCATTCTGTCCTCTGCCAGACTTCTGCATTTTGATAACAGTGCATGCCCAGTATTCCTATGAATAACATTAGAGAGGTCCCCTGATGCTGAATCAGGTAGTTGAGATCTGAGAGCTCTACTCACACTGTCCTGATAAACAAGTGTCATACAAACACCCAGTCCCATTCTTGGACACTTGAAAACTGGCTATGCACTAACTAAGACCAGTGAGTGATTTCCTGAGAAGGTTCAAAAGGCATCTGGTGGTCTTGCCTGCTGGAATTGAAGTGGTTTATACAGTATACTAAAGCTGCTGCGCTGAAAAAAGGACCAACAAAAATAGCATGCTAAATAGGCAGAAGGGTATGATGAGAAGATAGAAAAACATAAGCTTTGTCTTTCAAAAAGTGTTCTCTGATGTGTTCAAGCTGATAGACAGCATAACCCATGTCTCTAAAGCAGCAAGTCATCAGGTTTGCACAGTCAGTCTTTCAGAGAGGATAGAGCCAGAGAAAGAGGGTGTCTCCTGCTTTGGTTCTGCAAATCCACAGCTAGCATTTCCACCCATACACTCTGCAGTTAATTTTTCTCCTACTCTTCTTCCCACTTCGCCCCATGAGTACCCCATCCACAGGAATATCTTCAAGAGAGGCCAACCGCAATGAAGTGAGACCTGTAAGACAGACAGACCCCCCTCACTCAGAGGGGATCAATCCAATTTCACATGTGATGCGTGGGCCCTCTGACCATTGCACCACCGAGATTCACCACCATTTTTCTCACTGAGTTTTGCATGCTGCCCAACCTGGAAGGCATGCTCTGGAAATGCATGTCAGGTCAGGCCTGGCAAGGGAGGGTAACACTTTGTTTGCAAACCTCAAGAGAGCTTAGATGTGAATTAGGTGCTTGAAGGCGCACACTGTTAAGATCTTGGCAAGTTCTCGGCCAATATTTAGGAATTTTTCTGGCAGGGAAATAGATACCTCCAGGCATATGCAGCAGCTCAATGAGAATGCAAATGGTGGTACTGAGAGGTATGGCAGCAGGTAAGCGGTGCAGAGCGAGTAAACTTGTTGTGAATCTAATCCAAATCCACTGCATGTAGATAAGGACTCTGAGATAATGGAATTGTGAACTGAAGGAGGTGCAGGCTGGAAATGAAGGATGCTAATAAAACCAGTAGAAATCCAATGGAACAGAAAAAATGCATTTAATGACCTCATCCGGTGAGGGCTGTACAGCAATATTTAACCCTCTGTTAAAAAATCAGACCCTCAGCACTTGCAGCTTGCCTGGAATTAGAGGGAAGGGTGGCTAGAACAGGACTGGCAGAATTGGTCATGTCCTGAGGGTGGGCTGAAACCTTAAACTGTGTTTATGGAAAAACAATGTGCTTCTTTACCTCCCTCCAACCGGGATGCACAGAACTGCTTTGAGTTGCAAGCAGTCTAATTAATCTGGTCTGTGCCTGCTTGTCAAAGCTTTCTTGTGGTGAGATCATTTCTTGCCATTTTAAGAGAAAACTGTTTGATTTTGGAGCAAATTGCTTTGAATTTCAATTTGGGGATATCCAATAGGATTTTGGGTAGGGAAAAGGCATCCTGATGCTGCAGGCCTCCTATGTGCAGACCAGAAGTGGTGCCTGCCACACTCACTTGGTGTGGAGTATGCAGACAGATGGACACAACCACAGCACTGAGCCGCTCAGCACGGCTCAGCCCAGCCTTCACCCATCACTCTGCCTCTCTCACCCACGTTGCTGAGCTCAGGGCAGCCAAGCTGAGCCCTTCACAAGTGCCCTTGGAGCTTGGGCTGATGCGACCCACATCTATTTTCAGTCCTGCGGTAAAATTGTTACACTTTATATAGAGAGTTAGCAGAATCCAGGCAAAATAATTTATCCTATGCTATCCATTACTAAAAGCTGAGCTGCCTTTCTTGTTCTGAGCAAAACATGTTTTTCTTCTTGGCCTGTCTTTTCTTTTGTGTGGCATCTACATTATGGTGTGAACATCTTTCAGCATGCAAATGTGCCTCACCTCAGCAGAACGGCTCCTGTTGGATGCAGCGTGTCTGCGCGGTGGTGTTCTGGAAGAAAGCAGATTTTCCTATGATGTACAGATCAATTCACCTTAACCCAACAAAATGGGTGCTATTGTTGTTGCTTTTCTCTGCACACCGTGGAAGAAACACAAGCAGAAGAGCAGACGTGAAATAGATTTTTCAAACAAACCCCGAAGAGAACAATGGTTGAAATGAGTCTCTTTAAGGTTTCTGTGTCATCAAATGTTATTGTTGACACTGTGAATGTAGCAATAGTTGTTACGCTAATTAGAGTGGTGTAGTTCTAGAAACAGGAACTGTGAAAAGACTGTGTCTGGAAGGTACTAATAATCTTCTGATACCTGTATTTTTGCCATTCTTTATTATTATAATGAGAGTGTTAATGTGCAGAGGAGAAATCATGTGTGCCCTTAATAAAAAACGAAGCAGCACAGTTGTTATCATCTTGAGTATCGTATTCATTTAAAATCAAGTAGGCAACTCAAAGGTTAAGAGGTTTAATGTTCCTGAACTGTACAATTGAAGCACTATAGTCCACATTATTGTTAGCAATTACTCAAAGTGCTTTGGGTTTTCATCAGAAACTTCATTTTCCGGAAGAAAGTCCCCTACAACTTTAGCCAGCACTGAAGCGTGACCATTTAACAGCCAGACACTTTTGCATCAAGTGCATCACAAGATGTTGTCATGACATAATTTGCTCCCAGCTATTTACATGCTTCTAGATAACCATCCTCAGTCTTCAGCCTCTTGCAAGTTTTCATGTTACATACAATTCCAGAGAGATTTAGGAATTTTAAGAAGCTCTGTATTTAGAGAATAATGTGATATTCCTCATGCTTTCCTCCTATATCAGGAACATTTACTTGCAGCTTTTCCAGGCACAAGGAAGCACACACAGTTGTTTCTAAAGTAGACTTTTCATAGCAGTATCCAACAGTCTTCCCAAACCCTTCCCACTCCTTGTAAAAAAAAAGTCCCCAGGACCTCCTTACAATTTTTGCTCTGTTTGGAGAGCTTAGGAGAATAAACAAGATATGTGGCATAATTTTCTGATCAACCACCCGGGCACAGCTGTAAATTGAGACAGAAATTTAGCTCTGTCCCCAAACTTTTCAGCAGCACATGGTGTCCTGTAGTCAAGCTTATTGTAGTGTCCTGTAGTTGAAGCTTATTTGCTATTAGACAACGAATAGCACAATCTGACACAGCAGAGATGCAGTTCCTTCAGGATGGATCAAATAAGTGCCAAAAAGAAAACAGGGTAGAGCTGAGATACGGAGAGACAGGAGTCACCTCTGCCAGCATTTTTCCTGATCTGCAGCTGTGCAGATGCCCCAGTGATTAAGCCATATAGGAACCACTTAAAATAAGCTTCTGGCCTGCGTGCAGAAACAATCCAGAAACCAGAGTGACACCCTAAGCTCTGATCACCTCTTGCATAAAACTCCTACAGGGCTCTGGAAATGGCCCTGCTGAGGACGAGGTTTGGAGGCACCAGTTCCCAGCAGTCTCAGTGGTCCACAGTGGCAGAGACTGTGGTGGGGACAACTTCACTTTTCAGTGAATGTCACAAATCTCCAGCATAAGAAGAAATGAAAGAAAATCTGAAGGGGAAAATAGCTATCTTTCCTTCTTCAACTAGCTGGTTCCCTGTCCTCTGGCATAATCCCATCCTCCCCTGATTGACTCATAACCAGTTTGGTTTCGTCCAAGCCACAGCTGCGTCAAGGCACAGTGAGAGCCAATCAACCCTACCAGCTTCGTCTGTGTTTCATGATAGTTTAATCGCTGAAGACTGTCTCTGTGTTGAAATATTTCCCCTTGGGGTTTCGGATAGCAGTATTATATCAAAGCAAAAGGAACCAGAAAGTGAAAAAGGCTCATGTCCTCATCCAAATCGTTTGGAGCCGATACAAAAACACCTCTCCCTCTGCCTTTGTAATGAGCACGCACACTTATGGCAAGCCCTCCGGCTTGTGCAGTCAGAGTGGCTCACAATTCAGCTGCAATTTCTGCATGTTGCATTCTTCCTTTCATTTATGCCAGTGATGATACCAGTCAGAGGATGCCACCTGAAAAGATTGCCAGCCTCACATACTTGCCAGTTGAAATAGGAAAAAAAGGGGATACGACTGTGGATTGATAGTAAATGTATTATTCCCTGGGCCAGGTTTCATGCGGGTGGCAGTCAGGAATTAAGGCTGAAGTACTCAGACTTCTCTCTAACCAGGCTGAACAGCAGGATCAGAGGAAAAATTTCTATTCGACCAGTGCCAGTTTCAGGTTATAATTCTGAATACACAGTGCCGTATTTTCCCTCAAATCATATTTTTTTAGTAAGTGGCTGACGTGACTCAAATTGCTGTGTTGAGATTCAACCTCCCCCCCACTCTCCCAGAAAAAGGAAAAATGGAGAGAGAATAGAACTGAGCACTGCTGACATGGAACCTGAATACTATCATCGTTTCCCAGAACAAGCTTGTTCACTCCTTTTGTTGAAAATGTCTAATCAAACAGATATTATTAATGTATACAAAAAATATCCAGTATACAAGTAACACTGCTGTAAGGAAAACATCTTTTTGAAGAAAGTTACAAAAATTATAGGTCATTGCACCCACTGAAGTTATTTTAGCAGAGCCATGTTGTTAGCACTGGAACTAAGCCATGTTTTCACAGTCAAATGATAGGCCTTTTCTAAGGTCATGCCCACCCAGTACAAAGCCCACTAAGTGCTTCATTGAAAAGGCTAAATGGAATTCACACTTCTCAGGCAATCGTTTTATTATGATCTGTATGAGTATTCACAATGTAACTTTTAAAATCTTGGAAATAAAGCAGGCCAGTATCTGAGAGCAATCATATTGCGTGTCACGTTGAAAAGCGTGTGATTTGGGTCTTTCACTTCCAATGTATAATATACCATACAATGAAATTAGCATTTGTTACCTTACTCTGTCCTTTCAATCACATGCTTCTGACTTACATTTTTGAAGAAAAAAATCCACTTAGAAATAATAGAAATCAAGATTTCATCTTTTCCTACTGAGTCTTACTGAACACACATGTAACGTTTGTAAGTGGTGTGGAACCTTTAAGGAGGTGACAGCAGAAATGGCAGTGTGTGTCTTGGAAGTACAGCTAGAAAATTAAAGAGTATCACATTTATGCAATCCTTTGAGTCTTGTGGGCTGAGGTCACAAATGGAGATTTCACTTCTGAAGCTGGGTTGTATTTAACTGAATTTAGGATCCCTCTGAATTCACTGGCTGTTTGTTTTTCAGTATCTGGCTTAGGTTAATCTCAACCAAAATGCAGTGAATGGATTCACAAAACCAGACTTCCATTATCCGCCACAAATGGATCCTGTTAGTCTATTAACCTTACAAATAGATAAGCCAGGGAAACATCTGCATGGTCTTGCAGGATTATTTTGCTCAACTTCAGTAAAGATTTTGTTGCTGCACAACAATCTTGTAAGCAGCCTATGGAGCAATTCCAGAGGGTGGATGCATAACTGGCAGAGTACTAATACACCTAGAGCATGGAAAGGGAAGAGGAA
>JAOWBP010002978.1:17031956-17071089 GCA_028571105.1 Tragopan temminckii
TCCTTCCTTCCTTCCTTCCTTCCTTCCTTCCTTCCTTCCTTCCTTCCTTCCTTCCTTCCTTCCTTCTTTCCTTCCTTGTATATCCCCTCCCCTATTCTTCCTTCCCAGTTGTACAGTTTTAATTTTAATTCAGAGGTCAGAGAATTTTGGTTTCAATTCAATGCAATTCTCTGCACAGTGTTGCTGATGCTGCTGAGGCCTTTATGTCTTAAACTACAGCATCTCTGTTTGCTCAGGTTGGATATTAGGAAAAATTTAATCTCCAAAACAGTGGTGAGGCTCTGGCACAGGCTGCCAGGGGAAGTGATGGAGTCATGGTCGCTGCAGGCATTGAAGAAACGTGTAGATGTGGCACTGAGGGACATGGTCAGTGGTCATGGTGGAGATGAGTTGGTGGTTGGGCTAGGTGATCTTAGTGGCCTTTTCCAACTGTAATGGTTCTATGATCTTATTATCTGAACACTCCAGACCCCCCAAAATCATGTTCATAAAAATTAAAAGAAAATATATGGAGGTAGGACCAGAACAAAGTCCTATAACATGTTCAAATCTGGATGTCTTGAGGTAAAAACCTACTGTAGTCAGTAAGTCCCAACACTGTACTGTAATGGGCAAAATCCTACTTCTTAAAATGTTATATTAAAATGGAGAATGAAATTCTGGCCCTGTAGTGTCAGCAAGAAAGCTCCTCTTGTTTTAGCTTGTCTTACTCCATGCGTACATAGATCTACCTATCCTCTATGGTATTTCCAGCCTACATGCAGTTCAGCACACACACACAGTAGTAAATCTGATTTGATGTGGCTGCCAGTCTGTTAGCACTCCCAGGTGCCTGGAAACACCAGCCAGACATGGGAGATACTAAAAATCTGCCAAGGCACAATTTCTGAATAGAAGAAGAGGTACTGTGGATGCCTTGAAGTGTAATATATATTCCCAAGCTGTTTGACTTTGTCTTTGTAGAGAGCCTCCCACCTTGGACCTACTTATGGCTTACGCACTATTTAAGCACGGTGCTTTTTTTGAAGTAATGGCAGAAATGTGATGTATTGTAAAATGTCCATATGTGTCCTGTGAAGCAAACAACCCCCCTTGATTCTAGCAAGTCCTCAATCCTGCCAAAATATGCAGTGAAGCAGCACCAGTCCTGCCTGATCAGAGGGACACTCCTGAGTTTCTGTGCTTTGTTGAAATTTTCCAAAATTAATAAGCAGCATTACCCAGATCCAAAATCCAGGAGAAAAAAGATAAAGTGTTCCTTGTTCTACCTGATCAGCAAACAGGTGGGGACAGGCATAGCTGCTGAGGAACCAAGGTGTGCCCACGCGGGATCTTGGTTTTGCACTCGCTGCTTTAAGGTCTGACTCACACGCCTGGGGGACCTATGAGCACTGCAGTCACACAGGGCTGCTCCAGAAACAGGAGAAAGGGACCGTGAGCAGCAGGAGCAGGCGAAGTTTGCTTTCTCCATCTGTTTTGTATTGAGAGAGCTATTACTGTGAGTAAAGTCAGCTGAGACATACCAAGTCATTGCAGCCTGAATATTTAAGCTAGACTATAAATATCTGATTTTACTTTTTTTTTTCTTTAATGGTGATTATTATTTATGCTTTCTTCCTCTTTACTCTCCTTTGATTTAGTAGGATGAGGAGGTTTGTATCACTTCAGCATTGGAAGCAGCTGTTAGGCCCACTGCAGATAGCTCCTCATGGCTTAGGAACTTCGGGATTGCACTGTCCATCTCCCCTCTGCGCTGTGACCCCAAGTGGCTCAGAAGTACTTTGGGTCAAACTTATTATATACTATTCACCATCCCAATAAACAAGTAGCGTGTTGTCACATTTGGAGTGCTGCGTATTTTTCTAGTAATTATGCCTTATTATATATTTACCATTCAGAAAATGCAGGTGTGGGCTGTTGAACTGGGGCCAATAAGAATTCGCCGAACTGGCAGCAATTCCTCAGTGACTCATGTTTCACTGTCTGTTGGTTTTATAACTGTTTTCACTACTAATTTAGCTCTGCGATGCAATATGCAATTAGTCCTATTATGGAAGCAGCTGTATTCAGTTTTACAATGGCACTTTCCCCTTTGGCTTGTACCAGAGCCTGTTGTGGTTCTGCTGATTTGATGACTGAAGTTGTAAAGTGGTATCTGGATGAGCCACAGTAAGCCATGAGCCTCATGCAAATATGATTCTTGCTTATACACCACTGCTCTAATGCTATTTCTTACAGCCCAATTAGAAATGCGGTCACAGAGAAAGCTGTTTCTTGCTACAGTAAGTAGTATTGTCATGCAGCGATTTGTTGCCACGCTGGTATCACCTCTGGAGTCTTGCAGCTTATTATAAATAACATTTGTCAGGCAGAACGTGCAAGCAATAAGCTTCTGCTTGGAAATTAGCTCTTGCAGGCTTCAAAAATCAGTTCCTGGGCCACAGTACAGCCCTGAGGCTGAAAAGGGACCAAAAGAGAATGGACGTTGAGCCACCAGCTCCATTATTGCCTATACCCAGCACTTGGAGGAAGAATGCTGGCAAGCCTGTGTCTCCAAATCTGTGACAACTGAACAACAGAGAAGTAAATAAAAATATCAGTCATGCTAGCTAACTGTCTTTACTGTCAATGAGGATGTGAGAAATATCCAGTACATATTGTGCGTTAGTTTAATCCATATTAAAGCAACTCTATTAAAAGAGCAGGGTTTTGAGAAATTGCTGAGAACATTCACTGCATTTTTCTACTGTGTTATTACCCATTTTCACACCCCTACATATGTTATGGTTTTGTTGCATGTCACACAAAATGGTAATTTGGTTGTGAAAAAATGAGAAATCATGACATTTCACATGTGTTTTCAGTAAAGCAACAATTTTCCTTGTAACGGGCCCCAGTTTTCTTCCTCAGAAATAGGGCTATTTACAATGAAAACGTTCCTGTTGCGGTGGAGTAATGACACGAAGAAAGGAACCAGGCTGAATACTGTGCAGAAAAGTTAAAATGCTTACATTTCAACTGCTTTGAATTTCAGGTGAGCGTGTTGCAGTCTCTCAAACACTGCCCCACTGACTGGAGCACACTGGCAAAGGAGCTGGCCCCAGCCAAGCCTGTCCACTTGCTAAGATTGTTCCTGACCACTGTTGCCTGCAGTTATCATTCTGGTCAGACTATTACAGTAGAAACTATTTTCCAGGAACTTTTCACAATGAGAAACAAAGGAGCTCTCTGCTCTGCAGAGAATAGCCATTTGGGAGAGCTGGACTGGCTGAGAATTGGTCATTTGCCCAACCTTATCATTTTCTATCCAGAGGCTGGCTTTATGCTAGAGTAAACAGCTGGAGCTACGCACTATATTTCATCCAAAGCATGTAAAACAATAATGAGCTTTATGGTTCTTATAAAGATTTGCAAAATTATTCCCAGGTCTAAAGTTTAATTGTTTAATGTCACCAAATGACTTTGCAATAACTGAGCACAGTGGAGTGGCAGAAGTTAATCACTTGACTGAAGTGAATTAAGATTTTCTAAAGCTACATTTATCACTGTAATTTCAGGCTAATTTCATTTTCCATTCATAAAATATGATTTCAGTTTCTGTATCTCTATGAGCTGTGGAAAAGGAACGTGGCTGTTTTATAAAACATGTTTTTGTCAAACAATGTCAGAGGTGATGTACATACTGATAACCTGAAAAGGCTAAGCTTATCTTGGCATCTTCAACTCGCACTGCACGTGCCTTAGCACTGAAGTCCATGTGCTGTTGAAGGCTTCTCTTTTGAATCTCAATGGGCCAAATTTTCAGCATTAGCTTTGATTTATCTGTTTTTCCAGACCTCCTGTCAGGAGGCAAACACAATGTCAGCCATGCTAAAAGCAGGAGCCAGCTGGGACAGCGTTGCTCAAAGCCAAGCCAGTGAGCCAAAAGATCTGTCCCCAAGGGCTGTCCACTTTCTGGTCCTTAAGACACCAGAGCAGAACGAAGGAGGCACAGCTGGCTCACTGTCCTGCTCAGACGTATCACACACCCAACGCTTGCCTATCAGGACAGTGAGCTCAGCTGTGTCCTGGTCTGCCTGAAGGCCTCAAGGAGAGTCTCCCAGACTGGGAGGGTGAAGCTTTCAGGTGGACTAGAGGGAAGGAGAATACCCATTCCTTTCTCAAACATGCTTCAAGTTCACCATCAACATTGTTAGCTGCAGGTGGTCACACAGTGTCTGGCAACTTGGCAAATAGTGGCTTTTGACATTTATTCTTTGGACAAATGCATGAAGAATGAATGAATTAAAAATTTCTCCAAGAGTGAACTGTACCAAACTCTGGACCAAAATCTGTAAAGCACTGAACCCTCTCCTCATCTTTTGATGTGGCTGAGCACTTAGCATCCACAGTCTTTTTCACCTTGCAGTGCTGACGTACAAATAGACAAAGCTGCCCATGATGACAACATCTCTGAAAAGTTTCTCAGACATCCAATAGCTCAGCTAAAACTGGGACCCATATCAATGTAGCTATTTGGCGTTTTTGTAATTTATATGGAAATTAGGCTATCTTCTACCACCATTTTCTTTCTCTCCCTCTTGCATAATCCCCTTTCCCTTGAAGGAGGCAAAATATATTACTTACCGTTTGTTGTTAATAACGAAGATCCGAATGGTTAGTTCTGCTATGGTTGCTCGCATACAACAGCTTGCACACTCCCACTAATCAGAGTATGTACTCAGGCTGTGGACGCACATGCTGTCCTGGTCTGAAATTACTTCCAGGTTAGGCCATTGCTGCCTGCTCATTTCCCCTGCTTTCTCTCCTTCACATTTTATAGGTTTGTTAGAAATTAGCCACAAATCCAGCCTAATTTTAGTGTCCTTTTTATTCATTTGTTCCAACTGTTGTACCCCCCTGAAGTCTTCCTCTCATACAGGTACAATTTATTCCCACACATGGCAGGCATGCTCATGAATTATTTATGTTGCTTTGATAACTTTGAAAATAATGAGGGAAGCAAATGTTTCCAGTGTAGGAGTCATAACAAGCAAGAAATCCAACGAAGCTGCTGGGCAAGAAGGTGGTAAAATGCCCCAAGTTAAAAAAAATATACCTTTTCAATGTCCAAAGAAACATCGCAAAAGTCATTCAAAGCAATCACCTGTCCTCAGAAACAGTGCTATTCAGCTCAAATTAGGAGTCAGTATCTTGCAACGACCAAAGAAGCTCTCATTTCTCCAGTCTGCATCCTGCACATGGGAAAAAATTTTGGCAGACTAAGGGTTGAATGCATACACAGCTGTCTCCTCTATTGCTCCTGACACACGTTCTGGACAAAGGTTGCGTGGGATAAACCAATGACAGCTTTCCCACCTATTTGCAAGCAGGGAGAAACTTCCCCTCACAAATTTAAAAGACTGAGGTCTGCTGAGAGGAAGAAAATTGACTGCATACACCGGGGGAAAACACACTATGCGATACAGCTTCTGGGTGCTTTGGTTTTACATCACACTGAAAAAAAGAGTTAGGCTTTGCTTTTGCTTCCTATACACAGTCCACCCCACAAAGCAGGGGATGCAATATCTAATGAAGTAGTTAATTTAGGCAGTAATTTGGTAAAAGTCTGAGAAGATTATTCAATCATTTTCAAGTGTTAAACAAAAAAGAAATGGGCAGGAAAGAATATGCTATCTCAGCAAAGGGGAGAGGAATGTAACAAAATAATTTACACAGACTTCACCCCACATTTGCGCAGAAGTGGTAGGAAGCAAAGCTTCATGAAGGCATTGTAATGTTAGCAGCCTGGAGTGCGAGGAATCAGCCATTTCACCCTGTGTACTGACTGCTGGGGCTTTGAGCAAGGCAATCTGCCCGTGGGCTGATAGTCATGGCAGAAGGGGCCATGCGGCCTAGCATCAGTACTGCCTGCATGTACTGCCTGACTAAATGTCTCATGTGACACTTTTGTCACCAGGGCTGCTGAGCTGGATTAGATCAGTACAGATGTACGTTCCACAGGTTGTCATAGCAACGAGAAACTAGGCAGGTGGAAAATGGCTCCCACCTATCTTCCCCAGACTTCATGGGGCTGTGTGGGATGGAGCTGGGGGCTCAAGGCCTTTGAGGCCTGGCAGGTGAGGCCTGGAAGATGGCCCTGCCTGCAGGAGCCTGTGTGCCCCTGTGCCTGGGCAGCTCTGAATCCCAAGACCCAGAGGCCCTCCAGTCTCTTCTTCCCTTTTCTCAGTAGGTTTAGGCTTGGCATTTCTCTGCTTTGAGATGGATGTGCAAGAAGAAAAAACACTGAAATACATCAGGAAATTGATTATTCTAAGGTTTTCGATGTAAGTATGGTTGGTAAATGTGATAGAAAAAAAGTTAGCTAAATATTCTAAAAGCGTAATCCAATGAGGATTTGCAGTCTCTGTGCTTTATTCATGAAGCTGCACAAAAAGAGAAGGAAACTCCATTCAAAATGAAGATTCCTAATTAGAGATTTTACTTTTTTCCTTGGAACACTTTGGCATTTTCTTTTGCTGTTCTGCAGCAAAGTTCTTTGAGACAGCCTGGTCTCCCACCAAAGCCAGTGAGAACTACCAAGCACTTTTTTTTTCTGGAGCCGAGTGACATAATGCTCAGCTGCACTTCCTAGGCAGGCTGTATTGCCCAAAGACCGTCAGTCTTTTACTTGTTCTATATTGATTTGACAGATTGTCTGTCCCAACCTACTCCTTTCTCCTTACACGTTTTCCAGAGCCAAATACTATATTGAACAGGTTTCCATGCCATTTAAAAAATTGTATTTTTCCACAAAATCAGTCCCTCCCAGTTTTAAAACCCCTGTGCCAAAAAACGTCACCCAAATATCCTAATGTCATGTTTCTTCCTATAGTTGATTTTGGAACCTGTTGTATCCTTTGACTGTAGTTAAGTATCCTCAAAGAAATCAGCTGGAGACAGAAAAACATCAGTTCAAATAGCTTAAGCCTGGCAAAATGATAAGCAAATGAAAACAGCCTTATTAATTTTGAGAAGCCCAACAGTTGTGCAGCTTGATATCCAAACTAGATCTTCCACTCATCTAAAGGAAAAACTGATAAGAATTTGGGAAATAAACTTTATATGCTGTTGCTAAAGTTAATGAAGAAAGACAGGAGGCCCCCCTCTAAAGAAAGGAAAAGTCAAGTTACAGGAAAAGGAAATAGGTGCTGGAACAAACTCTTCAGTTGTATAGTTGTTCAGTTTGGAGGTGTTCAAAACAAGGCTGATACAAAAGGTCACTGTAACTGTTCCTTACCAGGGTTTGGACTAGGTGACCTGAAAGGTCTTTGCCAAAGCTATTATCATTGGTACTGTGATACCTTTATAAGACAGCTTTTGTACTCCAATAACTCAAAAATTGATGTTCTTTTTAGAATGACATTTCACAGCCTGTAAATCCTAAAATGGACTAATGGCTTTGACTTTTTGGGGTAGAAGATTGGTCTTAAAAGTAGAGGACTAGCTTGTGCTCAAAACTTTTGAGCCTTTATTTGTTGGGTGAGAAATGGTTCACACACTTCCCCTATCAATAATGATGGTTCAGAAGATGTCATTAAAGTTGAGAAGGTCAACAGTCTGTGAACCACAATTTAAGTAAATGGGCTTTGGGAGAAAGCCTTTGAGCCAGCCCATGCCATGGTGGTCTGGCATTAACTAGATAGATACATTTCTTTGGAGATTCAAGGGATATTCAGATATTTTCTCACAAACAAACTTGAACTCATCTTATGGATTATGTTATTTTCACAATTTTTTATTTTTATTTTTTTAATGGAGGCTAACATTCACATATACAATTTCTTGGCTTGAAAGAGGATGTTTCTTTCTGCACAGAAGAGGATCAAAAAAAGGTAAGAGATGGTAAAAGTAAATATGATTGCAATCTCTCAATGTTACTTCTCCCTCTAGTGCTACTGGCTCTAATGTTGGTTTTAATTACATTTAAGACCAACCCCAGGGCAGCTCTAATGTACATCACTTGAGACAGCTCCTGAGTCTCACTCTGCAAGTCCCTTAGCAATTCCTCAGTGCTATTTCTTGAGAACACCTGAGAAAATGAAGAGTTGCTCAATCTCTCAATCATCATGTAGGTTGTATCAGAATAATGATATTTTTCTCTCGTTATTACAAGTGATAAAATAACGACAAGTTTGTATGATACTGGTTTGTAAACAGACTGTAAAAAATAAGACAAGTTAAAAGAAAAAACAGGTGTGGGTTTAGCGTACACAATGTACTTTAGCAGCAGCAAAAAGTGCTGCTGCTAAAGAGCCCCATCCAGCTCATGGTGGCATATGGCCCAGAGCAAATAGCAGCTGTACAAAATTTGTGTGCATTTTTTGTACAGTTCCTTTGACCTGAATATTTGTCTTGTGGAATTTTAGACAGAATCAAAAGCTGGATTTGCTGTCAAGGTAGGCATACCACGCGTACCCAAGTACCTAATCCTGCATTCCTTGTGCATTCCAGGCACCCACAAAGTCAATGAGAATTTGAGATGCAGAATGAATACAGGGCCAGGCACATCATTTGAATATTTTAAGGAATGTTCTTGGATTTTTACAGTTGATGTCATGTTTTCTACCCCATCAATATGGATTAACAATGGTCCAGAACAGCAGGAACTCATTTCTTATTCATATATGCTAATTGCATGGTGCTGGATAGCAGCGATTTCTTCCTAAACTTAAAGTTTGTGTGGGGATTTTTTTTTTTTTCAGCTAACAGAATAGAGAAAGGATGTGACTATGAAGCAGAGAAGTGAAGAGGATTTAACACAAACACTGAAATATTCCATACCTCTAAACATGTACCCCATACTTTAAAAAGACCTTATACAATTCACATGAATATAATCCATCCTTCCTTAATCTGAACCCCACCTGACTTTGAGGTAAGACTGTAAATCCTGTAGTATATTTTTCTTTATTGTTTCAATACGTTATTTCATTTTTTGAAATCTATATGGAGGTAATTAATTAATAGTTTCCTAGTTTCATAGCACCACAATATCCGGTATCTTAGAACAATGCATGAAGTAGTATAACCACTTGGTGTGTGAAACAGGAATGTATACAAAACATGTCTTATCTTCTTAATAACAATTCTGGATCTAATGCTTCATATTAAAATGTATTTATTTTGCAGAAAACCTGGTCCAAAGGTATCCTGTCTTTGTAGTAAAAGATGCTATAGTGTGAGATGCCAGTCCTTCACTTCTGCTAATCTTGGCTGGCTTCTGATGTGCTGGATAGGACTGCTAGCTCTGATGCAAATATTTTTGCTGATATTGTCTGGTTTTGAGAAAACAGATGGAATTAGAGTTGTTTCAACTGGCATAGGCCTTCAGCAACAATGTTTTTAAAAAATTGCAGTTTTTTCTAATGCTTTTTGATTTCCTAATTTGTCTGCCTCTATCCAACTGATCTACAGACTTAACGGAACTCAGGAGTCTATGGACAGATGAGCATGGAACAGTGTTATTTATGTTTTCAGACAATGCACACAACAAATCTGTTTTTCTCTCCTAGTTACCAATGCCAACTAGAAACATCTATCATCATTTTATAGGTCATCACATCATCATATGGATATAGAATCTGTTTTTCACAAGCTCTTTGATTAGATTACTAGTATTAGATTATGGGGGCTTTGCTGATGCTAAAAGCCTATTTACTTATAATTATGAAAATAGCGCCAGCAAGCTATGGGCTCTTTCCTCTTTTTCTCTGCATGCTCTGAATTCAAGGTGCTTTCTAGTCATCTGTTCATCTTTGAGTGCTGTTATATGACATCTATTGCCTTGGTGTCTAACCACCAGCATTCACAGCAGACACTGGAAATTTGGCAGCAGCTGTGGCCTGTGGGTATCTCAGCTGTAAGCAGGGATTACTAGGAAGGCGATTGCATTCGTATTGAAAATTCTCAATATATTTAAAGGCAGGCAGGGGACCTTGTTTTGAAAACCCAATGAAACCATGGGGTCTGGGAAGAAAACCACTTCATCACAGCTCTGCCATGCTGCACTCAGCAGAGCAGTGGCTCAGTGACTGGGGCACCCCGATCCCCTACCTCATTCCACTTCATGTGGGAGGCAGCAGGAGCAATGAGATGGGCACTGGCCAACCTTCTCCTGTACGCCTGGGAAATCTGCCACTGGAGAAAAATCCCCAGCAGGAGCCTGCCATGTATTGTCTGCTCATGCAGTGCACGGCATGATGTTGGCATAGGAATCAAAGCAGGGTAGAAGGTCTGTCATAATACATGATTTTAAAACTAGAAAAACAAGGGGACCAATGTTTTTTTAGTATACATTTTGCCTTATAGATGGAGACAAAGAGGAGGGGAAAAGACAGTGTTTAAAAGGAAGAAAATGTGTTTATCTCTCACATAAGAAACATCTCCTCATATAACAACAAGGAGAATAATAGTACCTTTGTGCTCTACTAAATAATCAGAGCAACAATTGCAAACACAATTGGACTTTCAAGCAAGAATGAGATGAGAATGCCAAATCTACCACAGCAGCTCAACAGCACCAGCACCTGGTAACGCTGTCTCTTTCTGTTTGCAAATGAGTGTTTGTCTATCTGTATATAAAGAGCGTTTATATCTAATCCTGTCAATTTGGATTTTAGATATTGCATTTTCCTAGAATTAAAGCAACTCCCCTTATAACTTTTGAGAGATTATTAGGTGTGATTTTCAAAAATATCGAGCTTTTATAGTATAACGACTTTTGACTTGACTGAGAGCTAAACTAGTTGAGGATCAGGCACATCTGAAAATCATATCCACCTTTTTGAAGACACAAAGTGCATTTTGTATTGACATAATGGTAAATCTCATTCCAAGTTTTTCACAAACAGTTGGAAGAGAAGTTTCATATCATGCCTAAAATGCACGTATTTAGCATATTCAAGCAACAAAATAGTAATCCAGAGAAAACCAAATGTCTTTTTCCAACTCCTTGCTCTCTTTTGCCTTTACTCCATTCAGTCTGTCCAAGATTGTATGTCCAACGACCTATCCTGTATCAAATATCTGTAGCGTCTGTTCCCTCCTTAGTCATCATTTAGTCTCTTCTGACACCCCCTGACCCGTATGCTAAAAACCTTGTTCATTTTCCTCTCTTTCTTATCCTTTCGGTGCCTTCTTTTCTTTCAGGTTTTCATTCAGACCATGCAGCTCTTGCCCCTTGTCATGGGCAGAATTTGCAGACTTCTTCTTTCATTATACAAATTCAAATATTGATCTAGTTCTCCAGATCCATTTCAGTGAACGCAGTGCTCTTTAAAAGCAGCATTGTTAGTAAAGCATTTGTGTATCTTGAGTGCAAATCTTTCAATTTAAAATTTGGAAAAGCCCAGATAAATTGTTGGTAAAAGAATGTGAATTGCTTTGCTTATTTCACCTGCAAATATTTCAACTCAGAACATTGATTGACTCGGGGACTTTTTTCTTCCTTGCCCAAGTGTCTGCATATTTGATATTTTGGGGGAAATAAAAGACATTCCCAGACCTGTTATAAGAATATTTTGGCAGAATTTTTTTTTTTTTTTTTTTTTTCCCCATGGAATTTTGAAGTTTGGTGTTTGTGGTGTTATATTCAAGATTTAGTTAGATAGTCTTTAGCACTTAAAAAATGTCAGCTGCCTTTCAAGTGTTTCTCTTCACAGACATTCTTTGTGGCGCATCCTACAGGGGTACCTGCTATGACTTTGGTTCTGAGAAGTCAACGCTGAACACTCCTGATCTCCTCTGCTCAGAGAGAGCCATTTCTGTCATGACAGAATACCCCTGCTTCTGATTCACTATCAGCTTTTATAAAGGTTTGCAACTTGTTGGTGCTTCTACTGCATGGGCCTGAAGTTTCATCCTACTGGAGAACATGGCCTGGCAAGCTTTCTGGAAGGAAATCTTCCTATGCTACTTCTTCTCAACAACACAGAGGCTTTGAAGGTATTTCCTCGAAGGAGCAACATAAAGAGAGAAAACAAAAAAGATCAGGCTTCTTCTTGACCTCATATGGGCCAATATGCCCAGACGCATAATCAGTCTCCATTCCTCTGTTGTCAGTTCCTGTTGCTAGTGATGCTTTCATTGCAATTCAGAATTTTGCTTTTCAAGCACAAATGTCTCACAGTGGCCTTATGAACTACAGTAAACTCTGACCTTTTGAATATAAAACAGCTTTATGCAGCAGGGAAGAGTCTGAAGCCTCCATTTGTGGCAAAGCAGCACTCCAACCCGCAATGGGAACAAAGGACATGATATTTCCTCTGTGCATGTTCATGGCAGCAAGAAGGGCAGGTGGGCTATCAACCTCTGCTTCTCCTCAGGAGGTTCAGTGTGTGGAAGGGGGCATTTTCTGCCAAGTTTGAATCTGTCAGGTAAGGAATTGGTGATGACCTTAAATTTCTGAAAGATCCTCTGGGCACCTGTTACCCCTTGGAAACAACCTCACCACCCACTCCTGTAAGAAAAAATTAAAATGTTCTTTTGGATCCAGACGATTTCTTGACTCCTCCTTCTGATAAAAAAAGAATTAGGAGTACCCTAGAAAGAGATAGTAATACCAGGAGAAACCTGCTGCTTCTACTGTGATAAGTTCTCTTTCATTTATCTGACAACAAAAACTCTAAAGAATGTCAGAAGTGGCTTTTCTTTAGAAAAATGCGCCATTTTTTCCCAAAAGGACATTTACATCCAAAGGCTGGCCAGCCAGCCCCGAATATAATTTTACCAAATTGTTACACTTGCATCTATTTTTAGACACAAATCCTTTGATGATCTCAGTGGGGTTCTACATGAAGGAAAAGGTCTATTTGTGGGAGTCTAATTATAAGAAAAGAGCCCTAACTTGAAAATACAGCACCTGCCATCTCAATATAGAGTTGGATGGTTGGTGAAGTTTTGAAAGCAAGTTTTGTGGAACATCAGGACTAGATTTTCAGATAATGACTTCCATCTCCAGCTGACATCAGCTGGAATTCCTTGTTCTTGAGACTTCCAGGTAGTAGAGCTTTTATGCCTTGCTTTACATATCACACATTTTAGAATTGTTTCCCAGGGAAGCTGCGTGTTTTCCATAAAAAGAAAAACTCTACTGCAACTTTTACTCAATTTCAATATTTGTCAAAAAAAAGTAGTCTTCTTTCTCCAAATAACCAAGTTAAGGTTTGCAGCCAAAGTCTGACATCTTGAGCTTAATGTAGTCAAAGTGCACAAGAAAACTTGCACATAATTTAGACATCGAAAGCACTTGTTTAAAAAGGAAGAGCAGGTTTAATTGAGCATACAGCCATGTCAACTTGTCACTCCTGGAGCAGGTAGTGTCGGCAGACTGGGGCTGTAGATGTCTGTCTAAATCCTGAATTTTCAGGGGAAAGGGACTAATCCAGTTTTTTTCTGACACCTAAAGACCCAATGGAAAGTGGAGGACATTTGGAATTCACAGTATGTTCAAGCCTGGAGAGGTGTGAGAGCAGAAATAGTAAAGCTTTATCCCTTTGATTTCTTCAAACTGGAAAGTATTGGCTTAGTTGAATATAGGGAAGAGAAAGAAGCCCAGCTCAACTCAGTATTTTGACTTTTGTCAGAACTATGCAATTGGATTTCTGTAGGCTGACTTTCTGTGGGGTCATAGTTAACCTGGAAGCAATGGTTTACACAGTGCTAAATAAATCTGGCTGAGCAGGACTGGTTGCAGAAATCAGAGCCTCATTAGTTAAAAGGCAAGGATCAGAAACACTTATCAAACACAGTACATGTTTTGGATGAATAGAGGATACTGGATTTCACAGCAACTCCCACTAGTACTATCTGAGGGATGTAAAGGGTAGAGCATAGCTCTGCCAAAAAGACCTGGGGGGAGTGGTGGATGACAGCTGGACATGAGCCTGCAGTCTGCCCTCACATCCCAGAAATCCAGCCATATCCTGGGCTGCATCAAAAGAAGTGTGGCTAGCAGGTCAGGGAGCGGATCCTGCCCCTCTGCTCTGTGTTATGAGGCCTCATCTGGAGTACTGTGTCCACACGTGGAGTCCTCAGTACAGGAGAGACACTGACCTGTTTGAGCACCTCCAGAGGAGAGTCACAGAAACGATCCAAGGGATGGAACACCTCTCCTACAAGGACAGGCTGAGAGAGCTGGGACTGTTCAGCCTGGAGGAGAGAGGGCTCTGCAGAGACCCAAGTATGGCCTTTCAGTACCTAAAGAGGGGCTGTAAGAAAGAAGGGGACAGACTCTTTAGCAGAGTCTGTTTTGATAGAACCAAAGGAAATGGTTTCAAGCTAAAAGAGGGAGATTGAGACTGGATATAAGAAAGAAGCTTTTTTACAATAAGGGTGGTTGCCCAGAGAGGGGGTGGATGTCCTGTCTCTGGAGAAAGTCAAGGTCAGGCTGAATGGGGTTGTGCACTACTGATCAAGCTGTAGGTGTCCCTGCTCCTTGTAGGGGAGCTGAACCAGGTGACCCTTAATGGTCCCTTCCAACTCAAACAATTCTATGATTCTATAATTTGGTGATGATTTAATGAATATCTAAAACGGTGTAATGTACTTGTCAACATAATTGCATGATTGTATGATGATCCTGTTAAGCATTACAATTTATTTTTCCACTTTTTTGTTGTTGTTGTTGTTTTGGGTAATGTTGGATTGTATTTTTAAGCATATGTGAATTTTATATGTGAATTACAAAGGAAAGAAACAGGTAAGAAAACTTATAATTCAAATACTGTCGTGAACTGGCTTTTTAGACGTAAGCAACTATGATGACTTTACTCCTTCCTCATATCTCTTTATGAACAAGACTTCATAATGGTAACAGCAAAAGGAAGAGAAGCAAAATAGTCTCAAGAGAATTACGTGCATTTCTCAGAAAATCATGCAATACAGATGGTTGACCATCGCACCATAGCTGTTGGATTTAAAAAAAAAAAAAAAAGTGGAACCTCTTCTCTTCCTGTAGTGAAAGACGAGCTAAATAAGGAAAGAGAAGCAATGAAAAGTCACAGAGAAGTGTGGTGGCTTGCTAAGACTGCTCAGTGTAAGTCAGTAGCAGAGCTGGAAAGAGAACCGAAGAATTTTGACATTACAGCTTAACCTGGCAGGCTGTTACCTTCCTGGTGTGCTTCCTCATCAACACATTTACAGCATGCTTACAAACCTTTTGTCCAGAACCTTGTGATACAGCTGCTGCTACTGAAAGTAACCATTGTTTCTTTTCTGTAGAAGGCTCTGACTTTCCTTTTTCAGTCATTTCTTAAGAGTCATATGCCATATGGGAGCACCATTCCCCAAAGAGACAGCTTAGTTTCATCATGCTCTGTGTTTCTTCCCACAGAGGCCAATGCAGACTCTCTGTGTGCCCCTGCCATAAGCTTCAGCATCCCTGGGGACAGCAGCAGTCTTGCAGGGAGTGGGTGGCAGTTCCAGGGCCCTGCCCTGTTCCCAGCCTGAAGGACACCTGGAGATGCAAAATAGCCCTACTGAGGACCTGCAGGGCAACCTCCCTGAGAGTGGAGCCTCCATCCACTGTGGTGATATTACAAAACATTTCAGGCCTCACAGCGCTGCATGCTTATGAGGATACAACCTTGATACCATCAAGCAGCAAGTCACTGGGAGGGCTGCATGTTGGTGTGAATGCTTGTGTGGTGTATTGCAAATACACAAGATATGACATATTACCAGCAGAAATGAGTTAACTTGGAAATCCCACCTAGGCTGGGCTTTTCTCACTTGTATTAAAACATTTACATATTATTAAATACAATCACAAAATAACACACTAGTAGTTTTACTGTCAAATAAATACCTTGTAAATACAAGGATTTCTTACCACCATCACCATTCCATTTATCTTTTGCTTAAATCCTTCCTCTCCAGAAATAATACAAATCAAGCCTCTGGGGCCTGTTTATGTAATGGGGATTTATGTCATTTCAAGACAAATGGCATTTGCTAAGTTTCAGGGAAACACCTGTATTAATTGTATTTCCTGCTCATGTGTTGCTTTTGTTTGCAAAAAAAGAATTCATCTCAGGTGAGTTAACCTTGCTTTTAGAAAGGGCACCTGCAGTTATCTTAGTGCTTATTGTAAATCAAAACATGTTGAGCCTTTAAAGCAGTGAAATAAAGAGGTGCTGACAAGAGGGTATGCCAATAGGATTAGGAGCTTTTCTCACTGCTTGTATTATCAGGATGGAGAATTGAGTCATGTTAAATTACAGGGGGAAGAGATATTCCCAGAAATTCCACAGATCAGAGATTGACTCTCTCCTTCAGTAAACCTATGGATAGGAGGGGCATCCTGTGCTTGTCGATATTAATAAGGAGAAAAAAAAAAAAAAAAAAAAAAAAAAAGAAGAGGAGAAAAAGACACCTCCCTTTTAGCCTTAGGCGTCTATAATTGACCAAGATTTTTCTGCTTGTGATTTGATCCATCCAAACCCTGTTAGAGGCACTTGCCCCCAACTGAGACCAAGGCTGAGGTGAATGAGAATTAGGTGACTCACTCATATGTACTATACGTGCATTCACATCTATTAGGATAAATGACATGTCATTCAATTTAAGCACAGGCAACTGGAGATTGTCATATTTTGAAAATGACAACTGTTATTTATTTATTGAGAATATTTATACAGGTTTTTCCTAGGTACGGGGAATGCATTTTTCAGCAGCTGCCGAGACATGGGTGAATCAGGCAATTACACAAAAACCAGAAAGGCAGAGAAACAAAGCTGACGTGTACCGGCCACAGGGGCTGGGTCAGCAGAGATGAATGGTGCTAAGCCACCAGAGTCATTAAGCTTACACTGTTCTGTGGTCATTTTAAAAGGACTGATCATGATGCTCTGACCCCTGCTATATTAATACAGTATTGCAGCAATCAATATGTTAGATGTAAACAGGCAACTCTGATCTAGCCCAGTTTTTAAGAATGGAAAAACTGGAACTAATCTGATGCTGATTTCCTGGATTTGGGGGCTAGGAGAAGATGGGAAGGTGAGGCTCACCTTCCCCTGCCCTCACCCCAACGCATCCTCCGCCCTGCAGCAAGGCTATAGGCTTGGGCTTCCTCCTCACTGTTCCTGTTTAGATTAGGGTCATCTTTGTCTACCTCAATTGCTGGTCTGAGAGCTACTGCTTTAGAAAAAACATCATTGTTAGTGCCTTTCAAAAACACTACCAACAATGTTCTGTCTCATTCTTAAATGCAGATAGTTCATTAAATAGAAAGATAAGTAGATAGGTAGATAGATGGATAGATATACAGACCAACAGATGAAAAAGAAAAATCCATGTGATTATAAAGAGACGACATTATCAAGGTGGATATGAGTTTCCCACTTTTATATGGGTACAAAACAGAACTGCTACATTTATGTCCAGTCTTCGGGATGCTAAATTATCACTGCAGCTCAATGGGATGCTCTCTAGAGTGGACACAAGGGTCTGAGTTTAGTATTGATTTTTTTTTTCCTAGATGTCATTAATATATTTGTTTTCCAACACATTTAACTTCTAATACATTTAATGCTCCTATCTCTCAGAATTCTGTTTTCTTTTTTTTCCTTTATTGATCGTAAATCTTTTGGAGTTTATTCCTCCGTAATTCTGACCTCCACACATTACACAGGAAGCTGGAGCACTCTGTATCTTTTATAAGTTCTGCTAATACTTAACTTTTATGTCTGATGGTTCCATTATGCAATGATATGATTTACTGTGCATCAAAAGATTGCAGTTGCCATAATCATCATCTGTTTGGTGTTCTGAGTTAGCTCCATGTATTTTCAGAAGACTTGAGAGAAAGGTATGACAGCAGTGGGAACTGCTGAGTGCCCTCAAATAGGAGCCAAGGCCGATCAGCGGTTTGGAGGAGGAAATCAAGCATTTACCTTGCAGCGTTAAACACGCTCTCCCCACTGAGAAGGCTGCCATCAAAGCACGGAGGCCGAAATTTTGTGCTGCGTGTTGACTAAAGTTAACTATCCAAACAAATAACCTATGCTTCTGCAACTCTTGCTAAGTCAAAGATGTGGACCCTCTGAAAATGAGTCAGGAGTAATATGACCAAAGGTACCTCTGAAAAGGCTGCCTGGCTCTTAAACATTGCCCTGTCTGTTTTCATGCTTTACATAACTAATTTTCCTGAGGATGTACTTTACCGGGTTTGGCACCAAAACAGATAAGAAAAAACAAACCCAAGACAAGGGACTGATTGAACTCCAGCAAACCTGTTTTGTTTTCTCATATATTTTTCCAACCAAATACTTCAGAGAATGATTGAAGAGAGGATGAAAAAACAAGAAGCTGGATGATCAAATTTTAATTCTAAACAGGAGCAAACCACAGGTAGCAGAGAAGGCAACTCTACTCCAGCTCACCAGGCACAGAAGGAGCTGTGAAGGGGTCAGCTGTGTGGCAAGGACAGGGCTGCAGGCCAGCATAGCCTCTCCCACATCAGGTCCCTCAGCACGTGGCATGGTACAAAATCAGGGGAATACACAGCTCCTCTCATGTGAATAACCTGCTTTTCTGGCTGGAGGCAGGATTTTTAATATTTTTCCAATTCAACTAGAACAATTTTTTTTCTTCAATGGAAAAGACGTAGCTGAGATCCAGGTAGTTTCATTCCACCTAAAATGAGGTATTTCTCAATATGTGGGAAGGTATTTTTAGCCAAATTAGGAGAATTAATGACTTTAATTGATTAAATCCTTCAAGGGGTGTTTCATTTCAGAAGGTAAGAGCATTTCCTAGAGGGAAAGCCCCATCAGGTTTGGCTTTTCTAAATGGTTCTCTCTAGAGTTACAACAGGGAGGGAGGCTAAAATTAATCTGAAACTACAAAGATTTTCCTTCCCCTGACACTGCATTTTCCAGGGAATACACACACGCAGCAAGACCTGTTGGGTGTGTCACTTTGGCCTGACAAAGAAATCCACGGAGGCTGCATGCATGCACACTTTGGGGAAACAGCACCAGAGTGGAGCTTCTCATGCTGTTTCCAAATGTTTCAGTAAGGATATTGCAACTTGTTAATGGAGATAATATGAGAACAGTAGAAGTGGAGTGATAAATGTTACCACAGAGACACTTTCAAATCTATCAATTGTGGGGTTAGCAGAAGTTATGTAGACTGTACAAAAATTCATTAAGTTCAATTACTTGCAACATTTACTGAAGATCAGCATCCTAAAATTATAAATTACCAGCACAATCAGAAATACCAATTGCAACAGCAAAGGTGTTTCTGTTGAAGCAGGAACCTCATTCACCAAGCGTAAAGGGCACTTACCTATGTGAACTCCAATTCCTTGTTCCATCCCTCATGTTTTTCTTCTTCATTAAACCCAGTCATTGCCTTTTTTCAAGGGATGTATTGTTGCTGGCTAAGGAAAGGATGCCATTTCACCAGCTCATTGAAAAGTGTGTATTTCCTCTCTGATGTCCAAAAATCACACGCAGTCTAGTCTGTCTCAGACACTGTGCTCAAAAGAAAAGTGAAGTCTGTGGAAGTTCCTTCAAGACTGAGTGTTAGAATCTTTTGTATAGTCTTTAAGCAATAATTGATAAAGCGACCTTTAACAAATCTCAGAATCACTGAGGTTGGAAAAGATCTCCAAGATCACCCAGTCTAACGATTCACCTATGACCAATATTTCCCCACTAAACCATGTCCCTCAGTAAAACACTGAGCACTTCTTGAACACCTCCAGGGATGGTGACTCCACCACCTCCCTGGGCAGCCTGTTCCAGTGCCTCACCACTCTTTCAGAGACAAAATTTTTCCTAACACCTAACCTGAATCTCCCCTGGCACAACAGACATGAATGTCTCAGAAAGCCGTTCAAATTTTGCATCATTTCAGGAAATTTTTTTGCCTTACCAGGAGGCTGAAGAATACCTATCTTCTAGAACCCTGGAAAATCCATCATTATTTTATTCTATTATGAATGATGTTTGAACACATATGTACTTCTAAAAGTCATTAATTTCTCAGTAACTCACAACATTTGTTGTTCAGGCCATAAACTATACTCCATCCCAAAATAAACTCAAAAAATTGTAAAAAATTAAACTTCCACTTATCCTTAGCTGAGTTGCCTGGGTATTAAATTCCTCCCACCCTACCTGCGTCTTTATGAAGTGATTACGTTAGCACCACCCAATTGTGATAATATCACATATCAGTAATATTTAATCATCAGAGAAATCAGACAAATTTTGCATTCATAAAGCTCTACCTAAAAAAGAACAAAACCCTGTGTATTAAAGCACTCCTTAATAAAAAATTACATGTATGACATACACAGCTTCTTCTAGAAAAACTTACTCTGATTTCTCTGTAGATCTTTAAGTAAAATCTACACCTTGGCTAATTAAAGACTTTATCAGCAGCATCCTAGGTGGGAGTCCATCAGAAGCACAGCTGATCTTAAAACCTGATGCTTGGCACAAAGCAACCACCTGTCAATATTTCAATTGCTGCCCTCCCCACCCGATCACACTTCAATTGTTTTCCAATAATTATTATAATCATCCACCACAAGGGCAACTAGTTGTTTCAGGGTTATAGGTGAGAGGCAAAGAAGAAAAAAGCACCCGCCCTGCCGTTTGTATACCTATTTCCTCAGGGCAGCTCCTTATTTCAGCAGCTGCTAGTGAGGCACATATCAGCCTCAGAGCCGAGCCTGGATGGCATGCATCCTGATTTCTGTTTTTTTGTTGGTGTTGCTGTTGGTCTTAATTTGAGTCCTGCACATGACCAGCCGCTTTCCCTACTGGAAATAATTTCTCTAAATTAAAGGTTGCTGCAGTGTTTCAAGCCTGTCAAAGATCTCTTGTTGGACAGGCTGCTTTAAAAAAAAAAAGTAGGCAGAGTCTCAAATCTTAGCCCTGAGAGCCAGATTTCACTTGATGAAAGGATTGGAAAATCCTTTTCCGATCAGGATAATTTTCTGTTAGATTTCACAGGAAGAAAAGATTTCAGTTTAGTTTTCATTTGAGGGGAATGAATGGCTTGGATCTATTGTTGTTTTTGTGACATTATTTTTAGGAGAGGAAAAAAAAAAAAAAAAAATCTTGACCCACCCTACCACAAACACAAAACCTCTGACAGTGTTCTAGCTGGGATGGAAGCTAGTGCACAGGAAGCAAGAAACGCGGAATATTTTTTACCTCATCTCCAACATTTTTGCACTGACTTTGTGCCTGTGTGAATGTACCTGAGCAAACAGAACTTCACCAAACCCTTTGAGCTGCTGTAAGTTTTGAAGCAATGTTACCAGGAACAAAATCTTGACAATTCTGATGAAATCTGCTTGGTTTTCAGTGGAGCCAGGAGTTCACATTTAGGATAAAGATACTGTGGTGCTACATGTTGGATGCTGCTAGTCAGCCCCAGTCATAATATTAATTGCTGTGTCTGGGGAAGGTCACTACTCTATTATAAAATGCTATCATTTATAACTGAGAAGCAAAATAACACATGCTGGGGTGGAAGGAAAGCAGAAAAAGTCTCTTCCACTCTGTAGCACTTGCCCTGAATCTAGAGACCACAGAAAGGGAGAAAGGCACCACTTCTGTCAGCTCACGAAAGGCTTCAGCCTCAGGTGTAGCTGCAGCCTGGAAGCAAATAAATGCTTTGCTGTAAGGGTAACATGTGCTCAGTTGTATGGAGAATGCTGCAGAAAAAGCAGTTACAACCAGCCCCAGCTGCATGGGTGGGTGAATCCCTGCATCCTCAGCCTTGGGGAGGGGAACCAGCCAAGGCAGGTGGTGAGCCAGCACACAGGGAAAAGCCATCCAGAATAAGCAGAGAAGATGATGATAAAATTAAAGCGATAATATAACTCCTGGAGGAGAATCCAGCCAGCAGTTAATTAGCAGAGAAGAGAATGCAGCTCTTAAAAGGCTGTGGAAGGAAATCCTCCTGGGACAGAAGGTGCCAGAGCCATCATCTCTTCTTCCCTTTATTTCTCCCTGAAAGAGCACTTTCTCTTCTGATAAGGTTTAGGATAACCTTGTTGTTTTGGTTGAAAGGTTGAAGTTTTCTCATATGACAGCCTGTCCTCTCTGTCATGTATACTTTGTTCTCAGAGACAGTTGTAAAATTCTTCAACCTGTCTTTCTCACCCTTACCTGGAGCTCAGCCTGTTTCTTTAGCTTGAACTTTGGCAACATAGATTTCTCTCCACTTTTCTCTTCTGTTATTTGTATTGTACCTTTCTATTACACAGGACCATAATCCAAACATGGTTTGTTGTTTGACTCCAATCCTTTGTGTGTTACAGGTGTTTAAAATCTGATGCCCCTTATTTTTGGAAGTTCAGTGCTTAGGCCTAACAGCTGATGTCAGGGTCAAGGGAGAAACGGTTATCCCAGATTTCTGAGAAATCTGAGCCATCAATAATCTAAAGTCAGGCATCCTAAAACTGCAGTGCCTAGAACCTAAAGGAATTTTTTTCTGAGAGGTAAGTGAGATCCCTCCTTAGACTCACTTTTCAGTAAGAAGAAGGTGCTGGGATGCTTTGGAAAACTGAACTTAATCTCCCATCCCTCTGCAGTGTATGCCCAAAGTGATCAACTCACTGAGCACAAGCAGTACTTTCTGGTAACGTGTTGTCCATATAGATGACTGGGAGCAGACCACCACTACTAGTATTTTCAACGCACACCATCACTTAAAGTAGTCCTCTGTGTGTCAGCTGATAGCCTAAGACTGGCTCCTGGCTTTTACCAAGTGTTCTGCTTTATTTCTTTTGTAGGATTAGTCAACAAACACTGGCAAGTAGCAACATAATATTTTTAAATGAAACTATGTGCAAATTCCTGTCCAGAAACATACATAATTGATTGCTGAGGTCAGGACCTGATGGATGGTGGCAGTCCTCTGCAGAGCTGACTGCAGGAAAAATACTTCCAAAGTTCTCTTGGCAGCGCACAAACAGCACGTGGTAGCCTATACACTTTTCTCTTGCTCAATTTACATTGTTCCTATTTTTAATGCATATCTCTGAAAAATACAATTATATCAATATTGTATTTATATCATTTGACATGTGAAATCTGGGTTTCCTTACATAAATTGTGTAATTTTGTGAAGTGGTGCATTTATCAGAAGTTGTTTAAGGTAATACCATTAATTTGTGAAGTTAACACACATCGCATGGTAAATACGTTCCAACCCTTGTTGATTCGCAGTGTGTAAATAGACCATCAAGAAGATTTACCATAATCCATTTGTCATTTACCATAATGGATGATAATTCTCTCCCATTGCCGCCCCTTTCCTGCTCTGCCGCCCTACACTTCTCACCTGACCTCCGTTCGCCCACTGTTGTCTACTCTGAACCATTTTTAAGTTTCTCTCTACTTTTCTTCCGCTTATTTGAACTCCTGCTAAGTGACACCGCTCAACTGAGCCATCCTCAGAATTGTTCTCTTTGATCACTTCAAATTGGCCCATACTTTGCACCAGTTCTGGTTTAAAATTAGGCAGCAACTTAAGTGGTTTGCTGAACTTATTTGTCCTGTATGTAATTCTGTTTAATCTTCTCCCTGCCTTACGATCTCCTCTCACTGCTGTGCGGTGATTAGTGCTGTTATCTTCTCATACAGGCTCCTTCAGCAGTACCAGTTTTGAAGTTACTGTTCTTGAGCTGGTGGGAAGAAGTCATTAGCTTGTTGTCTACCATTTACTCCTGGTTGCCAATAAGCTGTTCCTACAAACCAAGGGTCAAAAGTTGCTCTAAAGTGCAGCTCCTAAACCCCAGCTCTGGCAACAGCAATCTGCACTTCCACCACACCACTGAGCCCAAATGCACACTCAGACATGGGGTAACGGCACAGAGCCGCAGCTTCCAGCGAGATGTAGCTTCAAGGATTGAAACTAATAGCTAACATGAAAGCTAACAAAATTGTATCAAAACCCACAGCATTGCTCTTGCTGCTTAGGCCTTTAATCCCACACTCCCAGAATACATTACAAACATCAAGCGAGATACTTTCCACTAATGTTGCTTCACACTGCAAGATTTCCAGCTCTCATACTACCCACCTCTCCTACAGCTTTGACTTTTTCCCCTCACTTTTTCCAGAATTCTATTTGTTCTAGAGCTTATACACACTCTCTCTATCCCTTTCCCTTTGCATTACAAGTCCTAATTTGTCACTATCTCTTGGCTTCTTCTCATCCCCATTCTCCCCCACAGGTTCCCCCACCATTGACCATTTTCTTCAGCAGCCTTGTTACCACTACTGCGCAGCTTGCACCACTGTTTGCATTACTCTTCCCATGTCCTCACTCTCCCCCCAGGGCCAGGGCCTCACCCCGATGCTTCTCAACAGATACCCAGGGGGCTCCTATCCCATGGGGATGAGCAGGGGCTGAACATTTCCACTTGCGGGTAACCCACTTAACTTTGCTCGCTATTAGGGCAAGCAAATTTCCCTGAATAGCGGAGGCGCTGAGATGCTGGTTCCTATAGCAACTGTATCCAGGTGAAAACTCCTGCAGCAGCTCCCCTTCCCCCTTCCTGCTCCCCATGTCTCCTTTCTTTTCAGTGGCTTTTCATGGCAGGGGGTGAGCGAGAAGGGATGCTAACCAGGCAATTTAACCGTCTCGGGTTACCCACACGTTAAGTGCTCGCACTGGGGAGCACACCGTGTGCCCACGCATCCCTCGTTGGTGAGCCAGGTGTCAGTGACCGTGAATGATCAATAAATACGGACTGGGGAACACCTTCATTTTGTGAAAGGAGAATATCAATTGATTTTTAAAGCTTTGCGAAGATGTTCATCTGCCACCTTCCTTCCGTTGTACTCATCATCCAGGTCTTGCTATGCATCCAATGGCCTTGCTGCAGAAATTGCCACCTCCTTCCACAGCAAAATTATAATGGATCTGCAAAGTGAGAGAGTTAAAAAGCTCTCCTGAGTGCTAGAAGAATATTCTCCAGAATAAGTTACTACAGCATCCAAGAGGGAAAAATGTAGGCATCACCTCCCTGCTGTGAAGAGACTGTGCGTAGATCTTCATCTGGAACCCCGAAACAGCCCAAACGATGGGCATGTGGCCATGCACCGGTTCCCCCTTCAGGTGTGCCCATCCTACAGCATGTGGGCGGACTGTGGGTTAGTCTGAGCTCAACCTGCAAAGTTAACAGGGTAAGCTTAGAGCAGCATCTTTAGCTAAGCAAGCAGACTTTGCTGGGGAGGCACTCTAAGAGTGTCCACTTCAGCACTGGAGCTAGGGTAGAGCATTCAGCCATGCAGCATGGCAGGGAGCAGCTCTTGGGGTGGGTCACAGAAAAATGGACTTCACAGTAGAATATCTGTCTATAGCCAGCTGTACTCAACGTGATAGCATAACTCAGAAAGTACTGAGTATAGGACAAAATCAAAGTAAGAAGGAGATAACTCATTGTTTATAACAAATCTCCTTTGCCAGGATCTCCACATCAGTCATTGGAACTCAAGGTTTCCTCTGCATGAAGCTTATCTCTGCAGTGTAAGGGCTAAAAAGTACTCTTCATTCAGACAAAAAGCTGAAGTTATGAAATAGTAAGAGCATTAGAAGCTGTAAGTAGAATGAAATTTTCCATAGCCTCAAAAATATATGGATTGACACCACCAAATCTGTTAACCCATCTAACTTGCTTCTGATGGAATCAGTGAGAATCAACCTGTTGGTATAAAAACATACCCTGTAAGTCCAGAAATTGCTGTTTCTTCCAGCAATGGTAACAGCTATGTGGTAATTGCGATAAGGGTGAGAGAAACCATAAGATGTTCGAAGTTACAGAATCCATAGTGGATTATGTCTGCAAGGGAAGTGCCCAGTGGGATTCAGTGGCTTCAGGTTGGCATCAGAGTGATAGCAGGAAGATGCAGTTGCCAATGAGGAACTCGGGAGTGCATGCCAGCATGCACCTGCAGCACTGCACTGTGTTGCACACAGCAGGCTAAGTCAGTACTAAGACTACGCATGTTCCTGATTGCCTTCAGTGTCTCTGTGAGCTCACAGTTTTGATAGTAGGTTATAGCTCTTCCTCTGTGCATTACCTAGAGAGCATTTTCAGCTTGCAACATTATTATCTTGAACAAAACTTTCCTCCAGACCTTGACATCCTTATAACATTAACTGGCTTTCAAAGATTTCTTCAGGTCCCTCCTCCATCTGCCCCTGGCTTTTCTATAACTGTTGCATTTTGTAGGTTCTATACTTTTCTGGATCTTCCATTTAAGCATTTTTAAAATCGGAAAGTGGAAAAGTAGAAAATTAGCTCAAAAGCATTGGAAGTGGCTTTAATCTCTTTGACTCTAAGTGTCCAGACACCTTTCCTTTGGAGTCCCACATCTAAAGTCCCATGCTCTAAGTCCACAACTGGCCATTGCATATGGAAGTGTAGAGTCCTCTTTCTCCTGCTTGTAAGAAAAAATAGTTTTCTGCTCTTGGTTTAGATAACTAAAAGAGAAAAAATCTTGATCAGAGTCAGTAGAATACATAAGGGAACTGCTGAAGGATCTTTAAAACTGCCTGAAGATAACTCAAAGCCTCTGCTGATCTGAACTGTGCTGTCAGCTCTCCCTGGAGACTGCCACCCTTGGGGTAATTACAATACATCATACCACTCATGACATGCCTTGGAACACGAGCAGAACAGCAGACGAAGGCTGAGAGCAGAAACTCCAGGCAAAGGGAAAGAAGAGTCCTATGGCTTTTCTCAGGATCCCAAAAATAACAGACAGAAAAATGATTCTGAAAAGGCCTGAAGAGCTGTGCGGAGCCATGGCCTAGCAAGTCAGTGCTTCTCCTGCCAATCTGCTCTGCTTCATTGCAGCCCGCTGACAGTGTGACTGCTACTGGCTTCATTGCTTCAGATGTGTTATTTTCAATGCAAAAGATGCTGGCAGCAATGGAGGCACTGCAACAGAGCTGTGGCTGTCACACAGTGAGGGACAGCTTCCCGAATAAGCATGGTTTTACAAGCCAGTACATTCTGTAGACTCTTGACACCAGCTATGATCTGAGTGAAAACAAGAAGCAATCTCCAGGTGCAGCAAGAAAAATGACAGAGCAATAAGTGGATGGTGTGGGAATCTCAGTTTGTTATAACTATCAATATCCCAGACACGTGCCACCATCCACATGGCGCCTTCCACGTGAGCCAAACACCCTGCCATGGCCAAAATCAGCGCCTCAAAAAGGCAGACCTAAGAGAAACACCCTTTACTCTGTAGGTTTATGACTAAAAAAGAAAAGACAGACAGTGAATGTGTGTGTTTGAGAAGAAATGCAGTTCTGCTAGTGACAGAGCAGTGCAGTCCCCATCACCCTGGTTGGGGTAGGACTGAACATGCTGATTGATAGAGGGAAAAGTTGCAAGATTTATGCCCTGTTCACGTGGCCACTCCCTATCTCGTCCAATGTTCATTATTCTGAGAGGCTTTAGGTGAAAGCTTTAAATAGATTACATCTTTTTTTTTTTTTCTGTCTAGAAAAGTATGCCAGCACCATTTTCTATTTATGAGGGACCAGCATAGGGAGGGTTGCTGTGAGGGAAGAAGGGAGCTCTTGTGAAATGGAAAACAGCAGGAGAGCTGGATTTTCTTCGCTACGCTGTGATGCTATGCTAATAAAGTAACTGAACATGACTTTGAAACTGAGATGATAAATCTGATTCCTATTTCTTGGGAAGGCTCCTCTCTACCAACTTGACAATACATGCATGCATTACAGTGAAAACAAATTACTTGCTGCAAATGAGAATCTTGCTAATTCATTTTTATAACCTGCCTGCCTCCTTACCACCGACATGAAACTGTTTGACAATTGAATAATGCTCAGGGACTTGCAAATAAACTCAAATAAAAAGGGCCAAAACTCTCAGAATCGAGGTGTTATTTCCATCTGTTTATAAGCCCCTAGCCAATCTGATGCCACAAGGTTCATCCCACACCATATCTCAGTGGTGGCCAGCAAATTTACATAGCAAGGAGAAGAAATGATCAGAGCCTGGGGTGAACTGTGCCATGCACATTTGCTATGTGAACTCAGTGTGTGCCTGTGAGAGGAATGATGTATGGATTCAAGCTGGAAACCTGCCACAGCTTAGAGAAAGTGTGTGCAAAATGTCTAGAACCAAAAAAGAGCCTTTAATGTTCCTCAATTTATCAGCATGTATTTTTGGCTTCAGAGTCACGTAACTTTATCAGCTCTAAAGAATATGCATAATCATTTTGATGCAGAGGGAGAGATTATCATAAGTGCAGCCAATCATTTGTTTTTTTCTGAGCACTTGGTCATGAACTCTCCCTAAACTACTGGGAACTGAACAGGGAGAAATTTTCCATAGTCCCCATGGTGCAGATCCTGCCTAGGTACTTTGTCCTTTATGTTGGGAGCAAAAGTCCCACTGACTTTCAAGCCACAGTATATGTAACAGGAGATGCCTACACTTCCAGGAGAAAGCCTCAGGTTTGTAGAGGACACATTTCTCTGTAGTCCCACTGTGCTTTTGTATTTGCTGGCCCTCATTCAGTACTGGTAGATGAGTAGTGTTTTTTAAACTTCCAGGTGTCTTTCAACAGCGCCATAATCTTTCTCATTCAATTCTCCTCCGTCAAATCTACCTCCTCTGGACCAGAGATTTCCTTCTGCTGCACACCCGTGCAATGCTTGCTGCAGGGAAAATCAGCAAGGCTGGTGATGAGATAGCTGCCGAGGCCATCAGTGACCGCTCCCAACTTACAAGTGAGTACAGATTAGACGAGTCAAAATTTCTCTTTGATTTCCACTCCCACTGTGGAAAACTACTGTTGCTTCAACTGTAAAAGGCAGATTTCTCTCAGACATGGCTCTCAGCCAGCCTTGTGGCTGTGTCTGAGAAGCTTCACACAGCCGGGATGCTGACAGTGCATACCATTGACTCGTGTTGACATCACGACCCATCTCAGGGCCTTCCCAGGAGAGGCTGGCTCAGCTGCATGACATGATCTTCCTTCATGGAAGATGGCAAGAACATGCTCTTCTCTTCTTCCTCAGAGGGCCTTGCCTTGCCTCTCCTAGGGGAAGTGCTGTAGAGTCAAGGTAGGCAAACCCTGGAGACCAGGCAGTGGTGCTTAGGGGTGAGTTAGGGGTGCTTGGCCTTGGTGGCAAACATGCCAGCTGGGATCCAATGCTCTGTCTGTGGCTGACGTGACCACAGCTCAGAGTCTGTGACTCCAGGTGACTCAAGTAGCTCCTGACCTGGGCACAGCTGTACATCCCTCTGAGGCATCTGTGTGACTTTTGGTTATTTATGGTGTATACACCATGAATAGGTATCTTCAGAAGTGGCTGCCATGGTTTTCTGCTGATAATAGAGACCCAAGGAGCTGAAATGAAAGAAGTCAAAAATTTAACCATAATGTTTGAGTTGCACTTTTTTATTTTCATTTGCCTTTTTATCCTTAGTTTTTTTCTGGCATTAACAGTAGAAATGCCAAGCATCACAAGACAAATTGTTCTCCTGGCAGTTCAAGTCCAGAGGGCAAGACAAAACGCTGAAAATAAGGCAAGGAAGTCTGCACTATGTCATATTCACAAATTAAGCATTCTTCAATCAAAACACTGTTTTCCCTCTGTTGTAGAAAAATCCTTTTTTTCCAGGGTTTTGACCCAGATCCAACACAAGTCTATGGAAACAAAACAAAACAAAACAAAACAAAAAAAACACACAAAAAAAAACACACGACACAATTACTTATATCCAGTTCCAAAACACACTATATCACATATTAATCAATTGACAATCAGTAACTATTTGACATGGAACCTTCAATTATTTTAAGAGAAAAATACCCTGATTTAAATAATTTATGAAAATAAGAATGTGGAAGTAAGCGGTGTTTTCAGCAAGCATGGATATTTGGGGAGATTACCCAAGACAACATAGTCTCAAAGGTTTATTAATTCACTTTTGTACTGAGAAGCCATGGTTATTTCTTACAAAAGACTGGAAATACAATTATAAACAACATGACAAGAAAAGCACAAAATTCTTGGAATAAAATAGTACACATCAAAATGGTGGATATGTTCTGTGGTTGTTCATGTTCACGGACTAAGTCTCTACAAACTACCAGGATGGTTCTTGGTTCAGAGAAAATATTTATTAGTTATGAATAATATCATAATTCCTGTGGACCTTCAAGGTACCTGCTGAGCCTGGACACCAGTGCAAAAGGTTTACTGAGTCTTTCTTTCATCCTACACTGTAATTCAGGTTTGCATTCATTGAAATTGTCTTTCTTTGCAAAAAACATGTTTTTTATGGAGGCAAATAGACTTTATATGGAGTCACCCTTTGCCTGTCAGATTAAACAGCAGTTCTACTCATGAAGTGCATTCTGTAAATATTTTTACATATGGAAAAATAATTCCCCGTGTCTATAAAAAACTCCAGTGTGACAGAAAACTCAGACTACAGAAGGTAGAACCAGCTCTAGGATTATGGAAGTCTAACTACAGTTAGCTATTTGGCTTTTGGTTGAATAATAAGCAAAACAGCTTACAATTTTGTTTAGAAAGCAGCCTAAAGAAAGTTTTAGTCTTTCAAAACAATTTTGATGGAAACTATTTTGATTATTCAAGAAATTAAATCAATAGAAATGAATTTTCTCCGCACTGGAGCTCATGCATCATACAAAGTTATGTGACTGTGGTTTTGATAAATAATCATAGTAATGCAGTATGTTACAATATCTCTGAAAACTACTTGGAATACATGGCATTGGGAGTACTTGATAAGTGGACATATTCACTGCTCTTCATCTGAAATAGAAAAGCTATTTAGTACTTTGTAAAACAGGTTAAATGAAGTTTGCTCTCTCTTGGAGATACAGCTATTTTTCCATAGTTGTGTGCAGGTGGAATGTTTGAAAATTGCATAAGACAAGCAATTTTGGCACTTCAGCTTGGAGTACCAAATGTTAGCAAATCATCCCGAATGGATCTGAAGTTTAAGACTGCAATGTTATTCTGTATGACAATGGATGCATTTCCATTTTTACCTATTTAAATATTCACAGTCACAAATGCATGGTAGTTATTGTGTAAAAAGGATCTATTTAAGAGGAAAAGGCAGATACCATTTATGCAAGCTGTTAGTCAGAGAATATGTATACCATGAAATGTATAACATAGCTTTATCTAGAAGTGTTTGTAGCAGGAAGTGGATCTGGACAGGGGCAGAGAGCCAAAACAGAAACAACAGAGATGGGCATGTCTTCACCAGGCGTGCTGACCTCCTGCAATTATGTAGTAGAGAGCCACCTGCCATGAAGAAAGTGAAATAGTTCAGCACTGTTTCTCAAATAGTCCACACTTTATTTACTCAGGAAAGTAAGAATTCAGTTTGGTCAGCACAAAACTTCTTGTCCAGAGGTTGCTTTTTTCCCCTCTCCATCCCTGGGGAAGACCTGAAACCCGGGAAGGAGTCACAGTTGCTGTGATACTACAGTGTATGCAACAGAGGTCCTATTTTAGGTGGAGGGTAGTGACTGTCATTATTTCCTTCTCAGTGGTATTTCTGCTCTTGACTTCCCCACACTACCAGCTCTGCTGCTTTTGGGAACTTCCTTGTGCACATCTGAGTGAAATAGCCAACTATTGCCCCAGAGGTGTGCAAAGAGGGCAGGTCTCACCAGCTTGGTGGCTCAGGCATGAAATACAAAGTGGATTGAGGATAAAGTGACAGGATGGGATGAAAGTTATTTAGCTAAGTGCTTTAATGGGGGATTTTTTTTTTTTTTTAATACAGGTTTCATTCTGCTACCAGTAAATGACAGAGATGACAGCAGGAAGCACTTAACCATTCAAGAGTACCGCATCTACAAATCGACTCTGAGCTACAGAGACCACCACAGCTATTCCACAATGACAGAAACAGCAACAGAAAGGGTATCACACCTTTGGGGTCAGAATCTAACTCCAAAAGTGTCAAGAAGTGCTTTTGGTGGAGGCACTCGCTGCTTGGATTGCTAATAAAAGGTCTGGTAAAGATCATTCCCAGAAGCAAACATGGCTACCTGCGTGTAGGATATCATCAGGCAGGATTTACTTGTCTAATTAGTTCAACAATTTTGTTGTTGGCCTATGTATGGAAAAACTTCATTTCCCTGCTGGAAAAGTCTGCTGTGCTTCCTTCAGCACTGCTGCTCATAGACCTCTACACCTTCATTCTGACTGAAGCTGGCATGGCTCACGGTCCTGGCTGAGGTCACAGATAGCTCACTCTTCTGGTTAAAATGACCTTGCCTGAGCAAAGTCTCAAGAGTTTTCTCTGAAGGCCATACTTAATATCAAGAGCATTAAACAAATTGTTTTGTATGTGCTGTGGAAGAAAAGGCATTTGTGTCTGAATGCAAAGGCCAGTTCTGGATAAAACCAGGGTCTCCACTCCTACAGAGTAACATTTGTGATAATCAGAGCTGAAAGGAAAGATTTAACCTCCAGGGTTGATGGAGACCAAAAGGATGAAAGGATTTCTTAGATGTGAAAAGACGGATCAAGAATTTTACTAAATCCTGGGTCGAAGGGAAGGCTGAAAATTGCCTTTGCTCTGAATCTGGGACATTTCAGCCTGAAGCAGGTGTGCCTTACGTCTCAAACATGTCATGTGTTTCCATTTCATTTCCTCTGTTTTCAATTCCCATTCTCTCAGACTTTATTTACTTGTTTCTTCCAACAATATGATAGCAAAAACAGCCAAGATGCAAAGCTTGTCTCTAAATGCCTGATTTAAATAATGCATCCATTAATTTTTGCACCAATAGTGGTACAACATAAAACAGTGCATTATTTTTCAGAATCTGATTCTGCAAATATTAGACCATTTGACTAAAATATTCCTGATGTATAAATAAAGTTACTCTTGTGCATTAGTGTTTTCAGGCTCAAAGCTTCAATGCACTATTTTAAAATACAAATATTTTCCAACGTGAAAAATACAAATGCAACCATATTTAAGTCTTCGCTGAAGTGAAGCATGAAAAAAAAATAGTGGCGAGAGCTTTCCTTCCTGCTGCTGGAAGATGGCTTTTACCAATTTAAAATGAATATCCTCAATATGTATATTGAATATCATGTGTATAGTAGGTTGTTTCTCTGCAATTGAGTTAGCTGATTAAAATAGTTACACTAGGTTGGCACAATACTGTAGCTACATCATGGAAGTGCAGGATCAGCAGAAATCTGCCTGTTGGAGTATTGTGTTTGGTGGTTGGGAATTCCAGTTAATGAAGATGGCAGCTTTTTGACATCAGTTATATTTTGTTTGAAAGTAAAACTCTTTTCCATGTTGCCCTTTAAGCTAAAAATCCTTTACAATGGACTGAAATATTTCATTTTAGCTTTGTCAAATTCTAAGGGACAGGGTTTTTCTATGGCCTAAACCCAAGACAAATCATTTGAAAGCATACTAAAGAAATAGTGCTTTGCTTTCTGCGTAAAATAAGAAGATTTTAATACTGCCAAATTTTTGTAATCTAGACAGGGCACTGCACAAGGGAGAGGTTGATCCTCTGGGGGGCAGAGAGGTTTTGCAGAGAGGTCTTGATAAATCAGAGTGCTGGGCAATCACCAGCTGCATGAGGTTTAACAAGTGCCAGATTCTGCACCTGAGATGGGATAGCCATGCATGTAGGAACAGACTGGGAGACAAAAGGCCGGAGAGCAGCCCTGGAGAAATGAATGTGAGGGTTCTGGCCGACAGCAAGTTGAACATGAGCCAGCAGCATGCCCAGCAGCCAGAAGGGCCAACTGTACCCTGGGATGCAGCAGGCCCAGCTCTGCCACCAGGCAAGGGGAGGGGTTGTGCCACTCCAGCACTCGCAGTTTGTGTGCTACAATGTAGATAGGGCATACAGCTGTTAGAGGGTGTCCAAAGGAGGGCTATAAAGATAGTGAAGGGACTGGAGGGCAAACGTATTAGGAGCAGGTGAGGTCCTGTGGTTTGGTGAGCACAGAGCAGAGGGGCTGAGGGGAGGCCTCATGGTGGCTGCAGCTCCTCACAGGGAGCTGAGAGGCAGTGCTGAGCTCTGCTCTCTGGTGACAGCAACCGGGCCCGAGGGAATGGCATGGAGCTGTGTCAGGGGAGGGGCAGCTGGGGGTCAGGGAAAGGGTCTGCACCAGAGGGTGGTGGGCATGGAACGGGCTGCACAGGGTCACAGCTCCAAGCTGTCAGAGTTCTAGGAGCATTTGGACAGAGCTCTCAGACACAGGGTCTGAATTCTGGGTGCTCCCGTGAGGAGCCAGGAATTGGACTCAATGATCGCTGTGTGTCCCTTCCAGCCCAGGATATTCAGTAATTCTGTGGAAGCTGCACAAAGCCGCTTCCAACAGCACGACCCTCCCCAGTGTCTAGCGCAGCTCATCAGCCACTGGTGAAGGCACTGTGACAGACCGCTGTCCTCCCAGTGGGGCTCCATCTCTCCTGGGGACAGCATGCTCCTCCGCTGGGCCCGAGCCACGCTCCCTGCCACATGCTGGCCATGGCTCTCTGTGGGTGAGGGGGAGAAATGCCAGCACTCCATTGTGGGGGGCATCAAATGCTTTTAGCAAGCGATGACCACCCTTAATGATTTCCAAGAGAGGAAATGAACCTCCAATCAATTATGACACTTGATTAAGTTACTTAAATTGCTGAATCTCCAGCAAAATCAGCAGTGCCAACTCCCCGACACTGTGTGTGTGATTCGATGGCCCTTATAGTAATGCAGCTCTGCACACCTCCTGTTTTATGTACGTTCCCTCTGCTGTTGCTGAACTTCCATCTCATTACGGGGAGTGCAGGTTTCCACCTCGTCACTTCACAGCCTCGTTTGAGCAGCGCGCTGGCAATCACCTGGTGGTTTTTAGGAAGATTTTTTTTTCCTTGAAATGCTAATGCAGTCCCTTTGAAAACAAACACATGGCTGTGATTGTAATATTGCTTGCGCTCATTTTTATTTCAAATGAAACAGAAAAGCAGCTTCAAAGCCCTCAAAGCAATGGGTGACTTTTGAAGAAAGCCACTGATAACACGGAAGGGCACTTTAATAGCAAGGCCTGATAGGAAATTATAGTGATCATTAATAGTATGTAAATCACTTATTTTTTAGTTATAAGAGAGTGTTTGGTAGCAGTTAAGTGAAATATTGAAAACAGTGCACTATCCTGTCACAGCTCCAACCCTGCCAGGAAGGCAGCAAGCTCTCTTCTTCCCAGCGCCCATCTTTGCCCCCTCCAAAGAGGCAGTAAGAGAGAGGCCCACGGTTGTTCTCTGCTATACATTCCACACACCCAGAGTCTGAGGGTGACTGCATCTACTGAATCCCCTGACAGAGCTGTGCGGACAGATGGCAAACCAGAGAAAGCAGGGTGCAAGGGGGATGTAACCAAGATGTAACCAAATACAGCTCCATTTGGGCCAAACCCCAGAGAGGATAGGGGCTGTATCAAGGTTGAAGCTCTCCTGTGGTCTGTACACCTGTCAAAAAACAGGTCTACCCATCTGAGCAGGGCTCTTTTGGCAGGACAAAACAAAAAATGAGGTATCTTTCATAGGAAAACACAAATTTCAGATAGACATCATAGAATCATAGAATGAATCACAGAATGGCTTGGCTTAGATGAGAACTTAAAGATCATCTAGTTTGAATCCCCCTGCCATGGGCAGGGCTGCCACGCACCAGATCAGGCTGTCCAGGACCCATCCAACCTGGCCCTGAATACCTCCAGGGATGCGACATCCACAGCTTCTCAGGACAATATGTGTTAGGTGATTGAAAACAGTGAAAACTACACTGATAGAAATTCAATAATCTTTACCAGATAAAAAATAACCAACAAAGTCTGAAATAGTGAATTCCTTAAAATAGCAGAGATATTCCTTAATAAATGCAGCATAGAGTTCCCCCAAAACTGGTATTTGCATTTATTCCCATTCCCTTGGTAAGACAGACCCAGGAGCTGCTGAAAGTGATGAAGTGAGAGATCCTGCCACTCATACCCATCACATGTGTGTCCCCCACTGGTGGGTGGCAGGTGGTGACATGGAAGGGACCTCCATCTACCCAGCTGTCCCCAGCCCCTAAGTGAAGATCCAGCCAGGAACATCCTCACAGCTTCCCACTCTCTTCCACTGCATAACTTGAAATGTTTTGCTCAAAGTGTGCATCCCTACAGAGATTTTTGGTTTCAATAACTAAATATTTTCTGAAATATAAATATTTCTGTCCAGAGACATTCCAGCAGAGTCTGTGGAGTGTGTAGGGCTCGGGATATGCAACAGTTTACTATCACTTTATACAATTGATATTTTTCTCTTTTCATATAGAGGAAGCACAGCACAGTGCCTAGAGCACAGACAGTGGTCAAACACATGCAGAACCCTGGCACGGGGAGCCAGTGCAAGCCTTCATCCTGATGACCCACCCCGCTGAGGATCGACATATCCCTTACTTCTGAGGGAACATGTCTGCATTCAGCATTTCTCACCTCTGCATCTCAGGGCCTGTTGTGGCTTTTACCTCTTTTGCGTTTCTGCATCTCTCTTGCTAAATCTACAATTACATTTTTCTTTCCTCGTATGTTTTTCCAAACACACAAATGTGATGTTTAACTTAGCCCATCCCCTTCCTAACTAACCATGTATTTGTTTTCAAGATTTTCCAGCAGTAGGCTGAAGAGGCTCCACTCTCCTTTCATGTCGGGCAGTTTTTCCAATCACTTAAAGTCTCAGTAAGAGCAATCAGTGATGACGATTAACAGCGCTCACTACAGAGCTGATGCTGAAGTGCCACAGACCATCAGGGCTTGTCGCTCATCGGAGCTAGAAAAGTCACCAGCCCGCACCACGGAGGCATCCCCCATGGATGTCCATCCCTCCTTCTTGCTGTTTCCTGTAAGGTTCATGCTCTGCAATAAGCTTTAAAGTGCAGAAATTACTCTTGGACCAAAAAACAGCTCAGAAAAGGAGATTACCCCATTGCATGGTTAAGCAGTGGGTGGTTTTTTAATCATCAAGGACCAAAATTTTGCAAAAGCTGCATAGTGCGTTTGTTGCAGAAGCATCCACTAAGGACCACTGCAGTTCAAGGTGAGAAGACCTGCAGACACAAACTTCTGGAAACTGGTGAGAATTTTCCAAAGGAATATCAAAATATTTGTGTCCAGCCCCTACACATTCCCCATGCGTGGTGGTGGTACAGCAGAAACTCACATTGCATAGCACTGAAGGCAAGGAAAAACTTCTGTAGTGCTGAGCAAAAGGAGAACAGGAAAGCAGTGGTGGAAAAGGACTGAAATGCTCATACATGTTTATCATACTCCCATACTGCCATTTCTGCCTTGCACGTACACCTTCTTGCTCAGCCATCACAAAGCATCAAGAAGAAGCTTAAATGTGTTTACCAGCTCCATGAGCACAGCCCAGTACTCAGGGAGAAATCTTTCAACAGTCCAATGCAGAACCTGCTGTAAAAGTGTACAGCCTGAATTTGTCTCACTTGAGCTTCCAATGCCCCAGTTTCACTATGTCTTTACCATGTGGTCAAAAGCCATCTCCATGTCGGACAATTTTCTTCTCCATAGAGGAACTTCAGAAGTGCAATCAGAGCACCCCACAGCTGCCTCTTAGATGAGCCAGATGGACTAAATTCCCTCTGCCTTCCAGATGTGCTGTCCATCAAGATAGGAAGAGAGCTTACTCCATATCAGCCTTTTCAATCCAGAGACATCTTGGGACCTTGTGCGTTTTATCTCCTGAATCTGAACCAGAGCATCCCTTGCTTCTTCCTAACCTCTCAGGTGCCTCTCTCTTTTCCTCTGACTCCTCCTTGGTGCTGTTTTACCAGCAACCACCACAGCCCACTTCATCCTCCCCTGCAGGGTCTTTGTGTGTTGTTTCCATCTCAGCCTCAGGGCAGGGGGACACCTCTAATGTCATGTTTGTAAAAGCACCATACGTACCTGGTGTGACAGAAAGCTGCTGCTGAAGTGTCTATTTTCTCAACAAACAATGTAATCCGCAAGCTCCAAATATCTCTATAACATCAAAGTTATTTTTAAAAAGAACAGCCATTTCTAAATATGTCATTGCAACCACAGAAAGGAGCCTATTTATAACTGCAATATATATATTCTATTTAAGATGAGTCACACACTTTCTGCAGCTCCGTCGAGTTGCAATCACACCTCTACCAACTGGCTTTATTATTACTCCTTTAACCGTTGTGATACCTCCAGGGCTCAGCAGAAGACCCTCTGTGCAGTACAGGCAGCAGCACCTGGCCAGGGAACAGACAGCCCCTGGTAAGGCAGCCTTCATCTCAGCACTGCTGAGAAACGATGTCCTGGGGAAGATGTGCAGTGCAAACGTCATCTCACCAGTACTCCCAGCCTAGGAAACGGCATGTTCCTTTCTTTTCTAATGGACACTGATGAGTAAAGGACAGAATACAGGGCACATTCTTACATTTCTCATCTCCTAATGAAGAGCTGTAATACCCAGAGGCTGGGGGAAAGCCCAGGCTGAAGCCAAGGCTGCTGTTAGACATCACCCAGAGCACCTTTAACCTTAAAGTGGATTATTTTCACTAATCTGCAACAGAGGAGCTCCAGGGCCTGGTGCTGCCTTAGTTTCCCAGTGTTCTGCTGGACTCCTCTCCATGGCAGACTGCCCAAAGAAAGCATGCCTGGGTCCCAGCTTGCCGGTTTGAGCACCAGCTTACTCACACCTGCACAGAAGGCCAGTGCTGCCATGGAAGAATAAGCTGGATATCAAGAAAGATTTCTTCTCAGAAAGGCTAGTGAGGCATTGGAACAGGCTGCCTGGGAAGGTGGTAGAGTCACTGTCCTTGGTGGTGTTCAAGCACTGAGAGACATGGTTAGTGGGCATGGTGGTGATGGGCTGATGGTTGGACTAGATGATCTTAGGGGTCTTTCCATAGAATCATAGAAGGACCTGGGTTGAAAAGGATTGAGTCTCAAACCCCTGCTATGTGCAGGGTCACCAACCACCAGACCAGGCTGCCCAGAGCCACATCCAGCCTGGCCTTGAATG
>JAOWBP010002978.1:17071189-17176083 GCA_028571105.1 Tragopan temminckii
TGCAGAAGTATTTTGTAGTTTGAGAGTGTGGAACTGAGGACTCCTACATTGAATAGAAGCCTCTTCACTTATTTAACCCTCTGTGTGAGTTCATAAAGAGCTCTGATGAGTTATTTCATGGTTAGCTGTCATCAGCAAGAAGCACAGTGAATTCATAACATGTCTTGTACTTTTGGCAGAGTCTGACAGAAATATGACAGCCATATAAGCTCCTTTTTTACTTTATTGTGCAGGCACCGGCCGGTTTCTTCACTCAGGTGTCATCCTCCTTTGGCTTCCTTTTTGTACAAGTTTGATAGTTAAGAAGGGGCAGTCGTACTCCCCCTGTCAGCCAGTCATCCTTAGCATATCCTGTGCTGGTAGTAGTAATGGTTTTGAGCCCACATAGTTATGAGGAAGCTAAATCAGCAGAGAAGAGTGGATTTGTGTTGTTTTGTTGAGGTGTTTTGTTCTGAGTACTGACTAACATGAGAGCACATAAAGCATCAATGACAGTGCAAGGGAAGTGATGCAAATATGTGGCTGGGAGCTGGACTGTCCAGCACCTGGCAGTGCCGAGTTCTCATATTTGGTTAAATCATATAGCCCGATGCTCAGCTGGGGCAGCTGACCTTTCAGCTCTAGTGTTTGACCTATGTCCTCCAGCACTGACTTTTGAAAAGACCTCATCTGTGAAAGAACTCATCCCTGCCTGGCTGATAACTCAGTGGCATCCAGTTATTTGAAGGTGTGTTTTGATTTAGGAAGGTGAGTGTGGTTATTTGCATTAGAAAGTCAGCAGGTCACTTTTCAAAAGACCCCAAATACTCTCACCAAAACCATTAATGCTTCACTTCTACGGCACATTTTTAAAACTCTTCTCGTGGCTGATCCAAATACCACGTCAGATGAACTGTCAATTCATAAAACTTTGGCTCTATCAAAAAGATCTGGATAGATAAGTTACTGTGTTTTATTACAATACAACCTCTTTGAATTTCACATTACTATATAAGCAGATTTTCTTACCTGCTTGAGCAGAGTTGACTCAAGGTATTTTAATCCAAACAGAAAACATCAGGCTATCGTATCATTAAGGAACAGATTTAAATGATAGGAATTTTTACTTTGGTAAAGTCATCATGGTTTTAAAGACCTGGAGAACAGTGAAGATTACCACTATTAACCCATGCAGAGTAAAACAAACCTGATATGGCCTAAAGTGAAAATGTAAGACTCAAAGCCTAACTTTGCATCGTTTGTGGAGGCAAGGACTTTGAGATCAGGGCTGTTTTGCTTTGATTATGTAGGACTTGGTCCCTTTTTAACGTGTTACGTGGTTAGAGTCTTCATGACACAGAAATGGCAGACATGAAGACCGTGGCAGAGTCCATGATCAGGGAGTTAAAAATAATGGTGACATTTTCAGTTAGGCTATATATGTTATCTCCTTAGAGTATGTACTTTTAGTTGTTTGATTTCGGCATCGTGTCTGAAAATAACTGAACACATTTATTTTCACAGTGAGGGGTCTATTTTCTCCTCAATGCGTGCGCTTTATGCCCATTAGCATTAATGGGAGTTATACACACACTTCCAGGGGAGAAGAGACTTAAATAGTCCATATAGATGTGCTCTTGTGGATCGGTAACCACTGATTTAAAGACACTGAATTATAAAATAAAAACCGAAACGAACAACAAAAAAATATAATTCTTTCACTGTGATGTGATCTTAAACCTAAATAACAAGAGAGTGTAACCAGTTACTGTTAATGCACTTTACTCTCTGACAGATCTAAATATACAAACCTTTGCTGTTCTAGGAGCTGAGATGCTACTATGGAGTTAGTATGTAAAATGCATTTTGGCTTATTTGGTCTTCTGGCTTATTTTCTGGGCAGCAAGTTTTCTGTATGGTAAAAGTTGATTTTAACAGAACATGGGCCACCGACTGTAGATTTATTCACGTGTCTGGATGATTGATAGTTAGAGCTAACTACTGTCTCTTTTGTACATATATTTTCTAGACAGCTTGCTCCCGTTTTGCATGCTTCAGTGATGTTACACAGTTGCCGCTGTCATAAATATTCTCTAACAACCATGTTTGCTGCTTACCTGGCTTACTGAGAATACCATTTGCACCTTCGATTGTGAAAGAAGTGGCTTCTTATTCACCCTACATTCTTTCTTGTTTTTCCCATTAATCTCTTACAGGTTGTATTTTGTTTGCCTTGTGAATGAATAGATAAAAACTGTAAATCAGTGATTTATTATTTGATTGTAATAGAATATAAAGTAAGTTTTCAGCACAGTATTGGAGAGTTCAGATTTGTAATCAACAGGAGTTTATTACTGTACATTATTCTGTTAAATTATTTGCAGGACAAACTTGCATCTGTTCCACGGTGTTTCAGACAGTTCGTTTTAGTCATGCTTTTAAAGGATGATGAATATGGTGAAACTGGAGAAAAATAATAAAAAAAGGTCTTTCCCAGGACCATCCAGGAAAGCTGGTTCTGCCAAAGAAAGCAGTTAAGTGGGACTGTCCAAACAGTTATCACCTCTGATGTTTCTTGCAGTGAAATCGGCATCATATTGACCTGACTCCATTACCTGACTCTGTTAGGTTTCACAGTTCATGTTTCCATAAGCTCCGTTAGGGCTGTTTGCACACTTCCCTATTTGCTCTATAACGGATGTTAGTCCCATATCTCATTTTCAAAGGACATGACCAGTGAAGGACGAGCTGGCAACTGCCTAAAAGGCTGATGCAGTGGTGCCATAAGGAATATCCTGTTGGTTCTTGTAAAATAATTTGCTTCGATTTTAGCTGCCTTCAGCAGCTGTTCTGGGATTCTGACGGTTCAAGACAGAGAGAAATGTGTATTCATGACCAACTCTCACATTTCAGAATGGCTATTTAGTCAATTATTTTTCTGGCTAGAGTAGGGAAGGGTTGGCACTTTGTACTCCTATCTTCAGATCCCCGTATTTCGCTATGGATTTCTTACAGGAAACATGCCCAATGTCTCTTTCATGCAGTTAAACTGCTGTAGCCCGGAGAGAGAAATATGAAACTAGGTTTTCTGTCATGTACTTATCCAGGTAGATTTTCCAGTAGGTTCACTTTTGCCATCCTAAAGCTCTTGTAGAGTGTGTATCGAGTTAGGAAGTGTTTTTACCACAAAAGCAAAGCTGAGACTTGACATAAAATGTTTTACTTTAAAATCTGTGTTGAGTTACAGGTATTCTTGGAACACAGAGAAGTGGCTCACATACGTATCGTGAAGGCAAATTTGAGCAATAATAAGGGGTTGTGCTTACAACCAACTATTTTTCAAAAGCATACAAAGATCAAGTAAGATACAATAGTTAAAACAACAAACACAATCCAGGCATAAAAGGTGATTAAATAGATTTTGAGGCAGAGCCTGAATTTCGCCGCTGATATTTTTGCTATAAAGGCTGCAACATTGGCCTCGGAGGATTTTAAAAGCATGTTTTAACAAATCAGAATCTCTTAAGAGTTGTTGGAAAATACAGAGAACCAGGGTTTTGATTTGCTTCCCCTCCACCCCCAGTTTTATAATGTTCAATCTTGAGAGACTTTTAAAACTGGAAGCTCATAGAGATGATGTAGAAAAAGGCATTGAGAGCATATTAGAAACTCCAGCTTTTTACTTAAATAGTAACTGAAATATTGAACAGAACAAGCTCTTTGGTCCTCATCAGCTGAATTTAGACTGATATAGCCAGTATTCACAAAGGGATTTTTGAAGTAGGTTAAATAAGAACTGCCTAATGAAAAAAATGCACTAGTTTGAAATCAGTCAATTTAATTACTGTGTTTTATGAAGGCCATTACCCATTGCTGATTACTAGGGTGATAAAATCTTTAAGCTTTGGTAGCCTCCATAGGGGGTGAGCCGATCTAAGTAGAGCAAAGTCCAGTCATTATCACCCTAAATACTTGTGTTTCTCATTACAATATTCATTACTTTAGGTTACTGTGAATGCTTTGAGGTCTTTATGTAAGCACTGGTTTCTTCTCCCATAGAAAAATGATGTTGTTGTACTGATAAGTTTAAATCAAACATTTAAATACTGGTACAGTCAAAAAAAAAAAAAGGCTATATCTCAGTATATAAATGCATACATTTATGGCTGTGAGTACCCATATATATTCATCTTCATGACTGTGTGCTTATTTCTGTAGTCTACTACTAGTTGGATAGGAAACGGAGACAGATATCTGTTGTCTTGTTTTTTTCAGTCTGTTTTGGTACTAAAATGAGCTTCTTCACAGCAGACTGGAATGGGGTTTAACGTCCCTACTAACAATCTGTTATTAGGGAAGTGTTTTTCAAGAGGAAATTTGAGCTATGAAGTAACTGAACTGACCTACCCAAGACCAGCAGATGAGGGCTGCAGCAGTTTGTCCCCATGTCAGCCTAGGGCCTCTGGCTTCCCTTTCCCTACTGCCGTTTGCAGGTCATGGTGTGTTGCTGCCCCTCTAAGTCATCTTTGTTGTGGCCTCCTGGCTGACAAAGCAGCTTCATGAAACCGTTGCTACTCAGAAGAGTACTTCAACATTGTTTCCCCTCTGCTTTAAAAATACCTGTATTTTAAAAGACCATTTGAAACATACCCGTCAGTGAGAGATGTGGGTCTGGGCTGCTGGGAGGTGAGACCAGCCTGCAGAAGGAGACTGAAGAGCCTGGTGTAACTACCTGGGGAGGTTTGAGCCTGGAGAAGTATCTATGGTTCATGTATTTCTAGGAGCCAGAGATTACTGCCAGAAAGCGAGAACTTGTGAAGCTAAGAGCAAGGCTGTCACTGGCCCATGTCTTAAGTCTATTAAGAATATTTCAAACTACCATGAGGATAAAGTTCCAAATAAGCAGGGACAGTGGGAACAGACAGCCTCGCAATGCTTTTATGTGATTTAGCAGTAGGTCAAACCTGGCATAGAGGATCGCTTTGCCTGCCTGATGTACACTTGTTCTTAGTAAAGACAGTTTTTCTTTTGGTTTGCTGTAAATGAGTAATTGAGTAAATGAGTTGTAAATAAATGAGTATGGAGTTTCACCTTCATTTTAGTGCTGGAAGATTACTCCTTAAAACTAAAGAAGTACAAGATTTTTACCAAAGATATCATCTGTCTCATTTGTTGATTACACAATAGGGTTAAGCAGGTATGAGTGAATACAGGTGAAAAAGGGGTCTAGCTATTCACCCTAAAACTTAAATTGATTCTTTATCTGTACCTTAAGATAATACCTTACTATCTCCTCAAAGGATTTCACAGGGTAAAAAGATATAAATTTCCAGTATGGTACAGGTATCTTTTATAAGAATTCCTCCAGCCCTTATCACATGAAGTAAAAACCTTAAAATCAACCAACCAACAAAAATCTGGCTCCAGTCCTTTTTATTCATCTGCACACTACTTTTAAAGCCAGCGTATGTTTCCTTTTCCCTTGCAAAGGCCCAGATTCTCCCCCTGCAGAGAGGATCAGAGAGAACAAGCCACATGTGACAGTAGTTAATCATGTAGCTTAATGCACTATTAGAAGGCACTCAGATAACGAAGCGATGAGAGCAGCAGAAGAGAAGCTGTAAGAGATCATTCCCTTTGCACAGAAAGCCTGCAGGAATAGGAGAAGGGGGGGTGGTATGTAATCTTCCTACAGGTGATTTTCCTGCTGGAAAACAATGTAGAGGACAAGACAGAGAAGAAAAGGATCTATCTGATTGTATGAATCTGTCCACTACACATTAGCGGTGGCTTCACTAGTAGCTCCTCAGTTATTGCTTCTCCTGAAAACCTTTGAATAAGCTCAGTGGAAAAGATAATCAGGGCCCAGGCTTTTTGTGGTAGATGTCCTTGAGGCAGTGCAGACAACAAATGCTTAAGCTATTCTGCCTTATTCTGGACTTGCACCCTGGGAAACTGATGGGGAACAGAGCTGGAGAAAATGCATGCCAATAGTTTCATGGAATGTTTATTTTTAAATATCTAGTTAGTCATTTATGTAATGTTTTCTCTGAAAGTTCTTACCCCCTTTCTGATATGACTCTGGAAAATATTCATAGCTTCAAGTAACGTGGAGTGTGGAAGGGAAAAAGTAACAAATGCAGAATTTAGTTTAAACTCAGTCTGCCTTCAGCAATTTGCAAGTTTAATTGAAATGCATGTGCTATCATTGTGTTGTTAAACACTTCTGAAACAAGAGCCGTTTCTAGAATTAATTTTCTTTATGATTTTTCTGTGGTTTCAACCATTCACATCCAATAGCAGATTTCATTTTGGGAATCCTTAATTATGTCTTTAATTTTTTTATGGTTTGCAAAATGGTATGTGTTTAAAACATGAAAAACTGTATAATTAATGACTTGGAAGGTAATGGTTACACTAAAATACCAAGTGAGGAGAGCTGTTCCCTCATACATTATATTCAGTAGCTAAAACTCATATGCAGTTTTTAATTTCAATGTAAAATATATCTTTGAGTGGTTATGTCTGAAATGAAGAAAAAATGATGGATGAGCTTCTGCAGGTAATGGAATGCATGCAAAACAAAAGGGAAAGCAGCAATCCTCGTGGAAACAAACAATAACAAAAGCAAAAGAGCAGTTCATACTGCTCTTCTGGTGGGAGTTCTTTCGCCATCTGGGTGCCAAAAAGCAGTGGAAACAAACTAAGCTGAAGACACCCTGGTGTTTCCTCCCTGAGGCAGTGCTCCTTCATTCAGCTGGGCTTCCATGAAGACACCTTTACCAGCGCAGTTACCTGACAGGCTGAAGCTCTTGTAGTTCAAGTAAAAATGATCAATATAGTTGTCAGTTAAAAAAAACAAAAGTGGATATTCGAAAGAACAACAGATTGAAAACTCTCTACATTCCAGTTTTGATCCATTTGGCATTTTTACATTTTGTAATGCCGTAGTAAGAACAGATCATAGAATCTTTGAATGGTTTGGATTGGAAGGGACCTTTAAGATCATCTGGTTCTAACCTGCCTGCTACAGGCAGGGACACCTCCCTCTAGACCAGGTTGCTCAAAGCCATCCAGCCTGGCCTTGAATGTTTCCAGGGAGGGGGCATCCACAGCCTCGCTGGCCAACCTGTTCCAGTGTCTCACCACCCTCACAGTAAATAATTTCTTCCTAATATCTACTCTAAATCGACCCTCTTCCAGTTTAAAGCCATTTCCCCTCATCCTGTCACTACATGCCCTTATGAAAAGTCCCTCCCCAGCTTTCCTGTAGGCACCCTTCAGGTACTGGAAGGCCGCTATAAGGTCACCCCGTAGCATTCTCTTGTCTAGGCTGAAGAGCCCCAGCTCTCTCAGCCTGACCCCCTAGGGGAGGTGCTCCAGCCCTCTAATTGTCTTTGTTGCCCTTCTCTGGACCTGCTCCAACAGCTCCATGTCCTTCTTGTGCTGGGGGTCCCAGAACTGAACACAGTACTCCAGGTGGGGTCTCATGAGAGCAGAGTGGAGGAGCAGAATCCCTTCCGTTGACGTGCTGGTCATGCTTCTCTTCATGTAACCCAGGATACGGTTGGCCTTCTGGGCTGCAAGCCCATCAAATCTATTTTTCTCCAATTTGGCGACTAGAATGTTGTGCTGGACAGTGCCAAACGCTTTGCACAAGTCCAGGTAGATGATATGAGTTGCTCTTCCTTTATCCACTGATACTGTAACTGTAAATCATAAAAGGCCACCAAGTTTGTGAGTCATTATTTGCCCTTGGTGAAGCCATGCTGGTTACCACCAGTCGCCTCATCTTTATTTTCCATGCGCGTTAGTAGGTCCATCAGGAGGATCTGCTCCGTGATCATCTCAGTATGATCTTCCAGGGACAGAGGTGAGACTAACTGTCTTGTAGTTTCCTGGATCTTCTTTATTTTCCCTTCTTGAAAATGAGGTCCCCTTTTCCAGTCAGTGGGAGTAATATAGTTCTGGTCTCTTCTAACCCAAGATAATATACTTTGGTAGAGTAGAGCAGGAATTATATGATCACTTAATTCAAAACTCAGGCAAAAAAAAATTACAGGAGTTTTCCATGACTTTTCTCTGACTTCCATATCTCAAGACTAGGATCCTTATGGAAGATAAATGATGGGATGTGTATCTCCCTTCTCTTAACTCTGAATATTTTTGCTGCATAGGACACCGCCTCTTTCATAGAAAAATGGTTAGCTTTTCTGAAGCACAGCAGATGCTCTTTCTTCTCTTGTAGCTGTTGAATTGTGCTAACTCTCTTCTTTCCAAGGACCTAAAGAGGTCAGTAGTTGCTGCCATTGGAAATACCACAAGGGGATCCATAGGAGAGGACCACCACAAAATGCCTGGGAAAGGTGCTGAAGTATTATGTGGAAATTTTTACAGCTTAAGAATAGTCTATAAACTGATAGCTTAAGGTTTCTTATTTTAAAACTACGAGATGATTTAGGGAAACAAAAGCAGCTGAAATTTCACCTTTGTCATCTCTTTCAAGAATCTTCTGGTTACTCAGTGTTTTGTCTGCTGTAGTCAATACGAAATGCAGCATGTTGATACACTAATTGAGGGGAGAAAAATCTGTTTGATTGTTCGGATATCAGTCTTTCTAGTTAGTTTGGGAGAGTCTTAGCCAACTCTGATATTACAGGCTGAAATGTAGTGTTGTCTACAATTAAAGATACTCTCCACTTTCTTGCTTTCTTTTTCATAAGGCCTATCAAGTTCTAATCCTTCAGGCTGAATTTTTCTGAAATTGCTGTTTGCTTCCAGCACAAGTTCTGTGGGTTGGTTTTTTTTTAAAACTTTTTTATTTTTTTTTTTTTTTTTTGGAGAAAGACTAAAGACGGTATCATAAAGCAAAATGATTAACATGCTTAAATCAAGGGAGTCAACCCTAACTCTTGACATTTCCTATCTTTGAAGTGTTAAGAGTCTGCAGTCATAATGTTCTGTTAACATGCATTTGTGTGTCATGTATGTGTAATTTACAGACTACGTTTTAGTCTGTTCTCCCGGTAGCCTGGCATCAAGATGACTGTTAGAGACAAAGAGGACTGACTTTAGAGAAGAATTAATAGGCATTCAAACGCTTGAATTCTTACGTAGGAACTTTATACAGTGCATCTTTTCTCATTACATGTAAGTTATTAAAATAACACCATTGTTTGTTTCGTATTCAAAACAGAGTTTACCATTAAATATGTAATGATTTAGCAGCTGCTGTTCTCCTTGGAAGGAAAACTTGAATTTTGCTGAAAATCTGTTCTGTTTCTGTTAGAAATTATGCTTTTTTTTTTCTTTTCATATAAATTAATATTTTGTCTTTTTACTATGGCAGTGCTAGTTAAATCAGACTCTGGTGAATTGCAAAGAAATAAATCACAACAGACATTAATCTAGATGAGGGCTAAGTAATTAACTCCATAGAAGCTTGGTGTATACTGTGTCTGTGACACTAGACTGACTGCTGTGCATAGAATAAATGCAGTATTTAGGCTGCCTATGGGATTCCACCCCCTCAATTAAGTAAACAAATATATATAGAGCTACTCTGGAGTGTATCCTTTGTGGTCTAAACACTGTATCTTATTAAAATCATCTGCATGCAGTATGTGGGGTTTGAGTTCCTGCCAGTGGTTTCATCCATTGTTAACAGTGATGCTCGGCTCTCCCAAGAGTTAAATACAGTGGTACCATAGTTATGTGAAAAGGGTGCTCTTGGTTACTTCGGTGGCCATTTCCTTGCACATTACCTCCCACTTTGTTTCCATCCATGTGTGTGGCATAGGGTGTTGCCTGGAAAAATATAGGCTTTTTCAGGAAAAAAGAAATCCATATAGGTTGAGAAAAATGTCAGAGACATTCTGGAATGGATTCTGTGGGGCAAGAGCAGGGCCAGAATAGGTGCGTGCCTGCCGACTTTGTGTGTGTGCCTATCAAGGTACTTCACATTTACATCTATATATCTGTTTTCACCTCAGTGTCAGTGATAAAACATCTGTTGAACTCTGGAAGATTAGATCACTTGCTTAAAGGAGAACTGCTATCCCCATTTCTGATCTGTAAGCATTATGATCCTCATCCTGCAGATCCTTATTTTTACCCAGAGAATTAAACAAATCATCTGTCCTGCTTTGCAGAAAAGACCGAGTTACAACTATTTCAGTAGTTGTATTTTACCACCATACAAACATTTTTACCTACAGTGTCATAAATACATTCAGACATTGTTAATCCATTGCACAAAGTATTTGCAACAGATTTCTTTTCAATCCAGTGTGTAATTTTAGAGGGTGATATGGATGATACAGGCCGATAAAATTCTGCCTAGGGAAAATGGCTAAAATGATATTCTCCTGAAGCTGCATTTATTTGATGATGCTATTAAATTGAAAGAATATAAAAATGGTGATAAGCCACACACAGAGATAAATTAGTGTGAATTTTAAGATTTCAGTCATTAAAATTAATTTACTCGCTAGAAAACTTGCTGTTTTTCACAAACTCAATATTCTCATGTTTTAATTAGCTAGCTCTTCAAAGAGTGATTAAACAGCCTTTGTCAAAAAATATAATAGTAACAGAACATTTTAGAGATGAGAGGAGCATTAATTTTCGTATAGTTTTTGTTCTCCTCGTTTAACATAAGATTTTCTTGCTCATGCAGCTCTGCCGAAGTTGGAGACGAGTGTAAGGCCAGCCTTTACCTCCAAAGAGCAGAAAGCGTGAATGCAGTGAATGAAGGATACACGTTAATCAGAAAGCTCCTGGTCTCTAGGAGCATGGTGACTAGCTAAAAAAAACCCATCACGTAACTTAGGTCAGATAGGGTTTTTCTATATGCAAAACCAAGAAAATAAAGCACTGTACTTATATAAAACGTTGGAATGGGTCACAGATTTTTGACTTGGGAGCCTCTATCATCCTTAAGTGTTGCTTGGACCACCGTGCAGGCTCGTCTGCAAACGTCTAATTGAAAACAGTGTGTGGCAGTACAGTTCGGCTGCAGACCACATACATTTGGCAGATTGCTCCGAGTCGTGGTGTAACGGTTCATTTTCAGATTCTCCTTTTACACCTGTGTTCATGAAACGTGTGTGTGAGAGGTGATTATAGATCGTTTGGGTTGGAAAAATGCACTCCTCCAAATTAACCCAGGAGTCAGAGACAATGTTGAGAAAGGTCTTCCCACTGCTATTTTTCCTTTGAGCTATCAGAACTCCAGGTAAAGGTGAAAAAAAATGTAATTATTAACCTAGTGCTCTGGATTGCACAATACTTTCACCGGTAATCAGCACTGCAGTTTGTGAACCGGTATCACAATGACAGGTAAATTGACCATGAGGTACAGTCATTAAAAAGAAATACAATAGGTTGAATATGGACTACTGTGCTCCCTTTGAGAGTTTGGGAAGCTGGCTTCTCCAAAGTGAGGCTGCTGCTCTTGAAATTGCTGTTGCATTTTCTCCTTCTCAGGAGAGTCCGCAGCCCTCACAGAACAATGGTGCTGGACAAGAGCATGGAGGGATGAAGGCAAAAAGAGTTGTCCATTCCCATCCCAAAGATTTAGAGGCTCCAGGAAATGCACTGAGCCAGGAATAAAGTGAAATATCCTCAATGAATAATTCATGCCCTGGAAAGTGGTTTTTCAGGGAAACTGAAGCTATACAGAGATCTGGACAAATTGAGCTGAAACACTTTCAGCAATAAAAAAGATGGATAGGAGGGGAGTACACTGAAAAACTTGAAATATGGTGCAATATCTTATTTCAACTTCCTGGATAAGTCCCTTTAAAAGGCATATTCAGGGTTGGATTTTTTTTTTTTTTTTTTTTTTTTTTTTTGTTTGGTTTTGAAAATATTTATTTATTTTTTAATAGACATAAATTAAAAGAGAAGATGTTACCAGAAAGTGTTTAATGATCTGAAAATGAAATTAAATTTATGCTGATTTGTGTCTTCAGGCACTGTATTTCTGTTGTTTTTCTGCTTGCCTGGGGAGCCTAGCACTAGCAAGCACAGCTGGCAGTGTCAACAGGTGTCTCTTCTTGAGCACAAATAACCCTTCCCTGAGTTCTGCATTAAGATTTTAAGGGTAGTAATATTCAGGGAAGTTCCTAAAAGCATGGTTTCTGTAGAAACGTAGGGACATAAAGCTTGTGTTTGGATGATGTCTGGTGTATGGACTGGAAACTCTGCACTCTGAGGATATCTCTGCCTTGACAAGAAGGTGGAGAAGGCTGTTCCTGTTTGTGCTGCTACCTGTGACTAGCTTGCCTTGAGAGCCTCAGGAAGAGAGAGAACTCCTATATTCTCTTATTAGAATGCATATATGCCATCAAGGAGAGCACGTTTGTGATTCAGAGCTGGAGAACTAGCAGGTAAGTGATGTGCTCAGCTGGAGCTCAGGTAGCACAGAATGGCCTTAGAAGTTTCATATATCCAAAGGCTCCTGCCCCTCCACTCCCTGTGAGGAGCTGTAAGCTGCCATGAGGCCTCTCCTCAGCCTCTTCTTCTCTGAGCTGAACAAACCAAGAGACCTCAGTCTTTATTCGTATGCCTTGCTTGCCTAGACCCTGCACTATCTTCAAAACTTCCTTTAGATGATCTTTACTATAAAGTTTTATGTCCTCATATTGTGGTGCCCAAAACTGTACACAGTTGCTTCTAAGTCTGCTGTAACTCTGTGGCTCTGAAAAGGTGAGAAGAAAAAAATCAACTTTCTGTAGCTGGCCTGTGTGACCCAACCAGATAAATCCTGTCAGCTCAACACATTATCACCAAAATTGAAGAGGTTGAGATTAATACTAGAGACAAGAGGCTTCTGACTTACCAGAATGCAGCCACCTCTGGCTGTTGGGAAGGAGACAAATGAGAATGGGGAGATCTCCTTATATGCTCGTATAAGCCTTATGTCATCGCATCCCATCATCTCACTTTCTAAGCACTTTGTATTCCATTCTGTCCAGTCAGTGGTTGCCTTCCTATAGTATCTGTGCGTGTGGCAGACCTAGGAAAGCACAAGCTGGGTAAGGTTCACATGGGTATGATGTTATTTGTCCCTCATAAGATAACCTGGTAACTGTAGCACGTCACAAGAATAGTTAGGAATCCACTTGGTGTTACTGTCTGGAAAGGAGCCTGAGCTTGCTGAAATTGCCAATCTACCACTCCAGTATTTGGCATTAGCTGTGGCTGCTGCATACTGGTCCTTGTGTGCAGTGCAAGGGGCTGCACTGAGCTCACTTTGCGTGGGAGTCTCGGGTTGCTGGCTGGGAGGTGCTGCCCAGGGAGTGCTTCCTTTTCAGCAGTGGTGTTTGTGCTGCTCTTTCCATCAGAAGCTTTACTGACACTTTTTCTCACCAGAATCTGTGTATCCAAAATCATAGTAATGGAGGTGGTGGGCGAATTAATTGTGAGAGTTTGCATCACATAAATCAGCTTTTGAATATCATCGAGAAGCAGTTTGTGAACTAGTTGAAATGATAAAATGTTACGTGTGTATGGTGTTACGTTATACGTTGCTGATCATATATCAAGCAGTTACAGACACCCATTTTATAGATACTGAAGTGCTTTTGGAAGATATTTTATGGATTTTAGTGGAGGAGAGGGTTCTCACAAGGTTAGAGTGATAGAAAGAAAATGTTGATTGAGAAATGAAAGAACCTCAGTTGTCCCAAGTTAAGTAGCTTCACCCTATAAAAAAACAAATGAATCAACATTTTAGCATCTTGCTAAAATGTTTTCTTGCATTACCTGTAACCAGCTGAGCACACGTAACTTCACAAGCAGGAGCAGGTTGGTGTGGATGCATAAACTTGTAGTCACACTCGCAGCCTGAACTCTTTTGATATTTTAAAAGTTGGATAGAAGATCGAACAACTCCTAACATCTGAACAGACAGTTTGGCTTAGGTCACCACATTGCTTTAGTAATACTGGTTTTCCTCATTAGAATTGCTATCTGATGCAACCTAAATACACTGTGGTATTTAAGCTAAAGCGGTGTGAGTAATTCAGTTAATTAATTAGCTGCAGGTAGCGCTTACGTTCCCTTGTGAAGGGATCAAAGGAGAACACTTAATAACATTTATTTTCTTGTTCTGCTCCATAGCATGGTGTCAGTTCATTCAAATAACCCTATGACCCAAATGTTAATATAAGTTACTATATTACCTTATGCTTTGGTGAACATTTCCACTCTGTGTAGTGATTATGATTGCTGGAACTCAACACATGCTGCTTTGGAGTAACTGAAAGTGGACAGGGAAATGGCATCTGAGTAAGAAGTGCCTAAATAGCTGTAAGTCCCTGCCGTTCTCCTACAAATTTATTTTTTTCCACCCTTGCCCTGGGATTTGCAGTACAACTACTGCATCAGGAAAGCTGAAATGGGGAGTTTGGCCCACGGAGGGACACGGGCGTTCAGCAGTTATCAGTGTGAGTATGCCCGGCTGAGGGGACTTTAATTGACAATGACTGGGAGCATTAGTTCATACAAGAATTTGAATTGGAGTTTGTGGATGCTTTCGTTTTTGTTTGTGGTCTTTTGCCTTATAACTTGTGTGGTTCAGCATTAGGGACTTCGTAGAAAGAAGAATAAAAGTCTGTTTTCCCTTGGCTTGACTCTGCATCCCTGAGGGATTTATATTAGAGAGGTTTGTTCTACTACCAGACTATTAGCAGAACTCTCCCTTTGTTGAAGGCATGATGCAATGCATGAGATTAAATAAGGTAAAATAAAACAAAGATCTAAGTAATTAGATTGCATGTGGACACTGAATGTTTTCATCTGTGTGCTAACAGTCTTCACTTAAATCACTGTTTTGTGAGTTGAGACATTAAAAAAGGCCTGAGCCATCCTGAAGCTGTTAGTTAGCCATACTGCATATCTACGTTTGCAGGAAGGATGTTCAGTTTTCAGTTTGTTGTCATTTGGGCTTTGATTTATTTGTCTGTGGCTGTGCTGTGGTGTAAAGGGAATTAAATTATCGCAATGTAATAAATACATTCCTTTTTTTTTTTCTTTTGATGTATTATCATCTTGAGCCACTTAATACAATGTAAAGCCATTTGGGATTTAAAAAGACAACAAGAAATGAGGCTTTATTAAATTCACGGAATCCTTTGCCTAATATATTGTTCCACTTTAACGATTTCACTACTCGACATAACTGAGGCTTATTTAATGTTTTCATTCAGTTTGACAAATGATAGTGCTATGCACATCATGAGAAAGAAAGTCTTTTAGAACACCAGCAATGGTAACATAGAATTTGATGCACAGATGGCTTTGGCTTCATCTGTAATGGAAGGATCTTCGCATTGTCTCTCAGCTTACTCTGCAGGCGTTTGTGTAGGCATGTGTGTGACCAAACCTTTGCTATGGGTGCTTGTGTGTTGGTGAAGTGACCTTCATCCTGATGTTAATGTTTTCTTCTGCTTAATGTTCTTCAAAGAACAGAGCTTTCTTCCAACTGAAGACCACAGCAGATCCACATCTGTGTGTGTGTGAAAGAGACGGCTGGCTCTCATGGTTTGCTCCTGGAACTCTGGTCTCTGTTCCAAAAGTCAAAGAGAAAAATGCAGAAGTGGAAGGTGGAGGCACATTGAGGGCTGGTAGCTTTCACACACATGGTCTTTTTTGGTCTGCAACCTCAGTAAATATTGAACTGTATTATATTCAATATTTCAGTAGGCAAAACAAAACTACTGTATGCCAGCCCTTCATCTAATATGGCTGAGTCATTGGTGTATGCCATATATGTGGGAAACTTTAAAACATATGCTAGATCATTGCCCGGAATATTGGCTGTAGAGGCAAAACTAGATGCACGGTAGTTGAAAATCTCATTGACTTCACTGAGATACAAGAAGGTATTGCAAATACCCATCCATGCAATCAACTCTGAACTTGCAGCAGTGTACACAGCAGTTAACATAAGGCTTTTATGCAAGTTCTTGCCCAAATCAGGCTTCCCAGTTTGTGTAAATCACTTTTGCTTTGTCTCCAGCCATATGGAATTCTGTTGAAAAGGAAGGAGGTGAGAACGATTTGCTTGTATTCCAGTATGGACCATCTCAGTTTGCGCTGTCTTCCATAATTGCAGTGTTGGATCCAGCCAGAGATGACCGCTATTTTGCCATATCACTACTGCGTTTTATCAGGAAGTTCTGCTGTGGGTTACAGGCTCCTCTTGAGGCCTGATGTTCAAGAGCTCTTCACCAGAAACATCAGTGCTATTGAATGGAAACGGATCTTACAAGCCAATTTCAAAACAGATGCTGGCGGGGCAGTCTCCAGTTGGTTTTACATTCCCCTTATAGTGCATGTTTCCTAATGGTAAATTCCTTAACACAGAGGAGGGTAACTAAGATAACAGAATATATTTATTTTACTAACAGCTTTAATGAACTTCAGGAACATGGTTTCAGTACAGCATTGTAAAAGCACTGTTACCTTGTACATACCTCGGTCCTGCAAACAATTACTCTTGGCCATGTGTGTGCTGTGAAACACATATGGATGTGTCATAGAGATCGAGCTTGTCGTAGTTTGGAAAATCAGTAAGATTAACAAAGGGGTCCTGCAACAATGCTTAAGCAAAGAGATAAGCTTTTCTCTCTGCCACTGGAGCTGGATGGGAGAACAGTGGCATTGTGCCGGGATGGGGCAGCACTGCGGGCTGACATGGACGGCCATGGGCTGTGGCAGGAGCCGTGCCTCGACCTGGGGCTGTCATCCCTGTCCTGTCTCTCCGCAGCTGGCGGTCCCGCACAATGACGAATGGACGCGCTTCGCTCGGACCCTGGTGGAGATCCGCGCCAACCGGGCGGACAGCGAGGAGGAGGGGGCGGTGGAGCTGGCGGCATAGAGGAAGAGGAGGAGCGGCCTTCCCTGCCGAGCCCGTCGTGCTGAGGCTGCCGATGCCAGCGTGCGTGCCAGTATTGCTCAGAGCATTCCATGTTAATCACACGGCTTTACACGGGGCTGAAAAAATCCAGAGCATTTTCATACTTTATATTTCTGTCTGAAAAGTAAGAAAGAAAAGACAAATCAACCCTTTATGGGTTTAGTTGTTGCCTTTTAACTACTTAGTAGCTGTATTTAATAGCTAGGAACCCCTGGTTAAACTTGTGCTCACATTGCCCTTCTGGCGTAGTCCTATTAAATCCATATGAAGCCAGATATGATTATGTGCAGATGTGGTGTGCTTCACTGTATGGGACTGGGCCAAAGGCTTTAGATGTGGTGTTTCACATGGTGACTTACATTATGAATGGATGTACTATACGAAAGTTGCTGCTCCTTATTTATTGCGGTGTGCTGCATGGAACATATTTATTTGAAAGCATTAAAATAAACGATCCTAAAGCATGTGCATAATGAGAGAACTGCATTGTCTGTGTGCTGCTGTAGAGGTTACATTAAAGTCCGCGTAACAATTACAGTACATCAGTTGTGCTTAAGATGTAAGATCTATAAAGGTTGGTTTGAGTGGATGGAGTGCGTTTCCTTTCCTTTTTTTAAGATGCCCATTATTTCTAGGCACTTTAACAATATTTCAAATACAGTTGGTCACTGATACTTGTCATGCAAGTTAACACTAACAGTCTGACAAAGGGTTGTGGTTCCCGAGTATGACACTAGCGTTGCCAATAAAATGTATCCAGCCTGTTCTGTCGCAGCGTGGTTAATCCTTCCCTGCCAGCAGCGCTCAGCACATTCATTACTGGGCACTGGGAAGTGGGGCTTTGCCGGCTTGCAGAGCACTGCTGCAGCTGCTGTGTGAGCACACTGAGGTGCAGGGCTGGCCAGCCACGGCCTTGGTGCAACGGATTCTCTGTTACAGAATAAACTAATCCATGCCAGCTATTAGGTTTGGTTTCCTCCCCACCCCTACTGTGCATGGTTACCTGCACACATAGCACAACACTATGCTGCTGTATGAACGAGAAGAAAAGGGATAAGGAAAAAAGGTCTCCTCCAGCTGTCTTGAGAGTCAGGTCTGGGTAGGAGACAAGGGAACATTCTCCTTTACAAGGAATTCATGGCCAGAGCAAGGCAGCAGGGCACAGGCTGAAGGATGTGGCAGGCTGTAGGCAGCACAGCACTGCAGTGACACCTGTGTGTGACAGGGTCTCAGTGTCCCCTGGGCAGACAGGTGAGCCATCACAGCAGGAAGCACTGGAAGTCAGGCAGTAACGATTCTGCACGTTCCCAGGGAAGCACATCTCCATGCAGTTAAGATCAGGACTATATCGGCTAATGCCATCTAAGGCCAGTCACATTCTGAACCATGGGCTGGGTTCCTCACAGGGGGACGTCACATCCCTATGCCTGCAGACACAGGACCTGAAACAGTGCACAGTGGTTTCGGCTATCACAGTCAGCTGTCTGGGGGCACACACACACATGCATGCACATGTCCATCAGAGCCTGTTACAGGCCAAGGGCACTCTGCCCATCATTCTCGCACAGTAAACCCACACCCAAGTGTGTGTACCCAACACGGGTGCAGTGGGAAAGGGCTCAACCACGGTCTGTTTCCTGTTCATTGTAAGCAGCAAATTTGCTTCCATTGTTTCCACATTACCTTCAGTTTTTTTGAATCAAAGTGAGGGGAAGTTCTGTACTAACATGCAGAAGAACTTCCTTATGGTAAGGGTGATGGAGCTGTCCATAGAGCGGCTGTGGAATCCCCTTCTATGGAGATATTCAAGACCCGTCTGGATGCCTACCTGTGCGACCTGTTGTATGGTACCTGCATGACCAGGGGGTTGGTCTCCATGATCTCCTGAGGTCCCTTCCAACCCCACGATTCTATGAAGCGCTCACTGCCCACACTGCCTCCGTGCGTTCTTAGCTCATAAAGCGGCCTTAAGAAGTGCCTCAGAAGCGCTGCACATTTCCACAGAGCAAAGCCCCGAAGGGCTGACAGCACATGCAGCAGAGGCTTGGACAACCTTGAGCATGAGAAGCATCCAAGGCCTGAATATCACAGCAGCGCTGGAGTGGCCACATTGTGTGCTGCAGCAGCACTGAATAGCACACCATGCTCGGGCATGGCGCTGTGCTCAGCCATCACCCAGCGCACAGCAGAGGTGATGGCCCAGGTGGCCTGTCTCCTCCTAAGTCAGATGCAGAGCAGTTTGTCAGGTACCCTATTTTTAGCAGGTTTAGAGAAACCTGCCCAAGTTATTTAGGAAGCATGTGGCATACATGGTCATGAAAGCATCCCTACTGTCCGTCTTAAGGAACTTAAACCAACCCTCTTCCTCAGGGACAGGCAGAAAATCCCTCAGCTCTTGCTGGGCACACAAACAGGAACAGAGGTGGCTGCCTGAGATGCCCCCAATCGGGAACATCGTCAGTATTAGAGCAGTTCTCTTTTTGGCTGACTCAGTGGGACTTGGCTGGGCTGCAGGAAGCAAGCAAGGTTACATTTTACCCTATTCCTTCCAACACTTTGCGTAACTCACCCAGAAACTTAGACAACAAACATCTCAACATCATCCCCGAGGCATTAAGTTTGCAGGGCAATCTGACAATTTCTTGGCCTGTAAGCTTTTCAGAACTTTTGCATCCTTTTGTGTCTGGAGGAAGCTGACAGCACACACAGCCAGAGGATCTCTGGACAGAACTGCTCTGAGTATCACGAGCGGGGCCACGCATCGGGGAGGCCATCACAAGCTCTTCACCATTCTGTCTCTGCTAACAGAGTCCTGGCTGCAACAGTCCAAGACATCCCATCCCATCCCCAGGCTGCGTGAGAAGTGAGTGGCTGCCACCTGGATGTGCACACATAGGCAGGCGCTGACCCAAAAGCACAAAAAGAGCAGCTCAGCAACTCAAAAGTCTTCTGAGGGCTGCTGCTTTCCCGGGGAAATTCTTGACAAGGTAAGTCAGGCAAAAGCAAGGGATTAAATGGAAAAACAACTCCTAAATTGCCTAAAATCTCCAGTGTCAAACACAAGCAGCTCCCAGTGAAAAAAAGTTTAACTTTTGTGACAAGACTTAACCAAAAACCATGACAGTTAATTTTGGAGAAATACAAGAGGCAGGCTTTTTACCCATTTTTGAAACAAAGGAACTGTCATTTTGGAAGATTTGACTAGATGAGGCCGAGACGTTGCAGCCAACAGCTGCCCTGTGCTGTCTGCCCAACTCGGAGGTACAGCTGCTGGTAAGTACCATCTTCCCCCTCACCCTCAGCTGTACGAACACTGCAGGCTGCTCTTCTCGTGCCTTATTTAACTGATAATTTTGAAATATAATTTAGTCCAAGTAAATAATTTTTATGACAACCCAAACACAAATGCAATATAGCAATTTCAGTATTTCAAGAAATAGCAATAAAACACAGCATTACCCACCTAATTCTTCTGCAAAGATACTGCAACCATGCATTTTCTCAGTTTACAATCTGTGCTGAAGCCAACACCTCCCATCTTTCAAAAGAAAACAAGCATTCTTCTTCTATAAACACTAAACTCTTGTCCTAAGAGGTAGCACAGAAGACACCCAACAATAACTTCTATTGCCCAGGTACTCAGAATAACACAAGCCTAGTGGCTTCTATGACAGGGTTATAGCATTGGTAGAAAAGAGAAGAGCAACTGACATCGTCTATTTGGATTTGTGCAAAGAAAGCATTTGATACTGTATCGCACAACATCCTTGTCTCTAAATTGAAGATATTGAAGATATGTGGCTTTGACAGATGGATCACTTGGTAGGTAAGGAATTTGTTGGATGGCCGCACTCAGAGCTGTGGTCAATGGCTCGATGTTCAGGTGGAGACCAGTGATGAGTGGCATTCCTCAGGGGTTGGTATTGGGATCTGCACGGTTTAACATCTGTGTCTGTGACACAACAGCAGGATTGAGTGCACCTGCAGAGAGCTGGCAGATGACAGCAAGCTGCATGGTGCAGTTGAAAGGCTGGAGGAAAAGAATACCATCCAGATGCACCTGGACAGGTTTGAGAAGTGGGCATGTGCAAACCTCATGAAGTTCAACAAGGCTCAGTGCAAAGTCCTGCACCTGGGTTGCATCAATCCCAAACACGAATACAGGCTGGGAGGAGAATGGATTGAGAGAAGCCAGGAGAAGAAGGATTTAGAGGTGTTGGCTGGTAAGAAGCTCAACATGACCTGGCAATGTGCACTTACAAGCCCAGAAAGCCAACCACATCTTGGGATGCATCAAAAGAAGTGTAACTATCAGGGCAAGAGAAGTGAGTGACCCCTCTGCTCCACTCTTGTAAGGCCCCATCTATAGCACTGTGTTCAGCTCTGAGGCCATAGCCTACAGACATGGAGCTGCTGGAGCCCAGAACCTCTTGAGGAGGTCAGGAGAATGATCAGAGTGCTGGAGCAGCTCACTATGAAGACAGGCTGAGGGAGCTGGGCTTGTTCGGCTTGCAGAAGAGGTTCTGAGGAGACCTCACTGTAGCTTTCCAGTACCTAAAGAGGGCCTACAGAAAAGCCGAAGAAAGACTTTTTTACAAGGGCCTGTAGTAATAGGACAAGGAATAACAACTTTAAATGGAAAGAAGGGAGATTTAGATAGACGTTAGGAAGTAATTCTTCCCTCAGAGGGTGGTGAGGTGCTGGCACAGACTGCCCAGAGAAGCTGTGGATGCCCCATCCCTAGAGGTGTTCAGGGCCAGAGGTTGGATGGGGCCCTGAGCAGCCTGATTTATAGGAAGGTGTCCCTGGCCATGGTGGGAGAAGGTTGGAACTAGGTGATCAGTAAGATCCCTTCCAGCTCAGCCCAAGCCAGTCTGTGATTCTATGACTATGAAAAGAAAAAAAAAAAGAAAAAACAAGCAGAAAGGCCTACTTCAATCCTGCTTTTTGACTGAAGAAAAATTTCTTTTTTGTACAACATCTACACCAATGCATGTCTTTTCTACACACGCAGACACAGATAACTTTGTTCTCAAACTGCAGATGTTTTTATAGCCCAAATGCCCGAATATTAGCTTTATCTTAAATTTAACTTTATAAATGAAGTTGAACAAGCCTTTGGATGTACTATCCCATTTCCATAACAGAATACCATGTGTGCATCTGTTTGAAAGGTTTATTACTATCTTCATAAATACATAATTTTCTAAACACTGTGCAAGGCACCAAAAAATTAAGTAAAATCTTTTCTTTTAGAGTATTTTAATCTCTGTGGACTCAATGAAGTAAATAAGAATCTGAAACCACCTATTTGCCAATTACAAGCCAGCAGTTAAGGCAGGTACCATTGATACAGTGCATGAATTTTCTATTGCAGCTATTTAAACAAGCAGCGTTTTACTAGAGTGCATATACAAACTGAATTCCAAACACCAGCAACCCAAGATAGGCACCTAGTTATGAAATTTCCTTGTACGTGTAGTAGAATGCCAAAAGTACTGCCATAAAGTGCAAAGACTATGGACAATAACACTTTCTTTTGAGCATTTTGATACTAGTAACATAATACAACGGCTAAACATTTATAAATGTGGTTTCCATTACAAAAACATGTTCCACATAAAAGCTTCATAATACAATCCAGAAACAGAACTTGTGCGTGTACATATTTAAAAAGTTGAAGCTGTACTGGCAGACTTAGGTACCAGGGGTATATTTGCTGACCTCTACAGACACGCACTAAGTTGATAACCAATTTACATGTACACTCCAAATCATTCCGCTTTGAGCACCGTGATATCCACTGAGTTTTTTTGCCATTTGAGTGACAATGTGTGACATCCACCCTGGAAATCTGCAACTGAGCACTGTCTGTAAGACGATCTGGTTCACAGCTCTCACCCAACCCTCCCCAATAAATGGAACCTAAAATTAGTGTCTTCCCAACACAAGCTCATGTCAGATGTGGACAGATACATTCATGGTCCCAAACTTAAAACGACTGGTAAGAATTTCACAGTGATCTGGTTAAGGAAGCGCAAAGACAAATGATTACGTTTAAGATGAGAACTGCCTTAAAACTCAAATGAAGCCAAACTGTTATACGATGTGAAGCTAAAGGAACAAAAATATTAACCAATTAGAAAAGTGGCTCTTTCCCAACTAATAACAAAAAGCCTACAGCAATAAGCTTAGGGTCCTACTGCTGCAGCAGCCTTTGAGGTAGGTGGTGATGGCTTAAACCGAGGTAGGTAAAGTCCAAACTTGTTTTCAATCCCTGCAAAAGTGGCAACTGCCAATTTGTAACCACCAACATGGTCAGGGTTAGGAGCAGGGAGCGTGATCCTGGATTTAGGAACTGGCTCCGATCCAACCGGTTTTCTGCAAAACAATAACAATAAAAAAATAATAACTTCCATAGCATGAAAGCAATATTCACAAAACTACTCCGTAAAGCCAGCCGAGTGAGGTACCTGAGAGCACTTCCTACTAAGTAACTAAATTAAATGCCACAACCTTCCAGAACAGCCAAGGGTCTTTGCATTCACTGAGATGGAGGACGGTCAAATCTTTCAGTGCATTGATTAAAACTGCAGTGTGAAGTTCGGAAGTCTCTCCTACAGCATACAACCAATTCAGTAACTCAGCAGAGTTTAAATAACTTCTTTGGTAGCATTCTATTGCCCCCAAAGCTTTATAAGCATCTGCAACTGCATCTGGTAATCATGTTAAAACAGCAATATGCACATCCCTATGTACTATGTCCTCAAAGGAGGCAGAGCTGAGGCTCCAACAAACAGTATTTGGACTTGGTGACACCTGTAGACTCTTCTGTATGTCAAACCCCTCCTTAATAAGGGACGCAGCTCCTTCACCACACTAATGAGGACTAATGCAGAGTGCATCCTGACTCAGTCACTATTACACATCCCCTGCAGTTCTACCCCCACCCTGTTATTCAGCCTTTTGCTGTATCCATTTATACTAACACATATCCCCAGATCAAAATGATGACATAAAACCTGTGATACAGGTGGTGGAACATCATCCTATCCTCCACCAGACATAACGTGGCTTAAATAACACTGACAATACTTTTGCAATATCTTCTACATAATACTAAGACCCCTATTCTGCCCAAAGACACATGGAAATCCCAGTGCAGCTGTGGATTCCCAGGCACATTCACACACCACATACTTACACTCCCCCGAAGTCCACGTAAAACCATCTCTGCAGTAGTTCATAAGTCACAAGAGTTACACCAAACTGGGGAGATGATCGAAACACACGAGCTTGAAAGAAAACAAAACAGTCCTTAAGTGACACAAAACCAAAGCAAAACAAAAAAAAAAGAAAATTAGTAATCAGAGCTGTTTTCCACACCTCCTGCTCCTTTCCACAGAGCCTTTGGACCTTCCTCTCGAAGGATCTTCACAAAGCAATCTACAACGCCGCTGTAAGTGGTCTGCCCTGCCCGGGCTGCTACCTGTAGCCTTGTTTTGATGACATCTGCAGGAGTCACCAGAGAGGCCGCAGGCATACCTAGAGACAGAAGAATCTTTGGGTTGGTATTGCTGACTTGCTACATATGCTACAAACCGCAGTTCCCCAGGGGTAACCATGCCCTTCATCCTTACATTAGCAGAACACAGCACATAAGGTTTGAGCAGAAGTTGGGAAGGAAAACAAGCAACAGGAGGCAGCCGTTGTGGACGTGGCTTCACCCAGAGAAAGCTTCTCCTAGAGGAAAAACTGTATCACAGGCTTCCTGTCAAGCTGGGAGGCATAGCCTGGATTTTTCAGTGCTAACCAGAAACTTGCACAGTCAATAAGCACAATGTTTTTGGAGGTGAGGTCGATCTTTCCCTTTCCTCTTCACGCCTCGCTGTGGTTCCTGGCACTCTGGCTGCACGCTGTGCTAGAAGAGCCTGTACACACACTGCCCTTATCCCCACACAACAGCATTACCAAGAACTGACAATGCCATGCACGCTCAGCAAGGCGCAAGAGCTAAGTTTAAAAAAAGGTTCATTTTTCTCATTAGGAATGGCAGATTGCTCAGCTGCAAAGTCACAGCTGACATCCCCAGCAGAACACTTGGAGGAAGATTTAAATTTACCCTGGCAGATAATCAACTGAAAGTAAAAACCACCAAATTACCAACAGGCAATATCTCTGAAATCATTCCTGCCCAAACGGAGACTGCCCATGTTTAGAATTAAGAAAAAAAAGAAAGAAAGAAAAAATAGGGATCGAGACTGTACCCAGAAGACAGTGTCTCTTATGGTTTTATTACTTTTCCATTCTGCATCTGTTCCAAACCAACTTGGTCAGATGTAGATGCATAAATCTCCTTTGCTTTGTTTTTTTTTTAGGCTTAATAATTCTGTAACAATTTTTGTCCAAACCAGCATGGTCTGGCTTCAGGCACCACAGCATCCTTCTGCACGCTGCTTCGGAGAGATGGAACCTGGTACATATCACCAAAAGAATTCCTCCTCCTCTCCTGGACCCCCCAAAATAACACACACACTGAACTTGCACAGTGGTCAGTCTGGCAGGCAAATGCAACAACTCAGTAAAGGTTTCTGAACTTTGGAGAGGCTGAAATTCCTCTTTGCTTACCCTTACCCACACCAGGATATTGGTTTGTCTTCAATTTAAAGCTGGACTTTTGTTCTTCAAAAGCCAACCAGTGTTTTCAAGGAAAACCAAAGGACATACTTAGAAGCAATTCTGCTTACTACACATTGACTACCATCTCCTTATTCCTCACTCCTTATTGCTATTTTGCATAAAACAAGTTTTATTGGTTTTTTGTTTTCTTTTTTTTAATCCTGTTTTTAGAACTATGTATAAAGCACAAAAGACTTCACAGACAAATAAAAATTTACAGGTCGCTGCCCTGAGGAGCATACAATCAGAATGAGACAAATGACACAGCAGGAGATGACAGTAAAAAAGAGGAGCACGGGAGGAGAAGGAAGTTCATAGGAGCAGTAAGCAGATGGAGCAAATTAAGGAGCTATCCTGTTGTTGATACTGGCATCATCTCCTCAGAAAATGCCATGGCACAACAGGTTGATCTGGTGAACAGTGAAAACAGCAGCAGATCCAACCAGCTGATGTGCGTGCTGTGTTGCATGTGTCCCTAATGACAACAGAAAGGAAGAAAACACAGACAGCAGACACAACACCCATTGGCAAAGGGTGCGGGTGTGCATCCAAGCAGGCCAGCTTGTACCAGAGGGGCCTGCACATTTAGAGTTGGAGCCAGTGCTGGAGGTGTGGGGTTCTTGTTGTGGCCTCCCCTCAGCCTTCTTGTGGCAAAGCACGGCTGACATGCATGTCTCACCATACTTTATCTGTACCCAATAGAGAAATTTCTTGGTTTTGTAAGCTGTCTAACGAATGGTGGATTTTTAATACTGTAATTTGCTCATGAGAGTTAACTTTGAGTGGAATTCACAGGAAACCCTGGATAAAATTCACAACACAGCTAGTTTGGTAAGCTGTATCAGCAACAGTAAAGACTGCTTCTGTGCCTGGACTTCAAAGAACAGTTATCTCAGTCTGCAATCAACTGACAATGGCTAGGAAGAGAAAAATAGGAAAATCCAAGAAATGACGTGGCTTTAAAATGCCAACGTAAGTTTGAAGTCTGTAAATAAGAACTGAAGTTCAAAAATGGGTGAGAAATAAGCTGGATGTAAGCTCCTGTTGAAAGGTTTGGAGATTGGTTGTTCTGGGGTGCGGGGGTGGGAGAGGACAGGGTTTGTAAGCACCAGTCGTTATAACACAGCTGGTTTTCTTGGTGCCAGGTTGATTCCTCTGCACTACAGATGACTGAATGCCAACACAAGGAGTTGAAGCCATATGCTTTCAGCAAGGCAGGCCAATTGATCTGCACTGGCCTTGGCCACATCCAGCAACCAGTTACTGGCTTTAAAAGGTCCTTACTCTTTAAGAAACACAGCCCCACATATAATCCTGACTGAAAACAACTCCCCCAGGAAGAAGAAACCTTACAAATCAAACAAGAAAAAAGATGAACTACTTATCTGTGCTGGACTCACGCGTATCCATCATTTTTCTAGACTTTCAGGCTGCAGCAGCCTGCCAACTGGCCAGAACTTGGGTGCAGCTTTGAGAAGCCAAGCAGTCCATGATTAACATGATGAAAACATCTGCTTTGTGAGTGCTGATGGGAACATCCTGCTTGTTACCCATTCCCCTATGGCCATGTTGCACAAGCTTTTGAGCCCACTTGTTTCCTGAAGAGAACTTCTAAAGAATGGATGTGGCAGGAATAGGCTCCAAGGCTGCATGAGGCAGTGAGCCCCTTTGGGTGTAGGAGCTGTGCACCATGTCAGGGATCACCTACAAGCTGACACAAAGGTAAATTGAGCCTGCAAAGTGTCTCTGTCTTCCCCTGGGCTCTGGCACACTCAAACTGAATACATATGTGGAAACTGCTTGGCTATCCTATATACTATGCAGCAGACTAGAACAAGCAAGTGCTCAAGATGACACTCAGCACCTCTTTGGTATCTGGGTAGTCAGGAATCAGCAACTTATGGCACACAAGACAACAACCAACTCCTTATGCTTTCTTCCACACATGTGCCTGTTGCAACAGGCAAGACAATGGAATACAGCCCAGTTCAAAAACTGTTCTGATAAGGGTGAAGTCCTCACAAAGCCATGTAACTGCACAGGAGACTGTGGGTAGCAAGTAATTTTCATCATTTTGTCACATGCTTTGCAAGCATGGTTGTTGGATTCCACACACCAATACTCAAGATTCCTTTGATCACAAAATTTCATGCCATTTTATTTTCAGTGATTTCATTTGTAAGCCATTTCAACAAAAACCTTTACCAGTCATTGAGCCAGCCAAAGCCAACAGCACAGTAACGTCACAAGTAAAGATGATTCATGATGACAAAACATCAGAACTTCAATCTTTCATTTCTTTTTTCCCCCTAAACATTATGAATATACTCCAAACTTGCAGGATCTTTATTTTTAACCTCAGATCATTTCTCTAGCATAGCAGCTTTATGTTATTTCGGCACAATGCTGCAAAATGTGCTCTAACTACTGCACTGCTGGTGTAACACAAACGCACATAGAAAGCAGTTTGGGCACTTACCAGCTATTGACCCAGCCAAGAGCAGATTTCCAGGGCTGACTCTTCCATCTTCATTGGCAAATGAAGCTTTCAAATGAGCGTAACAGGGGAAGTAAATAGCAGAGAAGGGGATGTCACGCAAAAAACACGCCTTAGCGCCCTGTGTTGAAAAAGAGAACAGGTTTTGAGAATGAGCAAATTTAACATGATGAACAATGGACACTGGAGAACAGAGCAACATCATAATTTTTGTTTTGTCACTAAGGGCTTATAGAAAAAGCAGATTCTCCTCTCAAAATAAGATAGATTTATTTCACTCTGCTGAGTAGCATGTGTGTATTGCTTTTTGGTTCAGTAATTTCTATCATTATATTTATCTTGTCTACTTGTTCTCCCTCACTCCTTAATAGTGTAGACATTTATTGGTAATAGAGAAAATGTTGTGTGTTGGCATAAGCTCTGGTAACACCTTTGCAGAATAGTAAGTAGTTGACATTTGAGCCACACGCCTGTAGAGGAAGTTCAGGATATGTTTGAAGAAGAGTCACAGGACAAGTCTGTTCCTTTTCCTTCCCACCTACAATAAATACTTCAAAGAAAATAGTGCTTCCTCCATACATCCATGCAGACATTGCAATTAATAATGCAACGTGTATCAGGGGAAAGAGGGGAAAGTAGGGCTGTAACACCAACCCTTTCACAGAGCAGTAACAGAGAGACTTTTTTGTGATTTTTGAAGCATGCATGATTTGGGATACAGTTTGTTTTCAGGTCAGTTTCAGCTCTTGCTACCAATTTGCTTCAGTGGTACAAACAACCAATGCAGTTACCAGTATAATGGCTTCAAATTTAAGAGGACAGTAATAAGGCAAGAAAAACTGTGGGGCAAGAAATTTTTTTTTCTAGCAAGAGGAAATGCAAAAAGTCACTACAGTAGGTCAAAGAAAATGAAATACCAAATATCATCCATGCTCTGAAAGCAAAGGGACCTGCAGTCTGCCTTTCCTCAACCTGGGGATCCAGGACACCAGAGTCTGAATGCACAAGGACTGAGTGTGGCAGGCAGACACAAACAGGAGGTGCCTTTGGAAAACTGGTGAAGTCTTTTGAGCTTCACAAAGAACTGCTTCATGGATGAGGCTAAGCCTACTTGCTTTGAAACTAGGGCAGAGTCACAGTGACACTCCTTGAGGTTCTTCTGTAAACTCTCCTGAGGTACCCTGGTTTCTACAACTCTCTGGTGTACAGCCCTACCGGAGCATGGCTCGGCACCAGGCATTTCACAGGTGACATGCTAATATGCACAGAATTTAATTAAATCTAATTATACGCTTACACATATCTGTAAGTTTAGCTCGTACGGTAATAGCAGTGAAAATAGAGTGCTGAAGTAAGCTGGATGCTGGTTATCCAACAAACATGCAAGAGTTGTAAGGTGTCAGAAAGGCTGAAAAGATGCCTTTTGGCAAGGCGAGGCAGAAGGGATTACGGTAAAAACAGATCCTGTCAGCCCGTTCACAGGAGATGCTAAGAAGCATAGTTTGACCTCTGAGAAAATGAAGATTTTATCTAAAACCAGCCATTAGATCCACTTGTCAGATGTTCTGCATGGCACGGGTGTAGTTGCCAAGTGCAGTGAGCAAAACAAACTGCTGGAACCCCTTTCTGTCTCTGATCCTCTCTCAGCTGATTTCCTGACATTCTCAGACCAAGAACTGACCATTTTACCTGACAGTCCATTCTAAGGTTAATTACTCTTGCTTCTAAGAAGGTTTGCCTTGTTGCGTAATTGGATAGATCTGATTTATGCTCCTAGTCACTGGTTCTTGTTAGGCCTTCCTCAGGTACACTGAAAAAGACTTAAAAAAAAAAATGCCACATAGGTCCTCAAAGCACTGCCACTACACAGCCACAGGCTGAACCGAGATACCAGGCACAAAACAAAGTCAGTGCTGGGCTGGGCTCTCAGAATTACCCATCCAGACTGTACACCTCACCGATAGGGTAAGAAGGTGGATCTTCTGCAGTTCACATTCCACAGGAGTTCTGGCCTTGCGCTCCAACAGAAGTCTGTTTTACAGCTTACCTTTAAGCCTTACATTAAAAAAAAGAAAAAAAAAAAAAAACACTAGGAGGTTCTAGGGTTTTACCCAGCTCTGCATGAGAAAACAACTTTTTAATGATCAAATGTCTGCACTGTATTCATCTCACAGAAAAATTACGAAATTCACTAATGAAACATTCTTAGACCAAGACGGTTTCTTCAAGGATTTATTTTTAGAGCATATTTCTCCTCAGAGCAAATCTCCTCGCTGCCTTTACCCTCAGGGCACGTTACTTTTATTTTCCTTGCAATGCTGCCATTAAACACTGTGCACATTTTCCTCCGCATTTTTTTCGTACTCTGAAATATCTCTACATAGTTGAAATAACGTATGGAAATCCACGAACTCTGACTGCAAGCAACTCTCAGCGGAATCTGAGCTGCTAATATTCTTCCTCCTTCATTAAAAGGCCCTTTTTCACAGGACAGAGATGGTATATTGCTAATATGACTAATAACGCACACTCAGGTACGCAGAGAGAGGATGTCCATCAACTTAGTTGGCTGAGTGTAAACAAACCCTGGATCAAAACTTGGATCCACTTTAATAATAACCCGATTTGGCCCTGTTCCAGTATCACAACAGTCTAAAGTTTCCCCCCATCGTTCTGTTTAAAGTCTGGGAAAGCATGTTTAAAAGCAGGCCTCATTTAACTTCAAGTTAATCATCCGCAACCAGCCTAGGCCAATTAGGAAGGCTTAGGGAGATTGGCTGCAGTATCTTGAAAAGCAAAAGCAACATTTATTTTACTTCTCGCACCTATTTGATGTGGACAACGTGCTGAAAGCCAAAAGGGGTTTTAATCAGTCCCCAGAAAGCTGTAAGGATCATCCGCTCGCGTTTATTCTGGCAGCCAAGGTGCAGAGCTGCCAGGCATGAAATTGTTGGGAGATCCTACACACCATAACATGTGCCTCACCAATGCAACAGCGGCTTGGCTCCCATCTTCGAGCTCTTTAATAACCTGAAAGCTCTTAATCTTGGATGCTATCTCACTGAATAAACCTATGGAGGTTAAAAACAACAACAACAACAACAACAACAAAACACACAAAACCAAGCACTGACTGTCAAAGATTCTGATAAATAAGCCCAAGTCAGTGCCGGGGCAGGTTCTTTAGCATGCTAATTCCTGCTTATACCAGCTCTACCTGCAAATAAGGCTCTAAACAAACTATTTCTACTACAAGGGGAGGGTAATTATACTGACAAAGGCACCTCTGTGTCGGGCTGGGCACAAGGAGCCGGCAGGTCTGGGAGACGCAGGCTTACCCGAGTCTCCTGCAGTGAATGCACATTGTCTGGTGCAGGGGAAAAATGCCAGACTGGGGGACCTAGCAGCATTCAAGACAACAGTGGTGCACCTTGTCTGAGAGGGTTATTTAATGCTTCTGGCACCTGTACTTACAGCCACCCCCTCTTTTTCTCCTTTACAGGTTTAGAATTTATTTGGCATGTATAATTGTTATTTTGATCCTATAGCCACAAACAATAGGCAGCATGTCATTTCTTGATCATTTTGCATTCTTCTTGGGTTTTACTACAGACTTAACCCTTTGGAATCGGAGCTCTAGCAGCACCTAACAGGTTTTGTAGCGTTCACAAACACCACAGGCATTTGCTTTCGAGGGCCGTAATTTCTTCTGCTGTAAATTGACATTGCCTTAAGAACCGCTACACGCTTTTATTCACATGTTTACTCCAACCAATACATGAAACTGATTCAGCACATCAGCTCAGAGGAATAAAACACATTCCAAATACTGCGCCGGCAATTCAGATGCATTTTGCAGACAAGAGTCTGCAAAACTTCTCAGGTAAAGGGCTTCTTTCGGAACAAAGCCTTCTGAACAGCAGGTACTCACGTAGGAGAACACAGTCACAAATGAGCGTGCTGGATGTAAGTTAATATAACTCAACTCTTTTCCTACTCAGTTTCGTGTTTATCACCCTGCCGTAAACCAACAACGTGAAGAGCTGGAATACCTCAGATGTTACCAAAAACTACCAGGTGAGAGCTTGGTACATATTGCCAACTGAGATAACATCTTCCAGGTCAACATACCAGAAGCCTGTTTATGAAGTTATTATTATTATTATTATCTTAAAAAAAAAAAAAAAAAAAAAAAAAGAGCTTATTGAAAGGTTTTCTGACTAGTTTTGGATATACAGGCTGTGCTGGCATTATCAGCCAAGGCACAAATCTGAGATAAATACCTTCTAGGAATTCTAATCATAAACACTACCACAACTGATGTGTCATTTCCTCAAAGGATCATTTACTAAACTCTATTGTTTACCACCTCTTTGGCATCACAGAAATAACTTGCACAAAATTAGGGAGTGGCACTGCACATTATGCAGAAAAGCACTATCCACCAGAACGATTACTTGTAAAAGTAGTTGGACTTGATGATCCCTATGGGTCTCTTCCAAATCAAGATATTCTATGACTCTGTGACTCCAGCATTTTAATAAAAATCCTATTTAAATATTTTATGGATATGAGTTTCTAAGCAGTACAAAATAAGTGTATTTAAATGAGCAATTTAAATATGTCCTAGGAAACCAAGAGAATGTAAGTTTGACTGACTTTAACAGGACCTTATGCACGTTACTGTGATAGGCAGAAAACAAAACACATTACCTCATCTTGTACAATCACTTCAGTATTCTATTGTGATCAGAAATTACATGAGATGTATTAAAAATACCGAAAATCAGAAATGTATTCTTTCTCACTTCTGCCAACACAAATGATATTTTGAGCTAGGGATAGATGATACTTTCCCTGACTGGGATACATAGTCTTTATACTTTTAAGAACAGTTGCCATCTACAGAACATCTGCAGCTGAGTAAGAATTTACCACCCCTGAGCTTCCATGCTCTAGTACTTTCACAGCAACAAATAAAAGCAGAAATAAACAGAGGAAAGAAATGCCTTCTGCAGAAGTGCTGCAATGTGCTCCCCAAAAAAGCTGAGTGTCCTGAAATACTTTCTTACACAAGCAGTTCTGAATTCGAGATAAAGGCAGAAAAAAAAAATAGTTGCTTTCTACCTTTGAAGAACTCTGGAGATTCGACCTAGCAGTTAACCTAACAAGTCGTATGTGTCAAATCTTACTGTTGCAATTATGGATAAAATGAATAGCACGAATAAATGAGGAATCATGAGTGACCTCAGATGCAGAAGGTAAAAAAGGAAAGCGAACTGGGTGTCTTCTACACAGGAGAAATGCAGAAACACTGCTTGGGCATGCAGCAATGGAGTCAGAATAGCCAGGGGTCAGCTGGTGCTGGACCCAGTGAGTTGCAAATGCTTTTGTGAGCATATCAGCAGCTCAGGACAACTAAGGGAATTGTGAGGCTGTTGCTCAGTGGGGCAAGACACTTGGTGACTAAGGACACAGAAAAGGGAGAGAAATTACTTACTTGCCTCACTTTTTACTAGTAAAATCTGCACTCAGGCTTCTCAGTTCCATAAGCATATTAGAAAAGTCTGCAGAAGCATACCATCACCTACAGTATACAGAGCATTTAAGCCCTCTACACACAGACAATCCATGAGAGCAGATGATGCATCTCCAGTGGTGCTGAAATCGCTGGTTGATGTTCCTGTGAGTAGGCTATTGCCTTCAAAAACTCAAGTCAGTCAAGGGGGTTTGTACAATTGGAAAAAAAGACAAACACCACACCCATCTTGAAGAGGAGCAAGAAGGAAGATCTGGAAAACTACAAGCTGCTTGGATACACCTCAGTCCCTGGGAAATTTACAAAGCAAACTATCCTGGAAGCTGTTTCCAGGCACATAAAGGACAAGGGAGACACTGAAAACAGCTAATAAGGATGTTCCAGATAATGGCTCATGAACCTGATTGCCAGACCTGTAGACAAGCTGGCAGAAATGGACGTTGTAAGTTGTGACTATGGGCAAAGTTTTGAAATGATCTGCTGTAGAATCGTCATAGTCACATCAGTGAAATGGCTGCACTCTCAGCAGATGAGTGGATGATACTGAATTGGAGGTGTAGGCTGCTATTCACAGGGACCTTCGCAGCATGGAGAAATAGGTTGCCAAGAACATCATTAAGTTCAGAACAGCAAATGCAAAGTCCTGTATTTGGACTGGAACAGCGCCGTGCAGCAGTACGGGCTGAGTCTGAATAGCCAAAAAGCTGATTTGCAAAAAAAATCCAGGGGGGCTGGTGGACAAGTAAAAAACAGGCCAGCAATGCCTCTGTGCAGTAAAAATGGACAGCCACATGCTGTGCAAGGATGCAGGGGAACTGATATTCCCTTTCCATTCAGCACTGGTGAGACTGCATCTGGAATCCAGTGTCCAGATCTGGGCTCCCAGGTACAAGAAGGACACTGCCACACTGGAAAAAAGTCCGGTGCAGGAAGCCCATTGTATGTGAGGAAGGAGAGGCTGAAGGAACTCAGTGTGCCAAACTCTGAGAACAGTAGGTAAAGGAGAGATTTATTGCTTTCTTGCCTATAGGGAAGGTGTAGGGAAAGCAACTCTTGTAGGAAAGTTTTGGGTTGTGTTTTTAAAATCTATGAAGATGGTCAAACACTAAACCTGGTTGCCCTGAAGTCCTACAGACTGGTTTTCCACACAAATTAATCAGATTCTAACATCAAAACTAGCAGTACACAGAGCAGAGATCTTGACAGAGTGCTACTGTGAATTGTTTTGTCACTAGCATAGTAGAGCACCACGTTAACACAACAAGGAATTATCTAGAAGAATATTAATCTCCTGAATACAGAGGGACATCAGTGATGATCAAATGCAATTTGTCTAGACTAGAATACTGTGATAATTAGGATTATAATCAGTGAAATATTCACTCAGCCAAGTGCAAAGAAGTCATACATAACATTTCCTTTGTTAATTAATTGACGCAAAACCTAAGATTTATTTATCTGTGCATTGGTTTTCTTTGCTAAGGAAAGACAGGAACACTGAAATTACCTGTATCAGGGAAGTTTGAGAGTTTTAATTTACAAAATGCATTTCCTAGTTAGCAATTAACACAAAACATACTAATTCAAACAACAAACAGCGGATCTTGTTGAGACGTGCAAGCATTTGCCTCACGAAGCTAGGACTGACTTCCATAACTCCTTGCATCTTCTGGCTGCAGTTGTAATTAATGGAAGTACATTCTTCCATATTGACTACTATATGGGACACAATGATTTTTCACCTGAATTTTAGCATAGATTTTAGCAAGATTCATAGGAACTAAGCAGAACGTGCTGGACTAATCTGTTGTGGTCAAAACTGCTTTCAAGTTGATGTATTTCTGAACTGGGAAAACAATTTTTAAAGCAGTCCCATGCAATAAGTAGTAATCAAAACAGCACCAAAGCAGAGAGAGAAACAGAAAAGCCAGTGTGCAGCAGACTGGATGACCATTCCTGATTTAAGTGGTTTGTAGCTTTCCAATACAGAAATAATCTCACATTGACAAGCAATGGAAACACTTCTGCTCTGCTAAGAACTTACGAACTTGACTGGTAAAGCTCTCATTCATCACAGAAAAATATTTTAAAATGCCTGTGCTCCTATTTTAAACAATTATCACGATGGCAATGTTAGTCCCAACATAAGACCAAAACTTCTGGAATCTATCTTCCTATTAAGTATGTGCTATCCCACCATTGATCTCACCACTCTAACAAGTCCATTTTTTCCACTGCTGGCAGTACGGTGAAGTCAACAATTTTGGCTTTCTATGCATTTCACCAGGCAACTATCAGACTGAGGGAATCCCTTTCTGTTCCACCTCAAAGCAAGACCTCGAAGAAGGTTCTGCAAGCAACAAAGGATCCTGTCTTTACACAGCTTCTTGTACCATCCCATCCGATGGCCTCCTCTAGGGACTCAACTCTACTGATGCTTGTTAATGGCCATCAATGCAGACATCAGAAGTGAATCGTTGGACAGTCACTTTCTCATGCTCAGACACTAAGCAGTGGTGGAAACTGCTGTAGGAAACTGCAGTCAACCCTTCTGTAGGGCAGTTTTACAAGAATTTCTAACAGGTCAGACCAAAGAAGAACATTATGCACTTGAAACAAACAAAGCTGATGGAACACTTACTTCTTGTTACTTTTGCTTTCTCTACACCAATCACAGAAAAAAAAAGAAAAAAAGACAAACACACAAAAAAACCCACAACCAGATTCACACCAAACAGAAAAAAAAAAAAAAAAAAGAAAAAAAAAAGAAAGAAAAAGAAAAAAAAAAAAAAAAAGACAAAACCCAGTTATTGACCACAACACAAAATCTTACAATTAAATTCTGGACTGTTTAAAAAAAAAAAACAGAGTGGTAATTAAAAAGCATCTGTTTCAAATGAAAAATCCTGAAATGAAAAGTCTAGAATTTGCTTTCAACACTTGCAAAACTAAGTGAATCAGTCCTAAATCACTACTAACATACAGAAGTGTTTAAACACCTGGAATATTTACACAAAGGCCCACACATAACAAAGTTCAAGACTCACAAAACAAAACTATTCTGTAAAGCAGTTATCAGTTCTTGTCCTTCCGCAGTAATATCCATGGATGCTTCTTAAGTTCAACTAAAATAAATACATTTGAGGCATTGGACATCTTCACAAGGATGAAAAAAAAAAGCTACACCGAAAGCCCTAAAATGCAAATGAAAGTTCAGTTCACATTAAGAGTTCACATGAAAAGTGGTAAGACAGACACAAAACCCTCATTTCTGTTTTAGAGTTGTAAAGCTAACTGACTAGTTAACAGCACAAGCTTTCCAAATTTATCAACGTAATTCAATTCTCTTTATTTCTCTTTTCTGTTTTTGTTTGCTCAGGCTGTTTTTTGGAGGAGACAAATACAGATCGCACATACGAACCACAAGGAACATGGGTGGGGAAAGGAGAGAGATCGAGAAACAGAGACAGAAGAGTGAAAAAGTGAAAACCCTTATGGGGTGCTTTTTTTTTTTTTTTTTTTTTTTTTTTTTTTTTTTTTTTTTTTTTTTTTTTAAGAGGAGGAGGTGAACGGACTTAATGAACGGACCAGTGAAACCACGTAGCTTGGGATTAAAGAACAGTGCCTGTCCCAGTGCACAGCTCAGCTGTAACAGCTCACATTCAGATGGTGCGTTCCTTGCAAATAGTCCCAAAGTATGTACTTCAGAAATCACAAATAAGCCATAATACGACTTAAGACATTAATGTCGTTTAAAAGTGGAAAAAATGCAGCAAACGCTCCTGAGCAACCAATAGAAGGTTATCAGGAAAAACAAATGAATAAACACTAGCTGTAGTAAATCAGCTGGTCATTCTTTCTCACGTTGCGTTTTGTTTGTAACAGTTCAAGCACAAGTCAGTAGCTGTCCTCCATTCCTGCACAGCCTCAGGGATGCAGACTGTTCAGTTGTAAATGCTTACCCGAATCAACACCATAATGTCATTTATTAGGAGTTTACACAATAGCATCAGCTTCAGTAAAACACCTAAAAAATTAGCAAGTCGATTTAAAGGGAAAAACGACTCCCCATTAAATCCTATTCAGACCTGCTACTTCTCACCAGGCCAAAGCATACATACATCTAATCCTGGGCAGGCTTCCTCTTTGTAATGTTAAAAGAACGATTTAAAAGGATTGCGGGTGAAAAATGTGGATGACATTTAAATATTGTTGAGGAAGGGGATGGGGCTTATTTGGTGTTATCGAAGCATCTTCAATTTACAGTTGCACTGCTGTAAGAAATGGAAGAATACTGCCTGCTGCACTACAAAGACTGGGACAAACAGACAGCATGAAGCTTTCTTGCAGCCTGCTCTCCAGAAAATCTGAGGAAACACCATACGGTGCTCTGTGGTGTATGGAATTTATTAATTTTTGTTCTGAGCATAACGGGTATTTCAAAGTATTCCAAGACCTTTCATACCCTCACCCAGCTCATCTACAGGTGGAGGTTAGTATGTCTGCCCTTTCAATTATTTGCAGCATACACCCTGTTAAGATTCAACAGAAGATGTTTTTATCCCTTCTGCAGTCTGTGTGTGTGCTTGTGTGTGTGTCTGTGTGTGTGTGTGTGTGTATCAGTCTAACATTAAATCCAACTTTATTTTTAGATATTTATGCATATATCTGTGAGAACAGTAATGGAGAAAGCAGAAGAGTAGAGTTTGCATCATACACTCATAAAAGTATATTTTCCAGTATTACTCGTGGAAATGTGTTTCTCAGCTAGCAAGGGGAAGTTTGCTGTAGGATTTTACTTTCACACTGGGCTCCCACCATCCTCACTAGTTTCCGTTTGCCGTAATTAATTCCCATCACCAGATGAACAATGGCAAAGTTAATTAAGTTAATTTAACTGGGAAAGTTGCTGAATCAAACACAGAAAATCAAAAGCACAGCTCCACAACTGTAAGCTCTCTATAATGAAAGCAGATGAAAATAACTCTATTTTTACACCAGGCAGAGCATCAGGAAACAAACTAATCCTTAATCAACAATACTTACAGCCAGATCTGCTGAAAAGATTTAAGAAATTTTAGTAAGATTCACAAGGGCCACATACTTAAATCACAAGGTAGTGTATTCCCTTAATCAGGAGCAAAAAATGAAGATATAATACCACATAACAAATAATTAAAAAGTAGTACAACTATGTTCATTCTCAAAAGTTTTTAAGAACAATGAAATAATCTTCTGATCTGAAATGTTCACAATTTGCTTTTCATTTATGTATAAAAAAAAGGTACCTTGTAGAGACCAAAGAAGCCTAAGTCCCGTAGTACAGTGAGGGCACTAACACGAGGGCCAGTAGTAATTTCTCCAGCCACCTGTAGTCGAATCTTGACAATTTCTAGTGGATTGGTAAAGATCACTTGAGAACCTCCAGCCTGAAATTAAAAGTAGAAGGCAGTATGTTAACTCGTTAAATTATTTGCAACATATGTCCTGTTACATATAAGAGAATATGTTTTTAATCTTGCTGCTGTCAGTTCAGCCATTAGCAGATGTGAATTTTAATATTAGTTAATAAGCTGCAGCTCACAAGGCAAGAAATCTACCCCACGTGAGATGAATGTTCAGGAAACAGAAAGGAAGCAGGTCAGCCACTGCAGGACACTGCGGTACATCAAACACACTCTGCCTCAATTCCTGCTGCAAGAACGTGTTCACCAACATCAATTCACACAATACTGACAAGCCAAGAACATCATAAAGCAAGTAATAGAGCAAAAGAGTAACCAAGCAAAGAAATTGAGAAGATCATGCTGGTACTTTGTGAAAACATACTACTGAGGAGTACAAGTCTGGCAGAAGCTTTTTCAATTTTGGCACAAGTTCACAAAACAAAGAATACATGGATTTCAGAAACCAAAAACTGCAGATATCTTTTCCTCTTCTAAAACCCCACTGAAATACTAGCTTCAGAGTCACTAAATGCTGTTTGATTCAAGAGTCTGAGCTCCACATTATTACGTGTGCACCAAGTAACAAAGGTCTAAAGCCTGAAGGATTCCATTCATCAAGAACTGCTAAATGTTTTAAAAGTGTCAGTCTGTATTTGTTGGTAAGGTACCACTGAACTCATCTTGTAAGCTAGTCAGATTTAAAACACAGTGGTAGCAAGCATTTTAGACTGCACCAGTTCTACTGAAGTTCATCTCATTCACAACAGGTGACACAAGGCATTACCATTTTGGTACACCAACAGATCCCAACCTTAAATTTGGAACGAGAAAAAAAGGTTACGTGACACAACCTAAGTGAATTCAGAAATACTCAATTGAGCTCCATTTGGCCAAAATTCAACAGTCATTCTAACTTCTGTTAATTTCTTAAATACACAGCCCAGCAGCTACGCTCTTTTCTAGGCTCTGAAACGACAGACTATGCAAAGGACAACCCTCCCCACAACAAAACAATTTTTTTTTCTAGAAGGCAATGACTAAAATAAATTGTATTTAAAAGTGCTTCCATCTAGCCATGTCCAGTATGTAAACACTGTGTGCACATCTTTTTTAAATTTTCCAAATGTTAAAAGAATTAATCATAGCTCAGATCAGCTATCATTCAAAATAAAAAATAGGCACAGTAATATGGTTTAAATAATGTGCTGAAGAAATGGCAAATCGCACGAACAACTATTCTTGTCTACCACTTAGACTGAGCATACACAGTATGGTTACAAATTAAAGTCTTTACATAACCCCCCAAATATCCCAAATGTTTCCTATTTTGACCAGAAAAAGCATGCTCTTGTGTAACTCAACTGGTTTTGACTTTCAAATTGGCATAATTTAATTTAACTGCATTTACCAAACCAGAATCCTGGTACATACAAAATTGCTATTCCTATTGCCATCAGAAATTAGGATGATAAATTATTTGGCACATATCCTGATTTCAGGTTTGCACTTAAAACATATTAAGTTAGCACTCAAAAAAAAAGACATTCTCTTTTACTTGTATACTCATCTAGCAAAGTCTCAAAATCAAAACAAATATTGGATGGGTCTTTCTGATGAATTATGAATTCCTATGCGATAAACAGTATGGTTTATTATTACAAACATTAAGTGTTCCCACACTGCTATCACACATATTTCATTCTTAAAATGATAAAATCCCAATTGCAAGGTGCTAATATTCATTTGCAAGTTTGCTACACCACAGTCATCCTCTAAAGTGCATTAATTTAAAAACTCATATCAACTGATCTATGTTAGCACAAATAAACTACTTTCTCTCAGTGTGATATTCTTGCATTACATTGTACTACGACTCCATGGGAAGTGTTTCTTTAATTTTCACTACAGGAAAACCATATCAATACTCAAAAGATGACAACAAAATTAAGTTTAATTGATGATTATTAATGTACCAAAACATTGAGTAATTTAAAAATCTATAAAATGTTTATAAGTGACTGCCATATTTAGAGAAAGGAAACAGAAACAGACCTGTTTTTAATAGAGAATAAAGGCAAATAATTTCTGAATTCTAACGAGTGGGAAGTATTTAAAGTGCTAGCACATACAAATGTTTATGTTTGCACGTCCAGCCTGGCTGTGGCAATACTTGGGAGTGTTACATGTTTGTGGCTCTGGGTAAATCACACAAGACTCCCTCTGTTTCAGTTTGCTATTTGAAAAATGGGGATGCTATTACTAACCCACCTTATACAATCAGGCTCACTGTATTCAAATTTTTAAAGCACTGAGATCTGTATGCACCAGGCATTACCAAAAACACTAAAACAGCTGATGTGAATACTACTGGTTTTGTTGCCCAAGCAGTTCTTCTAACAAAAGACATTGGAAATTTCCATTGAAGTTCTTCTGCAAAACCATTTAGGTACTACTCCAGAACTCTTTGCACAACCTTTGTCATCCTCTGAATTTGATGGAAGATACACACCAAACATCAAATGATGAGTAATTGAAGGTGATAAGCCAGACAATACCTGACAGAAGGTCTTGGTAGGACCTGTTGTAGTAGGTCTCAGTAGTACCCCACCACCTGCCTACCCTGCGATGGAGACGAAGGATGGTTTGATATCAGCCAGTGCACAGGCACTTCCAGTGGTAACAAGTACAGTCACCTAGTGGGGAGCTTTTATCACCCTGTTATTTAATCATCCGTGCTGGCAACTGCAGCTCCCTATTCTCAAAAGGGAGGGGAAGCAAACTGGAGATGGCTACTATATTGTCTAATGAAATGATTTCTTGCTTGTCTAGTACCGGTAACTCCTATTGCGTTATTCATCATCACAGTATGCAAGTGTCTCATAAATATTAATGGCTATTTCCTCCCAGTGCTCCTGTAAGGGAAGCACAATGGCTCTAGTTTTACAAGAAGGGGATTTGAGGTAAGGAGGTTAATTGTATGCCCTGTGTGTGTGTCCCCCAGGCTCATACAAGCAACTACTAACAGTCTCCAGCTATCCTGATCTCTAAATCAGTAGCCTGAATCACAATAGCATTGTTTCTGTCTTCTGAGTTTTTACATAGGGAATGTAATGAAAGAAATCTCATTAATTTATTTCCCCCTCCCCCCCTTCAAGGTGCTGGTATAAACTGTTGTGGAAAAGACACACAAAACATGATCAGTGTTATCAGCCTGCTCATTTTATTTGGCAAAAAGTGGAAGAACATTAACTTCTTGTTTGGCACCTTTCACAGTTAAAAGTGCACCTCATTTAAAAATTATTTTAAAATATGTTCCCCAAGGTAAAAACTTGGAAACTATTTTCTTGGCCAGAATAAACACAGTTTAAGCTCAGGTTGCTCAAACCTAATGATTTCTCCATTAAGTGTCATAAAAATCATGATGGGATAACTTTCATAAACTCTTGAGTTTATAAAATGATGTTACCAGTAACATCAATTTTTTTAGACTGAATACCCTCAACTCTGAATTCTTTATCTCCTCTTCCAATCATATATATATATTTTTAAATAAACAAATGATCTGATTGGAAAAGCACATTTATTACTTTCCAGTTATTATCATGTGATTAAATAAAAACGGGAATGTTGGCTCATTTATAGAAGTGAATACCTAGAGCTAGTGCATCATTATCTGAAAGGTCCCACAAAGGGCTCTATTATTCTAAAAGTATTTAACTTTTGACCTAATCACAAGCACTTACGGTCTTGTATGATATAAAGCAAGAAAATCAAAGAGAAATACCTGCACCATCCATGAACTCCTCATACACAGATCACTAGAAATCCGCATGCCTACAAGATGCTTATTGTGTTTTAACACATGGAGGACTAGATACGCACATGTGTTTTTTTTTTTTTTTAAATTTTTTCCCCACTTTTGCAGTTCTTCAATTCTGCACTTGGTATATCACCCGGCACCTCTCGATGGCGGTATAGCCTTGTACAGTCATACAGTAATGCCTATCACATTCCTCCCTCTACTTTCCTATTTTATAGAACAGCAGGGAGAAGCAGAAATAGTTGTGGTATTTTTTTTCTGTCGATGGAGAAATACAATCCATTCTGTACACACACAAAAAAATAATTTAATAACAGCAGCTAGCTTAACAACACTCCAGTTTAAGAAGCTGGAATGTTTTCTATTTCTTCACATATTCAAATAATTTTGTAATAAACTTTACTGACAAATAAACAGATTTTCACATCCTTCATTACACTAAGGCAAGGAATCCTTGTTCTTTTTCATCTAAGTGCATTCTGTGCCCTTATGAGACTAGATAAGAAATGAGTACACCAGACCTAACTCTCCAAAGGCTTTCAAATCTGCATTTGAAAGCTTTAGTGTACATTCTGAAAAGAATACAGCTTGTAATTCACAATGAAAATTCTGTATTTTCCATCCCAAAAGAAAGTATTAGGTTGTGATTCTTCTCTTTTCATCACTATTGACCATCAGCTCTTCCAGCACCTCTAATTAACCTTATTTACTAGCTTCAAGCCATTAGGTTTTTCCTGTTTTCAGCTAAGAGCGTTTAGAGTTATCCTAGATTTTCTGTACCTAACTTGTCACATATCATCTTCTAAGCTTATGGATAAATAAAAGGATTACTACTGCTATTACATTGTTAATATTTCCAACAATATCACCCAGGGACAGCAATTATGGCAGTTAATGGTAACCATTAAAATACATAAGCACAGTATTAAACAATTATCCAGAGTCAGCGTCTGCAAAAGAAACTGTCTGCAATGCTTTGCTTACTCATTTGATTTACAAGACAACCACGTGGTGCAAGATTCAAAATTCGTAGTCAGCCATGTACCATATTCAGTCATATGGGCTACTGCACTCAATCCCAGGATATTACTCCTTGCCACCTGCCAGATGCAACTTGTTTCCCTGTGCATTTGCTAGTATATACTAATCCTAATTTAAGTCAAAGCTCTGAAAGTACTAAGCATTGTACAAACACAAAGTTAAGATTTTTTTTTAAAAGTTAGTAATATAAACTAAAAATGTACTAAAAGGATTGAAGAATGGAAGTATCACAATCCTCACTGTAGAAGAGGCAACTGAGGCACATAAATATTAAATGATGTACCACAAAATCACACATAACTCCATGACAGAACAGGATCAGAAGAGCCAGATTTACAGAGTGCCACCACAGGGCTCCAAACTACCTGTGAGAGTCTTGGTGTTCATGTGTCCTAAGGTCACAGAAGCGTGAGATGAATTGTGTTGAGTGGCTGCATATGTGGTTTCACTATGGAGTTCACTGTTACCAGAAGAGATGCCGAGTAACAGACAGCTGTCCAAAGTGACTGTTTTTCTTATATATTTCAAAGGTGAAAACCTTAATTATGTGGCACTCTGTGTCAAGGGTAAATCACACTGGGTTCTCAAAAGGTTGGTTCTGTGTTACATTTCTTCAGATAAAGCCAGGCTTCAAAAACCCAGACAAGCCATCTTGTGCTATTTTGTGTCCTCTCATCTGCAGCCCTATCTATACAGAATTCTGATAATGCTCTTTAGCAATGGGAGTTCATGTAGTAAATACCTTTTCTTCAGATCATGAGGAGATTTCCTCAGCCCTCAATCATCTGCTTTTCACTACCCAGACCAGGCTAGCACAGAAACAGCTTTCATGCTGCTCAGGCAGAACTGTGTTTTTCCCCTGCTAATCTTTGTCTTCCGAGGACAGACTTCTCTTGGCCTGGCTGAAGTCTAAGTTTGGGCTGCACAAACAGCAAACAGAGCTGTAACCACCAAGTCTTGTTAATGTCCACAAGTACATAAAATGCAAAGCAAGCCCCTTTAAACATTCACTTAAAATGCTCATAAATAGGATTGCAAATAGCCTGAACAGAAGTGCATTCCTGCTACTGCTTCATATAGATAAGCAAAATTCAGATACAACTTGTGAGAATTTCCAGAAATAGTTTATTAATAACCTGCCTACACAGAAACTAACAGGAGCATGGTTTCTTTATAAGCACAGACCAACTCTGCTATGGGAAAAAAAAAAAAAAAAATTGCAGATTCTATATTTTCTATGTTATAGGTAATTCAGTTCTTAGAAGCCTAGCCAAAAAAAATCAAAGTGGAGCCTTCTTGATTGGCATTATAAAAGCAATTAAGCTACAGACCTGTCAAATATGTTAACATTTGGCTCTGTCTGCTCTACTTGTCTATTTTGACTAGTTGTGGAATCATTTAATGATTTACAGACCTTTCAAGTCTTACGGCATGGTAGCTATATTAAAATTGTGACCCTTTATTTCTTGGTCACATCATAAATTACTGTGACATCATAAATATCTTCCTTTTTCTCACAGAAAGCTAGACTTTAATTCCCAACTTGAGTTTGAGGCTTTGGTTCTTTTTTTTTTTTTTTTTTTTTTGAACCTGCACAGGTAAACACTACAATATTTTACTGCTTTTACAAGAAGTAATAACAGGAAAAATGAATGCCTAATAAAATACAATTATCAAAACAATAATGTTTTAAGCTATAATGCATCTTCATGTAAACTTTTGGTCAATACTTCTAATATAGGAAAAAAAAAAGAATGGAAAGAATATGTGGTATAATTCTTGTAAAAAATGGTCTTTTTAGTAGATAGAACTTATCTGTTCTGCAATCTGACAGATATCAACATAAACCTACAAACCCCATCTAGTTTAAGAGTTTGTACAAATCCACTTCCATCCTTCACCCTGGTCCCTATTTTTATTTTTGTAAGGAAGAAGGGAAGTGAAAAGGAAGAGGAAGGGGGAAGGGAAAGTACCTCTAATTTGTAATGGGAAAATAATCTTAGAAAAAAAAAAAAATTAAATGAACTAATCTAAAAGGAAAATTCAGTGGAGTGAAATCATGTTCCATGTAACTTCTGATTGTTTTCAAGAAAAGCCAGTTTAAACAGGTATGAATGGGGAAAAGATTCAGTAAAACTATTTTTAAAAACATCCAAACCTGCAAGGAAATGTGGGGTGAGGTCACAGAAAAGCAGGAACCCTACACCAGGAACATCCCCACCCTTTGGTAAAACCTCTTGGAAAGGTTATCGTGTTACCATACGCTGCCTTCCCCAGCTTCACTGTAAGGCTCTAAAATAAAAATTAACTGAAATTTAACTGCAGACTCTTAAAACAGAACAGTGTTGAAACAGAATGGGTTTGCAAAAGTGATGTTATATTTAAGCCCATATCAAACTGCTCCTTTTTTTGTTTGTTTTTTTTTTTAACCAGCAGTTTAACATCGGTCAGAACCAGTATGCTAAAAACAACTGTAATTAGTAGCTCAGAGAAGAAAACCATACATTTCAATATCTAATGAATTACACTATATTCAGTGTATTTTGTTCCATTACATTAATTAAACATACTTTAAATCTAATTCATTTATTTAACAAAATAAATTCTATGTAGTAAGCTTTAATTTTCATCAAGAAAAAGAATAGTTTTAGGAGCCCTTTGAACCTTTCCATAAGCAAGAAATGTGACCGTTGGGCTTTTATATGTATGCACAACTGCCCTTTAAAGTGAAATGGAAGTTATAGTCTCTGGCTACAGGGAGAATGGACTTCTTAGAGTAAATCTGCTAAGAATACAAGAAACATATGCCATTTGCTTTCAAAGCTAATATAAGCAATCATAAAGAAGACCATTATTACTTAACCATCTCAATAAACTATACCAAAACTGGTCTCTGCAATAGCAGTTTGCAATTCTTTTTTTCAGATACACATACAGAGATTCCACCCCCCCACCTACTTAACGCTCAGTTTCGTTTTTACCCATAGCTCAGAGTTCCTTGCCAAACAGAAGAGAATTTTGTCAGATTTAGGTTTCTGAATAATGAAAAAAAAGATTGATACCTTCAGACACAACTTAGCAATGTCTGAATTTCTGTAAGTGATCTAAGAATCATGGTCCATCTCTGTGCCTCTAGTAAAATTCAACAGAGAAAATGCAGCTCAGATGCAGACTTATCTTTATTACTCTCTGAAACATAAAACAAATGCTGTGAATAGCTTAATAAAACTATTTGCACTGGACTAGTTATGTGACACAGTTCATCTGGAATTTCACATCATATTCCTTTACAAAAATTAGTTCTGGACAGGATTTTGCACTTTCTAGATGAACCCCATCTTAATCATATCTAATTTTTATGTTCCATGGCAGAGTTGAGGTTGCCCAAGCAGGTCCATTATGTTTCAACTTTATTGTGATTGCTATAAAGTCTCTAGAAATATGCCTATAATTGCCTTGACAGCTTAAATAAAAGCAGATCTGTACGGGGTCTGTAATTGTACTGTGCTACACGACTTAAACTGGCTAATAGTGAGTGCACACTGAGCAGCTGGGAAGAAAAAGACTGCGCACTTGGAAAGAGGAGGGAGAGTAGGAGGAAAGGTTACAAAGCAAAATGTTTTTCCCTTTTCTTGTAGAACATCAGGCTTCTGATTTACCTCTATAATTGTACTGCTATATGCAGACAAGTCCACATATATCAAAAAGCTGTTTCTTTTCAGCCGTGCTACAATGCTTCCTCCATTTTTCTTAATATTTTGTGTGTATTTTCTAAGCACTCTATTTTGAATCTCCACATTTCTTCCACTGACAATTCCAGAGACAAACCGTATTTTTCAGTTAAATGTGGAACTGCTTCATATTTATGGAAATAAGCAAAATTGTTGTCTCATCTGAAAACTTAGCAGTAACTAAGTGGCAGCAGTTAAAAAAAAAAAATAATAATCTCTATGCCACTTTTAAAGAGCTTTTAATCTGCTAATATAATCCCAAAATAGGAATAATAATCAGCACTGTATAAAAAAAATAATCAGTCTGTTTTTAATGAAGCTTTTCAGGGAATTAGGTTTAAAAGAAGCAAGTAATATAAAATCAGTAGGGCTGGTGATTATTCTTTACTTCAATATATAAATTAAAGATCATAGAAAACAAAGCTTTATATAAACTACAAGATTATTGTCACCGTAAACGAAGAGATTTCAAGCTGAATTTAGTGCTTCCTCAAACTCATCCTTTTCCCTGAAGGGAAGTCACAGCCAGCATCAGCTGAAATCAAACCTAACATAGTTTTGCACTTTTTCTTTTGAGGAGGCTAAGTCAGATTTGTAGTTTAGATGCTTAGCAGATCTTAGTTCTATAATATCATTATGCTACATCTTAGTACTGGAGCTCTTCACTATTCTAGTAATGGTAAGAGCTTTATAGGATTTGGATGAGTCCTAACTACACAGCAGAGACCTGCGTTCATGGTAGGTGTCAGGCATTGTGCAAATCTTTCCGTATATTTTCATAGATAGCAAACACTAGAGTCACTAACACAAATTCCTACAAAGGAGATGGAAATTTTGAGGCAACTATTTACACAGAAATCCTCCTTAAGATTCTGTATAAAAACACCACGGTTGTATTTTTAATTGTATTCTTGGAGGTCTCAAAAAAAATCTCAGACAATCTATCACTTTCATCTTCACATAATAAGCTATGAAACACACTGCTAACTGAACTAAGTGCCACGAGGTCATGGAGTAAAAGATCTTTCTATTTTCTACTTTTCTTCTTCTTCTTTTTTTTTCCAGCAGAGAAAACAGTTTACAAAACAGAAAAAGACTTGTTCAATGAAACAATCAGCTTTAGTTACAAGTGCAAAAGTCAGCCATGTGTACTAATTCTCAGTAATTATGATGCAAAGCGAGCTCCTTAGGGACTTAAAAGTCAACGCCTGGCAATGGTTGGACGAACAGCAGAGTGGAGCTGCTCAGGTGATACTGACCCCTTCAAAGCCCTTTGTGTTCCTGAACAGCCAGAAACACCCAAGTATCTGCTTGGTCCTCCCTTTCTTAGGTATTAATGCTCTAACGAACTCGTGGGGCTGGCGTTTAAAGCACTGAAATCTACTACGCATCCCAGCACAAAACCCTCGCATAAGCAATGAATGGGCTCCAGGGAAATACAAGCACAGAGAAAGGAAAATGTAATATCAGTGTCTGTAACACAATCACAGCTGAAAACTAGATGTGGAGAGTGGAAAGGTGGTAGGGCAGCTTTCTTTTTATACAACACCTCTTAGCTGGCTGCACCTTTTTAGACTGTAATACATCATACTCTCCTCTCTCCTTGCCTCCCTTATAAAAGGATTGCTACACTTTCAAACGAGGTAAAATCCAAGACCAAAAATTTTCAAAAGCATTCAACAATGTCCTTGCTGCTTCCTCTGAAAGCACAAGTTTCACACGAACCGAAATTGAGACAAAAGGTTGGGCCAGTCCAACACTAGAAGCTCTAGGAGAGGCCTGCCTTTGGCATTTCACAGTTTATGCATATGTTTATATCATGAAAGGAAAACCCATCTCTCTTCCTCGAAAAGCTAGGCACCACTTGTAATGACGGTCTGTGTTACTAGGCTGAATTCGGTTTAAAATTACAAAAAAACAAAGACCACCTGCAGCTGAGACAAGTTGCAACCTATCTGCCTGGCACCAGACTATGCCCTTAAGTTAAAAGGAGCACTTCACAGTTAAAAGGAAACTCAGGGCATTCTGCCACCGCACGTCTGCTGCTAGAACCTCATGCAGCATCCCATTCTTCATATATATTTTGAATTCCAAATGCAACGAGCCAACAGTTACAGCATGTTTAAAATACATCTCAAGCCACCTATCTCTGAAAGCAGATCCCTGGTTTATGATGAACTGCTGGCAAAAAGCTTGCCGGTGAATGACAGGTCTCTGTAAAGAGTGCTTTTTCTACTGCATTAAAAAATCCACAGCAGTCTGTAAAAATAAAAACTCCAGAATAAATGACATCTTAAATGAAAATTTTGCTGAGTTTCTATGGCTGCTATGTTCATAAGATGTTTTATTAGTGTAAGGGGCAAATAGTTTTTACTCTGCAAGTAGTTTATTGCATTTTCCCTTCACTTACAGCATGCTTTTTATTTAGGACTTCAGAGCCCCACATTCTTCTTCCCTCCCCTTTCCCCCCTTCTTTTTTTTTTCTCCCCTGAATGCTACTAGAGTTACAGAACAAGGGGATCCTACCTGGCAGACTACAACAGGTCAGTGATCAAACAGGGTGCAGTGAGACAGCAGCCAAATCCTGCTCCATCTCCTGAGAACTACAGAAAGCCAGAGCTTCTCAGCCCGTGAGGCATTGAGCCACTGCACCCCAGACTGAGATAATCCATAGTATGCTCTCTGTGAGCACACACAGAATGGATCTCTGCACCGACTGAGGCTGAGATGCAAGAATTTGTTTTTAAGTTGCTGCTCAATGTAGTTTTCAACACAGGTAGAAGCTGCTTGAAAATGTGACCTCATCTGTCTTATGACAGCAGAAACAAAGATAGATTGAAAATATACCAACATTGCTATGCCCTGGTGATCAAAGCCAGTTTAAATAAACAGTGTTCTTTATCTGTAAAGTGCACTGGTCTTTGAATAACTATTCATTTTACTTAACGTATTTACATTTGCTAGAACAAAATCAATACACCAGGTAAAGTAAGCTCTAACACGAACAGACAGAACTAGACCAAAATGTGAAGTATTATCATTTACCCAGGAATATACCACTTCTTCATTAAGATACCACTCAGTGTAAGGAAAACAATCTTAAAAACGTAGTGGATTTTAACTGCAGCCTACATTCAGGAACACATTATGTACTGAGTTAACATTAGACAGCCTACGTCTGCTGTGAACTCAAGGAAGCATGAGTAGTTTTTGCCATTTCAAACAGCCAGTATTGCTGCAAAAAGTGAAAAGTAGTGGGCGCAATAACACATCAGGAAAGAAGTGACGTGGCGGAGTGGGTGCCACAAAGTAGTAGCTAATTATTAATTTCTGGAAAGGTTAGCATGAATCCTCTTTAGGCCATAAGCTACAGCCAACACTCACAAAGACAGATTCTGTATTAAGGAAACAAACTAAGCTGTGAGAATTATACAGCGCAGTTACAGGCATGATGCAAAGATACGTTTACCCTTTCATCAAGACTGGCTGGCCTATCTAGGAAAGAACTGAGATGCTCTAGTAGAGTCTGCTCTTGAACCGGATCTGTGATTAAACAGAAGCCTTAGTCCACATAGGTAATCTTACATACCGTACTTTCACGTATCTCAAATTAAGGAAATTAAAGATACTTACACAGCCACCAGCAAGAATTTCTGCAGCCAGTGGGACGGAGCCATCTTTACTCATAAACTTATCTCTCACAAAATCATTAACCTTAAAAAACAAACATTGATGAAAGCCAATAAATTACAAGGTTGGGGAAAATGCTCTTTTTGTGCAACTAAAAATGCAAATACATCCATGCAGTTAAAAGATACTAAGCAAATTTTCAATTTTATATGACATATTAAAGTTGACTATTATTTTCTTCCCAACAAAGATTTGCAACATTCAGTTTTGAATCACCGGAGAAAAATGGTAACAATTGGTAATTAAATAAAATAATCATTATCAAAACTTAATGATAAACTCATTTAAGATTTTAGAAATATTCACAACATTTACAAATTGAAGTGTAGTTCTAAACAAATATCAGAACATTCAATAATAAGTTTTAATGCAATAGTAATCCACTTAACAGCAGTAAGTATCTTTCATGTTTTAAAATGCATTCCACTAGCTTTTGTGAATAACCATTGCATTAAGATCAGCCTATAATGAGAAATTCTTCAGTGTTTTCAAATAATTCAAGAAATAACAAAATTACAGAAGACAGACATTTAGGAAAAAAATGCATGCAAACAAGTTCCTTTTTTATCAACACTTCACTCCATGTTCAAATTATCTCCTGTAGTGCAAAAATTAAACATACAGGAACTACGTGAAGAAACAGAAACAAAAGCCCTCCAATCTCAATAAATAATTACTCATTCTTGCTAAGAGGTGAAACCAAAGCCCTGCACTAGTTAAAAACAAGGAGACAGATGAAGAAGTTGAATAAGCTTGTTATATTTTGGAGCCAATCCAAAAATAAGTTTTCAATAAGATTCTTAAAATAGGCTTAGAAACATGTGACTTGTATGCCACTTGCAGTGTTCACAAGTGAGATATAAACAGTTGCTTTGTGCAATTAAGTTTCTATCAAGCAAAAACGATGGAATGTGCTTTATCAACTAGCTGACACATAAAGAATAAAAATCCTTAACAAGCTAACTGTAATTAGACAGACTTTAAAATGTGAGGAAGTGCAAGAATAATCCATTTGCAAACTTACAGTAAGTTTTATGGCCTTCTCTGGTGCTACTCCTAATAGTTGTGGTAACAGACCTGTAAGGTAGAAAAAGAGAATTCAGTGCATCAAGTAACTTGGTATTAACTAAACAAATCAACAAATGTATGCAGAGATCACCACCTAGAAGCGGGCAATTTTTACAGCAATTTTGTGCTATTATATTTAATGAGAGTACTTAAACATTCCATTTTGAGAACAAACTCTGTGCTACCACTTCAAGTCACAGTAACTTCCTACATATACTATAGTTACTTTAGCTTTCTTAAATCCATGATATTAGCTCACGTTACACTTAAACACCAACACAGATCTGCCAACTATGTTTCAGTATCTGTCCTACACTTACATTTATTTTCTGCATCTCCACACAAAAATGTGTGAAGACTTTCTAATAAATTCTGTAAGATACAAGATATATCTATTTCAAAAATCATGGCTGCAGAACTTTTTTTTCTGGCAACAAAAACAATGGCATTAGAAGGTAGAACCCAAGGGGATAGGAATCAAAATAATGTAAAACATCTGAACATGTACGACTGCATTCTTGAGCACACTGCCCAGCTAACTCACCAGTCCTTAGAACAAATTATGCTACCTTCTTCCCAGGTATGGAATTTCCTGTTTTATTTTGTTAGAAGTGATGCAGTATAAAACTGAAAGCAAGAACCTAAACTTCTTGTTTCACTTGCCTGAAGTGAACAGACATTATCTTGTTTGGGCTACACAACCTCAAAACACACAGAGCTTACCAAATAAGCCTGCGGCTAGAAATCTTCAAATCACACAGGCTAGATGCAGACCCCTTTGCTTTAGCATCCTAGACAGCACCTCTGGGTACTTTCTACAGAGTCTGACATTTACAGTTCTCCAAATATTTTGGAGAAAGAGACAACAACTAACATCCCACTTCTAAGCGCTCACTTGCAGAAAAGCATTTTTCCGAAGAGCTAAAAATCAGAATAAGAAAGAGATAAATGAACACGCACTGGTGTATTCTTCCATCCTGGTACCATCTATCAGCTTTATTGGCCATCAGTGATAATCTTAGCAAGGAAAAGATGGCAGAAGATAGCACTGTTTGGCTTGTGGTAGCCAAAAAGTCAGTCGTGCTTATACACTAATGCCTTTAAAATTTTGCACTAGCAGTATTGAGATTTTTGTTTTTAAATTGTCAGAAAGAATAATTAATTTCTGGTATACGCATACCCCTACAATTAATCCAAGATTCGCAGAAAATCACGATTGTATGGCTGAGTATTTGAACAAAAGAATGCAGTAGTACTAAGTTTGTGTACAGTTCCTCATAATAAGAGATTTTGCTAAGTTACATTTCAAAATTTGAATTTCTGAATCAGTTTTAGCTGCATTAGGTGACTTCATTGAAAAAAACATTAAGACAGTCAAAATTCTATAGTTAAATATTACATTTTCTGCAGCACTACAAATAAAAGACTGGGATATACATTGTACATGATATCTTTACAGCTTTAACCTTATGCAGACCAAATTATCTTTGTAACTCTTATATTAATCTAAATTTACATCTGTAGGACATGTGTGGCTTTGTATAGACATTCTGGCTAATGAATTTGTATCTTCAGTGATTAAAAAGATGCTGTCGCCAGCTGCACAGGGAGGAAGAGGGACTCTGCTTTTATACCTATATAACAAAGCTATTTCTGAGTGGTACCTTTGTGGTCCACTTATCCTAACTAAATTCTTGTTATTATTTACCCTTTTGATGGGAGCTCTGAAACACTGTTGAAAGAGTTCAGAGAATGATAAAGATGGTAAGTTTTGGAAGAAAGAAAGCATATCAAGCGACACACATGAAAACGCTATTTTTCTCTTGGGGTTATCTTCACATGCTGGGGATTTTTCAGTATTACTATGCATTAACAGCTCAGCAATATGACACATGCACAGATGTAGGACAGGCTTAGAATTATCTGACAGTGTCTTAAAGAATGTATGCTTTTATTACAGATTTTTGCACATAGGCAGCCTGCTAGTATAGTATACGGCAAACAGATTATACAACCCATTTTCATATATCCAAAGCTCTTGTGTAGCAATTACCACACACTACTTCATATCTGACACATCATCACACAATGACTCCATGGAAAGGTGAAGTTATGAGTGAGACAGAGCATCAGAAACTGCATTCAGAGTTTGCAAGATCATACAAGTTACTTTTTGAAAACAGCCTAAATACAGCCAAACAATGCACACACAAAAGCTCATCCAACCCATCTGTGGTGATGGTATTGAGCAGAAGTCTTACTTGGCCAAAGCATTCTTCAGACTTCTAACAGTGAAACTTCAGTTTCACACTGTGTAATGGATGAGATTTTCTCATCACATTAGAAAAACCTACTGTATGAAGGAGTTGCTCAGTATAGGTTAAATATTTGAAACTATTTGGGCATGCAGTGTACAAGTATGAACAGAATACTGCCAAATTTTCCTATTGCAGGATTCATACAAGAAATTAGACAATTAATTTCCAGTTGACATTCAAGCACAGCTTAATGAGACTGCAAACTATTTCTTTCAGGAATATTTTGTGCTATGACAAAACATTACAATAGGACACTTGCACTCCCATTCTACAAAAATGGTACTTCACTGCATATTCCAGAAGAAAGTATTTGCCATGGTCTTGTATCATTTGCATGAAAGTCCATCAATAATAATTAAATTGGATGATGAATGAATGAATGAATGAATGAATGAATGAATGAATGAATGAATTTTAAAATCTAAGATTGGAAGGCATCTGTAGTCAGTGCAGTGTTAGAAGCACCATCTGAAGAAATGAAACTAACATATTTCTCAATAGCTAATGACCATAGATAATAGAGTCTTCTACAGCCCTTTTCTCAGTCTCTGGGTGAAGTGCATTAACTAAGATGCATGACTACTGAACAATTCAGTGAGCTGCATTTTATCTCTGGTACTTAAATTTCCCATAGAAATTCCATCTAGGGTAGATGAAATAATCTCTTAATCTCACTGGTTCAGACTGTTAAACATTCTGTGACTCATTAGGGTGAACATGCAATTAAAATATTATTAAGAAATATAAATGACTTCATCAACTGAAAGAGAAGTTGACTGATCAGAGATTCCAACGTTTTCTTATATTTGCATATATATAAATATCTGTGAATTTCTGAATACATATTTCAGGTACAAGTGTAACCACAACATTAAATTATAGATATCTAAGGTGAGAATTGTTTTAAGCCATGCTGAGAAAGAGACAGATGAAAATTTTATCTCAGAAAAAAAAAAAAGTGCCTAACAACACAGCGTTCAAGTAGTAGATACTACAAAATTAAAGATCCTACAGAGGTTTGTATCATATTTGCCTTTTAAAATCAAAGCATCTTCTCAGTAGAGGTGTTGGTTATCCTCAGAATTCCGTGCTCTCTTTACATCCACAAGATGGTGTAATTTATCCTTATCTGAGATAGTGGTTTAGAACATGGTGGTTTTGCCCTTTTCAAGTTTGGAATAAAATAGCAATACAAAGAAATACATCAGTTCACTTCATTGGATGGAACTATGCATCTTGTATTAAAAATCTCCTTTGAAATGGCTCAATTCAGAGTAGGGTTTGTAATTCCTGCTTGCTTCCTTGCAGTGTGGTATGGCAAACAGACCACCACTCCAAATGTTTACATGTTTTTTGTTGTTGTTCTAAAATAAAGGTCTTGCATCACTGTTCTGTTAAGTATGAGAATTCTATCAGATACTGCTTCCTTCTCCAGCAGGATTAAAAAAAAAAAAAAAAAAAAATTAACACCATGTAAGAAAGAATACCAGTGAGCAGCAAGAGGTGGTTTACTAGTTTGTCTTACCCAGCAAAGCATTTAAGATCAGAATTAGATGACTCTTACCTTAACTTTACCGCACGACATTGCATAAATGCACTGATCTATCTGTAAAATGTTTCTTTCAAATTTTCTTGGCCTCTCAAGCTTAACTGGAAACCTTCGTTCTGTACTTGGCTGCTCAACCTTCCCCAATGTGATCTCCTCAAAAATCATGCAGTGGAAATCAGGCAATTATGGGAATGCACATAGAAAGTGTCACATCTTTTAAGGCTCTTTCACCATTTTACTCTTTTAAAAGAGAAGCTAAATCAGGCTGCCCTTTAGGTAGCGAATGTGTACAAATGCAGGTCTCAGCTTCTGAAATGGTGTTCTTTCCTATTACACAATTTCTCCTATATAATCCAGAAATGAGATTATTGCCCAAGGTTTAGAAGTTCAGCTGTACCAAACCGTCTGAGATTTCACTATTCAGTACTCCTGGGAAGACTGAAAAGTAGTAAAGAGGACAGAGAATGGAAAGATAAGCAATACAGATAGAAACTTCAAAAGTTCACTGAATTTGGCAATGAAAAATCATTTTAAAAATATGACAAACACATGGAGTCAAGAATCCACATTTTGACATTTCTGATTTTTTTTTCCAGGCAAAAAATCACTATACTTCAGAATTTACATAAGACAGGAGTGAAGAGTTGTGGAATTCTGCATGTTTATTCTTTCAAAATAATGGAAGACGGAATACATTTGCAGGGAATACATTCTGTTCTTTCGCTGTATTTCTTTTTCTTTTACGATCATGACTGCTATAAACCCTTACAAAATAGAAACCCTGTCTATACTCCTTATTAAATTATTAAGCCTACTAAAAAAATTGCCTCAATCACATTTAATAGTAATAGACTCTTCCCATTTCCAATTGTGCTAAAATAATCACAAAGTTTGTATTTTGAGGAGAAGCCAACTTACAGCAACTGAGATCATACCTTACAGAGTGTCAATGTACCACAACACTTACTTTTAGTGTTGTTTCACACTTTGTCTTGTAAAACTGTTAGTGGTTTTTGTTGTTGTTATTGTTGCTTTTCAGGTGCATATAGTTTTGTCAGACCCTAATATGTTTTACTGACATCTTTCATTCTTCATTCCTGACTCAACTGTTTTTAGAAATTCGTTTTCTTTATTATATATGTCTTATTTTGAAAAGCTGAAAGAAGTTTTTAAGCTAGATTGCTAAAAATGAAATAAATAATGCAAATTTCAAATCCACCCCAAGAAACCTCACAGATGGGAGGGAAATACCTCGATAATTCAGATACTAGAAGTATAAGTCAATTTACCTCTTTGACAGAGAAGAACTAGTCTTATGAAGTAGCTAATGATTCTTTTAACTACCTCTGCCTTACTCAAACTTACATCATTGATGGCATAATTGTGACAAGGGGAAAATTTAAAAAAAAAACAAAAACAAAAACAAACAACTGTCATCTGACTGTAGGTACTTATTTAAAATGTACAAAATGAGGATGATTTAGACCTCAGATAGAGCAAATGAGCTTTCAAAGGTTTGTCCATTTACTATAGAGGGAGCATGGAACAATTAATTTCACAGCTTGGGAGTAATGTTTGCATATATTAAGCTAAGTTGATCCCAGCTCATCTCTCTGGCTGACTCAAGCCAGACTGACAAGCTTGGAAGAGGTATGCATAAAACTTGATCAATTTTCAATGATCAGTGAAGCACATGGAAATGGTTTGGAGAGACCTGACTTGTCATATAAAATATCAAAAAGGAGATCTAGTTAATAACAAGGTACTATATTTTCTCTACAGATGCTTTTAATAGAAAAACAACAGATGAAAAAGGACATTAAAACAAAAACAAACAAACAGAGGATGATTTGTCTTAACTTCTTACAAAACAAGACAAAATTTTCTTGGTGCTAAGGACTGCTAAGGAGATGAAAACTTGACTAGAAGTATACTTTTTGCTATAGGAAATTGCTGTTATTGCCCTGTTGCAGATGGAGAAGTCCCACAGAAGTGTTCTCGTTACAGTGAGGTTTTAATTATCAATAAGTTCATAACTGTTCAGCTAGAATGGTAATGCAAATTAATGCAAGAGTTTAAATAAAGAAAAAGTACAAATCAGGCGAAATTGAAATATTAACGAAATTGGCTTAAAAATTCAGAGTTTTCCATAATTCTTCATATACTAATAGTATATGCCACCTTTCAAACTTACCTCTATAAAGCCCAAAGAAACCTTCATAGCGAAGCACTTTCTTGAAGCAATCAAAGCTGTTTTTATACATAAGTTCTCCCACAAAAGATCCTGTAGAGCGCTGGTTTTGCATACGAGTTTTTACCAAATCAATTGGGTAGACTGCAGTGGCTCCAACAGCTGCAAATAAAAATCAAGCTATATGAAAACAATGATTTTGCATTTGTGGTGTTTGATTGCAACTCTCATCTACCACATATATATCTCAATGCTCAGATGTATCTTTTTTCTCAATATCATGTTCTGGATACAACTAACTACCACATATAACTTCAACCAGAAGCACTTCTTGACTCTATTTCATTATTAACCTGATTCTTCTGAAACTGCTTTGGTGACAAATTAAGTAGAAATACCAATTTCTGCAAACTCCAATTGCTCATAAATTCCAAAACTATTATAGACCGGATGACCTCTTCCACTGCCATCTTAAGCCATTGATTAGAAAGGGATTTCAAGGGAAAGATGGGAAAGTCTTCCACAAAGAAGGCGAAGTGGGAAAGGGGAAAAAGTATGAAAGGAAAAACAGTGAAGATGAATACCCTTTTGCTCAGCCATGACTAACCTCCAGCAACTGAACCAAGGGCAAACCTGTACGCTGATTCTGCAATCTGGATGAGGACTGGTCGAGACACATCACCTGGAGCTTTCTGTCAAGACAGGATGTAAAATAAAAGGGAGGACAAGTAAAATAATCAGAGTATTGCATTTCTTAAGAGAATATCTCAGGATCAGAAAGTGTATCAGTACCTAACAGAAATCCCAGAATGCACTGGAGAATTTGTCTTTATAATAAAATGTCTTATCCACGCATTTCCAAGCATCATATAGCATAGCCTCTTCAGTTCGGGGTAGAAAAAACAAGAAAGACTGATGGTACAAGAAATTATACAACTCCAAAATCAAGAACTCAAATTCATACATAAGAGGGCACACATTATGCCTTATGTCATTAATTTTCTACAGCTAAAAGCAGTTCCAGTTTGGAATTTCTTTCTAGCATGGAAAAAACAGGTATCCCTATTACTTCTCAGGCTATCAAAGCACGAATGCAAGCATTTGCTAAAGGATAGTGAGATTTCATAAAGCACTCCTACAATTTCATTTGCTCACAGTCCATGAGTTCAGATTCAACTTAATGAAAAACAAATTTCAGAAGTGCTCAAAATTTAAAATCACTAGCTAATGAAGGAAAATAATGAGTGTAACAAAATTATGCAGAGGCCTTATGTCTCCTACAATAACAGTTTTATAATCCCACTTTATTATGATACTAAGAGACAGCGTCCCCAAAGCAAAAATGGAAGTTTTCCCTTTCACAATTGCATTTTACTGTCACCTATTGTAACTTATGTTACTTGATATTCAGACCAAGCTTTTAAATCCTTTAGGAGTCTTCTAGGAATAGATGGTCAGCTTTTACGAGTCTACTCATCTGAATTCACCCAGTGTAGTCAACATTTAGTCACCGCTCAAACACACAAAAAACCGCCATGCCAGATACCGTCTTAGAGTCGTGGTGGGGCTGTCCAAGTGTAGGGGAAGGAGGAGAAGAAGAAAGAGAAGCAAAGGAGATGCGTGTGTATACACATACACACACAGGCCTGGCTTACAGCCTGGTAGCCCTAAAAATGTAGCTTGCATCAACCCATTGTGGTCAAACTGGCGTCTCCACACAGACCCAGAGTAGGAAAAAAACCAACAAAAAAAACCCCACGGTTTCACAAGACACAAAGTCAAGATTGTCTTAAAATAGAGACAGAGAAAGAAACAGAGATGGTTAGTTTTAAATCTATCTGTATAGAAACTTGTATCGTTAAAAAATAAAACATATGCTACAATGACATGAAAACTAAAAGCTCAGTAAGTTTGACATTTAAAGAACATTTCTGTTTCTTTTTGCCTTTAACAGAACAAAAGTTCATTTTGTTAGACCACCAGGAGAAAGTCAATATCCTTCAGGCTTTGGTTATATAGTGAATATTTATGATTTTACTTAAACTGATGGTATGCTAAACATAATCCCTCCTATTTTGATACTCAGCAGAGCACTGAGCAAAGCAGAGAATCTCTGAAACCTTGAACCTGTGTGCATTTTCAGAACAAGGGTTGCCATTTAATATGCTAAATGCTGAATTTACTATGGATACTCAAAGCAGAAAGTCTTTCTCATTAAAAAGAACAGAGAGCAACAGAATCATGAAACAAACAATTTAATAATTTAATTAGGTATACACCTAATATTTACTGAATGGCTGGATTACACTCATATATTTTTATCTTTCCAAAGTAAATTACATTTAACCTGTCAAAATGCATCCCAAGAGAAAAGGGCACAGAGACGAGATAAAAATGACATGATGCTCCTTAAAAAATGAATTCTAACAAGAAGATACTCCTCACAGATATTGTAGACTAACTCAGTAATCTGAGAACACAGAAGGATGTAGGCTATCTCTCTAACACTGGAAACAGAACACAATACATAATAGCACCTTACTGGTTCCTATTCTTACCTGTCTCTGAGCCTCAGCCAGGTTGTAGGGCAACGTTCCTTCCTCCAGAGGAGCAATTCTTTCAATGTCAGCTAATGTCATACGCCTGAGGAAATTAATTCAGCTTAGCAACTGCTAAGAGATGTGTTTTTGGATCACCAGGAGTTATCTGAATTTGACCACTATACCACACCCTTCTGTTCCCCACCACCACCTCCCACTCCTTCAGAAAACATGAGAGAAGGAAAGGAAAAAGGGAAGAATAGACAATTCTTCACTTACCCCCGTGGCTCATATAAATCTGCTAACTGAAACAAGATGTCTACTTCCATGGGTGTAACCTGACCAAATTTCTGAGCTGCCAGAACAAACTCCTCTGCAAGAGAACAGAAATACAGAAGAGAAACAAAAATTGTCAAATCAGATACAAGTAATCCAGAGTACCTTACACTTACTTTGTATTAAGCAGAAGATGCTAATGGTGGAAAAGAAAAATAGAAAGAGAAGTAAAAGAAGTAACCCACCATAAAAGTGTTCCTGCCACTATATAAATGTATGTTTGAAATGGTATATCCACCATGTAAACAAGTACTACTCTCTGGTCTTGAAGCTGAGTACTATCAGCAGGATTGAGGATATTTGACATACGGTATCAATCAGTTGTGGGTCACGGGGAAAAAAAAGCAAAGAAAAAAAATCAAGAGTTAAGAGATGTGGAACATTTTATGCATAGTCCCAGTAGGCCACATTAATGAAACTCTGGCACTGCACAGGGAATTCTCTATAAAGAGGTTAGATATAGCAGATAACATCTTGTTCCAAGCTTGTCGATCAGCTTACTGTGCTGCCAATACAAGTTTATGGAATTCTTCAACTACCCTTGAAAGTCACTTTAATAGGCAGCCAATTTGGCAGGAGTCCTAGGAAGTTTTCTTAAACTTTTAAATATCTTTACATACTTTCCTCACCCTGCCCCCACTGGCAGTTTACTGGGACCTTTTTCTGATTGAAACAAAATGAAAAACCTGGAGGGTGGACTCCAACAGGAGTGTACAAAACTGAATGGCGTACCAAGGAATACTAACAAAGCAGGCTTTCTCTCCCTCCCATTGATTTAAAAGCATACAGAGGAGGTCTTCCCCTCCACCCGCCCAAAGCAAATGCCCAAGGAAATTTCCAGATTGCAAACATTTATACAAACCCTTAGTAACTTCCACATCTTTTCTATTTCCAGCCAGAGTACTGTAGATCTTTCTAATGAGCTCCATGTTGTTAAGGAGAGAATTAAATCCATTAAAATAGGAAAAGCTGACCTGATGAGAAGTGGTACCACCAGCAGCCTACAATAGAGAAAGTAAAAGCAGAAAAGAGTGTTATTAAATTAAGAAAAATCTTAAAATAAAGATTTTCAAACAAAGTTATTTTTACAAGAGTGAGGGTATAAAAGATTTTTTTTTAAATAATGTAAAATAAAGAAAACTATGAAAGATTCTTATGTTACTGAAACTAATCATGACCAGAATGTAAAACTCTCCCCATCCTACAAACCTAAACAAATACATATGCAGGATTATAACAACATAACCAGTAGTAATTTACAAAGTTCAAGTTTCAGTGCTGTTTCAGTTGGAAATGTTTTATAAGTTGGCTTATTTCTAGTAATGAGGAAATCTACTTCTACATGTAAAGTATATTACTATACAGAAAATCTCAACAAAATCAAAACATATTCTGAAAGAGGTCAACTCAAACATTTAAATTCACATGCATTTCAAGTTGTGAAAAAATAGCAGTAAGCTCTCAGGCTTATATCAGCAGTCAAACCAAATGGAAACAACAAGGTTTGCATAGCTGCTTATTCTCAAATGAGAACTGAACTTAAGCCTTTATTTTGAAGTGGTCTTGGGCCTACACACAGAAAAAGAAACTGGATGAATTCACTAAGTACAAAATTGATGAACTACAAAATTTCTGAAAATAATGCTTAAGCTTGTCAAAATTTAATTGACCTTGAGGCAGAATCAAAAATCTCATCTGATGTTTTATGAGAGAATATATGACCCAGGAAAGCTGCTAACAAGATTGGGAACAGAAGAGACGAAGAAGGTATGAGAAACCACTGTCAGTCCACAAGTCTTCTGGCTATGCTTTTTACTGTATGCTTCTTCCAATATTCTGCCCAGTTTGCAGTTCTCATCACTTTACATATCTCCCTGGAATTCTCTCTTACAAATCAAAGAAGAAAAGACTTCTTTAAACCTGGATAAAGCCAGACTTCAGATTACTTGGAAAGACTTGCTACAAATTCCCAAGATTAGAAACTGTGGTCAAAACCAAATGTGCCTTTTCTTTTTTTTTCTCCTTTAGTGAATAATATTTAAGTTGGCCTATCATGTTGTATTATAACGTGATAGTTATAACAGAAGTTCATGCTCTCTGAGAAACAGAGTTCATGAAAGACAAATCTTATGTGTGCTGGAAGACCATTCTTAAAACAAAACAAAACAAAAAAACCCCCAAAGATTTTACTTGTGAGAAACGGTAGAAAATTAATTACTAAAAATTACAGAAAAACAAAAACATTTTGCTTAATGGACAACAGAAATAGAATCGTCTCTATAAAACAAGAAAACGTCCAGTAAAAAATAAAATGCATTTCAAGCTGACAAAAGCATACACAACAATCAGTCAATACATATCCTTGGGTGATGTTGCAGTTCTTACACTGCCACAGGTGTTTGGACACTCAGATCTGAAACTGCAAAGTAAGTCCTTTGAGGATGACATCCCAAATAGTATGCAAAGAGCTGTTTGTTTCTAACCCAACATATTTGACACAGCCCACTATAAAAGAATGACCAAAAATAGTCAGGCAAACTTCACATTCGTAGGCCCCACAACAGCCGATCTACTTGCTTTGTCTTATGTCTCAGGAAACCAGTGGAGTCGAGAATTTATATTCTGTAATGAGGGATAACTTCTATATGCGTAGATAATTTTTGCTAAGCTTAAAAAAATGCAGCTGTAACCTGGATCAGTGGTCAAACTACATAAAAAAATGGATTTTAATCTTGTATTCCATGATTTCCCAATGATGTTACCAGAGCTACTCACAGCAACTAGACATTCTTCAACAAATGGTGTCAGCATGTGTGGTCGGATAGTGACCATAATGTCCCTGAAGTCCATAGCTGTGACTCTTCCAGCCTGAGTATTGTCTCGCTGCACAAAAGCTTGTTTTGCATGTTCTAATTGTATCTCCTGAAAATATATGTTAAAAAAAAAAAAGTTAGCTTCAGAATTATTACCATAACAGATTTATTTGATGCAATCCTACAAAATATCTCACACTTAACAAAACATGATTACATGTAATCCTTTCAATTGATACAGTATGTATAGCTCTCTGCCTTTTCCATTTGTAGCATAAATGGCCTCTGTCATCGAGCTCAGTACCAAAAACAACAGCCATGACTTCTCTGCTCTGTGGGCATAAGGTCGTGCTGTTCAAACTGAGAAACAGAGGGCGTATATCAACAAACCAGTAGAGGTAATCTCCCATGTGTGAACATTAAAGTGTTCCAGGATGTGCATTATCCAGTTTATTGTGTGTGTCATTGCAAATCAAAATACGTTCTGTAAAACTCTTCACTGCTGCTTGAATGAGGACAATGCAATGATAAGAGATTCCTGCAATGACTTTCAATAATCCTGAAAGTACTCACTCAAAAAGCATTCTCATCTAAAATATTTTTATTTATCTATTAAAGACAATCGCAGTTTAACTCTTCATATTGAGACTGTGTAAAGATTGCTTCTTCATATTTCAGCAGTAGTAACAGACAGAGACCTAACACAAGCATCATCTATTGCAACCACCTGATAACCTGTTTGTGATTCAGATGTAACGCTGAGAAAAGAGAAGGCAGAAAAAAAGACTTTATATCTCCCAAAAATGTGTGTCTTTTTCTACTGTGGCCTTTGCCCTTTCTTCATAAATTAATATTAGAACACTTTGTTATGTTATCTTTTAATTAAAAGGAACAATCCTGCACAGATGGTAACTTAATAATACATATCAATGTTTTGTCTAGTTCTACTAGCTTGCTAAAACCAGAATTATATGTTGGTCATGCAGTCTAACTTACCAATCAGTATTTCTCTACCAAGTGGAAGAAAACAAATCATTACCATGTCCCTCCTTTCAATTTCAAGCCTTGTAAAAGCTTCTTCACTGGAAACTCTGTGCTTAGTCTGAATGAATTTTAATAATCAGTTACTCAGGAAATGGAATCACTGCAAAAGTATGTCAGCAGTACTAGACCAAGTCTTGCAGTGGACAATGGCACTATCCTATTACTTCCACTCTATTTGCAAATACACGCAAAGTCCTGTAAAGCCAAGACTTGCATTAGTCAAGAACCAAAAGCAAGATGTATTCACAGAATACAATCTCCTGAAAGTTGGTATTTTTCTTACAGCAACATTTAGTGGAACTTAGAGTGAAAGGCCAAAAGCAAATCCAACAAGCATAGGTCCACATCCACAGGACGTCTGCAGCCACCACTCAGCCTTACGCTCACTCGCTCCAGTCTGCAGCCACCAATGCATGCTGCCATTCAAACTATTTTTTGTCTTTTCATTTCAGTCTCCTAGCTTCTCTAATTTCAGTCTTAACTCATAATTAAAACACTATTTATTGAAACAAAAGGTATGAAGAAAAGCACCTAATGACTTAAGCAGAAGGTAAAGGGGAAGAGGACAGACAAGAAAGGACTGAGCAGTGTTTCAACTATGCACTTCATTCACAGAATTATTCAGAAATTTCTGCTTTTAATAAGAAATGCTTGTGAAGGTTATAATTTGAAGTGTCCCATCATACTTCCTTTACATTACAGCCCCCTATGTGGATGTGTTACAACTGAGCTATCCAGATGAATGTAGCTATGTAAGCTCCTGTCTCATTTCAATTCTGACTACAGTTTCAACAGAGTTTGGAAGCAAGAAATTTTGGGAGGTTTACAGTGGGAAGAGCACAGCAACGCAAAACAACTTGTCAGCTTAAGGCAGACAGCTAACTCAGGAGGCACAGAGCTCTGAATTAACTCACATTCCTAACTACTCAGTACCTAGTAGATGAAAACATAGGAAAAAATGAACAAAAATATGAACAAATTAACAAAAAAAAAAAAAAAAGTCATCTAATGGTTGCATCACTAAAGTAAAACAAATTGAATCTACCAGAAGAACTACATGAGAAACTGAATTTTGCTTTCTTCTCTCTCTCTTTCTCTCTCATTCAATTTATTTTAACCACTGAAGTTGCTGGCAGTCCCATGCTGGCAGAACTCAGCGCTAAAATGCAATAAAAAACCCTGGCGCACCACTTGCAGAACACAAGTCCAGCCTGCTACCACCTGTGCACATCAGCCTGCAAGCTGGGAGCTGTGTCTCCCTGTTGGTGGTACCTAGGGTGGGGGTAATGTCATAGCCACAGAAGGAAAGCAGGGCTCACGTTCCAGAGACACATGTGAAGGGCACGTTTCTTGTCATCACCCACATAATTACAAAAAGGCTGTTAGTACTACAATCAAGTACGAGTCAAACGATCTCATTCTTTCCTTGCTTATGCGATTTCTTTCCATCTTCTTGGTACATGTGGAACTAACTAGAGAGGATTATCCCACATGTTCAAAGATGTGATCCAGGACACAGCACTTAGCTGAAAAAGACAGCAAGACAAAGGTCTGAATAGGGTGAGCTCAGCCTTCCATAGCTCTCTATCCACATCTTCTCTTTAGTTCAGAAATGAAATAACAGACTGCAAATGGCTAGTGAAGGCTCATCCCACCTTCATGGTAAGGTAGGGTCTCTCAGGCTACAGTTATTTTGAGCTGTTTTGTTCCAGTTGCACACACAGAAGGAAGCATAAGGACCTTCTGTCACATAACATTCCCAAGCACACTGATGTAACATCTGAGAATATTCGGATCATTAGATGGAAACAAGACTCAGTCTCATAACTAAATATCTCATACAAAATCTGCCACAAAACAGGCAGATGTCACTCCTTTAATAACTATATATTGTATAACAACACAATAAATTCCTTAAAGTGTTTAGCACAAAAGAAAGGCCATCTATTCCATTCGACTCTGAGTCTGAAAGTTAAGACGCTTCACAGCATGATTAACTGTGCTTCAAAATGAGGCTCAGCAGCTACTAGCAATTTATCAGGGAAATCTGATGAGATATTCTTAACTCTACCTATGCTGTGTACATGCAGTAATATAAAAAATGCCACCTTAAAATAAACTAAAAAAATAAAGCAAAGCTGTAGCATCTAGAGATGCTCCACAATCTCCGGAAGCATTTGTTTCACCTATTTCTGTCCAACATTGCTCACCGAGACAGATTATGTTTAAAAAGAATACAATCCTCATTGCTTTGCATTATGAATTACACATTCTAAAGAATCTTCTCTGACTAGATTTTTTGTAAACCTAGATATACTCAAGAAGTGCAGTTTCTCCTTTGATGATGCAAGTCCAAAATTTCCTCAGCTCGAATAGGACTGTGAAAAATTAATTTGCACATCATGGTAGGCATGCTGGCACCAGAACGTTTGTGAAATTATTTTCCATCTAGACATTTTATCTGAGCTTTCAGTTACAGCTCATTATAAACTTCATTACTTTCCAGTTAGATAGAAACTATGCTCGGGTTCCATCCCAATGGATTTACAAGGCATCAGATGCAGCACAGTCCCTTCTATTGGAGTAGATCCTTGGGTGTCAATTATAAAGAGTACTACTTCATCAACTAATATGCTAGGCATGAATAAATTCCCAGATAATGTGGAAATTGAATTAGCAAGTCCACATAGAAGCATATATTAAAATACATTCTGCAGAATAGATTTCACATGCTGGGAAAGGGGCCAAAGTTACGCTTCATGAAGCAGACTTGTCATTTAAGTGATAATGGAACATGACTATATCCAAACAGATACAGATGTGACTGATATGTAGCAGAGATATCTGGGCTAATTTTAAGCTAGCAAAATTAGAAGCAGGGAAAAACAACACACCTTGAGCTCTGGGTTGATGCAGATAGATTGTTATGCATATCTGAACTAAGTACCTCAGAGGCTATACTTTCGGGCACCTCACTGTTACTGTAGAGAAAAAAAAAGGGATGACTGGATATAAATATCCAGAATCAATCAAAAACCCTTCTTATTTAAAGCCAGAAGAGATCTGTCTTGTGCATGGATTAAATATAGTAATGTTACTTTCCAAGTAGTTTCAGCTTTGCCAGAAGTAATGATTAGACCAAATGTTACAACAGATAATGAATATGTAACAACTTTATGTGGCATAATAGGATCCAACATGAATGAATTTGACTCTGTGTGCATCGTTTCCTTAGAAGTGGCAAATTACATTGTACTTACAAAGCAGTACCTGAAGTGCCTTACAGAACCATCTGGTCCACATTAAGAGCAATGTAAAGAGCATTCATACATCAGGAATGCAGAGAGGTAATCTCCTATCCACTGTGTTCTCCTGCTGTCTAAGGTGCAAGGTCTAGACATCAGAACAAGGGGACTGACTGACTCATGCACACGCAGAATGTCAGAAAGGCTGAGTACCAAAGGTTACGGAACTTAAAGGAAGATTTATATACCTCTGTATATTAACTCTCCAATTTATGCTGAGAATCATTTCTGTGCCCAAACTTCACTGTATAATATAATGCTGCAAAGCAAGAGTCAGTAAGGAAATGTGTTTCAAAGTTTCACAGTTCGAGAAAACTAGTAAATAGAGGTACCCAGTCTGTGACTGACTGAGCATCCTAACAAATTGTACTGATAACAAACAGCTTTGTTTCAGCAGTTTTCAGACAATTAACTTGCTTGAAAGTCCCTGATGTCTGCACTAGTGCTGAGATCAACTTTATAAGCAGCCTTAGAACTTTTCCTCAACGCAGCTCACCTCTCTATAGGATATCCAGAACCAATCTTTCTATCAATCTTACTTTCCGTGTTTATACTCATCCTTCCTCTTTCTGTCATATGGGGAACATGACCAATAGGTTTGTCTGGCTCAAGAGGACCGCTGATGTATTCCAACACAGTGATGTATGTGTGTGTATGAGTTAAGGCTGATTGTAATTCATCAAAATCAAGATACGTATCCAGGGCTCATTACGTATGGGAGGAGGTACTGGAACACCAGATCATGAGATCACAGGCATTACTTTTTTTTTTTGAAAAGCAACATATTCACTCTTTTATCCCAAAGAGGCTCTAGTCTACTGTTCTGCCACAGAATTGGTCTACCACTTAGCTACTTTGGAGTTGCAGCAGTCAGTACAAAACTTAAGGAAATACAACTTAATCATGTGATACCTGACGTCCTCTTCATACAAAATTAATTAGGCTCTGTTCTACAAAGTCAATTTGAAACATTTGTCTCAATAGCATTAGCTTAATTATTCCTCATCAAAATGATACCACCACCTACTGTGAACTAACACACTTGTGTAAACAAGAAAAAAAGAAGCCTTGCAGTCTTCAAGCAGTTTCCCATTTTAAAACTCTCCAGTGTAAATACTAATATAGGCATTAAGTATTCAGAAGGAATACAAATAAGAATCTCACATATTTCACCACTTCAAGAATCACTTTTCCTACTGCAGAGTATTTTTGACAGTAGTGCTGAAATGCAGATAAACTGTTTATTTTTTTACCAGCACAATATTTTGCTTTCTCTAACAGAGTACCACAAAGTGTGAATAGGCAAAAATTCCTTGTAAAACAAAGATTGTATTTTATTCTTTATATACCACAAGAAAAACTAGGTAGTATTTCCCTTTCTTAAATTCAAAACTGGTCACAAGGAAACAAGTGTGTGGAAAGGGCTTGCAGTAAAACATTATCTTATTGGACATCAACACTGAATTAAATACTAATTTAGTAAACATGATATTTACACATATAAGTATTTCTTAATACGTCTTGCAAGCGGGTCTAAAATGTTCAATGCTGTTATATACTATACTTTGACTCATTCAATATAGGAAATTTTCAAAATTTGAGGTACAAGTTTTTGATTTCATGTCTGCATCTACATGATTTTCTGCACGCTGACAATTAATTAAAAAAAAAAAAGAAACAGCTGGCAAAAATCAGCTGTTTTACCACTACCTTATCCTATTAATCAACAATATTAAAATCTGGCACTTCAATTGTAAAAGCCCACATGGTCTTTCTTGCACCTTTCCTACCAGCACAGTATTTTGCAATCTTTGAATCATTTTAATTTTGACAAACTTTACTGTACAAGACTCACCAGTAAAAACTGGGTGAACTCTGGATACGTTAGGTGTCTTTTTCTATCCTTTCCAAAATGCAGCTGTACGAACTCTGAATTCCAGTTAAATGGAATGTGCTGATGAATCGTGGTCTGGCCAAAAACTTGCTTAGCATCCTCTGGGAAGAAAAGAAAAATGTTAATTTAATAATAAAATAGCAATAGAGATGAGCATATATTTATGCAAGATAAACAATCACAATATTTTTTAACCTGAAAGCAATACTGTTCATATGAATCAGTAACATATTGCAAAGTAAACCTAATTTTCTTTATTAACCAAAATCATAGTAAATGAAAAGTTTTGAAACCTTCATAAATACAATCTCTCGGATAGTCTTATTCATGGAGTAGCACAGTATATGATCACAAGAGACTAAACAAGATATTCTAAGATTTCAAAGTGAAGCAAGAGAGCGTCACTTACCAAAGCAAACCAATATTCAACATAATCTTTTCTAACTGATAACAACAAATGTTTTGTGTCACTACAATTCAGGCTTTTGTATTATTCTAAGAGTTCTCCACATTCAAACAAAGCAGTTTACTAAAACACCAGCATTCAAGATCCACTTTTCTGCAGTTACCTTACAGGAATAGTCGCATGTGGGTCATGGGATGAAGGGACATGGCAGATGATAGAACACAATCCTATCACAACCTTCAACAAAAAGCAGACTTCAACAGTCCCTTTTTATGAGGCGCAGGGTGATAAAGTTTGTTAAACCACACCTTAATGCAAGGTTGATAGTTTAGCCTAGCAACCCTAACTGAACTATCAGTTATTATGGGCTTAGCAGATTTTCTGGTAGTACATTGCATTTTTGGTGAACAAATGCTGTTTGAAAGATGTCAATTTGTATAATCAGCTATAAGGACAGTATGTTGCTGGAATTGGACCGTACATATTTTAACTCACAAAAACAGCAACAAGATCCGAGGAAGTACCTGTCTTTTAGACAGGTCTCTCCCACAGTGAAGCCCACTTCAATGCAAGAGCAGAAGTCATCTCAGCCAAAAACAAATGGCAAACACATCTCCCAAAGACAAGCTCAAAGTCAGAGGTTCCCAGCTGCTGTATACTTTCCTAATATCTGCATGAGCCCCCTAGCAACGTCAGCCAGGAGCCAGCTCTCATCTCCTGCTTGCTCCTGCAGGCACGGAGAGCTGGTTCCCAGGAGACACTCCCTACCCACAGATAGGGCCAGGAGGTGCCTTCCCGCTCCCTTCACACTCTGCAGAAGACCAGGAACCCAAACTCTCGGCTCCTGTCTGTCTGTGAACAGGAGAGCTAGAAGCCAGTTCCCAGGCGTGACCAGGGCCTGGAGGCAAGGAAAGCAGCATGGCTTTGTGCAGACCTGCCTGCAGAAGAAGCTGGAAGCTACCTCCTTGGAGCCAGCTCCCCTCAAGGCCTAGGAGCTGTCTTCCAGCTCATCTCAGCACCACAAGCAAAGTGGGAGCCAACTCCTTGGGGCCATGAGGTCTTGCCTCCTGCGAAGCATGAGTTCTGGCTCAGTCTATGACAGTCAAGCACAACAGCTCTGCTGGCCTGGGAAACTCAGCCAGGACAAAATTCCCCACTTTCAGCCAAAGAAGCAGGGAAGAAGTGAGAGCCAGGACAGAACGGCTGAGAAACAAGAAGCTGTCAGAAAGTGTCAAAGTTAATGAGTCGCACAAAAAAAGTGTTTCTGAGGCTGTGAAAGAGGCAAGTGTCCTGCTGCAAAGGCCACACAGACCCAAACTCAGTGTGGTTGGTACTACCTGCAATGATTGCTTCTTCTAAAGCGAGGAGGCTAGGAATCACGGAGAGAGTATAGATGATACTGCAGACATCTTCACATCTCAACAAAGTCACCTGTTTCATTTTTAAGAAGAAATCATCCACTGAACCCTGGAATCAGTGGTTAAAGAACAAGTTGTATTTAACCTACAAACAGAAAAACTGACCCTAGTTAACCACAAATTCTTAAAATTCAAATCTTTAGGCCTTAAAATCTGATGAGAATTTTCTCTGAGAAATTTGAGACAATGCCCCCAGGACAGCATTGTTCATTCATGTCTTCAAGATCCATTACAACAGGCTTGGATCTTGTCAGCCAGCATTCTCCAAACACAAAATTCTGCTCTCAAGTCAACTGAGAGGAAAAGTCAATCAGTTCAGAGTGAGGTACTGTCCCACTACTGAATGTCTTTTATTTAGGATGCTTCCTACTCACATAGCCTAAAGCACAAGTCACCTGTAGTTGGAGATTGCCTTCCCGCTTTCTGTTGGCCTTTTTCCACTGAGCCTCAAAGAAAGGAATCCGTACGAAGAAGCCTGTTTTGTCCACAAACAAAAAGAAAGTTGTCTCTTCCTCACAGCAACTACTCTGCTTTTCCAGAGGAATGAAGATGTGCCCAGAAAAGCTACAGTACCATTGACATGCCTGTCTCCTGCACAGCACTCAGATGCTCATCAGCTTCTTTCTTCCCCATCTCCTGAATTTACACAGAACAAGACACTGATTCTGTTTGGATTAATTTAGAAACAAATCACCACTTATAAAAGCTAGGTTTGGTTAGCCTCCGGATTTGTCTGTGATAGAGAAAAGTGCCTTATAACTTGATGTGAGATAACAGGAAAACCTTAGTCAATGTAAAGACTTATTCTCAAACTCCTTTTGATGCGACCAGGCTCTTTACAATCTTTACTTAAAAACATAAAATTAAAGTGCCCTGTGATTAGAGCTTTATAATTTCATTTGATTAGTTATCACACGTAGGCTACGTTTTAAATACAACATATCTCACTCCTTTAGCAGTATGCCTTGTAAATACTTCTTAGTTGTGGCCTACAAGAAAAATTCCAGCTCAAGAAAATCAAATAATAGGAAGTGATAAAATGGTAATTCCCAACTAAGAAAAAAAATATTAATATTGGCACTACAAATAGCAAAAGGAACTTAAAGCAAAGGAACTTAAAACCTGATCAAATCTGATAAATCCCAGTGGAGACGAGAACGGAATGACTTTGACAGGCTTTGCAGTGAGTCCTCTTTGACCGCCTGAAACTACACTCTTCCATAAGGTTGAGTGCACCACCAAGTTCTGCAATCTCTTCCCTCTGTCCCACCTCTGAGCACAAGCATGAAGGTCTGAGGAAAGAGCTGTAGGAGAAAGAGCTGACAGAAGCCTCAAATCTCAGGCCCTTGGATCTTGCCCGAGCTCCCCACGTGGACACTTTTGTCTGCCCACCCCTCTTGGCAACTCTGACCCACTAACTCTTTACAAGGCATCAACCTGCCTTGTTGTTATGGGTTTGTCTGGTGATAGTTGGACTTGGCCACTGCCAGCAGATCTGCTTTGCTCTCCTTACTCAGGCAGCACGAGACAGTGCCCCTCAGTGCTGAGGTCTCTGCCTGGGCCTGTCCACCCTCATGTCACCTTCCCTTTATTGAGGGCTCACAGCAAGCTGCCCTTGCTGCTCCTTGTAACAACAAAAAAAGTATGATGAACTTGTGAAAAAGCATGTATGTATACAGACAAGATCATATAAAAAGGCTGCTCTGAAAGTCATGGCTCCCATTTTATTACACTGGCCTACGACGTCAGAGGCAGATGTTGGTAACACTATAGATATATATATACAGTAGAGGTTGAACCTTCCCACTGATATTCTGCTACATTTTGTTGCTGTGCTACAGATAGCAGCAGAGGGGCAGTCTGACTGAATACCTCCATGTGGAAAAAAAGGCACCCACTGACATTCATCAACGTTTGTTGAACATTTATGGAGACCAAACAGTGGATGTGGGCACAATGGTGCATTTCAGCAGTGGTGTCAGTGGGTCACCTCTGCTGCAGCAGACTTTTACGAGCATGGCATGCAGGCTCTTGTTCATCACTGGTGAAAATGCATAGCTAATGGTTGTGACTATCGAAAAATAGTATTTTGTAGCTGAGATTTTGCTCTATCAGATAGTGTTACCAAGTAGCGATATTTTGTATTATCTTCTTATACTGAAATTGTTGATCCAAGGTTTGGGATAGTTGTTTTTTTTCCCTCTTACTTACTATAGTGAACTTCAAACATGTAGCATAGAGTTTATTTCTATCCTTCCATGCTCTGGAACAAAGACTGGTCTATAACTTTGATGTTTCATTTTGGAAAACGTAAGATCACATCTTAATTGCTCAGCTTAGATGAAAAATAATGATTTCCTTATTGATAGTGTAAGTATTTGACTGAGTTGTCCATCCATACCCATTTACCCAGAAGAGTATAATACTCTGGAGGAACAAGTGTCATAATCACCTCCTTCATCCTGTCACTACTTTGTCAAGAAAATAGGCTAAAATAGTTTTATACTTGGCATATTGCAAATAGTCTGATTACTATGGATTGCAAAGGAAACATCCCTTTGCAAAAAAAATAAGATCAGGAACAGCTGTCACAGGCACCTTTTTCCACAGGTTTGAAGCCCTGGAATACTGCAGTAACGCTGTATTTTTCTGACTCATAATTTCTTGCAAAACATGGACCACAATCTATTCCATAATTCCGAATTAAAATAAAATTTTAAAAAAGGTTCTTCTCTTCTTAAAATACTACTAGGAACATATTTGGCAGAACTCTCAAGCTGAAGCTGGCACAATAGAAACCGAGCACATAATCTGAAGATAATGGGATTGTATTACATGACTCAAGATGGATGGAGGGTTAATCTGAAAAAATACAGCAGCTCAGGTCAGTGCAATTTATCTGCACTCTGTCATGTAGCATGGCTCCTGTTTTAAAATAGATTCATTCAGAAGAGTATAAAACCTTACATTAACACAACCCATCTATTTAGACTAACATCAATTTCACCTGCATTTGAAAAGTGCAGCTATACATTCACATTTGCGTATAGACAACTTATTTTTTTTTTATTATTTTTAAACACAACTGAGTTCTTTTGTTAAATTTGTGTGTTTGTATGCATATAGAGTCACAGAACCATAGAATCATTTCTGTTTGAAGGGACTCTTTTAAAGGTCATCTAGTCCAATTGCCCTACAGTGAACAGGGACACCTACAGCTAGATCAGGTTGCTCAGAGCCCCGTCCAGCCTGACCTTGAATGCCTCCAGGGACAGGGCATCCACCACCAATCTGGGCAATCTGTGCCAGTGTCGCACCACCCTTAATGTAAAAAAAACATCTTCCTTATAACCAATCTAAATCTCTCCTCCGTTAGTTTGAAACTACCTCCTGTGTAATATCACCACAAACCTTGCAAAAAGTCTTTCCCCTTTCTTCTCACAGCTTCCCTTTAGACACTGAGAGGCAAGTGGTAGCTTATTCTTTTTTAATAGAACTAGTTACTCCAAATTCAGAGAAAATCCCCAAAGACAAAATTAAACTAAAACAATAAAATGGCAATATTAACCAATTTAGCTATGTTGAGCTAGTACAGCTGTGAACTAGTGCTGAACTGTAATGGACAAGATGGGGTTTTGCTGCTTAACATAAGCCAGTGCTGCTTATATGTAACCAAAGCTGTTGTATCAAATTCAATGTCCTTATTTCCATATGGTAAGTGAAATCATTATCTGGACTCATTTCTGTTAGCCATATCACTGAGATGTTAAAAACACAGGACTTTCAGAATCCAGACTGACTCAACAGCTTTCTTGACACTGGCAGAGCTGACTTTTCTGTAGTTTGTCCAGAAATACCAACTTACTTCAGAGTTTACATGATGTTTCAAACAGCAGTTTTAATACACCAACCAAAGTGATAAAAGAAAACTCCTGGCTTGGAGAAATTATCCTAAAAGAGCATAGAAGTTATTACACTTTACACTCCAATACAGACATAAGAGATCTATTTCTTTAACAGCTATTTTGCTTAGATAGATGGTATTAAAAAAAATCACTTTCTTGCAAAGCATTAACATACATTTTCCCCCACTTAAATACTTCAATTTCAAATGCACCACAAAATGTACTCCCACAACAGTACTGTATTAGTATAAAACTATTTTAGTTCAATTAAAATGTCTAACTATCTACCCCCAAACCTACCTAAACTGTAATTTTCACTTCGAGCACTTCCAACATGTTCTCAGTTTTGTTTTCTTTTATCAGCTTATCAAATCAGGTCCTGCATTCCAAATGTTGGAAAAAAATAGTCATTAACTGCTAGGTAACAGCAGATTTTCCAATTTAGAGAACTGAAGTACACACACCATGAAAGTATGTGTACTTTGCATTCTGAAATTTCGTATTAAAATTTGTAATAACAAAGTACCTTGCCAGCTCTTAGGGCCTGCCTGAGTTTTTGCCTTCTAATTTATAATTCTAGAGCACTTTCAAAAGGAGGTAGAAAATAAATAAATAAAATCAAGCTTAAAATAGTACACTTATGCTGCCACAGCTTAAATATATTCTGGTGTGGGAGCTTCTGGTTCCTCTCCAAATGCTGCCTAGCAATCATAGTTGTGTTTTTTTTTTTCCCTCTACAGCCCATACAGATGTGTGAAAGATGGCTAACCCTCAGGTTACTGTTAACCAAAGAGTGACCTCATACAGTTGAGATTTACTCTCACACTGGCTTTTTCCCACCTTTTCCACACCTACTTTTTTCTTTTTAAGTAACATGAAGTAGCGTCAGAAAGCACAATGTTTTAGTCATTTGAGCATATACGAATTATCCCACCAACTGGAAGTGCTCTCTGTTACCTCTGTCTTTTAAAATTGAAGCCATTATAGTCAATTGTGCAAATCTACAGTTAGCCTTTCATAAAAAGTGGATTTTTGACCCACTGAACTGGAACAGTTTCTGAGGAGTTCTTTTGTTTCTGAGAAGATACCATACAATCCATGCATGTCAATCTGATACTGGTGTGCTACTGCATTCAGAAAATGCTCCTCATAAGCAATTTTAAAAGTTCTGAAAAATCATGGTTGTTTTGGTTGTTTTTATTTTTGTGGAATGCAAGCTTGTCATTTAAAGAAGCGCAATAAAGCTCCACATGTATCAAAAAGTGGTTATCTTCACAATGATTTATCACCTCCAGGTAACAACAGATTGACATCTGGAGCAAATAATGGAAAGCAAAAGCTTACAGTAGATCCAAGGATTCTCTCATAAAATGAATTGGTTGACTCAGCAAACCTCCAGGTAGAAAGGACACTGTGCTATGACAGCATCTACTGGAGTGTCAGCACCCTTACAGACATAGCAATGAAGAAGAGCTGGAAGATGAAGTCCTTACTAAAGACTCAGATACAATACTTTTGGTGTGGTTTGAAGAAGCAACGAAGGCTTTATAGTACATGTGCATATGGATGAGATTAAGAACAGTATTAGTAACCAAAAGTCATTCAGATGTATTAGGTAGACTTTAAAGATGACAAAAAGCAAACCAACAAACAAGAAAATAAACCAGAAAAATTCAATGCCTGGTACAATTCTAATACAATTTTCATCATCGCTGCCTTTTAGAAGAGACATACTAACTACTGAAAAAAATGAATGGGTTATGATTTTGTTGCCCTACTCAAACTTTTCAACAAGGGCAGAGCAATATTACAGATTAAGTGTACTTTAATGAAAACATTATCATAGAGAACACATTGCTGTCTTTGTGATTTTTCCCCAGTCAAGAGATCCATGACAAACTTCGGGTTTCACCCCTCTGCTCAATATGTGCTGAGTTTTTTATTTGTCCTCATACCCATCCCTATTCCAACAGTACGCACATAACCTCAAAAACTATCAAAACACCTCTTCATGACATAGACATACATACATTTTCCAATTCAGCTTGGCTATGATTTTTGACTGAGATGAGCACATCTATTGCCTCTGCTAAATACTGCAAAAATATCCAAAAAAGAGGCTCTTTTCAAGAGTACCATAACTCTCAGCAGTTAAGATTCTGGATCCAAGCGTGTCTGCCTCTTCTGTCCTCCTTCGATGCCAAGAGGAAGCAACATGAATTTATACACAGACTATTACATATTTGGCTTACAAAAAAGGATTTTTAACATTTTTTCAAGATGCAAACCATTAAAAATATTTCTGCTGGAGCTGTGGACATCCATAATTTCAACTTATTGACAACAACATTACATTTCTTTGTTACCTTTCTTGGCATCCTTAGAAGTGAGTGACAAACTGCCAGAGCCTAAAGACCACAGGCTTGGAAAGCACTAGGCCCACGAGGGCATAAAAACTAAACTTTTTGCCCTGAATAATAATAATTTAAAAAAGAAAAAACAGATCACTTTTACCAAGGTAAACATAATATACTGAATAACTACAATAAAATATCATCTTATCTTCTCTATGAATCACAATCAGCAGGACAGTTGGGGATTAATGCATACAATGTACAAAAATAAGCCTATTTTAAGGAATGGAGTTTTCTAAGCCTGATGGAGGGCAGGCTAAGGGAGGACCTCTTTTGTTTCTGAGAAGATACCATACAATCCATGCATGTCAATCTGACATTGATGTGCTACTGCATTCAGAAAAGACTCCTCATAAGAAATTGCTGTCCACAACTACATGAGATGAGGGTTTAGGGAAGGCCAAAAAGCAACGGAAGCAAGCTGGAGCATGGACGCTCCCAACTAGGCATCACAAACTCTTTTTTCGACCATCATGATGGTCAAACACTAGAAGACACGGGCTTGTAGAAGCTGCAGGGTCTCTATTCTCAGAGATATTTAAAATCTCCATTGGACACAGCCATCAGAGCAAGCTGGTTTGCTGGCCCTGTGGAGAACTGTCACCTGAACTAGCTAGTGATTCTGTGACCATCCCTCGCTTTTTGCAAATGAAATATGCTCAGTCTTCAGTCAGCTATCTGTCAGTAGGCTACTTTAATTGAAAAAGACAAAATGAAAACAAGAAAGATCAAACCAAAACACAAAATACCAGTTCTAGGTGACTGAGAAAACTCACTTGTATCCCCTAGACCCAATGAAACAGAAATGCATGAAAAGACAGAGCTTCCCCTAACATTTAAAAAGACAGGTTCACTTTGTAATATGCTTTGTTTAACTTAAGATGCCTTTATGGAAGTCTGCCTAGTTACGTAATATATTAGGTAAAAGAAAACAAAATAAGAGACACCTGCCAAGTTGATATAAGTTTAGAAATTAAATTCTATGAAAATAGTGTACGAAAGTAGAGTTCAAAAGTTGCTCAGAAGAAGAATACATATACTTGCAAATCTTCCTTAAATACTCTTTTTAGAGACAAACATATCCGTGCAAAATGCAATAGAAACAACAAAAATTATTAGAGACTACACACAATTTACACCTGTAACAGTGCAGTAGGTAATGCTGCTGTTGGGATCATCATATGTTGGCAACCATCAGTTATAAACCAACAGATGTTTCCTTGTGTAGTGTAAACTAGCACATCATGAGCTACAAAATGTTTCAAACTAATCTGAACCAGCAACAGAAACCTCACTGAGGATTACTGAATATTGCCATTCATCAAATGATCAAAATTTAGAGCCTCAGCAATTTATGCTGGCAGTTCAGATTTCACTTTTCTTTGCTTTCCGTGGCTTTGAGTGTAGTGGGTTGGATGCTCGTAAGCCAGGTATTGCATAAGCAATTATAAATCCCATAAGAAGAGCCAGGTCATATCAAGCAAAGCATAAATAATCCTCTGTAACAAGAGCAAGCAGGTTCACAAAATCTGAACCTAAACCTAGTTAGGAAAGCAACCATTAGACTCCTGTAATAATTCTTAACATGTTGAAAGAGTGTCAGAGCATTACTACAGAGCAAAACCTCCGAAGATCATCATAAGAGCTGTATACATAAACCTCAGTTAGGTGCTACATGTTTTTAGAGTTTACAAACAAGCGTTCAGGCAATTCAAGTAACATATGCAAACAGGAGTGCTTAGTAAGATGCATCATTAATTTATTCATTCATCTAAGAAATGTGTACTGCTATAATTAATAACAGAAGCAGAGATACACAATAGCTGCTGTCTACACGTTAACAGAGTTCTGTTACGAGACAAAAACAGATACATTGCTCAGCTCCACAGTTGTTAAGGCAAACAAGCAACAATTTAGAGTTTGGGTTCTCTATTCCCTCTTTTTTTGCTGTTTCGGGTGGTTTCCGTTGTTTTTTCCTTTTCAATGAAAAGACCAACTTGTTTTAAGGCATATTCGTATTTCCCAAAGCAGCACCGCACAGCATCCATTTTGAAACAGCTTCAGTTTGAATTAGAAGACTTCAGAAAAATAAATAAATAAATTGGAAAGCTACACATACTATCCCACAGCTGCATTTCAAAAATTCTGAGAGAGTAAGAATTTTTGCTTGGTGGGAAAATTTACTTCAAAACAAATCAATGAAAATCTTTAACACCGGGTTCAATGCTGGTTGTCAGCACAGTCTCAGCCAATCACTTTTGTTTTTCTACCTTTCCTCTCTCTATGAGAAAAACCAATGTGGACAATGTTCCTTTTGCCGTTCATTAGGGCTGTGAAAACCTGTATACGAGAAAGTAAGTTCCAGTCCACAGATATCACTTCTGTATTATTCACTGCTCAGAATTGTTACCTGTCATCATTTCATTTATCTACTCAAAATTAAAGATGAAAGTTAAGACAACTTAGTTTTTAAACACTGACATTTTTACCCAAGCTTCTCATGTTTTTTTTAAATACCATCTAGTAAAGCATTTCAAAGGGCTCTCCTTCTTTAATGAGGCATTAAAATACAGTCATACGACAAAAAAGCAACTCTACTAAGTCTCTTAAACCCCTGGACTTATATTATCAGCTTTTATGTGCCTGTCAACACTCAACAGTAAGAAGCAATGGTTTGCTCTTTGCCTCGAATTTAAAAGCCAGCTAAACTTCCTCCCACTTTCCTGCTGAGAGCTTTAACTCCTTGCAAACTCTCAAAGCTTTGACACTTCAGCAGCAGATAAATCTACAATATGATGCAACAGCCAGGTGTAGACTGAGTCAGCCACTGGCTACTAATTTACTCCTGGCCATTTCATTCATCTCGCTGAAGTAATAAACTAGAAACACTTTTCAGCCTGCCCCACCTCTACCACATATACACGCTGCTTGCAGATCAGACCTCTTAAATAGATGCCAGCTCTGTCAAAAGAACTATATCCAGCTAACTTGTAAGTTGAAAGAACTGAAACAATTGAAATTGTACAGATGTCAACATATGGCTAGAATGCAAAGGAATTTCCAATTCAGAAGCTAAAGCAAGAATACAGTATTTTTCAATAAAAGTACAATATATTAAATGCTAAAACTTCTTTACTCAGAACATTTCCCTAAATATCTATGGCCTGAATGTGGCAGTCATTGATGCAAAGCCCGTTATTAATTTGTTTTACAAAGGTGTCAAGCTAAGTGTACCTGTGAAAGAATACGAATTGGATGACTTGCCTACGTGAAGTTCACAGCCGGAAAGCCCTACATTCCATCCAGTATAAGTTAAAATATTTACACCATTTTCTCAGTACACAGAGAAACAGTGACTGCAAAGATAAGCCATGCTGTTTCTTTACAAGAGTAAAATGAGATGCACACTAAGAATAGGATCCTTGAGATACTATACATAACAGAAGCAGTGAAAAATGATCCTCTCCCTTTTCTTCTTTTCCTTTCACACTGTAATTCCACAGTACATAAAACCCCTATTTAAGTCTCCTAACCTTGATAAGGACTTGATCCTACTCTCATTCAAGTTAATGAAAAAAGATCTCATAATTAACCTCAAAGGTGCACGACTGAGGTACTAAGGAGCAAAGTTAAAGGGCAGTATTGTAATTGTTCATTTGTGAAAATGCTAGCTTTTTTCATAATAGTGAGGAAAACAAAACAACTTCTTCCTTACAATAGAAAACATACACTAGCTTTATCTAAAGGTCAATTGGTATTGCTGAGAATGAACAACACTGAGACAGCACTTACATCCTTCTTCTAGGGTGGAAGCTACCCGATACCATGCAGAAGTTACAGATACTTTTTATGATTTCACAGTGGGAGAGGAAGGAATTAAAAAAAAAAAAAAAAAAAGATATCTGAGGCTCTGCCAATGTTGGCATGCTTTCTTCTTCAAATACCTTAAATACAGCCTGGCATAAAAGTTTCTGTCATCACTAAAAAGACTTCAATGAGTTTCAAATGCCAAACAAATCCCTTGACTCACTGTGTCTAACCCCAAGGGAAGCATTTACCAGCAGGAAAAATATGAAGAAGAATGCCAAAAGTTAAAAAGTTAAGTTGGACTGATTCAGCATTCAGATCAAACAACTACAGTTCTTCCTAGATTATTAACAAGTGCTCCGAGCAACTGGGGGCTCTGACACAGACAAGAACCTGCACATCACAGGCATTCCAGGAACACTGGTTTGTCTGCACTGGAACAAAATCATTACTAAATATGTGGACCCTCCTGATTTAAAAGCATGCTGTTTCTCGTCTCTCTGTTCATACACATGAATAATACTGTTAGGCACAAAATACTTCCTTCATCTAGGTTAGGAACAGCAGAATTCTTTTTCTGAAATTCTTTCAAATCCTTTAGTACTCATAGTCGTGTTTTTAAGAGCTGTTCTAACAAGCAGTATTGCACATAGAAGACACATCTTCAACTAGCTCAACAGAAAATCAAAATAATGAAAAATCAAAACAGACACAAGAAAAGACATCAAGTCTTTTCACCAGCCACAACTTCAAATGTAGATTTTTGGAGACGGTAGAAGGAAGAAAATGATGCTTAAAGCAACAGTAGTAGATCTTATCAGTTTAAATGATCTGAGAATATGCGATTGTTTTTTTCCTTTTTTTTTTTTTTAACTAGGTATATGTGGGGCAATGCCAGCAAAAGACAAAGAGCACGTGAACCATACAGGGGAAGATGGGAAAGACAAGAGTCACCATCATCCAGTTACCTTTTATTTCAAGCTGCTTAATAAACAATTCAACAGACCTAAGGCAGATGGATAACTCTGTCCAAACCTAACAGATAAGAAGTAGAAATTTTATCCAACGTAAGTATTTAGGGTCAAAAAAGTTTTCCGTTCTTTTTGAAGAGCAGTTCAATGTCTGAAGTTATTCACCATCCTTCCTCCTAGGCAAGTGGCAGATACTTCTGCAGATATCAGAAACTGTCTCTATGGTGTCTAAAATAAACAGCCTCTTAATCATGTTGTAAACTGGCCTAAGTATGTCACATTGTCTGTGCAAATACCACACCTCCAATGCATAGCTGAGTTTCCTGTGGGGTAGCAATGCATTTATTACTGAAAAGTCTCACAGACGAAAGTTTTAAGCCTTAAGAGGAAGACAGCTTGCAACATAGCCAATTTAAACAAAAAATAATTCACAGTAATTTCAGACTCAACATTCACCCATGTCCTCTGGCAACTTCTTTGTGGTTTTACAATCATTTCCTATAGCCACCTCTCACTGTTGTTCTGAAGACATGCACAAGCATGCTGGGGAAAAGAAGTGACCAGTTCTCTAGAGAAAATCATGAAGAAGACCATGACCTTGACTTCGTATTATACACATGGACGTGATTTATAGAAATTCAGCCAGAATCCTACTTGGCACAAGTATATTCTATTACCAATTGCTGTGTTTCCTACGGTAACAGAAGGTGAAATAGTTTGACATAAGTAGGGATTTTTAAACTGAGAGTGCACATTTAAGACCATTCTTACCAAAAGTAACTTCTCCTTTGCCAGTCTTGTCAAATAGCTGAAAGGCTACTATGAACAACGCATCTGGAGCACACAGGACTGATTCAAATGCCACAAACTCTTGGAAGGATATCAACCTAAAGGAGGAAGAAAAAAGCAAGGGCTATGAAACAACTTGCTTGCAGAGACTTGAAATGCAACATAACATAGATTATGCAAAAGAATTAAGATCACAATGAGAATACATACAAATCGTCATCAACAAGGATTAAAACTTAACTAAAATGCCCCAACACCACCACTGTTAGCAGCCCTTTACATTGCTAGATGGAAACAGATTGGTCAACAAGGAACTTCTGTGCTTTGCAAGTCACAACAGAACAAAAATAAGCCCAGTGCTCCATGCGGCAATGGGCCACAGTCTTCATGTTCAACTGAACTGCCCTCCTGGGAGTCCACCACATTTCATGGATCATAATCATAAGATCTGAACAACCTCCCTTAAGATTCAGTGCTTCAGGCTTTCCAAAAGCAAATCCATTCAAGATCTACATACTGCCACTCAGTTCTGAAGGAGCTGATCTGAATATGTTATGTTAACTAACTTATTAGTCACCTCTCACAGCCCTCAAGTACTGCAAGTTGAGTCACAGATCTTCAAGCAGTAGTCTGCACATTCTTCCTCTGCCCAAGAGCACTTTATTCAAATTCATCATCATAGCCAGGTTCCCAATAAGCAAGTGCATTAGCAGAGCAGATAAAAGCAGAGGTGCCTTTCCTTAAGATAGTTAATAACTAGAAATGTATAATTAGGCAACTTGGCATTGTTTCCAGCAGTAGACTTGATACAGCAAAGGCCTTGAGCAGTTTCAATTTCTCCCGGTTACACCCAGAAGTTTAAATGGAGCTCAAACTCCTTTTCTTAAAGGGACAAATGCTAACCACCCTCCTGCTTTGCTACTTTTTTAATGATTAGGTTGCACAGTTTAAAACCATCTTCAAATATGTAGCTGCAGGGCCTGCTGGCAGTCTGAGATGTTGAAGGTTGCCCTCTCTTTGTGCTGTTCTATGGCAGCGTAGTAAGTGTGTAGCTTTAATGGCTTCACATGGCTGCATCTTGGGGATGAAGATTTATTTCTGAGATGCACAGAATTCCACATAACAAATGATGAGAAACACACGTAAGAAAAAGAACAAAATTTTTATTATTATTCTTTAGAAACTAAACGTAGCCTTGGGACTTCTACTCAAAATGATACTGCAGCTGGTTCAATGAGAACTTCCACTCAGTATGCAATAACAGGGAAGAACGAAGTGTTTGAAGAGGCTGGAAAAGACATCCATCCCACTGAGTCATCCTGACCCATGACTGTACTGCAATTTCCAGCCACCCAGTCTTAAGGGAATTATTTTTTTAAGTCACAGAGAAGTGTGCTTGCCGTCAGCAGCCAAATATCCACAGGGTAACAAAAGGTGATTTCCATGAAGAACAGGAAAATATGAAAAGATGAGTACTACCAAATAGATACTATCGAAAAAAGCATGGTTAAGAAAAGGTCAAAAAAGCTGTTCTACTTTACCTCCCTCAACATACATACACTAAACAGAAGTGAAAGAAACAGAGTCAGAAATATTCTAACGACTAATTAACTTTGGGAAGTTGCCACCATAGATCATTACACAGCAAGAAAAATAAAGAAGAAACCTCCTCAGGTATTCTTAATATTAAATTCACAACTGATGATGACAGCAAACATATAAGCATGCCTTAAATTTTATCGGTAAAGAAGCCAATGACTTGCTACATAAGTGCACGTCATCACACAGGCAGGTTGCTAAGTCATGCAGACAATCTTCAAATGGCAGAAAACTTCCACCTCCCCTAGAGCCAAAGGGATTGAAAAAAAAAAAAAAAAAAAGAAGGAAAAAAAAAGAAGCAATTTTTCATTCAAATTTAATCCTATACATCACAACCTACACATTTTTGCATTTACACACATTTGCTGCTACTATGAAACTTTGAGGTTATAAAAGCTCTTTATTATCCATTATTATTTGTTACATACCTGACAACTTCCACAACAGTAAATAGATACAAAGAACTGAGTGCTTCTGTCCCAAAGATTATGAACAAAATAGCAGGCAACAAGACTCTAGAAAAGGATTGTTTAGAATTTAAAGTACCTGCCAACATCGATTTGATAAAGCTGCTTTCTGCGTGAAACAACAACCAACATATGTCCTTACTAACAGATCCCAGCATACACAGTGATCACAACACTGAAATACAGCACCTTTCCCAGCAGAATCCCAACAGAGCGTATTCTATGCTGTTACACCTGGAACTGATTAAGACTCCAAGTATTAACACACTACAAGGTTTTATACTGGTAGAAGCATTCTTTGTCAGCTCTTGCAAGTAATAAGCCCCCTCTAATAAGTCAGGGAGAGATGATGAAAATAACCCCATATTCATTTTTTAAAAGCAATTATTCATAGCCCTAGGAAGATTAAAAGTGTACAAATTGCGTGGTTCTTGCCCGACTGTTAAAGAAGAGACATTAATATCTGCTGCGCCAGCTGAATTCAAATTAACCCAATTTTTACGTGTTAATTAAACCAGCTATTTTCTTCTTATTGTATTTTTGCTCTGTAAGTAGACTAGCCTGCTAGTGATTCCCAACAGATCTATTCTAACAACAATGACGTATTCATTTACTTCTATTATGACCATACAATACAGTAACTGAGCAGTAATTTTTCACAGTCAATTTCATGTGTGATTCTTAATGCTTAAAGATGCTGAAATAATGTGTACTACATAGCCATATGCTCACTTCTCTATACTGCACAAGGGTAGTTGCCTGGGTAACACATTTTCTCTCTGGTTTAGCATCACCCTTTTGGGTTTAGCATAACCCTTCACTGAATATCATTAGGTGTCATTAAACAGCACATATTAACACGGACTTCAATATACTACTTAAGAGTTATTTTATCTACATAAACAAGTGCTCATTTATGTTACAAAAGCAGAGAAAAGCCTAGTAATTTTAACAGTGCAAAGAGAGGAAGCCAAAATGTTTCCCAAATTTTTACTTCAGCATTGAAGATATCCTACCCAACCAGCCAAGTTTTTCTTCACCTTCATGCTCTCACTAACAGTGTCAAGATTGCACTATTTACTCAGGAAGACTGAAACACTGATGTTTTAGAACTTATCCACACATAAGAGCAACATGCCAAACACAAGACGTGTTTGGTGCGACATCACTGCTATATACTACTCTCTCCTTTCTTCCAAACTTGTTTTGGTGCTCATGCCCACAGTATCTGAACACCACACAGATGTAATGCATTTCCACCAGAGAAAGTCCACATGCAGCCATACCAAAAAAAAAAAAACAAAAAAACACAACAAAACAAAAACAAACAAAAAAAAACCCCATTACCTACTGTTCTAATACATACAAATGCAGTGCTGAGGAGATTTCTTCAGAAATCAATGCATATATTTCTACTGCATCAGCAACGCAAACATGATAACATAATAGGACACAAATTGAAGCTACATCTATTATTTTATGCTGCAACCTAGGTAAACTAAGTACAGTGTAAATTGGTGCATTAGGGGATAAATTTATATCCAATAATAATGGAAAATGCTGGTATTTCCAAGTGTTACTTTTGAATAGTTTGTCCTTTCTAAAAATAAAGCACAGAGTATTTCTCAGTAAAGTGTTAGTACAGTCCAAACAGAGATGAGGAGTAAATACTTATTTTGTTAGACAGATGTTTAGAAGTACAACAAAAGAAAAACAACACATACAGTAGGCAAGATGGAAAATGACTCGCCTGATGCTGATAGGCCCTGATAAAGCCACAGTATTTCAGGTAACCTTATGGCCCAGATGAATCTTAATTAAGCTTTTTTTTTTAAAGTAGGAATGAGAAACATAAGACCATGAACCAGTCAATGCTCTTAAATCTGCTTCATACAACCTATAGCCACGTGATAAATGGCTCTTCAAAAAATCCGTGTCATTACTGACCCACTGCTTTGAAATGCTTCTCTGGCCATCAGCAAGAAAAGCACTTCCTTTTCTTAAGGGAAACCTTAAAAGACACCCCACTAAAAGGCAAGAAGATAAGCCCACCTCCAAATATTTCTGCACCCTTAGATGAAGACAAAACTTGCTCCCATGGCAACAGATATTCACAGAATGTCAGTCTGACTTTATAGGTCTTACATCTTTGTCACACCAACAGCAATTTCTGTGAAACTCTTAATTTTTGCCAGTGCAGGAATTGTGCTAGAGCTACACAAGAGATTTTGTCCATGGCAACCACGGTGAAATTGCATACAAAAAAATCTGCACATTCTCTGCTTGCAATTTTCTCATTCTAGTTCAAGTCTCTGCAAAACAAAACAAAACAAAACAAAAAAAACAAAAAAACCATGCATGAAGCAAATACCAATGTGGTGCCCACTTCATCTATCTACTCTGTTCTACTCCAATGCCACAGAATCTACAGTACCTGCTAACTGCTAATAATATGTTAAGTATAAGAAAAGTTCATTTCCACGTCCAGAGTTCACACTATGGATTTCTTCAAGTCTGGGGCTAAGCAACCCCCTGCACATCTATTAGCTCTGCTAATGAGTCAGGAGCTCTCGTGCTGTCTGCCTGTCACCTTTATCAGTTCCAGATTTCAGTATTTCTCACTGACTACACTTGGTATCTATACATTACATCTCAGCAGAGCTAAAAGGAATTAAAAAGCATTTTAGATATGTAGGTAGGAACAACCCTAGTGATTCTGGACTCAGATTCTGCTGGGGTTGCATTCACCAACCTGAAGAATAGATACTTCTTCAGAACAGAAGCAAAGATCTGATTTCTAGAAGCACATATGCTTCTAGAAATAACATAGCAGTAGAACAAAATTCACTTGCCACTGCTTTTGCAAGTCTCCTTTCTTTCTACCAAGAATAGACACAGATTATTGAGCAGACTTTCATGACCTTAACATCATCTCTAAAACACTGACAAGCCTAGTAAAATGAAAACAAACAAAAGCAGTTTTTTACTCCACTTTAAAACCAGAACCTCTGGACTGCCAAGCTGGGAAAGCATTCAGTAAGAGAAGACCAACAGGTCTTGTTGCCGTTCTGAGGGGATTTCATTCCAGTAATAAAAAACAAGTGCCCCTGCTGCAGATGATCACTCTAAGAATTACTTCATGTGTCACCAGCAAAAGGTACAAATGCCCGGTCACATGGCAAAAAAATGCTACAGGGTCAGATTAGCGAGATGAACACTAATCACTTTCTGAACTTTCTCCACTTTTTTACACAATAGTATAGCAGCTAAACAAGAAGACAGCCTGAATACTAAAGAAGAATCTCCAAAGTCATGATACGAACACACAGTCACCTATCACTGCAGCCTGGCCTGCAGAAGCAATTCTTTCCCGTGACAGAAAGCAGCAATTAGAAGCTTCAACACTACAAAAACACTGCAAAAATGCTCAACTCCTGCAAGATCACACCAAGTTACAAAATCCCAATCCATCAATAAGTTCACATAGGCTACAGTTTTCTATTTTGCTCCCTCTGACACCAGCTTCTGCTTGTAAGGGAGGTCCAAATTACAAGGTATAGATTATACTCACAGGGTTCTTATTACAAAATGGATCTGAATCTGTGCAAGCCAGAAAATGCAGTTTTACGGGCACCAAACCAAAGGAAGAAATCTGAGAAATGATTAACGTTTTCAGACAAACACTATCTGAAGCACCATCTTCTTGCTGCCATTATGCCAATATAACCAAGGCGATCTCTTATAGAATTCTTTTATCAGGGATAACAGTCATTACATTAACTTGTCTACAAAGCTAAAGGAACCCAGCTGCCAGATACCTGACGCTGCCTAAACAGGAAAGAGAAAAAGCTATCACAAAAGTCCTCAGTAATACATGCATCTGTTCCCTAAGAAGCCTGCATTTTCTAGTCATATGTTATTTATCTCACATTTTACTCTCTGTAACCACTGATGTGAGTCATGCCTGAAGTTTTCTGGTTTCTAAAAATGCCACAACTACAGACTTTAAGTCCACAGCTAATTATTCTGAAGTTTTGCCTTTAAAGATACGTTTAAAGGCAGGGTTCAAAATACACATTCATATGGGTAAAGAGACAACTTGCCTGGGCAAGTACCAGAAGCAAAAGCAAGGATTTCATTAAAAAAGTGGGGAGGAAGAGATAGAGGGGTAACTAGTCTTGCCTATTGGCAAAGTCAGTCTTCCAAATGCAAACCATGTGCCACCAACCTCACTGCTGTCTTCCCAGGACTGCGGAGTGGCTCCCTAAATACCTTTGTTGCTCTTCCTCCCTCTTGAGGGAAAATGGAAAAAACTTTTATTAATGCTGCAACAAATTTATGGAGAGGCACTTTTTTGTACTGTTTCTTCCTACATGATTTAAACTTATTTTGGATTGCTATTTGAATGTGTTTGTGACAAATACACAGAGTAAACAGAGACAGAAAGACTCGTGGAAGGAAAAGGAAACAAGACTTAGAGGAGCCAGCCAACAAACATGAAAGGTTCGATGAGTTAAAAATACATAGTAGAGAGAAAATGGTTTGCTCAGCTAAATGCTACATGCAGCCCAAAACATTGTTTCTACTCTTTCCACTTAAAAGATACTGTAATTCCATTATATATTTGCAGGCAAAAAAAAAACAAACCCACAAACAAAAATCCAAACCAAACCAAAATAATCACCAGCCTTGTTTTCAAAGGAATGGTTTTGTGTTTTTTAAATGAACAACAATGAAAGAAAAAAAAAAAAAAGAAGAAAAGAAAAAACACCAGAAAACTTACCCATCTTTTGTCTGATCCACCACACCTGCAAGGAGCTGAACAGTGTTTGCATTCGGCAAGCCATCCCCAATTATCTTCAGGTACCGTGTGACAAAGTCATTAGGAGACATGAAGAATTCCCCATTCTTCTCCACACTTGCATACTGTCAAATGAATACAGTATTTAGTGTCACAACCGCATTTTTCTCCAGGTTCTCACTGCCACAGGCATTATTCCCAACCCATAGCTCGTAACCCAGACCACGCTTACTGCAGGTAAGGACAGTTCTGCTCTGAAGAAATTAAAACCTACAGTGAAACAGAGTTGGCAGCAAGTACTCAAATAGCTGAAGGCTTGGCTCCCTAGCCAGAATAGTGGCAGACACATGATTGTTTGCTCATTACAACAGCAATTCTCTACATTTTTTGTTTTGAAGTAGAATAAAAAGCACACATGCATTTGCAAACATGTATACGGCACTTCAGGACCACTGAAACTTTAAGAGGTATGGGATACTCCAGAATAGTAGATTTATCTAGAATGACTCTTTTGTGTTGCTGCTCTACTTTGGCACAAGGTGGGTTTACAGCCAAGAAACAACTCTGTTGTGCTCGTGGAGTAAACGGTCCCACAGGAGCATCCACGTGGGGGTGCTATCTTGGAGCAACTCCAGCACAGCGGATTCAGCTGCAGGTGGCCTCTAAGTGAAGGAGGACCTACAGCTATTCCTCCACGGCTGAAATGAAGGAGCCAGAGAGTAGCAGTTAGCAGGAAACTGTAAGAAAAAGCAAGAATTTGGACATGGCAGTTTAGCACAACACAGAAATAAGAAGAGAGGTCTGAGACCTCACCAAACATCTGTAATATACAGTAGCCTATGCCATACAGGCATTCTACTCCAGAAACAGCACTCAATATACATACCTAAGTGTATGTGCTCCCAAGGTACACTTCCAGGAACAAATTACATATTCTTTTTTCTTGATATTAAATTATTTTGAAAATAATGAATAAATAAATATCACTGCCTTTTGCATCACCTTTACTTTGATTCCTTATTCAGCCTCAAATTTTGAAGCCCTCATTTTCAGTCAAAGGGTAAACTTCCAATCAGCCCTAAATACTTTTCCCAGGATAATGAACAAGCACCAAGAGCAGCAAAGTAACCTGCTAATTCCTTTCATTTTTAAGACAGGATAATAAACCATTGTTGAAGCTGCCCACAGAGTATTATCCATACTGATGATACTTCTAAATAAATTAGAAGCCTATCGATATTTTGCAGCATGCTTCAAAGACATGTTTTGTTTCACGTTCCTGAGCCTCTGCTAAGGGCAGGAACTGCCAGTTTTCATTTCAGAGCTGCACTGGTGCCTGCAGAGTAGCGTTATAGCTGCAGTAGGCATATCACTCTCAGAGGGATGCCAAAGTGTAACAGTAAGTAGATTATTTTCTTCTAGTGCTATATAAATACAGTCTTCAGGTACAACAATATCTTCAAGGATTCAGACTTCAGGGAAGCAAGCCCAAACAATACATAACTTGCTTTGGCATCTATATATCGGTTAGCATTTACGGACTCGTGTTTCAATAGACACTGTTTCTATCACAAGCTTTCTAGCTGATATACTGCAAGGAATTTTCAATTGTATACTTTTATAAGAACTAGCAGATCAATTGATTTCAATGTAATCATTTGCAGGGAGACAGAATCTTTCAAAAACCCAGCCTCAAAAACTTTTAACACAGCTGCTATTGAGAAACAAATCAAATAAGTCAGACAGTCTATGCTTCTATATTTCATTTTTTTCTTCCAGCCTAACCCCCTGCTAGGGCACTCAATAACAGAAAACAGCACAAGGTTTCAGTGTCCCCCTGTTTCTTGTCATTGTGATTTACTCAAAGGTATTTGAAATCCAATCACGTACTCTATACTACATATAGAAAATGACCTTGGAAAATGTCAGCTTGATCACTTTGACTAAAATCTAATCTCTTAGGGGTTATGGTAGAAGACTTAGAAAAAGTAGACTTACTGTTGGAAATTATCATAACAAAAAGAGAAAAACATCAATTCTATTGGTTTTGGAGGAGAGGCATTAGGAAATGGTTCTTTACATTGTATTTTTCCCCACTTTGGCAATTATACCCACAGAGAATTTGATATTATACAATAGTACTTAATGGCTTTTGGTAACTTATTTCCATACTTTTTAGATACTCAAGTATTAACCAGTTCAACTCCATTTTTAATAAGACCTGCAAACACTTTACAGGGGTTTTGATGCATTAAAAATGCTAAAAGTTCATTGTGATCAGCTGTATTAGACTGCTAGCCCCATATTAATTTCTACACAACGGGCACCATTTCTATTTGGGAATCTTATTTTTTTTTTAACTCTTTATTGAAGAAAGAAAAATGGATGTCAAGTTATTTTATAAGTGAAAGCCTCACAGTTTGCAGAAGCAACTAAAGCGATCAAGCTATATATTGACCCCACCGTTCATCTGAAACAGCTTAATTAACACTGGTCATAGCTTACAACACTCAACATACTGCACTCACTCATCCTTTTTTCCCTCTCAGCAAGCAGCACTATTTCTGTACTACCATCTTCCTCAGCCAGAAGTCTACTCCATCTGCCTTTTGTGTTGCCTTAGTCTTGCTCCTCAATCACTGACCTATGAAAATCCCATTCTTTTTCAAGAGTCTTTTCAGTCTCCTGACAGATAGCAGTTCCAGGGCTTAATAAGTTAAATCTTGGCTTTCACAACTGCAAATCTCACTTCAGAGCTTTAAATACTGACAGTATATGATAAAACTATAAATACTGACAATATACATAGTGACACCTACACACATTGTTAATAATAGATCACAAGGGCCAATGGAAAATATGCCAAGAAGTGCAGGGAATCTGGGGAATGACAGAGAGACGGAAGGAGGAGGGTGAAACTTAGAAAGGATTTAGCTCCCTTAGGCACTCACCCCCTTCATAAAAATAATTCAGATGTAAGAGGCTCCCTGTAGCACTGCGGTACTTACCTCACTAAATATTAATTTAGTGGCTGGTAGCCCTACCCACACCAGGACGATTGGAACTAGATGATCTTTAAGGTCCCTTCCAACTCAAACCATTCTATGGTTCTGTGATTTGTAGCCCAATTTTAGTCTTCTTTTTTTATATCAGAGTACTAATTTAGTGCAGACACTGTAGTAATAAAATCTTAGGAGGTTTGGTAAGATTTCTTTACATTTAGGTAATGGGTCAAAGAAAGTCATGTACAGCAAAACATTGTAATACACTTCTCTAAGCAGACAAAGCAAATGCACAAGTGATTTATAACAGGTCAACTCAACTCAGAAGGAATTTAAGTAAAGTAATAAATATATCCACCACTTCAAAAGGTGATATTCCCAACAGTTCTCCAAATTAAAGAAGCAGGAATAACCCTGATGGAAGGAAGACAGCAAGGATGGGAGAAGAAAGTTTACCAAATGGTCTAACAGCAAGGTGTCTACACTAACATTTTACCATGTGTAGGAACAATACTGAAACTCCCACCCCATTCTCTGAACAATGTGGGTTTTTTTCTCTAAGATAGTAATACTTCATCTGAGTCAATACAATAATCACTCAGGAATGTATCTGACTTCTTGGTGAGCATTGTTCAATTCTGATAATGGTATTTAAGTCTAACATGGTAATAATACAGTGAATGATTAACGGTTGGAAAAACTATCAAGAGTTGTATGCTGCAATAAAGGAGCAAAAGATATGAAAAATTTAAGCAGAAAGAGTAAAATATTTACTTTATACATACCTTCAAAAATATTGTTTTCAACTCAGCTGGATCAGCTCTCTTGGTTAGAGCCACCTACAAGTAAACACAACTACATTAATATCCATAATTTATAAAAAAGATGTCAAAGTGTCATTAAAAAGAAAGAATTCAAATAGCACAATGAGAGATGAAAACAACTGTTCACCTTTGATAAATTAGGTACTGCTTTAGATGGTCATATTTATTTTACTCATTCCACATTTATACTAAGTTAATCAACATTTTTGTTCTAACTGCCTCCTTTATGCAACCCTGCAGTTCTTAAACAAGCACACAATAGTAAGTCATATAGATATTCAAGCATGAAATCTTTTCAACATCTTTCTCTGTTGGGATTCGGCATTTACCACCTTCACCATATAGATTTTTATATTTCCAGCATTTTTCATCTAAGGATTTCAGAGTACCAAATGCAGCCCCCAACTGATAGATGACAAGAATGAAATACTGAGACTTACAAACTTGCCCAAGAGTGCAGCTTCCTAAAAGACCAAATTCCAATGTAAGCATTTGGTTTATTGGTATTTCTACCTCGTGTTTGCAACATTTTAAAGTATTTTAATTTAAAAAGCTTTTTGACACGGTAAAGTCAGCACAGGATCTAGATTTTTCTGCAGACTAAACAACCAGCTACTTACAATTAAATCTAAGCTACACCTATCATCACAAACACAAAATAATTAGAAAAGTTTTGTTGTTGTGTTTTTTTTCCTCCACAAAAAAACACGGAATTAAAGAATATTATATATCCACTGTGGCCAACAGCATTTTCTTCACTTACATACCACGCCACCCATTTGCTCAACTTGGCATTAAGTAAACTGATCCCTTTTGTCTATGCCTGCTACAGTTTCCCATTCTTGACAGTCAATTCAGCACACTGATCTATTTGTAATCCAAGAAAAAAAAGAAAACACCTGAATATTCAAAAACTTTGAAAATGCCTCTTTAATAAGGAACAAACAGCAAAAGGGCAGGACACAGACTGTTATCCTCATCTAAAAATTAAGCATCATACAATTTATCAACAAAACACATCTACCCACTTTCTTGGCTCTCCAAAACAATACTAAACTGTAATAGTGAGTGTATGAGGTAGACTGCAAGTGCATTTCTAGTACCACACTAGACTACTGCACAAAACAGTTAAGGGGTAAAAAGTAGTCTACAACATAATTAGCCCCTCACCCATAGATTTACTGAGGGATCTTCAGTATGCTTTTCCTCACTCTAATTGGGTCACTGAAGGACTAAAAAAACAATACACAAAGAATTCACATACACACACACCCCTCAAAAAAAAATCCATAAAATATTTTAATAAAAGTGTATAAAAATTGAATCTTATTATTCTTTTTTTTTTTTAAAAGGAAAAAAATGCACCTGAAGTTATGCTAGGACTCGGGTGAAAGTCCACAGCTGGACACCCAATTCTGTGTTTGCACAGAAATCTGCGTGGAGGCAGTTGCAAAAAATCAAAGTATAATGGTGAAGTTGGGAATCTAAAAATCTGTATTTTCCACAGCACAAACTGTTCTAAATGTAATCTTTGTGTAGTAAGCAGAGATTTACTTTAACCCTATGAGTAGCTGGAAACTTTGTGAGGGGGAAAAAATAAATATATATACTGCAGCGCAGAATCTTACCACCATATGGGCAAATAAAACATACCTCAACCATCTACATCCATTAAAAATACTATTAGGATCACACTTCATCTGTACCAAAGTTTAAGTTTTATACTGTCTCAGAAATCTGCACATAAAGAAACCAGGAATCAATAGAACAAAGGAAAAAGGTGCATGCTGATAGCTGTACATCCATTAATTTTTCTTTGATTTCACTGAAACCAACAACAATCTTGGGAAATCTGAGACAAAAACACGCTCATGGCCCTTGTGCCATTTTTCGCCTAAGTCTTCCCATTTGCAATACTGTTCAGCAAAGCAACAGAGGCTGCACAGAGAACTGAAAGCTCTTTACATGAAGGCCAGTAGCACACAAGTTGATTTCCACGCTGAGCTGTTCATATCCTTAGATTCCCTTGCACCCTGACGTTAATTTAGCCCATTTTCTGCAGCCGAGGTCTTTTCTCCTTGCACTTGATTTACACTGATTTGTATTTTTCGTCTCACTTCCACCTCTAACAACAAATAAGAATAGAGTAATCCCACAAAAATGTAACCGTAAAACAATGCTAGAATCCAGTGGGAATCGATTGAACTACATTGTTTCCAATCAATTCTGTCGATATATTTGTCGCACAAAAGACAGAAGGAGCAAGTTGTCAGATGGCATATCATATCAGAAGGTACAAAAGAACTGTGCTTCATGAAACAAGAACAAGATAAAAGGCAGCTTTATACTGTCAGAGTTAATGCCCATATAGCATTAACACAATGGTAAACATACAGACATTGGAACTTCTCAGCACTACAGTAAAGATCAGTTTAATGGCTGCTGCCTGGATGTAGAAAAGTAATGGTGATGGGGATCCAAGAACACGAACACTTGTGAATCACTACAATATTACAGAAAGTTTATTAGAACAACAGTAAGCCCAAAGATCTTGAAATTTGAGATATAGCTTTCTTTCCTACAGTTTATCCTCAGTACAGCTCAAGTGCAAAGGAAAATGTTGAGGGAGGTAAAGATGCTCCGCTCTCCCTCATTATTTTTAAAAATTCCTAACTCCAAGTTGGTAAGACGTAGGCGATCAGTCCTTCAAGAACAGAACTGGGGAGCTCAGGTCATTTAATGCTAGAGCACACTATCTATAAGCACGTTTATGTCTGATGAAAGGCCTAAAAAGTAGTGACAAACTTGAATGATATCATGTTGAAATGAGGAGTATTTTTTAAAGTACATCCCTTCTTAAATGTGACTACAGATAGCAATGTACTTGGCATCACTGAAAGTCCTCAATTGAAGACTGAAACCTCACGTCTTCTAGAGATGTTCTTTAGTTTTATTATGAGTTATTGAGTCCACCTGTAAGACTCAAATGCACATGGCCATTTATGTAAGAGGTCAGATCAGACTGATGTTTCCTCTGGCTGAAAGTCTACAGATGTGCTCAAAATGCACAACTCCAAAGAAGATCAAGCCAGGGTTTGACCTTAAGTTCTTGTTTAAATGAGTGACTGGGATGTTGGAAACCAGGTAAGATGCAGTGACCGGCCAAGTCTGAATAGACATCAGAACTTCATGAATAAGGTGTACTACGGTACAACAACACTCAGGTCTGAATTTTGATACAATGAATGTGCTTATGTAGACAGGAATAACCCTTTTTTCCATATTTACACTAACATTAACACAAATACAAAAATTTTTCTATCCTCCTTGGTCACTCTCCCACACCACATAGCATCACAAGCTGCAGCAGCTTCTGCACCATCTGTCAGAGCACCGTTCTCTATTTCAGCTGCCTCAGTCATCATTTCCCATTAGCCCAACATGTTTCTACATATTCTCACCTCAATAAAAGCACTGTCGTTTCTTCTGCACAGAATCCAAGCAAAAGGTCCTGACTGTGAAAATACAACTAGACGGCATTTGGAATATCTACTCAAAGGCAGCTGATAACTACTAAGCAGGTACTTTTATTACATTCAGTACAATGAGTCAAAGCATGGTCAGTCTTGAGAAAAATAAATAAATAAATAAATAAATATTCTTTTTTTTTCTAAAAACATCTTTCATCCTCAGAATTGCACATACTGGGCTTTCAATCACATTTTGCAGAAGTGTAAGCCTACCAATCCACGCATCAGTTACCATATTCCTTTGTCTAGTAACACCTAAGAGCTTGAGCATCAAGCTAAGGAAAAGAAATGCTATTAATGTTAATCAACAAAATCTTCTTGGATTCTACAGACTGATTTAGTATGCAGAGCTACAGAATAAACACTGCTGAAACTAGAATTGTGCTGAGCCTACCTTCCATTATGGAGAAGAAAAAAAAAAAAAAAAAAGCTAACTGATAGAGACAGCAAACCTCAAGAAAAACTATTGTCATTCATCTTCAGTCTGTCACAATTACAAATCTCTGGACAATTCCCAGTCCAGTTTCTGCACCATGGTAAGTGGAAGCCTCACTTCCCCCAAGCACATCAAAGCTAAGAGATCTACTTTATTGGGCAATTACCTGATATCTTTGATCCTACTTTGAAAGCCCCAAGGCAAATGCAGCTGGCTTGTTCACAAGCTGATTCTCACACAAGGACATTCCAAATAAACCGTGGTATTCTTGCATACAGACTGATCAGGGGACCAACACAGTTATGAATTACACACACACTGGAAAATGTCTGTCATCCTGAAAATAGATCAGTTTGTCAAATGCTTCTAAATAGGTATGGCAAAGACGTAGAAGTAGTATCTACCTTAAAGAAAACTGATGTATTTCCAAAAATAGGAAATTCTTTCTATGAAAAAAGACATTTAGACAGTATAGTCCTATAGCTTTCCTACTTAAAGGCTTGAAAAGCAGAAGGACTCCTGCTAGCCCAATATTGAAGTAAAAATAGCCAGGCACTGTCATTGCTCAGCAAAACTGTTTAGCAAGGGGAAGAAGCACCACAATGCAAACAGTGCTACCCACTACAAACTTTATGCATGTACCAGAAGACAATATCAGAGTTAGGAACAAAATCATCTGCTAGTTGGCAGTCAGCCTCCGAACTAGGACTAAGATGCAATTGTGGTAATCCTTACAATTCAATGCAAAGCACTGCAACTACAGTGAAAAACTGAACCTGAAAATCAACTCTTTGTGAGAAAATAAATCTGTTTTCCACGTCCAGGTTACAAAAGAAGCTCAGTCCTTCCATCACTTTTGCCACCTATCACAAAGTGCTATGCTCCTCTGACTACATCAGTTCATCTTGTTTCTCAAAGCACTATTTCCAACAGTCTCACAGCTATTCTACAATACAATTTTACCCAGATGATCTTCAGTATTGTTATCTAAAGATCCATAAACATTACTTCATTATGGTCACTATTTGCTATTAACATATCCCAATGAATGTTAAGAAACTAGAGACAAAATTGCATACATGCAATAATTACACATAAGAAATATTAGGGATTCTTTAATAAAAACAATCACTTATTTCAAAATGAGAATAGTCAAATGGCATTTTCATCCACTGATGGGCATTCTTCTAAAATAACCCTCTTGCTCACAACAGACATATGGTATGATAGATGCTAACACTATTACTTTGCTCTCTCTTTTGCTTTCTGACACCGTTCAGAAATGAAGACATGCCTAAATACCACAAATACCAACCTGCTAACATGACTTTGGTAGCTGCCTCAGTGCAATTCATATAGACGTTACCTTTTGATTCTCCCAGGGCGTGTTGACTTACAGTAGTGCTATTGCACAACCAGGGCATTGACCATAAACTCACGGCATGATCTCCCTCACATTCAACTTGCAAAACCAGTCAACTCAGTGCTAGCAATTCACTTCCTAGAGCTGAAGTTCAGGCTTATGTCTAGCAGGGACAGAGTTACTTAACCCAAAGAACAACAGGATAGCAAAATTCCCCAGTGTGACAGCAAGATCAAAACTAGTTCCTGCAAGAAGCAGAAAAGAGATACGAAACAACATTACCATAAACTCCCTGAACAGTGTTACAAAAGGTTTTTCTCCAGGACTGTCAGTGCAGTGGAGGATATGCCGTGAGTAGGCAGAACAGTTTTACAGCAACAAGTGAGAACCTCCTGCCCTTTGAAGAAAACAAACCTGCAGTGGGCAGCAGCATCACAGAGGGGTTTCAACACAAAATGCTCTGCTTTAGATAACCAGTAATTCTGTAATTATAAGGAAATAAGAAAATGTTCTATGGATGTGTCTATAAACTTATGGAAAGGTCTGTCTCAGGGTGTTGCTAGAGTAACAGCCTTTATTTGTGACTCCACACTTGTGAATAAGCAACTGGAAGAACTGAGCTGGAGAAAAGTTCCTATACATTGCATGTCTTGACTAATAATTGTGTGACAGGAGTTAGGTAGGAATAACTGACAGGTAAATGTATTTTGTTTCAGTGTTGTGTTTTCTTCTTTGAACACAGAAGTTCACTTTCCAAGATCCTATTTATAATCAAATCCATCTATTCAAGTCTATTCAAAATGCTACACCTCAGTAGCTCAGAGAACTGGGAAGGGTGTGGGAGTGGGCATGAATCCCTACGTACGCATGGATCCAACGGTACAATCTTTAAAAGAACAAAAGACAACTGCATAATGGAAACAGCATCATACGCACGAAACGAACTTATTGAAGGCTATAAATGATGGGACTCAAAGAAAATCTTTAGTCCTGCAGCCAGCAACCCTTCCTCTGAGCTAATAAAAATAGCAGCAGCATTTCAGCAGATACTTGCACAAATAATAACCCTGTGCTACTGAAACACGAATTATTTTAAGTATGAATTGTTTTGTTTTGTGTTTTTTTAAGGGGAAAAGAGAAGCGTGGGGTCTTTAATTTTGCCCTTTCTTATCTGCACAGCATCCAGCACAGTGAAGCACGCCCACACTCCATGACAGCTGGAAGGATGACAGCAGCTGCCCCCGCCTTTCATGGGTAAACACAATCGAACCTCTGTACATGGGGAATCTGGACTTTAAATCACAAAAGCTCTCTCTTCTCTCCTACAGATTTCACCTGCAATCTAACGATATCTATGCTAAAGATGAGCGTGCAGATACGCTCTCTCCCTGCAAGCGCTGTGTCACCATCTGCCCAACTCCCATCACATGGGCTTCAGTTTTCAATCATGAGTTCACATCCCTGAACACAGGGCAATTACAGAGCAGAGGAAGCTTAACACTTTCTTTTACAATTCTTATCTTCAGCATTAGCAATAAACAAATTCCTGCCGTTTAAATATTAGCAGATGACACAGCAGCTACAGGCCACTGTGGGAACACGACCTTCATTCTTGGTAAGAGTCTGAGCAGAAAGCTCAAGCTTCCAAAAAGTGTACTTGGAACCAACCCACAGGTTCACGTGGAAATATCACATAACCCAATGAAGACCTAACTCAGTTATGTAAGGCAGTTACAGGCTGATCTGAACTCAGCCAAAACTATTAAAGAGTTCACAATAACTTCACAAAATTGGAAAAGTTGTAAGATACCTGACAACAATAATTAAAAACCTCTCATCTCCTTAAGAACCTGGGGAAACATTTCCAGCATTTTAATACATTTTAATTAGAATCAATTCTGATTTTAGCTTGAATGATTTGGCTTCTCCTTAGTGAGTCTCTGTTATTACAGGCATTTGCATAAAGTAACAGCTGTTTCATTAAAACATCACATTTACTGGTGCTGCATAGTCATCACGGTGTTCATATGAGCTCATTTGGTTGCCACGGAAATGACAATGATGTCAAACTGAGCATTCTGATTTAGAGGTAGGAATCAGAAGAAAAATGAAAAATTCTAAAATTACCTTCACAGAGGCATCTTTTGGAGAGAGAAAAACAGAATAAAATCAATTTGATTTGTCAAGAAAGATTTCCTTCTTCTTTGGGAGCACTGCAGTTAAACTAAAGTCTAAAAACACATGATGAGACAAACATGGAGGAGGATTTAAAATACCAGACAAATTTCAGCACTATTGTTTCAACATATCCAGGAGTTGTTTAGTTTTGCTGACTAGACTCAGGACATCACGAAGGGAATTGAGAGCCATATGTCTGCTATCCCATAGCATGATACTGCTATCAGCTCACAACGTAGTTCCCTTCTGTCAGTGACTATTGAAAACATAGGGAAACTCCAAAAACATCCTTCTTTCTGATCAGTTGATCCAGCTCATAGGAATGCAAAAGCAACGCTTTGCTTCATGGAAACACGGGGCGATCAACCCATGGTTATTCCTTAGGACTTTCACAAACTGTGTCAACCTTCAAATAGTGAACAGAAACATCAAGTGATCTTAGAGCAGTTTTTACTATAGATTCCTTTGTTTGCCAGAATATAAATTTATTCAAACAAACTCTGGGTCACACACAACACAAAGTACTCTCATGCTTTCAAAGCCACAAAAGAACTGTGAATACATACTACATATAGAACTTTCTACAAAAAACAAACAAACAAAAAAAACAAAATATTTGAAAGCCTCTTCATGCATCCTTTGCTAAGCTACTCTCATCATTTCTGAAATCCCCCTTTCCCTTCTTCCCCCCAGCACATCCACAAGAAAAAGAGAAAAAAGCTGGTTTACCATCTTTGTCGATGGCACATAAGATAAAGAACTGTTAGGTGCTATATTAATTATATAAGATTTGGGATGAATGTTTAGAGAACAGTATTTGGACTGAATACCTATGAGCAGGATTGTGCATGGCTTATTCTCATAACAGATTCTGAATCAATAGGTTGCGCATAACGAATCACCAAATGCCAAGCACAAGAGGTTACAGTCACTCTTGGTTTTTTTCACGGTGAGCAGAAAAGAGAAGTCCAAAAGTTTTGCAGTGCAATGTCACAGGGCAGAAAAGATCACACCCAGCGCTTCAATCGTGAAAGAAAAGATGCAGCTCAAGTAACAGATTTGGGCACGTGAACGAAGTAAAAGCAACTGTAGAAAGTTTGTTGTTGCCATGTTTTTCTTCCCTTTGAACAGCATCAACACGGAACTAATTCCCGATCTTTACGAAGCAGTTTCCAGTCAGACTGACACACAATGGCAAGCAGCATTAGACAGGTGAAGTGACAGGGAGGAGGAAGGCTGACTTGATGTCAGTGACAAAAACTATTTTAATGGAAATGTGAAATTATTCAAAAATTTCTTCCCCTAAACATGTGAAGATTTCTCCAGTCAGATTCAGACTGCACAATGGGCTGAGAGCAGGAATCAGCCAGAGTATTTCTACATAGCACTTTTTTTCTAATGGCTTTTCATACTCAGTGCCTTACTTAAAGGTTTCCTCTGCCAAAGATCTGTTAAATCAGTGATGTCCCATCAAACAGTACCTGTCAAACATGATAAAGCCCTACAATAATAAAATACGTGACCAAGAGGTTTTAGTAGCCAGGGATTTAAGGAAAAGTAGAAACAGGCCATATTTGAAAAGAACAGAAAGATAATAATAACGACAATGCTGTTTGCTCAGTAATATTAATTTTCAGATCTCTTTTCTTCTATCCTAAAATTAGACCTGTGTATGAGGTCATGCGGTGGATGGATGCGACAGGAAAGTCACGTCGCAAAGGACAGATGACAACGCCCGACTCCTACTGCAAAACATGCCTTTCAATTAACTCCTTCAATAGGGAACCTCCTGCTCTACCGACAGAAGACAACACCCTCCCTCTGTAACATCACACGCCAGCCCAGAGCTCAGCTGAGAAGCTGTCACAGGTACCTGGCATAAAAGAGCTGCAGGAAAAAAAAAAAAAGCAAAGCAACATCACAAGTAGGCAGAGGTGGGAAGAAACATTAAAACAGATGTTGTTTCTCAGTGCAGGAGGCCCAAGAGGACTGTTAGGGCTGCACTACGCATATACACACGATACATATTTATACACATACTCTGGTTTGGAGGTTCGTGGTAAAATGCACGGCAGCATGTACACATTTGAATACTGATCTCCAAATCAGATTTGCTTGCACAGATGTAGAATTTGTGTGTCATGATCCTGCTGACGGCTTTTTATGTTTTGGAGATGTTACCTGCATTTTGATTAACTGCAAAGCTATCAGTCTCTGATGAAAGATGCAGTCAGATGCAGCTCAAGCTACTCCAACACTGAATAATTTGCTCCAATTTATTCCTTACAAGAAAGATTCTACCTTACGGCTTTACTTAGATTAAATGGGCACATTTGCTAACTTCCCAGAATTAAATATCCATTGACTGGAAAAAAAAAAACAGCCAAGAGTTCTATTGGCTGAGAGAGTTCAGAGAAGTTGGGATAAAACCCAGCAACTTAAGTAAGAAGACAATTACAATTTCTTCCTCCTACTGGCCGGATGATTGGCACTTGGCACAGGATCGTCCTTGTGAAAGCATCCTCCGCTGTTGACTAAGTGCACTTTTAGGCAGTATGCAAACACTATCAAGAAAA
>JAOWBP010002978.1:17183577-17206849 GCA_028571105.1 Tragopan temminckii
ATAGGTCAACCTGTAGTTTTTGCTAGTCATTCTCTTTTTTCACATACATTGCTTCTGTCTAAAGCACTTAGAGGCAAATTGTGCTCCCGCCTTGGTAATAGTTGCTCTGCTGTGCAGGGGGACTGTGCGGGGAACAGAGATTGTCCCTGGATGTGTGGAGCTCTGCAGGGACCACAAACCTGGTGGCAGGAGGCAGAGGGCTGAGGCCATAGGAGACCATCGGAGCTCAAGTTTTAACTTCTTAGCTGCTTCATCTCCTGAGTGCGAAATTGCTTCTCTACCTTTCACATTTTTCTTTCCCTCTATGTTTAGACTGAGATTTTGTCTTTTAGAGCGAAAGCTTTGAGCAGGTTAGGCAGTCCTAAGTGTGATGATAACAGCCTCTTCTGAGCACAGAGAGTGCTCTAGAAGCAAATACTTTGCAAACTGGGGAGCTGAGCACTGCACAACTGCAGACCATGGTGTTTCCCCTGCCTTCTGTGCCTCCAGATCCATCCTTGCCCCAGGGACTGGCTGGTGGAGTTGTATCCAGACAAACACCTGCAAATGCCTCTTTGGACAGCTGTCAGCAAAAAACCCAGCATGAGCCACGGGGCACGGGATGGTGAGCCAGGGCTACATCCCTTTCTGTAACTCTGCAGTAAAGCTGTCTGTTTGTGTCCGTAATCATGAATTTGGAACAGTGTTCTCTGTTAGCATAACTCCTGTGGTGCCAACAGAGCTTTCCAAGCTGGGAATTTGACACAGTTGGTTTGGTGTAGCTGTACAGATGCTAATGGCATTTTTTGAAATATAAGTGATTCTGAAATACGACTAAAATGCTTGTTTAAAATCACATGCTGGCAAAGGCATAACTGACACGAAACTTTGCTATATTATCACTATGACCCTGCTGGTGTAATTGAGAACAGAATTTTGCACCGCAGCAATAACAGCATCCAACTTTCTTTCCTCAAATGCTCACGTTTTAACTGTAATTTACCAACAGGTTATTAAACTGACGGAGAAGTGAAACTGGTGCTTCCTGAAATTTTCAGATGAAGGGTCATGCTGGGAATACCCTTCTGAAATGAAAGAGTTGGTATCTCTGCCAAAAGGAAAGGAGTAGCTCCGTGTTGCAGGGACCAGGCTTAACTGCCTGAGGCGACTCCCACCTGTCCCAGACAGCCCTGGCCAAGGCACAGTGTATTTGTTGCTCTGGCTCTTAGGATTGCCTTGCAAGGAATAAATATGTCTGAGAGAAAATGGAGTTTGGTCAGTCACTTTAGATTTTGCTGCCTCAGAGAGCGTCTTCAGTTATTTACTTCACTGCTTCACAAAAACCTGAAGACAAAATTTATCAGTGATACCAAGAAGAAGTTGGAAGAAGAGAAGGGAGAGATTATGAGAGCCCTTTTAATACAAAGAACTGTACTATAGGTTGAGCAGATTATTTTATCTTTGGCTCCTCTGACAGATCCCCTGTTACATAAGTGTTCTGCTTTTTCACGCTAGGTATTGCCTAAATGTCAGTCAGAGCAATTTCCTGAAATAGGAACACTGCATTTATTTTATCTGAGGCTTTAAGTATTTTCCATTTCAGAATAATAAATATGTAAGATATAGGATCTCTTCTATGTAAGTGCTACTTTCTGGTAACGCACAGAAGCATGTTTAGATCTACTAAAAAATTCGTAGCCATGATTTTAAGAGTAAAGCTTTGATTTTTGCCCTGATGGTACTACAGCAAGTTTTCATCTCTAAAGAAACTCAGTGAAGATGTTGATTCATTTGGAAAGGAGTGAAATGTCATATTTTTAATTACATCTTTTAATTTTCCAAGCTCCTCCCAGAGAATTGACAGAAGAAGAAAAACAGCAAGTTCTCCATTCAGAAGAATTCCTGATATTTTTTGACCGGACAATACGTGTAATTGAGCGAGCTTTGGCTGAAGATTCAGACATATTCTTTGACTACAGTGGCAGAGATGTAGAAGAGAAAGATGGGTCAGTTTTGATTTTGCTTACTTTTGTATAATAAGCTTATATAAAGAATACCAATGCCCGGAAGCACTAATTTTGAAACTAAACTAAATACTTATATAGTTAAGAAAGGATTAAAACCTCCCCTTGAAGTCTTGGGTCAGTTTATTAGTCTAAATTACTTTGTAAAAGAGTTTCATATTTTATTGCTGGTTTTGTTTTTGTTTTTTTTTCCTTTAAAGTATTACTCAGATTGTTGTTGGTCTTTTTCAGCTTTTGGATGAGAGAATCATTGAATAATTGAAACATAGAAATGCACACATGGATATGTAGATGTGCATGAGTACTTTAAGAGGCATACATCTGTATGCTTTAATCCTGGTATTTCTGCAGATACTGCTGCCTCAGTAACAGATTGCACTGTGCTGTGCACTGTGCGGGTGAAAATCACAGTCTCCCAAAGTGTCTGCAGTCTAAACACGTAAGACAGAAGGTGACACATTGCATGTTCAGCAATGGATAAGGAGTGCAAGAAGCAACACTTGCTAATGTGACAGGAAGTATTTAGGTTTCAGCAGCTGTGTATCCACTGAAGCCTCCTGGCAAATCAGGAGATGTGCTGTGATGAAGTTATAGGAGGCTGCTCCAGAGCATCGCCCCATGACAACTGAATGCAGTGGTGTGACAGTGGTGCACCAGCACTGAGCTTCGGCCAGTCACAGTTGTGCCAGAAGGCATCTGCCATCTCCATGACTGGGAGGAGATACTGTAACTTGAAGATTTTGGGAGCCAAAAGAAGAGAGATTTGGTTGTAGCTTGGACATGAAGGTTCAGAAAAGGAGATGTTGAATGCCAGGATTAGACTTGGTCCTGAGAGACAAAGGTGGTAGGGGTGTCCCAAAAGAGCCAAGTAGAGAAGGCAGGAAGGCAGTGGAAATTAAGAAATCTGGTTGGGTGAAATATATATAAAATTTGTTCCATTGTGCAAAGTCATTACTCCTTCAAGACTGTTGGTGAAAGCAATTAACTCAAGGTGGCAAACTGTTCCAGAGTTCTGAGAAAAAAGTAGTTGGAAACTTCTGCACTGATTTTAAGAGCATTTGAAGTCTGTTACTTCAAGAAATGTCCCTTTGTTTGAATTCACAGAGATGTTCAAGCAGGAGCCAACCTTTCTTTTAACCGTCAGTTCTACGATGAGCACTGGTCAAAGCATCGTGTTGTCACCTGTATGGATTGGTCTCTGCAGGTAAGATGTGAAGCTGGAAGATATGCTTCTGTATGACTTCCAACTTCTCCCTAAAAAAATACAGCCAGCGTCATTTTTACAGAATGAGTAAATGTGTGTTTCTCCATTATGAAGATTAGCAGACACCAGTGAATTTGTCAATTTTTTTTTTTCTACATATGCTGCTTAATCTTCAAAGTCAGGATTTTCTATTAAAACTATAGGTTAATAAACCTACTACTCCCCTTTTTTTTCTCCCTCTCTAATCCTTCATCACATGGAATTCCTTTTAGGACAAAAGCATTAAAATTATATTAATGAAAAATAAAAAAATAATTAACATTGCATTTTAATGTGCAGTTATAAATAATAATACAGAATCATAGATTCTATATATTAAAATGAAAACAAGAATACAAATTTATTTTTTTTTTATTTTTTATTTTTTTAATGTACTAAAACTCAAAGTGTAAAAGTGTCTGAGCAATTTGAAAAGATCAAAAAGTGGTCTTTCTGAAAATTTTGGGTCCTTCTTCAAGTTATGAAAGAGGAGACTGCAGCTGCCCAGGGTGCATACTAAAGTAATGTGCCTGGAAGCTATCCAAGATATGTGCACCGCAAAGCACTGTCATGTTGCAAGTTAAAACTGACTGGAGAGCTGCTTCAGCTTCCCCAAACCAATACAGCCACATCAGCAGGGCAAAGAAACCAGATTAATTAGTTACTCTGTTGGAGAGCTGGGATTAGTATGCACACATCATCACAGGTCCTGTCAAAGTTTTTGGTCCCAGTTTCACTCCAGCTGCCCTCATCCTCTATGCTTCAGCTCCTTTTAGCCTGATCCTAAGTGTCAGCCTGGAGTGGAGAAAAGCAGCTGGTTTTCTTGGGGAGGGAACCAGGGAGTCTCTGCTCCAAGGTCCATGGTACAGATATAATAAAATTGCTCCAGGAGGACATAGACTTGTTCCTGTGGTGTGTTTTTACTGGGGAGAGGATAAGTAGTTCTTGTATCCAACCCTATTGCCTCCCCCTCGAAATGGCCACAGGGCTGCTTCCATCACTCTGGGTGCTTCTCCGGGAGGGTGGCACAAGCTGCACGAAGGAGGCCGTGCACACCTGACTGGGGCTGGGGCTATGCTCACAGCAGCCCACTGCAACCTGCTCCGTGTGTGCAAAGGCTGCTTGTGACACCCACCTCATGCCCTGTGTGCAAAATGATTTATCCCTTTGCTATTGTACTGTCAGCTTTGATATTGTAATGTCAGCTTAAGAGCAGGTACGCACTGGTGTGATGTGGGTGGCCTATAAGCACATATGGATTTCCACAGAAATCAAATATAAGCCTGAGGAAACACTTATCTTAGGTTGTTCACTTGTTCAGGGGCTGGAAATTACATGGAATTCTTATCTGATATTTTCCTAACAGGCAGCTCTGACTGTATTCCCAGGGCAGCAAGAAAAAAAGCCGCCTCAGAAGAGCACTGCCAAATGTAATTGCTCAACCCCTGGGGCGCACAGACATGTTCTGCTTCCCACCTCTTTGTTCCAGGGTGGCCCCTCCTGCCTTCCCCTACATTAACTCCTCATGCTCAGCTCCCTGTCACCCTACAGGAGCTTCTGTGTGCCGAGGCTCTCCCACGCTGCCTGTGGCCTGGGAGGAGGCACCAGGCCTCGCTGACTTGCCCCGAGGTGTGCATTGCGGCTGGGGCTGGAGACAGCTGGAGACCTTTCACCTGACTACTAGCTCTGCTTCTGACACACACTGCAGGCCATGGTGGTGTCCAGTGTGCCAAAGGACAGCTCAAATAGTCATGGGAACTGCGGAATACATTGCTCAATGTTCTGTGATAGAAGTGTTGCTGCAAAACATCCTGGGGGTGAACAAAAGCTTAATCAAACAAAGGGACTTGATGCATTGATGAAACAAGTTATTCTGTTCCTAGTCACATGTAAAATACGGTCCCAAACGTGTGATCATTCATACCACCAGCTCCTTGATTCTCTTTGGAGCAAAGGGAAGATTGACTCAATCCTTCATCAAAGAACTGAGGGAAAAGCCCAGAAGAGTGAGTGTAAACAGAGCATGGGATCACCTTGCTTTGTCTGTGAGGAGGTAACAGCTTGCCCGAAGCCAGGAAAGCTACAGCCGCAGGGTTGTTGCTGTGTCCTCTTGACTCTCAGGCTGCAGCCCTGAATGCTTTTTCACACTGCAGCATTTCCATGGGGGAATTTCTTGGGACAGATGGATGCCCAGTGAGGACTGAACAGCTGTAAATGCAAGTTAGTGGAACAGTCTGATGGATTTATGGTGGTGCACTTGGTTCTATTCTTGCAGAATCAAAAAGCCTCTTCTTGGCACTGCTCATCTGGTTGTGACTCTGGTGTCTGTGCAAACCTGAAACTGTATTTCCAGACTGTTGCATAAACTTTGATTGCAAAACCTATGTATAGACCAGCAAGGCCTGAGTCAGTGTTTGTTTATGGCCAGATGCACTGTCAACCAGAACATGCTCACTAAACTCTCCAGAAGCATGAACAAACCCCATACTGGTACCCATGACTGTTCATGTCCTGTCTCCTACTGGTGAAGAGCTTGGCAATTCCGCCTGCTGAAGTAATTGCCCTTCAATAGCATGGGCTCAGCCGCTGGCCCAAATGGTACCTGATGGTAAAACTGAGACATGCTGGCAAAAGCCTTCTGCATGTGCTGCTTCCTTGGACCAGGGCCAATATGGGATAAGAAGGTTCAAAGGAGAAGATAAACTTGCTGTTCAGCAGTGGTTATAATCTCTGTCATGAGAGAGAAAAGAGAGATCTCAGAAGGCATTTGAGCAGAGGAAGGCAGGCTGGTGCAGCTGTGTCCCTAGAGACTGTGTGGGATCAAACCACCTTTGGATGTCTGAGTTCTGTAGGAGGAAGAAGAGGTAGTTGCTCTGGTGCATGTTCTAAGTCTCATAGAAGAGGTTTGGGTACCCTTACAAGCAGTGCCACCAGCCAGGCTCTGGTGGAACATAGGTGTCCCCCCCCATCAGAGCCACCTTCTTCCAAAAAGGGGAAGAGGCAGCTGTAGTGGCCACATGCCGTTGTGGGTCCTTCCACCCATGGTTCCAGGATCTGACTTAGATCTCTTACATGGAATGATAGTTTGAATAGAACAATCATCAGCTCCATGATGTATTATCCATGGAAATGTACCCAAAGTGGGAAAGAAGGGTTGCTGATGACAAAAGTTACAGCTGTACGCATTATTTCTTCCAAATGGATTTTGAGATCAGAGGGCATCAAGCCACACTAGTAATGATAGAAAAGAGTGTTTGTAATTTTTAAAATGCCTGGTGTGGACCAAATTCATAGCTCCCAGCAGCATCGCTGGCAGTTCCTTTGTCCCGCTTCCTTTACATCTACCAGCTGTGCTCTTCCCCTATGAAGTGGTGAATGGTTTGGCAGGAACTTACCTGGGAAAGACAGTGACAATGACTTGCAATTATCATTGGGAAATTTTGAGGGAAAGCATTCCTAGTTTACAAGAGGAAGATGTGGGTCCAACAAATTGGGGTTGCTAGATCATTGGTCTGCCAGAATCTGTGTGTTCTTCTCCAGATGTGCCATAAGGTCCATTACCCTACCTGGACTATTTAGAGGGAAGGACAGGGTTTACAGAGGCACAGGGTGTCAGAAATACAGGAAATATATGATATTATGTATAGGTATGCATATATATATATATATATATATACATACAGGGCAAATACATATGTGTGTGGTGCATATCTACTTATATACCTCAGTGGATAATGCATGCACTAGAAAATATGAGTCTATTTCAATAGAGTGCTCATTGGAATAGTCTTACTGAGTCAGTGGAATTGGATGTCACCCTGATCTTTAGCAGATGACCTCACCGTCTTGCAAAAGTGAGCAAAATTTGTTTGCTATTTGAATCATTTGAAAGAGCTTTCAAGTTGTTTCTATGTATAAGTGAATAGGAAGAGTGCATGCTGAAATTAGAAGGAATAGTTTTCTGAGATATTGAGGAATTGTTAGTTCCAGAATAAGTGCTATCCTCACACTGATTTTACCATCAAAATCAATTAAGGCGATGATTCTGAAGAAATGGTTAAGAAAATACATTACAATTGCTCAAACTTTCAGATTTTTCCTTTTAACTGTATTCCTTGCTTTACTTCCCTTTATGAATATCCTGTTAGTTGTCTTTTCTGAGAATTATATGCAGAAAATAACATGCAGTATGTGAGAATAACCAATACAGAGCAAGGAGCAGGGGTTTTAAGGACATCAGGGACAAGTAAAATGTAAAACCAAAATGTAGCTAAATACTGTGGTTGAACTAGCATGTATTATAATTAAAGCCAGATATTCCATATGTAGAGTGAGATTATTTCTCTCTCATCTGATTTCGCATGCCTTCTTCATCATCCAGATTATTTCAATCTCTCTCTCTTTTTTTTTCCTAGTACCCTGAGTTGATGGTTGCATCTTATAACAATAATGAAGATGCTCCACATGAGCCTGATGGGGTAGCCCTGGTATGGAACATGAAGTTCAAGAAAACCACACCAGAATATGTTTTCCATTGTCAGGTAAGACAGAGGAAGCCATTAATTTCATGGTAGACAAAACAGAGTTTACTACACGGTGCATCTGCTCAGTGTTTATATGAAGAAGTTGAGGTTAAAAATAAGCGTTTTTGGAAAAAGTACAAGCAGCAGTCCAGTGTTTTGAGAAGGAATCCAGCCTTCTTGAACAGTACTGCAAGCTTGTCAGGGACTGCGTGTCATTCTTTGTCTATTTAAAACAGTTCCTACGAGATTTAGTTTATAAAGCCCTTGCACTTATGAAGTAACTGTGGTGTACCACTTCCTCATCCAAACAGCAACATATGCTTTCCCACCCACGTTAGCTTCCTCGCATCCTTTGCACTCCAAGCTGCCTACCCTTGCCTTGGCTCTGCTCAGTATCATGTTCTGCCTTTAAAATTCTTAAGTACGCTGTGCATTTGTGGGCATGCGTCTTACAGCTTGATAAAAACTTCCTTGATTACAAGGATTACTCCACCAATTCCCATTTGATGGTCCCTTATGCTAGGTAACCAGTATTTCACTTCACTCAGTGCTACTTTACGACCACGCTATTTTGGAAGTCTATGAGCAATTCAAAAATAGCTGGATGTTTTATTTCCATAGGTCTATTTACTCTTCTTTTCCCACTGCTTTTCTGTGTGAAGTGGCACAGCCTCATATTGACAGAAATGTCAATTGACATTGGCTCTCTCTCCATCAAACTGTCCAAATTGTGGAACAGGACTTGGGCCAAATTTCCAACCTCTTTATTAATATCCTTTTGTGGTAATTAAATACAGGACAGTGGTGTTCAGAAAGCCATATGGAAAAGTTTCAGCAAGTAAAACTTAACAATCAGAGATTAGTAAAATGCAGATTATTCTGCGGTAAAAATTGTTTTTCTTGGAAGGATATGTATTACCTGGCTAATTGTATAAGCTAAGTGTCATTTTACATTCAAGGACCAAACATCTTTTTGAACTAAGTTTCTGTTTGGACTTGGGTACATTATCAGATGTAACATAGTGGGAGGGAGTTGCTGGAATTGAAGTTAGTGCTTCAACCCGATTAAGTAACCTTTAATTCTGGGCATGTTTTTCTAATTTGCTATACTGAAAAACAACTTCACAAGGAGTCTAGGCCTGCTCAGAAAATATGCCATATAGATTTATATATATGTATTTGTATGTGTGTGTGTGTATTACCTTTGAAATGAGAACTTGCATTTTTCTGGATATCATATTCAGCAAACTGATGTGTTCTTTCAGAATGCTTAAGATCTTAGCTTAGATCCTGTGCTCAAATTCTTCTAGGATGTACAGGCAGCTTGATGTTTTAAACAAAATATTCAAGAGAAGAGACTGCCTATTACAGTTTTGGGAAGAATAATCTTTGAACTAGGCTGATTTTGTGAGTTAATTGCTAGATTCAGAGTAGACCTACTGAGTGCACAAAGGAGAGATTGATTAGAGGCATAACAATGGTCTGTTAGTTAAAAAATGTGTCTAGTTTTAAAAGTCAGTACTCTTAAACAAGGGGAGGTATGACTCAATAAATTGAAAGCATTGAGACAGGCTATATTTTCCATTAGAAAAACATACGTAGGCAAAGTAATTGCTGAAGATTTGTCCTGGGTGGGCTTCTGTCTAATTCCCCCATTAAGTTGCTTGTTTCACTTTTTAGTACGGGAGCCTTAAAGCCTGTATATTTTGAGAAACACATGTGGTACTATGCTTTCACATACATCCTGGATTAATCATATTTCAGTGAAATTAAATCAGTTCTTGTATTTGTGGAAAATATTTATTTTCTTGGTTAAACTGTCCACAGATAATTTGCATTATGCATTTGTTAGGAGTTGGAATCATGTTCGAATCACCATTATTAGGCTTCTGATATGTGGCATATCCTCTGCATCTCACATTGGACAAGGAGACCCACATTATATAAAGAGGGAAGCAAAAAGTATGAGACTTGTTTCTTGTACAGAGTTTGAGGCCTTGTGCTAACTGATTGAGATGGAATATGAGAAAAATATTTTCTTACCTCAAAGTCTGAAATTCAGTTATTCAGTTAGTGTAAACCTACTGTATTATTAGTTAGCCCCATAACATTTATATTACTATTTTGCAAAAGAAACATTCCCTGATTCAGTCATTTATCTAGGTCTTCTGTGAGACATGCTCAATTTTTCTTCTTATAAGGCAACACATGGCCTTATAACAGTCCATCCCTGTGGCTAGAGATGAACACACCTTGGGTTAGCAAGATATGACAAACATGCATCACTTTGAACTTATTTTCCCAGTAGATCTCTATTTACTTTTCCAAAGAGTTTCAATTGAAACGTGGTCTTGATACACACTGTGTGATTGTGACTAATCTTTTGCCTTCCAGTGTTTGAACTCAGAGTGAGATACAAACACGTAGAAACTCATTTCAGATGTGACAGTAGAGGAACTCCTGCAGGACCCTTCTTTGAAGCCATAGACGTCAATGGTTTATGAAGCCATTTCTCGACGAGAAATTCCACCTCAGGTGTTCTGGTGGCATCAGTAGACATAGATATGCGAAACATCCCTGGACAGTTAAAGAGTTGTTTGAACTTCAATAGGTAGAACTTTCAATAATTTGACTTCTTTTGCACATTTAGTGAATTTCTGAAACTAAGTACCATGGGTTTTTTTGCCTTTCCTGGCAAAATTTAAATGAAATGATTGCCAAGGAATTTCTTCGCTTTCTTCAACTTTTCCTGACTTTTTTGTAATCTTATGTAGAATCACAGAAATTGTCACAGTCTGACCAAAGGGCAGTCTTTCCCAGTGCCTTTGTCAAAAGTTGCCAGAAGCTGTGGGCTTCAATTGAAGTTATCTGTCAGTCATGGCAGGCAGTGATGCCAGAATCTACTGGTGATGAACTTTTTTTTCTAACTCCACTCGGAAGAGCATTTGATTTCTGTCCTCAAATGTAAGGGATGATGTATTCGCTTAATGTCTATCCCAGCTGCTGTCACAAATTATGTTACTGTTAAGAAATTCTTGCATGATTTAATCTCACATTAGGTTGTTGGCTCATTAATACAGCGTAGGTGGGTAGAAAATTTCAAATCTCTACAGTATGCTGTGCTACAAGTACTGGGTTCAGTTTTAGTTAATATGTATCAAGGGATATATGGGACTTGTTTGTCCTACTCACTACTTCATGTGAATTGTCATATAAAATCCTATCAAATCCTTTCTACACAAAGCAATACTACTGGTTTCTACTTTTTCCTCCTGTGGAATACTTCTTTTCTTCTACTCATTTTGTTACTGCCCTTGTTTAGATTTTTGTATTTCTCTTTTACCCAGTGATGTGCTGCCAGTATTTTAGCTGGGAGTCCCATGAATTTTTTCCTCTATAGCTCATCATACATCTCTTTACCACAAGACTAGAAATGGGAAAGCAAGGAAGAGTGAGGGATTGGCACTTTGTTCATTTGTTTTCCTATGCAAGCAAAAAATATTGTCTCAGAAGCATAATCAAAGTGGAAGGGTGATATCATTTGCCAAAGGAATGAATGTCCAATGCTTTCCTTGGGTACTGAGGAATAAATTGAGCATATCTTTAATACTGTAGCGTACAGACTGGGAATTTCCTTGTAGGGAAAAGTCAGGAATGTCCTCTTCCCCCATGCTGGAGCATCACAAACTCTTGGTGTAATGCAGTGCATTCCAAAGGCAAAAACCAAGACTTTCTGAAGTACTTTATGAGGCCCCGTGAATGAATCAGCCCTGATTGGGTTGGTTTGGCAGTATCCAGAGAGGGAATGACTTCCAGCAAAGACATGGAAATCACATTGACTCTCCCCCAGTGTGGTGAGAGAATTTTAAGCAGTAGTTTATACTGTTTCTCTCAGCTACTGTTAGTGTGCGTTTAGATGGGGGTGAGAAAAATGAAAATAGTATGGCGGAGTTATTGATGATATGATATTGAGCTCAACATGAGCTCAATCCTATACTGATTTATGCTGTGCATGAGGCTGGCTTTGGATGTGATCATTTCTGTACTATTGATAAGTGGAGGAGCATCGTATTATTTCTCAGTCTTACTCTCTTAGACAATGCTTATATGTCTCTTATATGTCTTTTCTCTGAACAACAACAAGAAAAAAATCTACTTTACACTGCATTAATTATGAGGATTACCTGTAGTAAATTGCTCAGTTTTTATATAGTACAGTCATCTTTGCCCATAGCGTTGCTCATGTTTCCAGGTAGGCTGATTTAAGCTTCCTAAGCCAAAGTGACCTAAAGAAGTATCTGAAATTTTGCATCAGCATCTCTGATGGAGTAAGGTAAATGAAAACTCCAATTGTCTTTGTTCTAAACAGGCTACCTGAAGTCTGATCTTTTGTACCCTCCCTCTTAGCAGAGACTATAAGCATATGTACAGTACTGCTTTTATACCAGATTCTCTAGCTTTTAGATTAGAGCTGATCTGCAGGGATGGAAGACAAAAAGGAAAGAAATAATCAGTGTCTAGGGGACTTGAGGATGCTACAAAATATTTCCTTTCTTGTGGAGCTGAAGTGAGGTTATTGAATTTGGCTGAGGTATCAGGATGTGATCTTCAAACATCTGTTACTTCATGAAAGGAAAGGTAGCTATAGATGCTAGTGTTGTGCAAATAAACTGCTTTCAATCTTAGTCTCTGGTTTGGAAACTCTGCTTTGAGTTTGGAAGCTTTGATGAGTTCTGCTTTCTTACAACAACAGCACCAGCAGCAACAACAATAAAAAAACAACTACATTGATTTATTCTAGATTATTGGACGGTTGGACTAGATGATCTTGCAGGTCATTTCCAACCTTGCGATTCTATGATACTATGATTTCCTCATATATTAATTTCCTCTTTCAAAGTGTCCCAACAGGGCAGTGGAAAGTACAAAGCTGACACTTAGAAGTAACTCCATTCAGTGTATTTTTAGGGAAGGAAGCATATGTGAAGTAACTTTTTCATTTGAGGAAGCAGGAAGCATTTTTGAGTTCTACGAAGAAATCAGATCAACTTTTAGCATAATCACAAAAAGATTTCAGCAGTATGTCTCTTTTAATAGCTGCAGCTATTTCTATCCTTTTCCTAAAATGCCATGCAGTCAGATTTGCTTGGTTGGTTCCATCTCACTGCTAAGCTGTCAGGATTTTTATTATTTTTTTTTAAATTTTGTGGGATATGGGGCTTGTGTTTTCTATTTTAATTTCAAGAAAAGTTGTCCTTGCTTGGAAAATATTGGTGGATTGGGTACAGAAATCAGCCACTCAGCCGCACCACAAAATGTTTCATTTTCCCCTATCTTTTTTGTAGTGGCTTCTATACGCTGTCATTAAGTTATGTGTTTGACCACTCTTCATTGCTTATGCTAGTGTGGTCTTTCCCTTTTAAACTGAATGGATGGAGTCAGAAATGCGTAGCTTAGAATTAGATGCACTGAGGTAAGTGAAGGGTTGTATTTAGTGGCAGATATTGGCCAGAGTTGCCTTTTTTTTTTCCTGATTTGGTTCCTTTGTTGTTGTCTGCTCTTTCAAAATCAACATAAAATCCTTCAGATGTCCTTTTTGCTCCAGCAGCCTGTCTTCTAAAGGTGCTGAGTGCCCAAATCCATGAGACTCATGTATGGAGAAAGCTGCAGTAAAAGCATGTATGACTAATATCCTCCTTTTCCTCTTGTCCTTGAGTTTCCGTCTCTCTGGAGGCCAAAACAGAGGTCAGTCCCTCCACAACTTTGAAGTAATAGAAGCATTTCAAAAAATTTAGTTGTTAAGAAAGTATACTTGGAAGACTTGAAAAAAATAAGCAATTTTTGGTGATAACTGGTGTTTTTTCCACATGGACTTCCTCATTTTGTTCCTGCTAAGTTTCACGTAGGATTTGATTCTTCAGAGACAAAAGAAATGATGGACCCCAAGCTCCTTTCAAGCTTTCCAGAGTTTTCTAAGTAAAATCAAGCAAGCCAAAGAAAACCAGCAGCATTTCCAGCCCCAGAGATGAGCTGCACAGTTCCTCAGTTTCTTATGACAGAGGACATATGTGGTCTGTCCTTAAAATGCTTCAAATCTCAAAGACATATGTCTCTGAGAAGGCTGCAAATGTCTCTCTCCAAAAAAGGTCTACAGAAGAGAGCTAGGTTTGTTGAACTATCACTGAAATTTGGTGCACATCAGGAGAATGAGAAATAAAAGAGAGGTTCAGACTCCACTTAAGGAAAAACTTTTTTCTTTGTGAGGACAGTAAAGCATCGAAGCAAGCTGTCCAAAGAGGTTGTGCAGCCCCCACCATTGTCATTTCAAGACAGACTGGAAGAAGCCCTAAACAGCTTGATCTGATTTCACAGTTGTCCCTACTTTGAGCAGGAGGTTGGACTAGAGATCTCCTGAGGTCTTATATAACCAAATTATCTTGTGATCCTAAACATGAAGATCTCTGTTAAGTGGACCTCTGAATGTCTGGTTGTGAAGATGTTGGGACAGCTCTCATACTGGAAATGCTTTGAGGCCCAAGGACCCAAATTTGTTGGAGAATTTCTGTAATACATATCAAAACAATGAAAAATGGAATCAGACTTTTTCATAAACCTAAAGATTGTTTTGTTTTCATTCCTGTTTCTTTCCTCTGTGCACCACTCGTAGGATGATCTTTCTAGAGCTGAGTAGAGCTCTTCTTTGCCTGTTCTGCAGAATATTGTGTTGGTACTACACTTATGTTTCACTCATGTAGTCATTTGCACACTGTAATAATCCATGGAGATGCAAAGGTGCACAGTTTTGCATTTAAATTTGGGGGAATTTCTAACTGCTACTAGGGAAGACCAGTTTCAAATACGGCTTGTGATAGAAGGATTCATTTATTCTTGTTCTTATTTTAAAACTTTTTTTTTTCCCACTGTCCTGTCTTGTTTGTCCAGATTGGAACACAGAAACACAGCACATGGTTTGTGCTGTGAGGATTTCAGTAAACAAGAGCCCATGTCTTTCCTCTTAGGCTTTGTTTTTAGACTCTTCCTCCTGCCCTCAGCTGATTGGAGTTTGCGCCACTTCTAGCCTTTGGTGATTAAAAATAACTATTGTTTGGCCTAAGATTACTGCTCCAGTACTTGTGGAGAGATTGTGTATGAGTCAGTAGAAGTTATGCCCACGCATCCAGAAGATGAATGTAGTCTTTGGAAAATGCTTTTCACGCTTCTAGGTGAGAGGAGAGAGCTGTCTTCAGCAGTGATGTAGAGGGGACAAAGGACCAAATAGACAAGAGACAGTTTCTTGGATGCTACTGAGCTAGAGTCATCACTGGAGGAGGACAAATAAAGGCACTGGGAATGTGTAAATGTACCTTCTGGTTTGGGTGCCACAGTGTCTTATCCAGTCCTGAGATCACCAGTAACAAATGCCCCATCCTACTTTATTGCTAAAGTGCCACAGCTGCTAATGTGGTTGCTAGCATCTGCAGCTCAAGAAAAAGTATGCCGCGTTTTCCACATAGCCTTTTAATTCAAATCTCTCCTGAAACTGACTTTATTTTCACACAAAACCAAATCATGATATTTTTCATAGTAAGGGTGAGGAGAAGTTAACCATCAGTGTTTAGACAGAAGGGATGCAAACTGGATGCATGGAGTTGTGTACATTCCCTGAAATTCACCTTTATCTTTCCTACCACTTAGCAAAGCTGTATTTTTTTCCATGATAACTTTGATCTATTGTTATCTTGTACATAACCCTGAAAAGCAACACTCCCATCATAACCAAGGTGTACATTATAACAGCATAATTGTATGCCATACCCCATCGATCGGTGAAATGACTGCTCATACAAAAGGTGGGTGCAATTTCCCGATTAGTAATTAACATTCTGAGAACACCTGAGAACTGTTTATACATAGAATGTCTGCTAGCTACAGAATGTTCCCGTGCTTAGCAGAATCCTTACCACAGATTATCTTCCTCATTTGAAACTAAGATTTTAGTTATGAATCAAAGAATTAGGAAATTACACTTTTTTTTAATAGAAGATTTTAGGCAGTTCCTGCTTCTCAGGTTTTTTTGGAGAGAATAGAGTGTCATACGATTAAATTATATGCTGTCACTACTAGCTATAGCATTATGCTTTTGGTATATTTTAAAACAGTGATTTGTAATGTATCTGTACTTAAATATGCTGTTTCTTTTCTTGGAGTTCATGCATTCTTCCTTTGAGACCAAATATAAAGAACATGCTGACCATTCTTTATACGACAGGTGCAGATTTTTTGTATGTGTGATATGCAGGCTCTTGTTCATCACTGGTGAAAATGCATAGCTAATGGTGGTGACTGTGTTGAAAAATAGCGGTTTGTGGCTGAGTTTTTGCTCTATCAAACAGTGTTATAGTGCTCATGGAATCTGTTGTCGTTTCCATGGAAACAAATAGGAGGCATTACTTTTGGAGTGACCTGTGCACCTTTCTGAATTACTGGTATGTAATATGCAATGTTCAATTTGCAGAAAACCTAACCTTTGGATTTGCAGTTAGACGTGCAGTATTTTTAAACTTCAGCTAGCTAAGGAAGAAAAAAAAATAGTCAAAAACTGTGTTTCATAAGAGAAAATTGTAGTGATATAGATGATTTGCCAAAACCTCAAGCAATGACAAAATCCACAGTGTCCTGAAAGAGATGCCTTTGCAAAACCATGCCTTTGCAGATGGCTTAGATTACGATACTTCTAAACACATTGCATTATTCATCCCACTTAAAATTTTGTGAAACTCTGTTGATAAAAAGTGCAAATTTGTCTTACTATCCCAAAATCACAGGAAAAAAATATCACCAAATTCCTGCAATTGTTCCTGAAGGTTTTTTGTAGGCTAATAGCTGTTGACATGGTTACATCTTAACATGACCCTGCATAAAATATTTTAAGAAAAAGAGAGGAAGGAAGGGAAAAAAAAAACCCATAATTTTCCTTTGTCGATGTGAGCATTACATTTTAAAGTTTTTCTCATATATCTGAAACTCCCAGCATTAAAAGGGTTTGGAGTGCAGAAGAAAGGTAGGAACAGATGGGAAATCAGTAAGTCATAGGGATCCTTCCACATCATTTTTTTCATAAAGGATATAAAATAACATGCAATTCCCTGTTGACACTGAAAATGATAGATAAACAGCCATAGGCATGGCTTTTCTGTTTCAGTTCTGCAACAGTTCACAGTGCAAGCTACTTGCAATGGAGAGTACATTTGGTCCGAATTCAAGAAAATTATTTCACCTCATGATTTTTGTCTCTGTGGGAGCTCTGTGTGAGGAGTGAAGCCTCTTTCTCTGTTACCTGGCACAAAATATAAAGCAGTTACTCTTTTAAAGTGTTGTAAAAGGCCCCACAAACCAATGAATCCATCATTTCAGCCTGGGATTTGACTGTCCTCTGCCTTAGGTCTAAAATCAAGCTTTCCGCCCTCTGCCCCCACGGCTGGGTGACTGACAAGTAGCTCTCTGAAAAGAACTTTTGTATTCAGGCAACACTGATTTAATGATGATTAACACTCCATGCTTCCCACAAAGGGAAAGTAAAAGCACGTGCTTACTGCCTGAGATATTGATATTATCCTTGAAAGACTTTTCATGTGGAGTAGAGAGTCTTCTGGAAACCAGCAAAAATGGCAGTCTCTGTCAGCCCCCATAACAATTCTTCTTATATAAACACTACTCTGTATAATGATGCTATATTTGCTTTCGCTATAATGATTATAAAAAGTGAACCTTTTTTAGTAACAAGTGCCTGTGTGAAGTAATTTTTGTGATTTACTATATGTTTCAGCCAGATAGCAGGACCTTGCTTGTGAGCAAAGTGGAATGTGAAATTTCAGGAAACTAAAGTTTGTTTGGAGAAAGTGGTATTACAAATAGGGCGCGTAATGGGAAGTAGTCTTTTATTTCTGCCTGATCTTAGCTGCTTCCTAATGCTCTATGACTGCGAGCCATACTCATATCAGAATCAGTACAGTAATATACCATATGAGATAGGAAGAGTGCAAAAGCAACTGTTCTTGAATTGATTCTTAAATACAGGCTTGCCTATGGTTCTGCATTTCTACTAGATAGCTGTTTATCTGTGCCTCTCCATCTCTCAATCCTCGTATCTATGTGCAATGTTTAATTAATTTTCAATTATTTCCAATTATGTAGTGACACTACTTATAAATGATACAGAAGTGAAAGTGATGGATTTGGGCAAACATAATAGCCTGTCAGTCTTCACTAGAAGCTACAATTAAGTCACAAAGATAAGAAGAGATTACTGTAATTATTTTGACAGTGAACTGATAGAAGTTTGCCCAAGTGACACAGACTACAGAGTACAAAATGCCAATTTCTTAGGAACAAGTAGTATAAGATATACCGTTGTCCCTTTGCTCCCTTACTACTTCCTGCTGAAGTTACCTCATAGTTTTATCCTGGGGAAAAAAAAAATCAAGTGACCTATCTCCAGGGTCAGGCAAAGCTCTACTCAGTCAAAGACTTGTAGTATCCTTAATAAGTAAGAAGGGTCCAGTAAACAGAGATTTGTTCAGTTTTGAGCAAGAGAGCCATGGGCACACTGGAGCAAGTCCAGTAGATGGCTATTAAGAAGATGAAGGGACAGGAGCATCTCTGATGTGAGGACAGGCTGAGAGACCTGGGGTTGTTCAGCCTGGGGAAAGGAAGGCTTGGGGGAATCTTCTTAATTTGTCTGTCTGTTGGGGGAGTAAAGAGGATGGCTATTCTCAGTGGTACCCAGTGACAGAACAAGAGACAGGAGGCACAAATCAAAATAAAGGAAATTGTGTTAAGAAAAATTCCTTTACTGAATGTGAGGGCCTCCTTCTTTCCTCCTGAAGGGAGGTCAGTAGCTCTCTGAAGTCCTTAATCAAGAAAGGCTGTTAAGGAAAGCACTTACCAATTTGCTTGGCTATGAGTGGACTCTTGAGTCACTGAAGTCACGAGATATTTGTTGTCCACAATTAATTTTATGAATAACATCCTTCTGATACCAGATGGACTTAAACAAACTTATTTCTTCAGCTGGGGCCCTGAAGTTTTCTTGGTCGGCTATGTTCAACCTTCTGACTGTGCTCATGGCCTTTGTTGAGGGTGGGAGGGCAGTCGGACTGAGTGCTACTCTTGAGATTAATTTGCAACTCTCTTAAAAGCAGCTGTGACTATGATGCCCAGCTTCACAGGCTGAGTTGTAGATAATTGTTCTTGCAGCACTTGTGCTAGCTTCTAATTCATCTTGGGCTGTGCGTAGTTTGATTGATCGAATGCGTGGTTTGGGGAACTGCTGCCATAGAAACACCAAGTTGACATCACAGCTCAAGAACAACTCATGTTTCTATTCCTGTTCTCTGTGGCTGGAATTTGCTGTCTCTGCATGCTCTGTAAAGCCCAACTCTGGTATTTCTAGAACTTGCCATCAAGCGATCATTTGTTTTGCTTTCTCTGTGAGGAAGAGAGTCCAGAATAAGTTAAGGTATGATGTGACAGACATCAATAGATGTTTTCTTTGCTACAGTTGTATGAGAGGTCAGTGACTTAAGATGCAGTCTAGTCCCCTGGAAGATGGGTGGGTATCTTTCCATTTTGTATCATTTTTTCTTTTAATAAAAATTACAGTAGGCCAGATGTTGGAAGATGTTTGAAGTGTCTTTATCCATTCTGGTAGGTACACATAGGGGATGGACTTGAATAAGTTATACGAGCAAGTGTTCCTCAGGCAAAACAATGCCAACATAGGGCTGAACCTAACCTACTTAAGCCATCCATGCCACTGAGATTAAGACAAAGCACAGGAATAGATGACACTTATCCAGTGACACCTAATTTTTAGCTAGTGGAATTTCTAGAAATGGGCATTCTGGTACACGCATGTCTGCAGGACAACAGGATGCCAGGCAAACTATGTCCATGTGCTCATCAAGCCTTCTCTTTCATTTTGTAGTATTGAAAATACTGTCCGACTGCAAAGCCTCTGGAATGCAAAGGGCTATGATGATGAATATTGACCAAAACATGCTGAACTGAACTCTTTCTTTTTTTCTTTTTTTACAATGGACTCTTTTTTTCTTTTTTCTTTTATTTTTTTTTGCTTCTTTTTTTTAATCATCTCTATTCCGCCATCCGCACGCATGAATAATAATGCATGGAAATATAAACCATCCTTTAAAGCTATGCAGATGGAGATGGCTTTTGAAAACTTGTCCTATACTAAATACACTGCCTTTTTCAGAACCTTCTGGCACTGAATGTTGCAATTGTTGCCCTGCTTGCCAAAAGAAGTTCTAAAGAGAATGAAAAAGGATCTGGGAAGTATTTGTTTTCTTTCCTTATTATATTATCAGCATGTACTTACAGTAGATTTAATATATACACAGCATGCTGTACATAGGATATAGTTTTCAAGGCAATGCATAGCATTAGGAGTATTTGCTGCAGTAGTTGCTGGTGCTGTAATAGAACTATCTATAACATTCTGCAAAAATCATGTCCTTAAGCATGTTTGACTCTGGGGGGAATGGAGAATTAAGCATTTCAATGGAGTTGAAAATGAAACGTGTAATATTTTGTTTCTCAGTTACTGTCCCTTTATGGATTACTGCAGACAGTTCATTATAACTTGTTTTACTGATTTTCTGAACCCAGATGAAATCTGAAGCCAACTAAACTAACATGCGGATTTCATTGACACATCCATGGGAGGGTGGTCACAATAGAGAAAGGTGGAATTTGTGGTTTGATTGTGATTCTTCATTTAGGGCAGCTATCTGTGTTAAACAGTCCTTTAGACATAGAATCATAGAATCACTGATGTTACAAAAGACTTCTAGGATCATCCAGTCCAACTGTCCATGTACCACCAATATTCCCCACTAAATCATGTCCCCCAGTGCAACAACTACTCGCTTCTTGAACACCTCCAGGGATGGTGACTCCACCACCTCTCTGGGCAGCCTGTTCTAGTGTCTGAATAATATTCAGCATCTAGTTCTTTACTGATAAAAGAGGACTGGCAATTGCAATTGATCTTACTTCCCGCTGAAAGGAAAACCAACAGGGTTTGCCAGGATACTTTGCACCATGTAAGTACCTTCATCTCACCAACAATCTGGTAAGCGGATGGACACATTTTGTGTCCGAAATGCTTTATCAAACAAAAGTCAAAGTGAGTAACAATACATGTATGCAGAACATTAAGGAGTTTTCATTGCTATAAAATTATTCAAGCTGCAATTCAGCAAAGATTTTATTTTTAAAATCTCCTGGGATTTCCCACGGTATGAAAATTTCTGTTCTGTTTGTCTCAGGTACGTGATTACTTATTTCTAAAGAATTTCTCATAGTGGATGGGAAAATTCTGCTACCAGTCCCATATTTTCAGAAATTGAACATTCTTTAGATCTACTTTAGATCTACTTCTTATCAAGTGGCATTTCAGACCTGCGTACCAAGAAAATTATTTCACGTAATATTATCATATGGTAGATTCTAGAGACCTTAGCTAGGTTGGGATGACTCTGAAATAAATTTGTTAGAAACTCTTCCTAACAAAGCAATCACAGACTTTTCACTTAAGGCTTGCGAATAATTTCATCAAAATAATTAAGCGTCAAAATATCATGATCTAAGTGAAACAGAAGTGATTTCTTCTCCATTTAATGTGCAGGCATACAGATGTTAAGGATTTGACCCAGCAATTTGATAAGCAGAAATGTTCTAGTCAGAGAAAACACACAGATTTGGATACTTAGCGTGTAAGCTGTTGGATAGAAAGAAAACTTGATTTTGATGTGCTCTTGTTATGAAATTGCTCGTCATTTCTCCTGGGTTTAATTCTTTCATCCTCGGTCTAATGAAGTATGATATTCTGCAAGGACTGTGTTCTCAGGCTTTCATGTCTGTAGTAATTCAGGATTTCCAAACTGATCTGTGCTTACAGTCACGGATAAATACAGGCAGAATCTCCTGATATCACACTTGAGAAGCGTCATACTCATCTACATTTTCAGTACAGCAAAGAGTTTTGCTGCTTTTCTGAGTCATCACAAAACCACTGAATGAATAGTGTTAGCAAATACACTTTCCAAAAGAGCTGAAGGAGAGTTTCCCTTTTGGCAAGGAAGCTTGTGGACTTTCTTCTAATTATTTTATTCTTGTAGTGGCACAGACTGAACTTGCAGTTACAGAGATGAAAGTAAAAGGTTCAGCTTTCTGCACTGCGCTAAGGCAAGCATGACGCTGGATGCTGCCTTCCTGCAGACTTGAGCAGAGTGCTCTTACTCTGCTGCAATGCTGAGATGTCATCACTGAGGTTAGATGTCAGACTTACCTACCCTGTAAACTCAACTAAGAAGGAGCTGTGTTTCCTGACGTACACTTTTCCTTCTTTTTAAGGACTTAGTACTTTTTCAATAAAAATAAATTCAATTTGTGGCTACATTTCAGCTCCATTGGTTTGATGGCATAAGTGGAGCAATACCAGCTTTGGATTTAGAGCAGTCGTGTGGCTGCGTCTCTCTCTGAAGCTTTCATGTGGTCGGGTGAGACATTCTTAGAATCCCCAAACATTTTTGAAGATCCTAAGCTGGAGACATTCACAATTCTTCCCTCCCTTTCTACCATTAATCCTTCATGTTTTAACAAGCACTGAAGTTAATACAGCCTACACTCTTTCCTGTCACACTGGGCCCCCCTCCCTCCTTTCTTTCCCTTGAATAAAGCAATCTGTTCTTTCCAGTCCATACTCTTGTAAATCAAAGGGATAGATGTCAACACACACCATAACCAAGTATAAACTTCCTTTTTTTAATTAAACAGGATTTTGGCATTTGGTTTCAAGAAGTGTTTCTTTGGTTTTATTTATTTATTTTTTAATATGTGAGGGATGTCAACTGCTTTTATTTTATTTTCAGTAGAAGCTGAATTTTGAATGGTACCATAGATAATCTCTTGCACAAAATCTTTCAGATGCTATTTTGTGGTTCAATAAGAAATAATAGGAAAATAATACCGAATGTCTTGTAGTTTAGGAGCTTTACAGTTTAGGGCTAACATTTTTGCTGTAAGTTTCCATACACGGAAATCATCTTCTAGGTACCATTTCAAACTTAATTGTGAAAAAAATGTATTTTTGTTGTTACGCTCTCTGCCATTTATTTACTATCTCATAACTATTAATTATACCTAGACATTTGTGTGAAACATAAATATCCAGAATTACATCTGCTAACGCTAACAACAAACAAGATGCTTGGAAGGAACATAGTCTCTATTCTCAGTGTACAAATCCATGTACCTTAGCAGCCAGGGCAAAGTCAACAAGTGGAACCAGTGTTCTGATCTGAAAACCTCTGCTTTTCCATGCTGATTCTCAGCCATTAATCTGACTTTATTTAGTATCTCTGTTCTCTTTCACATGTATTTGCTCAGCTAGAAAATATACACAGGAGTTTCCTGAGTGC
>JAOWBP010002978.1:17206949-17251350 GCA_028571105.1 Tragopan temminckii
GGCTGTGGATGCCCCATCCCTGGAGGCATTCAAGGCCAGGTTGGATGTGGCTCTGGGCAGCCTGGTCTGGTGGTTGGAGACCCTGCACATAGCAGGGGAGTTGAAACTCCATGATCATTGTAGCCCTTCTCAACCCAGGCCATTCTGTGATTCTATGATTCTATTATTGTTTTTGATTTGCTGTTGTTTTTGTTTTACAAAGCTATTTCAAGGCTGAGGAAGCTCACTGTTTACAAATTTCCATCACTCTCTCTATACACAGACTAAAAGTGGTTTAAACACAACCCCGGCTAAACTCTTACAGTTAGGAGTCATCATACGGAGAATTTTAAAAATGGATCATAGTTTATTTTTTGCTGTTATGCCAAGAATTCATCATCATGACAAGTAGACAAGTAGAAATAATGAACGCAAACCTTAAAAAAAAAACAACTGATAATATAATTATGTTATCACTACATTTACCACAGTCATCTTAATAACTGACTTTATCTGTTGTGGAACTGAATATTACAGCTTTGATTTTTTTGTTTGTTTGTTTTTGTTTTTGTTTTTCTTTTTTTTTTCTGACTACGTTTTCCTGTCACTGAACAGCTGAAAATACCTTTTAAGAGCTCCTACAACTGCAAACATTCAGATCTCTGCAGTAGCTGACTGAATGCATGTTTGGATGCCAGTTCTGCCAATATATGTCTTAAGAGAAATAAAAATAATGAGTAAGTTTAAGCTTAGGCAAATACTTAGTATTTGCAAACACTCTCCAATGCACAGTACTACTCTAACTAAACCATAATCCTCTAACCACAGTGTTCTCCTTACAGACTGGCTGTAACCGATGTGCTCAGACAATAACCACAAGAAAGCACAAAAATCTACCGCTTGTATGGAGCGGTAATCCTTGATGAAATCCTACCTAAAAGTTCTTACACAAAGGAAATACTGTTTTAAATGATACTCTAATTACCAAATGCTACATACTCCTACTAGTATGGTACATCTGCAGAACAGCACTTTTCATACTCATGAGGACATAACTGTCTAGAGCAGGTCTGCGCGGAAGTTCACCAACAGTCCACTACAGACTAGGATCTGTATGACTGTGGAGTAGCCTTGGTGACAGACACCTGAGGGTACTGTTGAGCAAGCTGAACATGTCAGTAGTGCACTGCTGCAGCTATGAAGGGAAGTCAGATTCTGGGCTCTATCCACAGCAGCATTACTAATACAGACGGAAATGTCATCTACCCACTCTAGTCAATGTTTGTCAGGCTGTACGTGGAGTACCATATCCAGTTCTGCCCCAACAATTCAGAAAAGATGTGGACAGATTGGAAAGGGTCCAAAGGAAGGCCACAAAGATGATCAAAGGGCTGCAAAACCTGCCGTGTCAGGAAAGGCTTGATATATTAGGTCTTTTCACTCTAGAGAAGAGAATGCTCTGAGAGGACCTCGTCACAGTATACTAGTAACCTAAAGGGAATGGCAGCTCTTTCTTCACAAGCAGCCACATGGAGAAGACACAGAGAGATGGGTACAGGTTGTTCTGCGAGAATTTTTGACTTGTTTTAAGAATTATGTGATTGCTTTTCTTTTAAATGAGATTCATCACTGGCACAACATCACCAAGGATATGGTAGAATTCTCATCACTGGAGGTTTCTGCGATGCAACTGGACTGGATTATCTCATCTAGGCTTTCATTTCCCACAAAAAGTTGAGCCTGATGATCTTTCAATGTCCTTTCTAGCCTGGACTGTACTATCATTATATGAAGAGTTTGGCTAACGTATGCCATGTAGTCTTGAATCTAGCAAATAAAATGTGAAAGTTTTTTTTCCTACAGTGCAAAGGAAAAACATGACAGCCATACAAACTTTATAACAACACTTGCAAATGAAGCAGTGAATGTGGAAACATATGAAAACATGCATCTCTAAAGGCAGCAAGATACAAGCCTGATTTAAAAAGGAATTTTAAGCAGGAAGCACATTAGGCAAAGGTCTGCTGATATTTATCTGCTTTGTAAAACACAGAGTACTGTGTCAACACAACAATTCTCCAGCAATCACCACCTCAGATCCACTGTAGATAGTACAGTGTTTTTGTGCGAGCCCTTACGTAACTGCTAAGGACCTCCAGCTCATATTGCTACTGCAAGAACACTGACGGTATGTTAAATGCATTCAGTGTGCCTTCTAGGTATTTGCTTCTCAAAATGGTGTGTTACATGAACATTATTTCACTCTTGATTACACAGACTAAAAAGATTTATACTGATTTTTATGTTTCCTATACCATATCTTCCTAAGACACAAAACTAAGCATAGCATCACCCTCTGCACATAAATTTTTATGCACAGAAATCTTCCAGATTAATACAGTATGCCTGTCAGACCCCAATCTTGATCCAACAACAATATCAAGCTCATTACAAAGTAATTTACACTTTAATTTACAGGGTATATCATAAATACTGCCTTATACTCAGAAAGTCAGCACTGCTCTTCCTAAGGCAGAGCTTCATACACACTGAAAGAGTGATTATGTGCCTAAGGACATTTCCAAGTTAGAAGTTATAGTATCCAAAAAATCCACATCACCATGACACATTCCTCAACCAACGCATTCCAAGCAAAGGTACAGTCAAGAGGTTCTTTCAGTTCCTTTTATATAGTCGAAGTGTTTTCAGATTCACAGAATCTAGGTTAGAAAAAACCTGCAAGATCATCAAGTACAACTGTTTTCATTTTAAAAAGTTACTTGTATTGAGAGTCCTCTGTTTATTTTCAAAGGAACCATAATCACCTAAACAAGCTGGAGAAATGGGCTGACAAATGTGTTATGATATTCAACAACTACTAATACATGCCTGGAAAGGGTGAGCACTTGCAATGGCACATGAGGGCTGAGGCCCACAGGGCTAGGCAACAGCTCTGCTTTGAGAATTTGCACAGGCAGCAAGCCAAACGTGACATAGCAGCATGCCCTGGCACCAAAGGAAGCCAACAGCATCCTGAGCTGTATTCACAGAAACACTGTGCTGTGGTTTACCCAGAAGGCAGCTAAGAACCACACATTCATTCACTTCCGCCCCCTCATAGTGGGATGAGGGAGAGAAGAGAATCGGGGGAAGAAAACCATGAAGTAATTGAGATAAAAAAACTATTTACTAAGACAGAACAGAAAGAGAAAAGACTTATTATTACCATCACTATTTTCATTTACAAAACAAGTGATGCACAATGAAATTGCCTACTACTCGCCAACTAATGCCCAGTCCTCAAGCAATGGCAGCCATTCCAGCCAACTCCCCACAGTTTCTGAAGTCTCTTCTCATGATGTTATACGGTATGGAAAATCCCTTTGGCCAGTTTAGGTCAGCTGTCCTGGTTCTGTCCCCTCCCAGCTCCTTGCGACCCCTCAACTTCCCTTTGCTGGCAGGGCAGTATAAGAAGTTCAAGCATTCTTGGCTCTCTGCAGTCACTGATCAGCAATAACTAAAACACCCATTTGTTATCAACATTGCTTCTCTCCCAAAGCCAAAACATAGCATCGTATCAGACACTATTAATAAAAATATCAACTTTGTCCCACCTAAAACCAGGACACATAGGCAGCATATCATCGGAAGTGAATTTATCTTTTTCTTTGCGCTCATTGTGCCACTGCTCTCAGCAAGGAGCAAGAAATGGTTAATGGGCTGAGGTCTATGAAGGAAGCTGAGGGAGCTTGAAGGAGCTGGGCTTGTTCAGCACAGAGAAAACAAAGTTTAATGGGACATAGCTTTTCAGTGTCTATAAGGTGACTTCTGAGAAGATGGAGTCAGTCTCCATTAAAGGTTCATGGCAAAGGAAGAGAGAACATCTGCAAGCATAAAGATACTGCAAGCGATAGAAGAAATTCCAACAAGTAGACATTTACTAGAGGAGGTTACTGAGAAAGGTTCACCAAACTGGGTCAAGTCCTGAGCAGCCTGATCCAATCTCACATCTCACAACTGACCTTACTTTGAGAAGGAGTTTTAACTAGAAACCTATTGAGGAATTTTCCAACCAAAACTACTCTATTATTTCATCACTCCTCCTGCACGGAAGAAATCTATTAAGTGATTCCAGCACAAAACACAATATTGTTTTATTTGGTTACTTATTAACATATTTTTAATAGGAAAAAAAATGAAGGATTTAAAATTGTAACTGATAAATCCAACATCCCTGATCCAATCCCTCCAAAGTCTGTCAGACAGAAGTGTATCTCATTTCTGGTTTGTGAAATCCCATGGATCGAAGATGCAGCAGTCGTACTTTTTCTGTCAAATTTAAGAAACCTCTCTGCACTATATATTCAGTTGCAGATACTACAGACTTCTATATCTTCTATTGGATGAATGAAACTCATGCTTTCTTAAGCCTTCCAGTAGTACATTTCCCAAATACTGAATTACCATTGCACCAGCTGTCTGAAAGCTTCCTGTTATCCCTTTTAGGATTAGACACCAGAACTGGAAATACTGAAAAACAAAGAAAAAAGTGGTTTCATAACTGCTACCTAAGCATAACTTACTTTCCTGTTTGTACATTCAAGAATTTTGAGAGCTATATATATATTACAATACAGGAACAGAGGATCATTTTCAGTTGTTTATCTGCCACTCATATGCTCTGAAATTCTCCTCAAATACTACTTTTTAGAAGACAAACTGTATTCTTCTAAATGTTAACTGCATTCTCTATTTGTAACAAGTTGTACTTGGGTGCCCTGCTTTACTTAAGACATTAGCAACGATAAAAAATCAGTAAGCTCTCTTTCAAACTAGCCCTGGAGGACACGAAAAAGCACTGCTACAGAGAAGCCTCAAGTCAAGGTGTCTAGAATGTAATCAATGGGAACAATTTTAAGACTTTAAGCTTTTGTTAGTGAACGTTCTCATGCAGTCAAGTCTAGACTTTCTAGAAGTCTAGAAATAAGGTAAGAACATAGCAACAGCTGCACTAGGTACAACAGTTTATCTATTCCAAAATGCTACCTCCAACACTTTCCTGACAACAGCAGATGCCCACAAAGGGAAGGATCTAAGGAGGAGAAAAGAACATAGTTGCAAGTTCTTCAGATTTCTGAACAACTGCTGCTGGAAGACCTCCATTTCTTCAGGCTTTTTTTTTTTGGCAGCCTTCAAAAAAAGAAGTAAACTTTTAGCAGTCACAGTGCTGCGAGCATTAAGCTCCGCAGTGCAAAAGTGTCTCTTCTCCCATGCTTTGATCCCATTCCTGACCTTTTTCCTTTCTCCTGTTTTATACACTAACTTCTTTTGGAGGAAAAGGCAGCAAATACTTTTCATACTACTCAAGATTTGGCACATCTTTTCCTCCACCTCTTCTTTCAAGCTGAAAAATCCTACTCTATTATACAGTTTATCCTTGTCTAGAAGTTGTCTCTTTGATCTGCCATTAGAAAGTAAGCAAAGAACCTTTAGAAAGAGTTGACTATATAGAATGGACAAAGCGGGGATAAACTAGGATCCCCTACAGACAAAAACCCAAGCCCCACAGTGCAACAAAATAAGAACAGCTAGGGGCTATATCCAAAGCATAACTAATACAAATTTTCAAAACAGAAGAAGTCAGAAGCTTGTGACTCCTCCATCCCTTGTTGGATGCCGAGGGCAACTTGGTGACCAAGGATCAGGATAAGTCTGAGGTGCTTAATGCCTTCTTCGCTTCAGTCTTTAACAGTAAGACTTGTTAGTCCCTGAGAACACAGCCTTCTGCTCTGGTAGATAGGGATGGGGAACAGAATAAGCCCTGCATGATCCACAATGAGGCGGTTTTGGACCTGCTTCAAAAGCTGGATGCTCATGAGTCCATGGGGCCAGATGGATTGCACCGTAGGGTGCTGAAGAAGTTGGTAGATGTTGCCAAACCACTCTTCATCATTTCTCAGCAGTCCTGGCTAAGTGGGGATGTCCCGGCACACTGGAGACTGGCAAATGTGACGCCCATCTTCAAAAAGGGCCAGAAAGATGATCCTGGTAGCTGCAGACCTATCAGTCTCACCTCGGTGCCCAGGAAGGTTATGGAATGGCCATCATGGACAAGTTAAAGGTCAACCAGAGGATCAGGCCCAGAAGGCATGGGTTTATGAATGGTAGATCCTGTCTGACAAACCTGATTTCATGCTACGACACAGTGACCCACTTAGTGGATGAAGGTAAGGCTGTCAATGTGGTCTACCTGGACTTCAGTACAGCCTTTGACACTGACCCCCACAACATTCTTGTGGAGAAGCTGGCTGCCCACGGTTTGGATGGGTGTATGCTCCACAGGGTGAAACACTGGCTCGATGGCCGGGCCCAAAAAGTTGTTGTCAATGGATTTAAATCCAGTTGGCAGCTGATCACAAGTGGTGTCCCCCAGGGCTCGGTACTGGGGCTGCTTCTATTTAACATCTTTATTAATGATCTTGATGATGGGATTGAGTGCACCCTCAGTAAGTTTGCAGACTCTCTTCCAATATCTGACAGGTGCTTACAGAGAGACTGGGGGCTGATCTCTTCTCACTGGTGACAGGATGAGGGGAAATGGCCTTAAGTTGCACCAGGGTAAGTTTAGGTTGAATATTAGGAAACACTTCTTTACAGAAAGGGTTGTTAAGCACTGGAATAGGCTCCCCAGAGAGGTGGTTGAGTCACCATCCCTGGATGTGTTTAAAAGCCTTTTGGATGTGTTGCCCAGGGACATGATTTAGCGGAGGGTTGTTAGAGTTAGGGTGGTATGGTTAGGTTGTGGTTGGACTTGATGATCTTGAAGGTCTTTTCCAAACTGAGTGATTCTATGATTCTGAGCATGTTTAATCCTTATCACATCATCCCTATTCTTTCTAAGCCCTCTGTACTATTTTATCCTGTTGGTTGTTTTGTATGTTTGTTTTACCCTGTTGTTAGACCCTTATTCGTAAGGGCACTGAGTGCATTTTTATGGAGTTCAGCAGTCATCTCCCTTGTGTTGCTCACTTAGATCTATGGGATGTACATTTATCCCAGTGACAGTGATGTGCAGTGTGGTTTCAGGAAATGATAATGTGGTCTGATGGCTTTGACACAAGTGCATGCTGGAAGGGCTGCTCCTGGCACATGGCTCAGCCAGCAGCACTTGCCATCTGATCGTTGCACCTGGCCAGGTGACAATGAAATATAATTCTGTCTGCTGAGAGCATGAAGTTAAAAAGGACACACAGGGGTCACTTAGTGCTCTACTGAATAATGTGTGGTTGTAGGAGTACCACAGATATGTAGAGTGTAAAAGAGGAAATAGGAAGGAAGCACCCTAGGAGGGGAACCCAGGGTTTGGCTGGCATTCTTCTAGGGCTTGGCAGATTTTGAGACGTGAAACAGATGAAATGGGCACTGTGAATTCTATCTTTTGAATATATAGGTTGATTGTAATCATTGTTAAAAAAAAAAAAAAAAAAGAGTCCTTATCCATCCAACTTTATAAGTGTCTGCTCTGCTAACTGGGGCTGTTGGGAGTGGGGAGAGCCTTATGCCATGCTTGCACCCTGCAGCCAGAGCTCCAGGAGCTCAGCTTTGCACTGGGAAGGAATGCAGGGCTGGGAGAAAGTTATTTGCCGAGATGAATTGTTGTAGCTGTTTCCAGCCAGAACCTGGCCTTCTTTCCTACCCGTAAAATAAAAACAGCTGAATTAGTTTTTGGATATGAATTTCTTTGGCACACTAAAAATCCTAGCTGTCGCAAGCCAGCCATTCTTCTGAGCCCATTATGGAGATACACCAGAGGAGAAGGTACAATAAATTGATGCTGCACTCCTCCGGCTAGTTCTTTGGAAGATACTATTAACTACAACAATTCAGCACAGCCCTGGGGCTCCTCTAAGCCACGAAACATTCCCACTGGTTGTGAGGCTTGGGAAGGAGGGAGGGCGATTGAGTGATTGAAAGGTGTAGGAGTGCAGGCCTAGGACCTGAGCCAACGTTACTGCAGACAGGGGAAGTCTTTCCATTGACTTCAAAAGGTTTTGAATCAAGCCCTAAGGACGAAGGAATTGAAGTCTGACTGGTTAAATTATAATACCAAAAGGTTTTAGCTTCTCTGACAGGGGTAAATTTCATCCCTCCTTTGCTGTGAGACAGAAAGAAGTGTGTGAAATGTGCCAGCCGTACCAGAGATGCCATTCTGCTGAAACTACCAGCTGACAGGCTTTCCTATCTGTTATTCTGTGATACTGTATATGATCATATACGCTTTTGTGCAAAGCAAAGTATTTTCATGAAGCAAACTCTTGTCTTGTTTTCTGGGAAAAAGAGGGCTCGGTAGTCTATTCATAGGTGTGATTGGGTGAATGTAATCTCTTGTAAATGTAGAAAAATAAACTTGAAATTGCGTTGAGAACTTGATAAAGGGAAGTTCAGCTTAGTGCCATTGTAAAGAGTCAGAGTTTTGTGGAGATGGTATTGATTTGTTTTCATATATACTAAAAATTACAGCTGCATGTAAGAGTCAGTTTGGCTTTCGGGGATTGTCTCTTTCTCTGCAGAATAAAAGCCTGGAAGTCTCTTGCAATCATGTTGTCTCTTTTGTGGACTTCATAAGAGTTAGGTTATATTTCTTTGCTTGCAAGAAAAAAAAATGAGTAAATCATGTTAAGTGAATTTGCATTAAAGAAATGGTACATTTAAGAAAATATCTCTGGATAAATATGAAAAGTATTTGTAGGATCTTTTGTAGTTTCACTTTTTTCCTTCTCACTTAATAGTTGGGAAGTCCTTTATTTTAGCAGTGTTGTAAGTAATTTGTACATCTACAAAGCAATGAAGTTTTGTTCTTTTTTAAACCGCAGAGAACTTAGTGTAGAACTGTGATAAGCACAACATTTATAAGGAAAAAAATATCTGCAGTAGTGAAATACTACAATTAAATACATAAAATGAAAGTTACAGATTTGTTTCAAACAGTTGCAGTGTTTTTGCATTTGGAGTTAGGATCTGTTTGGTTTTTTTTAATAGATTAATTTATTGTAATCTGAATGAAAAGTTTCCTGTGTATGACACTCAAGGATGTGTGATGTATTTAAGTAAGCTATTTTTTTAACAGAAGTTCTTTTTTAATTTACTAAATTGGTATGTTTTTAAAAGAAAAACATGTTAAACCAATCAGTAACATGCAACAGAATCCTGTGTACTGGGTGCTAACAGCAGAAACCTCACACAACACTGGGGCACCAGTTTAAATGTTTCTTGTGGGCTAACTCAAAATTTGGCATGTTGGGCACATGCCTTTGAGATGGACTTTTCATCAGGGTGAGTGACATCTCATCTCTTTGTAATGTACTCCGTGCAAAATCAGCAAAATAGCAGTCTTCAGTTTCACCAGTTATATACTTTCCAGGCAAAATGGTGTATTTGCACAGAGACACAAAGCTAAAGAACAGAAAACCACAAACATCTTGATAAGTATACAGACATGCATTCTCCTGGGACTTGGCTAAAATGCGGAAGAATCTTGAACTACTGAGGTGGTATAAAAGCTGAAATTTAAGCCTCTGCCATTGTATTTTATAGTAACAGCATTACTAATAGCCTGGGTCTGTGCCTTCAGGTGCTGAGTAACAGTGTGTTTGCAGTGGCTAGTGTCCTTCTCCTTGCTTTTTTTAGCATGGAAGCTGCAGTGCTGTAAGTCAAGTGAAGTAATATGAGGTGCTAGCAGAATTGTGCCCTCCGGTTTTCTTTTCCCCATCTAGACCATGTTGTCTTTGATTGTATCGCTGGAACAGTAAAAGATACTGATTTGCAGTAACGCGCATAGATTTGTCTAGACAGCTACAGGGAAGCAGCCAGTAGAGTGTGCTGCTCTCTTATGATGAAACGAAAAAATCCCAAGTTGTTGTTTTCCCTAAAACTCCTCTAAATATATTTTCTTTTTGCTATTCCTTAATATAATCTTTTCGTGTTAGAATTGATATCCCTTTACCCTTGCCTCTTCTGGAGAAGCATTCACAAAAGCAGCAGGTAGACCAATACTTAGACATGTAAGAGGCTGTGAACTCAAAGCCAGAGAGGTACAGTATACGAGAGCAACGGAGTCAAATTATATTGTTTTTCCTTCAGCCTGAAGTTCCTATTCTGAGTCCATTCACAAAGTGTTTACGTTTCCCCTTTTCCAGCTGACCTTACCAGTTATTCTCTGACCCTGTGTTATGATCTCAAAACATCTGTGAAACCCTGGCAACTTCAGCATCTGGGGAAAGGATATGAAGGGGGGGGATTGAGGTTGTACAGAATCTTTCATCGCCTTTTGCTTTGGTTACACAGACATTGCAGTATTTTCATGCCAGAGCTTGCATAAGAATATTTAAAGTGGTTTAATGAATTGTTTCTGAGAGGCTCTGTGACACTATTATATTATCTTTTATGATCTTGTCATAAGTTTGATTTTTGTTAGCTTTTTTACAAGTAATTCATTAGAAGCAGCTCTCGCCTATCTATCAAAACTTTTCCCTACATGGCACTTTCCCACCAAGTGGGGACAGAAGTGATGAGCATCCTTTGCAGCTGCTGGGTGCTGCTCTTGGCTGAGCGATCAGCTGGCACAGGATGTATCGTGACAGGATGACAAACGTCGTGCATTGGCAGATGAACCTGTGCCTTCCACCACGCATGCTGCTTTTGGGCAAGGAGTTCAAAAGGGAAAAAAACATGAGTCATGCCTCAGAATGGATGGGGCTTGCTGTTCGCTGTCAGAGAATCATGGAATCATAAAATGGCCTGGGTTGAAAAGGGCCTCAAAGAGCACCTAGTTTCAACCCCCCTGCCATGGGCACGGTTGCCAACCAGTAGATCAGGCTGCCCAGAGCCACATCCAGCCTTGAAATGGCTATAAATGGAATAAGCCTCTATCTTTAATGCAGAGAATGGGAGAAAAGATTGGAATAGCTCCTAATCTTTTTTTTTTTTTCTTTTCTTTTTCCTGATAAAAATCAATAAGCAAACCAGAGGAAGGCCTGTATCTTCCTATTTTCCATAGTACCCGCTTTGCAGTTCAGCTTATTTCCAGACTTTTGTGCAATGAGAAAGGATCTCTCCAGATTATTATTTTGGCCTTGTACTGAAAAATATGGTCATTCAAAATAAGCCAGTACCATTCATACAATCTTAATTATTTAATTGGAGAAATGAAACTTGAAAAATAAGACTCAGTCCATCAGAAGAAATTTGATTTCAATTTTACTAAGTTGAGATTTCTGGAGAAAGTGACCTTAATTAAAAAGATGGACTCAACGGGTAAAACTGTGAGTGTGTGAGATCAAAAGAGAGTGGTACTGAGATGTAGGCAGCTCTCTGGCTTGTATAAACAAGTGTTCCTGTTGTTACTACCTCTGCTGCAGCTGCAGGCACCAAAACGATCACAGAAAACACTGTGGAAAAGGGCAGGTTTAGCAAATGCTTGAGATGACTGAGGGAAGATCACAGCTCTCTTAATGACATTTGTTTAACTTTTACAAGCATATATTTAGCAGGATACAAGTAAACTGACTTAAGTTATCATGGGCCTGTAGGGACCTCGGTGCATCAGTGCCAGAGAGTCCATACTGCACATGTGGGTGCCATTTCCAGTCATGTATGTCATCTGTGGGAAGTGCACCATGGACATGGAGATGGGATTTCGTACTGCTTTTGTTTGGGATACGCTAAGAATTGTCTACATGGTGTTTTTGCAGCATTGCTGTGTATGCATAGGATAAGTTCATTGTGCTCCAAGTGTCTAGTGTTCAGGAGGCACAATGAGCTGTGCCATGCTTGCAAATATTTAAGTTAATGGAAAATGTAAAGGAGCATAATCTGGTAGGTGGCTAAATAAAGGTAGAGAGTAGCGCTGTAAGAATTAGTCAGAGAGAGCATCTCGAATCCTGGCATTATTCTGTGGAGAGGGAGGAAAAGTAAAGAAAATATGCTTTGTGTGCTTGTCCTTTGCCTGCCTGATGTAATTATATGGCAAAAATGTAACAGTATAAGGCAAAACATGATGTGTCTGCAGTATGTACAGCCTACTGCATATGTGCAGTGGAGCTTCTGCTCCATCCCTAATGTCCTGCTACAGCTCGTGCAGTAGGTGTGTGATTTTTAATAGCAGCACATCAGTTGCATGAAGACTTGGGTTATGCCGTAGTTATCAGCATGCTGTAGTTGTTGCTGTATTTCTTCAAAAGTTTGTGAGAACAATGCTCCTGTGATCTGTGCTTTTAATAACACCTGCTATCTTTTTCCCTTGGCACTTTGTCCTTCCCTTTAGTATGGCTTGCTCTTGTTTAAAAGCACAGTATCTTGTCTGTTTGTTGCCAGAGCCTAGGGTTGCATCACACTGTCTGGGTGGCAGACAGAGCTTCCAGAGGATAATCTGAAGCATCAGCCTGATTATCCAGATGTTGACACAACAACCACCTATGACAGGCAGAGGAAGCACATCAAGTGCAGAACACGGCCCTTGACTGAGCAGTGAGACTGAGCAAGCAGGAGCACTCCGTAACTGGGAGAGAGAAGGGCTGTGGCATGTGTCTGGCACATGGGAAAGTGACTGAGCATGGGTCACATGTTGGGGGCTCTGATTTTCCAAAGTCAAAGCTCTGCTCCCTCTCCCTGCTGTCATGTCTGCGTGGTCAGGTACAGCACACATGTGGTTAATGTTGGATGGTCTTCGGCGTCAGCCCAAGACTCAAAGTCTGTGTCTCTGTGTGCACAGCAAAACACCTCGACCGCACAGCTCTTGTAAACATCTCTTATTTATGCACACACACATTTGCACACTCCCAGTGCATAGGTTTTGTCCGTGTGAACCCTAGTGTTTCCATGAGGGATGGTGTGAAAAACTGTACCCACAGAATGATGTGTGTCTAAACTGCGCTGTCCTGGGTCTTTGCAAATGTGGTGTTTGCTGTTACAGAGCTGTATTTTATCCTCAGAAATAAGTGCAAACATTACATGATGGCAGCGGGATTAGGGTTTTCTAATAACAGAACACGTTTTTTTGACCCTTAAGAGAATTTAACCTGGATAGTTTTTGAGAAAAGTTTCAAGCTTGGTATAAGAAGATTTCTGACAACTATCCAGAAGGATTTACCTCAGTTTCCCAGTGCAGACAATTTACATTTTAACTACCATGTGGTTATGTGTTTTTTTTTCCCAGGTTTAATCATTAAACACAGAAAATCTTAATTTCATCAAATGCAATCAAAGAATTTTGTACAGTAGCAATTAAAAGTATAAAACTAGCTTTCGAGCTACAGCAAATTTAACAGCTGCATTGGAGTATTTTTAGAAGTCATCCCAATCAAAATGCACAAAGGGCTTTTATTTGTTGTTAGGAGTATCTCTCGGCTGTAGCTCTGGTTTCGGTAATTCAGCAGCCTTACTAAATATACACATGTACTTTTAAAAAATCCGTTTCTGATAAGGAAGAAACTGTGTATTTTCTAGCAGGCAACTTAGGTGAAAAAGTTCAGAGGGCTCATGCTGGCTCAGTTGCTTTTGCAGGAGAGTTTTCAGTTATAGTTGAACTGTTTAAATAAGGAAACCAAGTGCTACTTTGCTGTTTCTGTTACTTTTACTGTACTACATGTGTGGCATTGAGTTTTTCATATTGTAAATGCCACACATGAAGTCAGAGGACCTTGTTTCTCATCATTCCTTCCTCCTGCCACTTTGTGGCAGTAGGTCTTTCTATTTATTTTATACATACATACATACATACATACATACATATATATATATATATAATTATTATGTATATATATTATATATGAAGTGCCCAAGCTTTTTTTGGGGGGGTAAGTCAGCCAACAGGCCTACATAATCAGCTATATAATTAACCAAGTGATAGTTCTAAGCTTCAGGTACCAACATGTTCCACACCCCAACTCTGTTTAGAGATTGAAAGAAATTTGGAGGAATTTTAGGACCCTGTGCAGTCCTGAGCTACACTGTGGGAACTTTCCTGCATCCCTCTGCTCCAGGAGATTTAAGAGCCCCCAGTCTCATTATGCAACGCTACCTTGTGAGTAAGTCACAAGTTTGGCTTTTTGCCTTGGCTCCCTGAAGCCTTTTGACCAGGTGTTTGAGGATAGACTGTAGGGAACAAACTCACATAGGGACGGTGTGGCTCCAAGGCGCTGCACAGCTCTTCCCTGTAGGCATGAGCAGTGGAAGGAGTTTTGGAGTTGAAAGGAGAAAGGAGGGGTGGGAAGTGCAGAGTGCACAAGTGGCTCCATCAGCATCTGTGCTCACGGACAAACTTGCCTTCCATAGCTTGCTGCAGCTGTGAGCTGGGATCCCAGTTGCTCTGGAACCTGAGCCTGGTCTCCAGAGTTATCTTGAAACTGCTATAGATCAAAAAAGACCATGTGAGCTATGATATGTGAAGTAGTCAGAAGCTGATTTGGTTTCATGTCCAGTTCTTTCTCTAGCTTCTTCATGTATGTTTCCCCCAACCAAAAAAAAAAAAAAGAAAAAAAAAGTGTAAAACAAGCAATCATTCTAGGCATCTGTTGGAGTAGTGAGGATCTGTGTATGTTCTTTTGTTTGTTTGTTTGTTTGTTTTTGTATTGTTGGTCCCGTGCTCACAAACTGCATCCTCAACCATTCTTCTAGCTTCTTCCATCTTCCTCTCCTCCACCCTTTCGTTCATCTGGCTTATGGGCACTCCTGTTGTTTTATAAATCATCTCCGGTTAAACAAAGCTATTCTCCCTCCCCAGTGATTCAGTTTGTTGTCTCTCATGAAATGCTCTAGCTTAGAGTAAATGAACTTTCACTAGCGCTCTATCCTGTTACTCGCTGCCAGGAAGCATCAATCAGTATCACAACAGTAAGTGCTAGTTTAGTGCGGATGACATCCTTAGAAGGAGGGCTTCAGCTGAGGAGGTGAAGGGAAGTGGCTATTTAGAGCTCAAGACATCAATTAAATTACTCAGTGATAAAGTCACTGTCTTGTTCTCCAGTGATGTTCATGTCATGCTGCTGTGCGGGGAGGTGGTGATGCATCATTGCACTCTGGTGCTTTGTGATGGTGTATCAGTGCTGGAGATATTTTGGGATGGTGTCAGTGTTTTTTGAGCTTTGCAGGCACAAGATGCTATAACGAACAAGAGAAATAATTACCAAATGCCCCTCCCCCTGCACTGGGAGCCAGGGCTGCAACTCAAGCTTTCATTTAAGTGAGTTTCCCTGGGGGGGTTGGGGGCAACCTCATCACTGCTACCAGATCCGCGTGCTCCGGCTGGAGAACATGTTTTGTACATCTTTATGCCTCAGGAAGTGACATTATATTTTTCATTGCACTTTTAAAACCTCCCAGCCTCTGCTATAAATAAACAAATCTGGTGTTGCTTCTTGTTGTGAGCTGCTGCTACCAAGCTGAAGGCCCTGCAGTTCTTGGTTTAAATCCCTGGTCTCTGACTTGAGCAGAACGGATGGGATGTCACTGGCAGCTTGTCTGAGAGGGTTCTGTAGAGGAAGTATTCTCTAAGAAGGTGTTTGGGAGCAATAGTGAGTATCACAGAATTAGGGAAGTACAGACATTCAAAACAGGGCGTAGCAATTTGAAGAAAGGATGGGCATGTGAGGTCCCAGTTTTCTAAATGAGCTGACTTCCTCCATTCCCACTGTCTGGCATGGTAAGCCTAGAAATGTTAGCAAAGCTGCCCTTGCATGCCTTGCTAGGAAAAACATCTGTGTGCTGTCAGCCAGTCCTGGCCTGAGTGCCATATGATGTGTGGTGTTCACCTGAATTCACGTCATGAAACATTTGTCTTGCACAAGGCTGATGCTGTTTTGCAGACTCATGCTTTCGGGAATTGTAGCATGCACTGAAAGCCATTTTGCTATTAGCTGTTGGCATGAAAATACCTACCTAAGCATATGAAATGTGTGGCATTAATTAAAAATACTTATCAGTCTAACCTGTTGCCAGTGCCTGAAGAGGTTTCTAAGGGATTTCACCAGCAGCACTGTAAATTATTTGTCAGTGAATGATGAAAACACTGGGTTGTTTATACTTCAGGGATATCCTCTTAATAAGTGACTGCCTGCCTGCCACCCTGCTACATTTTTTCCTTTCAGAAAGGCGTCCGGAGGTGGGGGTCCATTGCAGGAGTCATGGTATCATGTTTGTATTTCAGAAAGCAAGCCAAAAGCCTTTGATTTGGTCTCCAGCTGAAAGAAGCACACATTTAGGAATTACAACACTGGTATTAGCTATCTGGAGCTTTAGGAAGTGGCTGAGAGCTGGCAGTCAATTAAAACTGGGCTGGAGTTCAATATCAGAGCTATGCTGTTTTTGTAGAACGTGTTTGTATCCTGGGCTATGCTGCAATATGGTTTTGATGTAGGAGTATGTGAAAAAGAAATGTAACCCTTAAGAAGCTGTCTGCATTTTCTGGTACAAACAGGTTGTTCTATGTAACTCTGGTTCAAGACTGTGTTTGGGCTGGAAAGTTGCACCCCACATACTCTGATTCAGATTGATTCCACTTCTTCTGGTGTAAACATGGGATAAATCTGCTAACTTCACTAGTTTGAGCAAGGAGCTGCGCAGTGTGAGTAGCAGCGTGTATCCCATCTCCCTGCCTCTAGAAGAAGGATGTGCTGCTCAGTGGCAGAAGTAAGAGATCATACCTCTGTCAGACCAGGCAAGATGCAGTTCCTGTATTCTAGAAAGGAAAGTGCTGTGAAAGATCAAACCAATCGTAGCAAACCTCTTTGCCCAGCATTTTTAAGAAGCTGGTTTGTACAGCTGAATTCACAGCTGCTTTTATATAAGGACCCTGACTTTTTCTTTTCCTGTGACACCTTTCAGAGGTTAGGATGTTATCCTTTAGTTGCACAGATGAGAACACTAAAAATAATTTGTCCTGTCTGTTCTCTATGAATGAGTCACCCGGATTTGTTCGTGCCATTGCATTTGGTGTTTGCTGGAATCTTCTTGCTCCTGTCAGATAAAGTAGATTATATTCTTATTCCAGAGACACCTTTTTTTCCTTTCCCTCTCTGTTTCTGTCTCTCCCTCTCTCTCTCTCTCTGTCTCTTTTTTTTTCCGCAGCATGATTTGGGTCTTGTAATAAAAGCATTTGGGAGCATTTGTAGCACTGTTGTGTATGCATGAAAAATACCACCTCCTGGCCCCGTGAGTTGGAGAACAAGTTTCAAAAAGGAATATTTACCCTGAGGGCCTTCCCCAAAGACACTGAAACTAATTAAAAGGCTCCCATTAACTTCAAGAAGTTTTGGAAGTGATCGCCGGTGTTTTTGTTTTCTGAGAGCTGACTGTAACCACAGTTTTCAGACCACGGTGTGAGGCAGCTCAGCTCCGATGGCATTCCCAGCAACTGATGCCCCTTGGAACAGGCCGCAAATGTGTAAAACAGATTCGTCTGTTTACAAAACCATCCTCAGATGAAACCATTTAAACTCGCCTTAAAAAGAAAGGAAATAATCGTTCCATTTGCTTGAAGGGTTAATTATGCTGGTGAACTAGGCTGTGTAATAAGGAAAGGATCCAGCGATCTTAGACCTAGAAGTGAAGTCATGCCCCTTACCAGTAGAGAAAAGAATGGTAATTGCCTGCTGTGAGTATGAACATATTTTGCTGGCTAGCAAAGAAATGGCATTGACAACTGGCAAATCAACTCTTCTGAGGAAAAATGTATTTTTGAGGCAGGCACCTAGCCAGCATTTTCATTCGGGAAGTCTCATAAGTGGAATCAAAACTCTTGCGGAGGTAACATGAAACTGTGCGTTAGAAGGTTGTTTTTTTTAATCCCGCATTTAATTCTGTCAACATTTCATGCTGGAATAAGAAAAATATTCCTTAGGTTGGTTTTAGTCAATTCCCCTCATCTTTTTTTTTTTTTTTTTCCCTCAGTTCCTTTCTCCACCCTCCCCAAGATTTCTTTCAGCAATGTACTTGTTTAGAAAGCAGTCTTTGGGATGATGGCGATATGCTCTCCTCTCAGGCGTGCCCTGAGAGCAGTGCCACATGCTTTGAAATTGGCCCAGATTTGGAGATGAGTGTCCAAAAGACCCTGGGTTCACGCAGTTAGGATGGTCCAGGTTTGTCCCAAATTTGGGGAAGAGCTGCACATTTGGTGCACCTCTGACACGTGCATCATTTGCAGCCCTTCCGACTCACACAGCGATAACAGCTTTGCACTGAAATAAGAATCGCTAAAACTGGTCCACTGTGGTGGAGCAAGTCCTGTTTACTGCATCTACAGGCAGCAGGAGCAGTAGTTGGTTGTTCAGTTATAATTACAGACAGAATGCTAGGGTCATCTGTGTTAATTCATTTATGCTTTTTTTAGATCTAAGCAGACTTTCAACTGATTTTCTACAAGCCTCAGGGTGGCTGTAGTGAGACCTGTTTGGTATTGAGGTCTTCAGAATATCTTCTTTGCAACGTAGATTCATACCTAATTTTAACCTAATTAAAAATGGAGCACTTCTGGAATATTAACCCTCTGCTTTTGTGCTTAAGGATTTACAAAGAACTCATAAATCAGAGCATAGGCACTTAAAGAAATAGCCTGGTTACCCAAAGTGCTGAGCATTCAGCCTTTCTGGTTGATTTTCTGGGGTTTGGCCTAAAAAAGGGCTGTAGAGCTGAGCTCCCATTCTTTCCTTTCCTCCCACACTTTTTAGTGGTTTAAGCTGTGTTCCTCTCTACAGTGCTTCACTTTGCAGTCATGTCTGCTGTGTTTCCTGTAGATCCCTTCCAAATGAATCGCTAAATGCACACAGAGTCTGAAATCACAGGTGTCCTGATAAAGCTTCATTTTAGCAAAATTCATTGACAACCCAGTTTTCAGTTAAACTTCTGTTTCTCTTTGTGCCTTTCCTGGTCACTTAAGTGTATAGATATAGCTTCAGTGTATATATAGCTTGCTGTTAGTGTATGCTTTTGATCTACTAGCTGTTAGGTTAAAGTCACCTCCTCGTTTTGTACAGTACGGTGGACAGTTGTCAGTTAGCAATTCCTTCTTGAAAGTCCTTCACTAAACAGAATTTAATTCACTGAAAGGAAAACTCCCTAAGATCCTTTCTTTGTATCGCACCTATCCCCAGTTGTTACTCTTCCTAATAACTTGAACAGTGGAATAAATGCTCTGTTGTTTAAGATTTAGCTTGGAAAACCCAATGCGTGCAGTCTTCTGATCTTCACTGATGTTGTTTGGTGTGGCTCTTTATCATGAAGAACCTTAATTTCGGGGAAATAAAATAAATATCTGAAGCCATAAATTTCTAACAAAGCATTCTTTTTCTGTGTGTGTGGTTTTAAGAAACTTTGCAAATGAGCATTCTTGTTGCCAGAAAATCGGTTTGTTCAGGCTTAGCTATTTGTTACCAAACAAGTAGCATGACAAAGTACAAATGTGCAACACAAACTTGTGTAAGAGTGGAAGAGCTTTTGCAACAGAAGCTATAGAAGGTATTAAATAGCCTTATTTACGAGTGAGCTTTTTGAAAAGACTTGTAGGCAGGAAATACATGTTTTATTTTCTCTAGAAGTGCTCTGCTGTTGTTTTAGACACTTTTGTTCTGGCAATTTTCAAATGGCGCTGAAGTGGCAAAACAAAAAACAAAATCAAAATTCCCGAAATTCTTAGTAGAGTAAAAAAATCTCAGATGATTGTTATGTGCCTGGAAGAAAAATAATATTTTAGTAGTCTGTCTGAATTTCCTCTTAACAAAGATGAAAGTCATTTTAGATGGAACTCTGCTTCAAATGGATTGAGATTTCTTTGCCCCGCATTGTTTGATAGTACTGCCAACAAAGTGTACTTGATGGAAGTAAATGCTAAAGATAAAATATATTTGTCATTAAGTCTGGGAAATATTTTTTGTCTTTTTACAAAAGCATCTATAATAACTGTAATGGGATTGAAAAGTGAGGGGCATACAGAAGTCTTCTATTGAGTAAAAGACACAGTGCACCTGCCCACCATTTTATTTGGCCTGAGTATAAATAGAAGGCTTTGGACCAGGTTGCCATTAATCTCTCATCTTTCATTATTATTCAGTAATTTAATCCACAAAATACTCTAAGTGGTATATTATGACCCTTTGATTTCTAAAAGATTTTCCTCGCAGATCTTTTACTCCCTGTCTGTTTATTGCATTCCTGTGCACACAGAAAGTCTGAGTCTGCTAGCGAGGCCAGAGCAAGGTTTTCTGAACGGAAAACGGTTCATTCTGACTTTTGAATTGTAAAGTACTTCTGAGGAGAAGCTGGGTCCTTTCAGACATCAGAGGTGATTTGCAGGACTGAGACCTTCAGAAGCAAGGCTGGCTTTGTGCCTGAACTTACACTCACTGAATTGATGGGAGAGGTGTGAAGCAGAGCCTTGCTTGTGATGCAAGGAATGGAAATGAAATGTAGAAGGAGGTTTTAGATGTGTTTCATTATTGTAAGCTCTGGAAGATCTTGCAGCATTAAAAGAATAGTCCTTTCCATTCTCCCCCTACTAGATACAAACAGCTGCCACGCTGGTCAGAGGATGTTGGTCTATTAAAAAAAAACTGAAACAGAAACCTCAGCAAGAAACACCGTGAGGTTAATTGTTTGTTCAGAAAATTTAGCCTTTTATTATTAAGTGCCGGTAATAGGAATGTTCAAATAAAAAATCCCACAGGTTCATCTTCTGTCCAAATTTCAAACAACTCATATTTTTGAAGACCCAGTTAACTTCATTTTCAGTCAGTTTTCACAGAATTACAGAATGGTTGAGGTTGGATGAGAGCTCTGGAGGTCACCTCCTCATCATTTTCCTCTAATACTTTTTGGGCTTAAATGAAGCCGTGAAACAAAAACGAGGGCAAACAGCAAAATGCTTTTCTGACCTGAATGAAACCTGAATAATGTGGAAATATGAGAGTGGCAAGGTTAGGGTTTTTTTGGTGAAATTTCCAGAAAAAAAAAAAATACATATTGGAATGGTTTCTCCTCTAAACTTGGGAGAAACATCTGAACTCTGGGATATTCATCAAAACCAGACGTAAAAAAAAAAAAAAAAAAAAAAAGGCATAAAAATGAAATGAATGTTTATGAAGGAGGCGAGATTGACATCTGTGGAGATCAAACATTACTGCTTATGCACAGAGCTGTTGGCTGTGTGGGTTCACACACAGGAGCCTGCCAATGCTCTCTGGTCCGAGCTGGACTGAGGCAGTGCTTTTCCTCAAGTGAACTGCACGCCTTGCGTCCACAACCTCATAATTCTTCCATTTCACTGAAAGATCACTCCAAAAAAAATTCAGTATTTCCTTTATAAAGTGTTATAAATATCTCACTGGTGAGTTTTATCATTGTTATTAGCAATAGTTGTGATTTTGTTATCAATATCCATTCCCATTCACTTGTGTCTTTCCCAAAATAGGCAATTGAGTATTATCTTGGTGTAATTTGTCCCTGAGTTCCAGTGGTACAGTGCATGCAGTGGATGAATAAGTGAAGCTCTCAGCATGACCTTTCATGATCTATACCCATGGCTACTTCTCAAATATATGGTTGATTCTTGAAGACACTCCAAGAATAACAGTCCCTACCAGTGAAAGCGTATATGCACCTTAACTTTTGTAGGGAAACCTTATTTCTAAGAGTTAGACTAATTCAAGACCTTACTGTCTTTGTGAGACAACCAACTCCTGTCAGGTAATGAAAACATCTGTCCCTTAGGCTTAAGAGAGACTAACTTCATCCCATTTTATTGCAGTCCTAAACTGGAAATAGATTACGGACCTCTTCAATAACTGCCTCCTTTTGTTTGTTTTTAGTTAATAGGAAAAAAAAAAAAAGTATTCTAAACTAAGTTCAAAGGGAACTTGGTCATCTCTATTTCCCCATCCAGGAGAAAAGGGGTAAAATCTGTTTTGAGTTCAGCTATCAATCTAGAAGTAAATTAAATTAAATACGAAAATGTTTGAAAGCTGAGTTGTATTTCATTCCAACTGCACTGCTGATTTAAATGGGGATGGTGGAACAGGGAGAGCGCTTAAATATTCAGCATTTTTATGATTGAGTATCCCTTGTGCCCCCACCACACCTCCTCTGGAAACAAAACACAAAGCATGTTCGGAACAGCTTGTTACTGCTTCACTTCAAGGCTCTGATGCCTGTTCTTTTAAAGAATAGCCCAAAGCAAAGTGAAATGCTGAGCTACATAGGTGCATGTTAGCACTGTGTGTTTGAACGTGCATGTGTATGCTTGCACATGCACAAGACATTGTACAGGCTTATCACGAGAGAGAGAAATCATGCTTTATATAATTTGCAGTGGACTTCCAAGGCAAAAGAAGGAAAAGAAAAAGAAGTTCCCTGAATTATAAAATGACACTGGAAGAAAATGCTCTTTGGATGATCAGCAGGGAGAAGGAGAATAATGCCATTTAGAGTTTTCCAGGGATAGGGTAAAAAAGTAAGTCTGGCCTTTCATGAGGAGGGCAGGGATGGAAATATGTCTCTGGCATTTATTTCATGTTAGGACTTTTTACCCTGTAAGTAGTCTGTGTCATTTGTGTGGAATATTCTTTGGTTCTAATAGTGGTAGGCAGGCTCAGCGGGATGACTACTACACCAGTTGGAAAAGAAGAATGATGTGCAGTGATGAATCCACGTGTAACAGAAAGAAATAGTATGAATGAATATGTTCATATTCAGAATACCCATGAAGTCTGGCATTAAACAGCAAAGCTGCCATTGTCCTGGTGTAGTCTTCAAGCAGTGGTACTAGTTCAAAACCAGGGAAATCTTTTTTGCACTCCTGATGCTTAAGACCTTGATTAAGTCACACAACTTCCTGTGTAAGATGTCAGATCAAAACATAGAGCCCAGGTTTCAATTCTCATCTCTGACACTTGGGCTGTGTCTTTCTGTTGTCATGAGGGTGCACAGTTTGAGCCAGTACTCAAGCCTGAAAGCCTTGATTGTCCACACTGGTCAACTGTTAACTTGCAGTCTGACACAAGTGAAGTGGAAATGGTGAACAAATAGGACAACAAAAGCCAAATTAGGCTGAATGCTGAGCTGTGGACTAACTTGTACCAGGCGTCCAGAGAGAGTGCAAATGCTGCAGAGGGAAACTAGAGTAGCAGGACTATTTATGTTTCATCGATGAATGTGCCATCTCCGTGATATTTGTAGAGAGCTCCTGAGAGTATTACCCAGTGAAAATGTCTGCTAGATTAACCTGCACTGATTTTTCATCCACTTCTATGGAATGACATGTATTTTTACCGCTAATTCTGCTGCATCTTTAAATTATACATATTTTACAAAGTAATTAAGAAACCCTGCTTTTCGCACAATTGTCAGCTTGCACTTTTTCCACTTTGCTAATGCCTTCAATGCACAAAAGCCATGAAGAAAATCTTTCCGTGACATGATGGCATTACCAGCTCTTTTCAAGTGGGAGGACTGTACTCCTACACAGCAGATTTTCTCTGTGTTGTGGTATTCATGCAGCAAAGAGCTGCACTTCTGAAGGGTTTCTTGTTTAAGCTCTTTCATGCTTCTTGCCTTGGAGACTTCTTTTAGACTTGTAGCCAAGAGGAGGTCAGGAAGTGCTCCGTGCTGCAGCTTCTTTTTCTGTATATGTTTCTATGTGGTTCTCCACAGATCCGTGGAACACATTCCCCTCCATCTCTCTCCCTTTCAGAATAGTTTATGTTTCATTATTTGCAGATGGAAAAATAACAACTTGACAAACAGAGGAGGATCTTTTTATTTAAATCATCATGCTCTTTCAGGCTCTCATGTAATGTAGCCCTGCGAAACTGAGAATGCTATAATCAATCAGATTTTATTTGTCCGGTGCAGGAAAAAGGAACTTCTGTTCACACTGCTATGTGAGATTATTTTTAGCTGTCAGTTCTGCTGATGGAATATGCCCATCTTCCTGACTTTCAGATTTAGCCAAATGACTGATGCATTTACTGATGCATTTACTGCCTTTGAATTTGGGGCATTGAGTTTGGCATTAAAAAGTCTGTATTTTCATCTCTTTGGTACTTATTTTTCACTGCAAAGCATACAGAGTAACAACCAGGGATAAATGAAATCTTGAAAAAAACACCAGGAATTCAGCAGCCCAAACCATCCCATCTAGCCCAAGACACACAAGCTCCATTCCCCACTTGTGTTTATTTTTTCCTACCACGATTTACAGCCAAAACACACTAACTGTGCTTGCTCTTCATATCCTAGTCACAAAACCAGGAAAGACTCTTTGAACTGAGCAGCACTGTTAGGTCTTTGTCTCTTGCAGTTTCAGATTCAGATAATCCTGAGCACAAAGTTAATCGAGCTTCATGAAGATCTGGGTGTGATCTTGGGCACGTTAGTAGGAGCTCTGAAAAGTGATGGAATTTGAGGGAAATGTCCTGCCCTCTGTGCTTTTTCTCTCATATTTCTTCCCCTGTTACTCAATGTCAGCGTGGCAGGGAAAATGAAGCCCTGAGAGGGGCCGTTAACGAGAAGCAATTCAAAGTCTGTCAGTGACAGATTGTAAAACCAAGCAGAGGGGAAGGATGAGTTGAGGATGGGGATGAGCCTGCCTTGGAAGTGGCTCAGGGAACCAGAGGTGCCGCAGCTGACATTTCACAGCCACCCCTCTGTTCTTGTGACTCTTTTTCCACTGGGGCTAGTCTGCCCATGCGTGAGAGCAGTACTTCCACTTTCTTCCCTGTGTGTGTGGCACCACTGAGTGCTATCCTACTCAACCGACTTTTCTTACTCTGCCTATATCCAGCCTGTCCTGCAACTCTGTAATCAAGAGCTGAATTTATATTTGATAGCTGCATTGCTATCAAATTGGCAGAGCTGAGCTTACGGGCTGTTAATTAAAGAGGATATTCTGCTGCTTTTCTGTACTACTGGCCCTTCACTGATTCACTGCTGTGTTTTCTGCTTGTGTCCACAGCAGGAGATGTAGTGCACCCAGAGGTCTCTTGCAATATCCCGGTTTTGTAGCATAGTGGCTGGGCCCTGACGTGACTTGTGTTTGCGAAAGCCAGCAGTAACTTCACAGCAGCACATGCTGTCATGAGGCTGTATTAAAAGCCAGGAACATACCCATAAACTTTGCTGTACCTTATGTTATTTGAATAGGTGTTTTTTCACAAGTTGATGTCATGAAATCAAAACAAAATGCTTCATTTTTGTCTGTGTTTTGCTCTGAATCATGGTTGTTACTGCAGTATAACAGAGTTCTGCTGTTATCTTCCACCTTCTCCCTCCAAAAATCAACCCGTAAAAAACCTGTCTGGATTTTAGCCACCTGGTTATAGTTAGTTTCTTATTTTAAAATAGCTTTCAAAATAGATCAGATATTACACCGTTAAAAACAATTTTCCCTGTAGGTATTGAATATCAGACAGGGCTTGTAGTAATAACTGATAGGTATCTAGAATAATCTTCAGTACGGACTGAGACTACAAAGATCTGTCAATCACTGCATTTAACTTTAAACACAGATGATTTGAATTCATGTTAGCAGCGTGAGGAAGTCAAAAAGATGGAATGGTGCTGTCAGAGAAAAGATGATAGGATTACCTCTGCTGTTAGCCTTTCCTGCTACTTGTTTGAGATACTAAATCAAGGTGAAGTTTATGAAAAAGGTTATAGCGGTGGTTTCTAACTCTTCATTCCTGCTGGGATTTTCCTATTATAAATCTGCTGTCAGAAATAAGTGCTTTACTTGTGGCTTAATTTTATGCAGGCACAAACACCTTGGTTCAACACGTTTTGCCAGAGACAGTTTTGACTGTCTTAATGCAACAGAGTCCTCATTAACAGGACCTGTGAAAAAGAAAAATGCACACATGCTCTTTTGTCGTTGGTCATTCATGAACAGTCTGCTGAAAACTGAAATGAAACATAAATCCTGAGGTGGTGCAGAGCTGGTGTGGAGACATGAATGTTTGAATCGCACAGCTTATGTGAATTATCCTTCTCGAAGAACATTACACTCCACCTTTTGAATGAATTTTCATTAATATGGTGGAAAAGCTCACAGTTTCTATTTGTTTTGCTGTGACTGCTGAATTTAGCATTATCCCCAGTGTCTAACCCCAAAGCAAACACCTCCACTGTGCTGATTTTTCCTTTTTTATCCAGCTATATAACAGTACAGCAACTAAAACAATGGTTTCAGAGAAGCTTATCAGACTTTGACTTGCATAGGTGATTCTCCTTTGACCATCCAAGGGCCATAGGTACAGATTTGTTTGGTTGTACTTTGCTGGCTTCCTAATGCATTTGTCCCCTTCATTTGGAATTCTGCATACCAAAAAAAAAAAAAAAAAAGAAGACAAGATCAGCCCTCAGAAGTGATAAATGCCCATTTGTACATTCCCTCCTAATTTTGGGAGGGTCTGATGTACTGGGCTGTGTTTCATATGTGCTCTGTGGCTCCGTGTAGATTTGTCAGCTGTGTCAGTTATCTTCTCAGGAAAATGAGAATTTTGCTTGGAGCCACTTAGTAATGGAACTTTGTCCCATCTAAAAGAAATGATTAATCTCAATTTGTAGGAGAGGGAATCTTAGATCAGAGGAGAAGAGGCTTATCATAGTATTGTGTTCCCAGTATGTGATTCTGAGTTGCTCTAATATCAGATCTAAAAAATCTAACTCAGCTAAGACTGTATCACTTAGGTACCACCTGGATCTGGGAATCCATTCTTCATGCAGTGTTGTGAAATGTGACATTTCAGAATAGAATTTTGTTTCAGTTTGAAGGAGTATACTCAGACTCCACCTTAAATAAAATTTTGCCTTATTTTCCAATCTGGTCAGTGGCACTGCGTTTTAACAAAAATGCTCTCTCTTAATTTTGATTTCTTCATCTCATATTTTAAAATAAGCTGTAAGTACAAAGTGAGAAGTGCTTTTTAATAGAAAACCCCCAACATTTCATTCATAAACTGTCAAAACACGCCATTTTGATACTTCTAGTACTGTCTCTTCAGCTTACTTTTTTTAATCTCTCCCCTTCCATGAAGACGGTGGCTACATTTTGCAAAAGACTAAGGCTTTGTGAGTCTGCACCTTTTTGATGGCTGCAGCATTTCTGGGTTTCATGATAGGCTGTAGATAGAATAGTCAACTCATGAATTACAATGTGCTTTGAATTATCTCTGCCAAATGCTTCACTTGCGGTGAATTCATTGGCATGTATGCACATTGCATTTCCTCAGATGAGGATGACAACCTTGTTGCAGACTGGTTTGTGGCATCCCCACTTAACACATGTAAACTTTGCAGCTGTGATTTGTCTTACAGATGAAGGGACGTAGGAGCTGAATCCAGCTGCTTCTTTCTTTTTTTTTTTTTTTTTTCCTTTTTTTCCTTCCTAAGTGTATGCAGGGAAGCCTCTCTAAGTGAAGGACTATGAGGCAGTATAGCCCAGTTTACTGTATTTAATTTATGGTTTGCATTTTGGGTAGTCCTGTGTGGTGGCAGGAGGTAGACTTGGTGGTCCTTCTGAATCACTTCCAATTCAGGATGTTCTGTGATTATCTCCATTTTCATGTGGTTCTCTTGACTTAACACCCTTGTCTGTAGCTGAGTGCTCCTGCAAGATGTCTTTACACTGTTTGGAGAGAAAAGGGAGTATTTTGCCTTAGAGACAGCCTGTTGTACGGCACTTCAACAAATCTATTTTCCAAAGTGTGAAAGACATAAAGTAGCCACAGACATGATTTTCCTGGTGAATCGGAACTGTAAACTGGAGACAAGGAAGCAAATTGCAGTGCCAACTGTAGTTTCATCTTGCCCTCATTTCAAGCGCAGATTCAGTCTGCCTGCTCAGTTCTGATAAAACTGAACACCACACGGAAAAGCAACCCTGGCCCACCCAAGCTGAGGTGGCTTTTCTAACCATAGCAATCTGGGACTTGTGGGGATTGAGAGCTGTTTTTTGCATTTTTTAAATAAGCATATTAAGACCCAAGTTCTCTAAAGACCTTGAAGTGTTCACTTGGGAATCCAAATCAGAAGGCATTTCTGTGTCAAACAGGTACCTGCAGCTGGGGATGGCTGTATGCACACACCACCCGCGCAATTGCAAGTAGGGGATTTTTGATGCCAGTCTCAGAAAGATTGATGCCGTGGAGGCTGGAGAGAGGCTGGGAGGAAGGAAAAGGCCTTCCTCTGTGGGGGCTGGAAGCTTTGAAGCATGAGCCCCAGCAGAAAGAGGGCTGGGAATGGCCAGAGCCACTGCCATGCTGCAGAGAGGGGGAGGGGGATGACTGGGAGGGCTGGGAGGGGGTGCAGCAGGCCCAGGGAGGCTGGCTGTGTGGTGAGCAGCTGCTCTGACTGAGGGAGGCCCAGCAGCCTCCACAGCAGCTCTGATCGCTCGCCCCGGGGAGGTGGTGTCTGGCCAGGAGCTAGGAGACCAGGATTTTATTCCACCATCTGCAGCTGTTTCAGGAGAGGCTTTGGGCACCCTGGTTTCCCCCTGCTGAAAGGTGTTGCCTGCTGACAGCCCTTGGTATCCCTGAAACTGAGATAGCAGGGGAGGAAGCCTCTGTGCTTCTGTGTGCACAGAAGGGGTGAAATTAAAACGTGGCAAGTTCAAAACTGTCAGAGGGAATTCCTTTTTCACACAGGCTGATGCAAATCAGGGCTAACACCGGTGACTAAGGTGAAACAGCATCAGTGGGAAACTGAATTAAACGAAGTCCACTTGGTGCCTTGTGTAATAATAACACAAGTCATTGTGCCTTCACCTGGCTGCTCTTCTGTAGTTTAACTTTTTAATAAAACGATTTTTGGCTTTTTAAAGACAAATGTTGGAATGAACCTTTGCTCATGTAAAATGCTTTTGCCGTATGACTAATGGTTATTTTTAAAGTGCTGAGCAAAGTGTGTGTGTGTATGTGTCAGGGAGACAAAGAGGGAGTTTTTGTGTACTTGCGGTAATTGTTTATGAATATAGTTGTTTTTTTCAATTATCCTTGTAATACATCAGCATTCTTGTCTCTACTTCTCTCTGTTGAGGTTTGTATATAAGTGCAGAGATTTGTGCTCTCAGATATTGCAGTTACAGGAGAAAATGCTATACTTTAAGCGCTGATTTTTTTTTTATTTGTTAAGTGCCTTAGAAAAGAGAAAGCAAGAGAGATGTGTGGAAAAGCTGAAGTAAAACCATGGCCATGCAAACTATGTAGCCATACAGCTAATTTTAGGGTTTTGGGCCAAAATGTTACCTCATATCCAAAAAAATAAAGGGAGAAGCTCTTAAAGGCCTACCCTGTTTGAGAGCCCATACCAATGCCTAGAGGAGAAGTTAAGCTCAGCGCCAGCTGGAGCATTTGACCTAACTTGTATTAGTGTGGCCTCACTGACCAAAGCAGAATATGGAAGCAGAGAATTAATTTACTCCACAATGGCAAGATTTTGTAATCCTGCTCAAGCAGAAGCATGATGGAAAACAGGAGAGATGACTTGCGGAGTCTATGAAGTCTTAGCCTCTGCGTCAGCAGTAAAAATCCCTTCGTTTTCACTTGGTCTGCCATGTAGTTAAGGTTTTAAGCATCTAGTGTCCAGCTGAGGTAACGATCTTCTGTGACCGACCTGCAAGTCAGGCACCGTGCGAATGCCAGATACATCATCTGCACGTGTGCTTGTGTAGTATGAAAGCGGCTTTTGTTTTACAATGAGGCTGCTAGTGCCATAGGTTGTGGGGACTGGTTTTCATTAACGTACTTAGGCTTTTGTGCTTTAACACTATTACATGATCTGAGGGTTTGAAAATGACTTGAGCAGGCCCAATCCACAAGATCTGCCACGTGTCTGGGTGCCCTTCCCCAGAGCAGGAGTCCTTTTGTGCTGCTGGCATGGCATGATTTCTGCCAGCAACATCCTGTGGAACAAACAACCTCCTACAGGTTTCAGAAGTTGTGAAAACCCGCATGATATAGCAAATCCCTCTTAACCACACAAATGAAGTGTCCCTATTGCTTTTTTTCCTAATGGATAACGCAATTGGAGCTATACTCCAGTAGGATATTTTAAATTTATACTATTTGGTTTGGGAGCTAGCGGTCTGTAAATGCTGCTGTAAGCTTCTGCTGCTCTACCATTATTTCATGTTGGCATTTTTATTTGAAGACCCAACCATGGCCAAGAAAAGGAAACTTCTGTACTTTTCTTTTTGTGCTACATCTTCCAACTGGAATATTTTCAAGCACAATAGAATTGAACATGAACTTTGGGGAGGGAGGAAGAGGAAGAAAGGGAATCAGCTTGAAGAGGTGATAACTCCAATGGTGCTCTCTGTTTAGTTCTCTGGGGACTGAAAAATGCTTTCAATCAGAGTGATGTTGCAACAGTCCAAAAGAGGAGAGAAAAATCCATGTCTGGTCTAGACCGACCAGAAACTAAAAACAAGGGACACTTTGAATTCTGAGACTTTCACCACAACTGAAAACTGTGAGCAGGCCAAGTAACTGGAAAATCAGTTTCTTGGTTTAGAAAAATGCTTCCCTGAAGAATCAGGGGCAGCTTTCCATTTTAATTAGAAAAGAAATCATTATTTTCTGAGGCACTGATTCTAATACTTGAACCTGTGCGAAGGTTTGCAATCAGTGATGTGAAGAGATTTGGATAGTTTAATGTCAAGATTTGTGAAATGCTATGATAAAACAAAATTCTGTGACGTTTCCTTGCCATTTGGCTGTGATAGTCTATCATTTGTCACAAAATGGAAAAATAAGATCTGTCTTTGCAATGTACCAAAAAGAAGTTTGACTGCAAACACAAGTCGGGAAGAGGCACAGAAGCTGGAGCTGAGTGGTGAAACCCTAGAGCAGGAGATGGTTATGAGAAATCATATGTGAGGAGACCTGAGAATTCCCCAACCAGGAGTAATTGAATGCAGTAATTGTTAAGGAGAGCTTAAAAAAGAAAGGTTGGGTAAAAACTACTTATGGAGTACTTGTTTTAAGAGGGAAGTGTAGTAAATTTCAGGACAAATTTTTAAGTGGCAACCATACAGACACAGCCTATGCTGTAGGCAAAATAAATTTTCTGAGCTAAATTACTCCTCTCAGCCTGTCAGGCTACGGTGTTTGTTTTCTATGTGAAATACATATTTCCTGCATTGCACTGGTACAAGAACAGCTGAAGCCTGAGAGGAGGACTCTGGGGAACTGGTTGTAATGCCCAATAGTATCACCTGCTTCTTATGGGACAGTGGGTGAACCTTTGCAGAGATTGGCACTGCAGTAGAAGGGATGGGATCAGAAAACCCTTTTGGGATGTGGCAGACTGATACATGAGTAGAATTGAATTTTGCAAGAAACAGTAGGACTTACAGTTTTTTCTATTAGTCCTGTACTTTTAAAACTGGTGTATTATGCCTAGTGTGCTAACAATAGATATGTTAGGCTAAATGTATTAATTCCAGAGAAAAAGTGTCCTCCAGTCTTCTGCGTTACAGTGATATATAAATGCCCAACATTATGAATTATATATATAATACGTATTTTGTGGTTACATTTTGATACAGTGTTTTCTTCAAGGAGATTCAATCAGTATACCCGAATTTGGTAAAAGAATTATTACTCATACAGCCTGTATTTCATTAATATATGCAGCCTCTCTTTTACCAAAAAAAATCAACATACCACAACAAGATGAAAGAAGATAATCAAGGGAGTTGGAAGATGCTAACCAGTCCATTCTTATAGTGCTGTGATTTATTCTTTCTGTTGCAGAACTGTGATCAAAAAGGATACAGGTAGACCTTTTTTTTTCCAGACAGTTAATGAACAGTATAGATGGAAACCAAAGGAGGAATGTCACATGCTTCTATTCATGTCCTTTAGGTTTCATGGCAATATGGTAGTTCCAGACATACATTCATCCTTCTTCTAAAATTCTCTTTTCATATGGCAGATATAATGCCCATAGAAAACACAACTGTCTGTACTAGTTCATAAGGACAAGGTAACATGTTGGGAGTATGACACATCAGGGACAGGGAATTCTGAAAATAAACCTGAAACTTTTTAATGTTCTTTTTATGCAGTTAGAAGTTTTTATGGAAACTGGGCAGAGATACCTTGCACGTGTATGATTTTTCATGCTTTGTGCTCACAAGCTCAGACTCGCATGAAATTCTAATCGGAAATTTGTTGCATGTTGCACAGAGCTTGAGCTAAGATCTCTTCATCTCTGTTTTTTCAGTATTCATCAGTAAGTAATCTTCCTTGTTTTGGCTAACTGAAATACATTTTAGGAGGTAGCTGTCTATTGCCAAGAAGAGCCTGCATGCAAGAATATTTCCATCTGGGATGACTAACATGTGCCCAGTGTACGTCCAGTCTCACATCCCACTCTGCAAACAGAATCCACTGATGAATTAATTGTCTTCGTGCTTCAAAGGGCAGTCAAAAGATGAAAGTGAAAAACTGGACATGTTTCAAAAAATCACATTATATTAAAATAGGCCATTCAGACAAATTGCAAATCATAGTTTTTCAAAAATGTGAAATGTCAAGCAGTCCTATTTTTAAAAAGTATGTGTTTCCTTACTTGTTGCATATTTTGCTAGTATTGGAAAGTATGTCGTCAGTGAAGAAAGACAGTGTTTTAACTTTTTCTCAGGATAATACCGACAACATTCAGCTTGTTTGATCCAGGCTAATGTCAGTGTAAACATGATGCATTTGTCCTTGCTCAGTGTAATTCTTTCATATCAAAAACAGCAAAATGAATTTGAACAGCTGTAAATATAAAAGTGATGCAACGGTTTCTAGTATTTCACAGTTGCAAAATCAAGTCTGCTTCTTGTGAAGACACTTAATTTTATTGAATGTTTCATATTTACAACCAAGCCTTCTCACGCACTGAGGGAGTACTGATGCTGATGTAAAACCCCATATAATAAGCTGCTGACTTCTCAAATATCTGTGACTTAGACAATAAAAGATATGATTGTGGTGCTAATTTAATTGCTGTTTTGAAGATATACCTTTAGTAAAAGTCTTGTTTTTAAAAACAGAGCTATCAGTCTAATTCAGTATATCTGTCAATACTTAAAACAATAAACAGAAGCTGCAACTTATTAACTATTTGCAGGTCTGAGGAGATAGAAGTCCTCATTCCAAGAAGAATGCACAGCATGCTTCTTGCTGTTTAAATGGTAGCACATATATTAACAAGGCAGATGCTTGTAATTTCAGAAATTCTTAAAAAAAAAAAAAAAAAAAAAAAGCTGTTTAGTAAACTATTTGAGTAGAACCTGTGCTAACTGCCTAAAAGCGGTAATTCAAAATTCAGGCAACCAACAAAGATAAAATGTTCACCCAAGCAAAACAATATTCATCTCAAGAATTAAACCCGTAAGCCAATGTCATATGAAGTCTTAGGTGTAATTACTGTATTCTAGCTTGCCCTGAATGTGCCTAGTATGTTTTTAGAAGCTGTAAAAATAAATACAGTGATTTAAAACACTGGAAAGCCCAAGTAGTGATAAATCCAGCTCTGTATAAATGCGAGGCATGACCTCCTGATCTATCTGTGCTCTCTGTGAACATTTGGCCCAGTTCAGCACATCTGAGCTTTTCCTCTGCAGGTGCCAGTGAGTTAGCCACACGTTTGCAGGGCTTCCCCCTCCTTTTTCTGGGGCTGCAAAATGGTGATCCATCCTTGCAGAGGCCAAGCAAAAGACCAGACTCACTGAAGCTAAGCAGCATTTGAAAACTAGTAGTTTACATGCAGATTAAACAAAACCAGGTTTGTAGAGGGAAGTCATACTTTCTTATTAAAGCAGCTTCTATAGGTGGGAAAAAAGGCAAGCTTTTCAACATGTGAGACCACCTTCTGGCCTGTAACAGAAGCAAGAATGTTCAAAGCTAAGTACAAGTTGAAAACAATTGCTCTGTTTTTACTTCGTTATGTTAAACAAAGCACTGTTAGGACTAATTCCAGCTCCTAGAGCCCAGAGAGTCATCAGGCTCTGAGTTAGGAAGAAACAGTATTTGTCCAGTGATGTCGGTCTGTATTAAACCCACATACGGCTCCACCAGTTTCAGCAGACAAACATCTTGTTTAACCGAAGCACTTGGTGATCATTTTGATTGAGAAATCGTCTATTTACAGTAAAAGGCAGGGTGGCCTTAGTGGGTAGAATTCTAAGCTGAAACTCTGAAGTCAGCCTTTCCTCTCCACCCAGCTGTTGGTCTACTGAGCGATCTACAGAGAAAGTGGTCTGTGCGTCAGCCTCAGCATGGTAAATGGGGATAATAAACTAGTCTCTTTGCAAGGTCCTTTGAGATCTACAAAGAAGTGCTACACAGCAGCCATACACTTCTTCATTACTAGCTCTTTTTCATGTGGTTCCTTTAATAGACATTTGGGTTCTGATTTAGATCGTCTGAACAGAGTGTAGCACTACTGGTCTAAGTAGCAACTCTGTTTGCCAAATACGACGGGGAGACTCTTACTACTGCTATGTAAGCTGTTGAAAAGTCGTTTCTCTGAACTTCCCCATGTCAGATATGCTCTTACATAGGGAAAGGCTATTTGTATTCAGGAACTACAAAGCTGTCATCATCTCCCTGCACAATTTCTGCTATGGCATATGCAGGCTAACTGGTGTATGTGGAAACAGCTAGGCATGTAGACACTCACAGGCTTTTCAGTAAATGTACACTCACTGTTATCTTTCTCTCATTAAGTAAAAGAGAGGAAAATGAATGCCAAAGCATTTCCCATTCTGTGAAGTATATGAATGTGCACAGTCAACTGCACATATGCCTGACTATCCTTAAGCACAGTCACAAATGTATGTACTATGAACATGTACAAGTGTGCATACATTGACATTAAATAGTGAATGATATTAAAAAAAAAAAAAAAAGCAATGGCAAATAAACATTCAGGTTGCAAAGACAAGTAACATTGAATATTCTAGAAGACAGGTTCCCTGGGCATCCTTAGTTAGCCCTTTTGAATGTCTGTGATGATACAGTTTTTATTATATGATAACACATGGTGATTTTTTTCCTTAAGAGATTCCTGTTTCTGCCAATCAGTGGGAAGTCAGTTTTTTAACATTTCTAGTTCTTGTTTTCTTCCACTCAGTGTTCTTGCCTCAGATCTCATGTCCAAATGTTACACTGAACACAGAGAACATTGATTGCCTTCCAACCTTTGTTTCTCTAGTGCACTCTGTACATTATTATCATAGTCATGCAAAAGTGCTGAAGCATAGAGAGAGAAGGGGCAAAAATGTCTAAATGACAACAATTAGTCAAAACTGAAAGTGAGAGATCTGGAAACTTTTGCATGCATAGCATTTCCATAGCAATTTCCATTGAAAGCACAGGCTCACTTGACTTCAGCATCCTTTCATTTCAGACCCCACATGTCTCCTGTGAGCACCCAGAAAATGAGGCCAAGCACTCAAGAGGGAGGAAATTCCAGAATGATGTCATCATGCCTACACGTGGGGAGTGGAGGGAGCTAATCGTGCCCAGGCAATCCAAATTCTGGCATTGCTAGCATTTTAGCATTTGGCTCACAACCATATCATTCTTTTAGCTGAATTTTTTCTTTTGAATATGCATACATTTCTCCGTAAATAAATAAGGACATCTGAACTGTATCAAACCTGCTATAAGCTCTTGCACAGTCTTCCCAGTAAAACTAATATATTGACGTGTGTGCTTTTGGACAAAAAGGCATGGCCTTTTTGTAATAACCTTTGGTTCTTCTTCCTGCTGCAATTAGATCTGGGGAAATCTAGGGAAACTTGGTTTAGATTGTTCCCAGAAGGGGAAGGAAGGGGAGTAAAGAAGATCTACCTTAATAGGTGCTGAAGTATCACTACAGCCCCTGCTCCAGCTGTGCCATAGTCTTTAGTCCTCTGCTTTAGAAGTAGGAACAGCAATGGACAGACAAACAATTTGGCACACAAAATCAGGAAGGTCAAGGGCTTCTGCGGGACAGGAATGTATTTACTTCATTACAGTCTGAAAACTTGCTACAAAAGAGATTCTCAGGTTTCACATTTGTGACATTGTCCCTATGCATTAGCGAATTACAAGGCAAGTGTTGAAAAGCATAGCATGCTGCCTTAAAAATCACACGATTTTCAGTTAAGTATTAGGGTTTTTTTGTTGTTTGCTTTCTGCATGTTTTCTCAAACCATTCACCTTTTGAAACTTCCCTGTGCAAGCAGACAGGTTGGAAACAGGTTAAAAATGGAAGCTGAAATCCATATATAAACAACTAGCCCCAAGAGCTGGTGCTCTAGGGAATGAAAACTTGTAAAGCAGGACTCACAAAACTCCTGTGGGAGTTGGCTTCATTAGGTATCTACCATAAGTGTGTCTGCGTGCATATATCTGTACACTGTTCTGATCCTATCTGTGCATACGTACCTGAGGTTAGCACAGTATTCCCTTCTTGCTCTGCTGGTCCCTGCTCTCTCTTCTCACACTTCTCATCTGTTCTTTGAAACTGGGAATGTCTCTCTCTCCCCTCTGTGCATCCTCATCTCTGCTAGGCTGAGAACAGACGGACCTTTTTACTCCTCTGTGTGTACCCATGGTGAAATACACTCTCTGACCCTCTGCTGGTGCTGTGGGATGCTAGCTGCCTTTCAGACAGTAGGTAGAGCAGTGTATGTGCTCTGTTGACTTAAATGCCATGGCTTGCTCACTAAAAACTCTTTCAAGGAATAGATAGGGTACTTAGGGAAATGTGATTGCCAAGTGAGGCATCAAAGTGAGCGCACGTTGTACCTATTCCCTCCTTTTCTCTGAGCTTTCCATCTTTTCCTCACTAGTGGTAGGGGGAGTGATGGCAGATCTTATACCAAGATCTCATTATTTTCCCAAAAGGGAAAAGCATACTGCCTGTGCCTAGACACTTCCTTGGTTTTGTGGCTAAGTCGTGCTCTGTAGCTGAGATGTCAGCTAGCAGTCAGCTAGCCAGCACTCTGTAGGCTTCAGGGAGGAGTCTCCAGATAGGCAAAGTGATGAGAATAGAATGGTGCCTATTAGGTTATTGAAAACAAAATGCAGCTGTGTGTTACTGTTGGCTGAATGCAACCTGTCAGCAGCAACATCTCTGTGAGAAGCTGGGGCTGATCATAGTCAGCCTGCACAGGAGAAGGTGCCGGTAGCTGAGCAGCTCAAGCATCACGACAATGTCCCTTGCTGCCGCCAGACCCACTGCTAATGTGCTGGTGTTAGAGCAGTGAGTGGGCCTGCAGAAGGCCATGTCCTGACAGGCCATACAGTCACAAGTGGGTTGCTCAGAAAGCCCCAAAGGACCTACCGCAATTTTGTTGATGGCCGAATGCCTTAGGCCAGGAGAATGTTGTTCTGTCACACGGTGGACCCACCTAGTGCACCAGTACTTACTGTGCCTTGATGCTATGTCTTTGCTCCAGAACCCTTCCCTGCACAGCCTAATTGTTAATTACTGTAACTCCCACTTTTAGTATCACCTCTACTGTCAGTAGTTCACTGAATCTGTGTTTGTACCCTCTGGACAATGTGAGTGGGCTGAATGCAGGGCCTGGGCTCAGGGGAGTGTATTGCATTGCTCTAGCTGGAGAGAAGTAAGAAGGTCTTGGTCTGTCTTTCCAGCTCTACTGCATTATGTTTTGGTTTGGGCAGTCAGAACTGCTGTAACTTCAGACAGGCATAAAGAAAGGAATGGTTTGCCCTTCTGAATAAAACAAGAACATGTGAATGTGGGGAGAGAGGGGAAGGGAGAGAGGCATTTGCATAGGTCGGGAAAGGTCACTGAAACATCTGGCAGTACTAACTGACATGTGTCAAATTCTAGTGTTCATTAAATTCATATTAATGCAAGAATGACTCTTAAGCTTCAAATGCTGCTTTTGGTTGCTGTGTTCCCCTTGTTGACGGTGATGACTTTTCAGAACTGTGCCATGCTTATTTGCTTACTAGTGGCATCTGACCTGAGGTCAGACTTCTATTTAACCCCTTCCTGTAGGTCAAAAGATAAATTAATCTGCTGAGAATTGAATTGGAAATGAGGTGTCTGGATAACAGGTGTCCCAACTTTGGAATAGCTGCCAGGCTGAAGCATGTTTGCATCTGTTCTCATGCTATCCAAGAAGTCATCTCCGAGGTCAAGGAGATATTCAGATGTCATCTGAGATGGGAAGTTGCCACAGGGAGCACAAGTGGCAGGTGCCCTGTGTTAGGAGATTGTCTTGCAGTCTGGGGGTTTGTTTCCGAGAGGGACACTTTGAGTATAAAGTAAATGTTTTCACTTATGCTTTACCTCTATTTAGTAATAGATGATGATTTTTAAAAAGACAGATATATTATGTCCCTTTTCCTTAAAGTGGAGAATATCACAATTTCTTTTCATTGCTTTTTTCAGAGGATGAAGATGATGAAGAAATGGTGGAACCAAAAGCACAGGATGACTTGGAGACGGAAAATCAAGACCAGAAGCAGGAAACAAAAGAAGGTACTTTAACAAACAAACATAAATTTTGTTACAGTTATAAAGGACTTGATCCAGCACGTAGTTATTCCACAGGTACTTCTGTTATAGGGAGCAATGCAAGAATGAAATGGTCACAAGTTCTTTTGATTCAGGGCTTCATTAATGGTGTAAAAGCAAAAAACTGTATTCCAGTGACCCAGCATAAGATTTCTGCTGTTCAGAAGAAGCAACATGTCCTTATAATTTGGAAGCCAGAAATTTTTGGATTCCAGGACTGGTGCTTACTTGTCCTCTGGTTTAAACAGCCTACTTAAGTGAAAGATTTAAAATGTGAATGCCGGGCATTCCAGCAGCTCCAGAGAGCTGGTTGATCTTCAAAGGTACTTAGAGCCCATAACTGTCTGTCTGCTTGAGAGGGGCAAAATTAAACCTGGTGGGGCCAGGCATCTTCCAGCAGAATGCCATTTCAATGGAAAATGTAGACTGTCAAAACATTTTGTGGGAGCTTTCCCCAGAGAACTTAAGGCCAAAACTGAGGCAAGGCAGTCCCAGGTCTTCTATGTCTTTGGATTGAGACATTCTCAATTGTTACAAGGGACAGAAATTCAGGTTACAGCCTCTTTCTTGTACAAGCCTGTGTCAAAGTGGTTTATGTCAGCACTGGACACACTAGATGGTCCTGGTGCCTCCCATTTACTTTTACCCATTCTAGGAGAAGGATGTGAAGTTTCTTTGGTCTTCCGCATCTGGGAATTTACTAGAGTATTGACTGTTTTGCATGGGATTTGGGAAAAGGGCTAAAATACCAGCAAATTCACTATGAGAGGAAATTAGTTTCTTGTCCAACATTTCTTAGCTATTTTTGCCAGGTTTGCTCATTGTACTGTACACCTTATTGAAAGGTAACTTACTTCCTCAGGTAGGGCCTAAGTCACTTCATGCTGTAGCAATCATTATCAGGATGATTCTATGACCCTGGTTTTGTTTTTCACAAGACGGACTCATTATAGAAAAAATGTGGAGTTAGTTTACAGAGAAGCCCATGAAATCAGTGACTGTGACTGTGAATAAGCAGTGGGTGCTTCTTTGTCATCCAGGGGAGTCTACATGACTAATGTCAGTGTCAGAAAAACCAGAATCTGGTGTATAGTGACTGTCCGCATACACAGGAGTGAGTTGCAGTACTAGCCATACTGATTTGATTATGAATTAATCTTTCTTCCGTCTTAAGAGCATCATGGACATCATCTGCTCCTAAATCCTACAGTCCCCATTGTTCATTTGGTTCTTGGAGAAAAGAGAAGGGAGGACCTCACTCCTTCCCCTTCGCATCCTTCTGCTTCACTCACTGCCCCCAGTCACCACTGGCACGGGCAGAAGAGAGCAGCAGCAGAAACAGGAGTCACAGAAGAGTCTGCAAAGACATGAGCAAGAGGCACAGCAGTAGAGAAAAAATGACTTTTTCAAAAAATTATCTTTCCTCCTAAAACTGTGGGGTAAACTTACACGAGTTCAAGCAATCAGTGGCCTAGCACAGTATCTCTTTTCCTAATGACAACAGGAAGCCATAAAAGCTTATATCACTGCAGTTATGCACTGTTCTTTGTTGCTGAATGGCCCTATAAGAATCAGATAACAATTGATCCCATCCCCATCTATTTCCACATAATAATTATGCTAGCTGGAGAGAAAGCACAAATTCCTGTATGAAGAAAAGAAGAAAGAATCTAAATACACTGCAGAATTGATTTGTTCTACTTTTTGCTGGACTTTCAACCAAGTCTTTTTATGAACTTTGCTGACCAAGCACCATCTCCAACATTTTCTATTTCTTTCAGTCTTGGGGACATGCTTCCCTTCCCTACCTAGCAGTCCATGGGAATGATAGCTGAGCAGAATTAGTTCAGCACCAGTCCCTCACACACAAACTGCAGAATGCAAAAGCAAGGCACAGCTTGTTTAGCAGAACCGGCTCTGTGAGGTGCCAACAATTGACTGAGTTCAAGGAAGAAGAAAAGATGTTCATTGCCTGATAGAAAGTGAGCTTGACCCGCAGTATGTGTCATGACAGAGATTAAATAGTGGCATGTTGATGGCTAGCATTAAATGCTGTGAGTCAAATGAAGCAATCATCCCCAATCGACAGCGAATGGAGTCCCATTTTTATTGTTTGGTGTAGCTCTTTCCCTTTTGGCTTCAGCCCTTTTGCCAACAAATTCCTGTTTTCCTCTCTGTTGTAATCGCCCTTCTCATGTTCTGAGCAACATTCAGAGTTTGAAGCCATCGTTTGTGTTTCATGGAAGTGATTAAAACCATGTTACAAGTCAAACAGGAGTTAAGAACATTTCCTGTCGGTAGTGCACTCTGTGCGCCTACTCAGAATTAATAGCTTTTCTGCAAATTAGCACATAATGGGTTAAAAGCATGTTTATGTTGGCATTAAGTACTCTGGCTTCTTTTCCTCTGCAAGGCAAGACAATATTTTGCAAACTTTTTAAAGAATCTCTAATAGATATTATAGTGGCGCCATTCACACTGCTATATAGTAGTTAAGGCTGTGTCAGCACTTCCATTATGAATCCTGTTTTTCAGGGATTTATAACCCAGCCGTAAAAATTTGCTCTGGGCTGAAATTTGGTTTCAGCTCAGGGAGCACATTTTTAACAGATTAAAAAAATCAGCATGGCCTTTTTTGAGTTATAGGAGTGTAAAAAAAAAAAAAAAATGCATGGCAGAGGGAAGTGTTCGGAGAGAGAAGCAGACAATTCTTTCATGAACATAACTAAAAAATAGGTCGGTTTGAAAAATAATGATTGGATCCAGTCCCTTTCCCCAAGCCAACGGGACAGGAGTGCTCTATTTTTATAATGGTATTTTAAGAGGAAATGTGATTATTTTTTTTTCTCTCTGTGGCTTATAGGTAGTTTGATTTAATTCTACAGACATTTATTACGCAGTTAATTTCTTCATCTTTCCTCTGTACTCCCCAGAGTTGCTCTGCAGGGTTGGGTGGAACAGTGCAGCAGACCCCCGAGCAGGGCAGAGCCCAGTGCTGGACATATCCCAGTGTCGCTGCAAGGCACACGAGACATCTGCCTATCTGGCATGACCCCTCCATTACCCTGGGGCAAGGAGAGCAGAGCAGTAGACCCACAGGGTGGGGGTGGGAGGTGGGGACCTGACCGCTGAGCTGCTGGAAGCATATGAAGACTGAAGACCCTGCCATGTTTCTTCCACATGGCTGTCGGCTGTCACCCATGTCTCACGCTGTGCTGGGAAGAGGCAAGTGTGGGATACCTGCCGGGGAACTGGGCTGGGCCTTGCCTGTTCCCAGCCTCTCCTGACCACATAAACAAGAGTCTGGTCCCAAATTGTGGCATCGGGTGGGATGGGGCTTTCCACCACCAGAGAGCTCTGGAGCTCCACCTCAGGCGCCTCTTTGTGTCAGGAGAAACCACATGAACAGCAGGACGGGCTGGGTCTTGAAAGTGGGCCTCAACCTGCATTTATCTGAAGCCCTGGATATATCCACAGAAACCGGCATGAAAGGCTGTGAAGGGAGAAGCTGGGATCTGCAGCTTCAAAGACCACTGTGCCCTCTCTGGACGTGGGCACAGGACCGTGTGTCTATGGTGTGCTCATGGTGCAGGTGGGGAGACAGTCCAGCTCTCACCCAGAATCAGGAAGGGAGAGGCAGGACAGGCTGGTGGCTTGGTCCTGCAGTCTTATTGGTTGTATAAGAGCCTTCAATTCCACAGTTTCTCTGCCATCAATTCCACAGCTAGGGCAGGGGCATCTGTTTTTCCTGGTAGCTCAGCTTGGGTGTGCTCAAGGACACAGACCCTCAAGCCCCTGCAGTGGGAGCAGCGCTGCCCAGCAGAGCTCTGAATTCAAGGCTCCAGACACTGCTTTTCCAGCATTGAAAAATTTCAAAATGTGCTTCAAAATCTCCCATTCAGCAATTGCACTGTGCAGGGACTTGTGTTTTAAACCTAATGTAACTCGCACATGGCATCCATCAAACTTGGACATGGCATATATCAAGCCTAACATGAAAGTGAGACACCAAAAAAACAGGAGGCTTGCAAGGAGACAGAGACCAAGAGCTGCAGAGAGCTGCTCAGCACCTCGCGGTTCTCACACCTTACATTTCTGCTGCGCTCAGTAGTCAGCACATCTGAAGTCTACACGGATTTAAACGTGCACTGAAAGAAATAACGCAGCTCTTAAAAGGGTTTTGCTAATCTCCTTCTGTCTCTCGTTATATCTCTGTTCTCATAACGAGGCTGCTTCCTGCTGTACTGTTTTTATTAGTTCACCCTTTCTTTCATTCCCTTACGCTTGCTGGTCTTACTTTCTTTTTTGCTTTTAATGGATTTCACTTATTTTGCCAGGTTTTTACAATTGCTTACATTGCAGAAGAATATTCTACTATTGAACTTATTTAAATATGGGTCTTTCTCTGGTTTTTAAATATCTTCTTGGTTCCCTCACAAGACTCAAACCGTGTTTTATAAATACTTGTGAATTTGATCCTGCACTGTTATCACAACTCTTTATTTACCTCTGTCCTGCTACTGTCAGATAAGTACAAGACTGGAGCATTTTTTAGCTTAGTTCCTAGCAATGTAGGGAAATGCCTTCGTATCAGCTTTTTTACCAAGTGGGGGGCTCCCTTTTTGGTAGCATTCATTGCTTGTCAGGCAATGAGCACGTAACTTCCAGCACTGGGAAACAAACTGTTGTGCTGGGCTTTGTTAGACGTGGAGGGTTAGATGTGGTGTGTTTGGTTTTAACTTCAGGTAGAGAAGATACTTGATGGAAAATGCTGAATTCTTCCCTAGAATTTCAGGAGATACTGTCACATCACATAGATCTCTGTAACAAAACAAAACAAGAAATACTTTGATCAGCTACTTATGTTTCTCGTAGTTTTCCTTGAAGAGAGTCTGTGTCTCTTGAAAGCTGAGATCAAAGTAACCAAAAGCCTCCAGATAGGAAGAGAAATTGCAGAAAATTACATAGATTCTTTTTATTTTATTCAAGGTAATGGACAGACAGGAACAAGGAGAAAATGGAAGCAGCTCTGTAAGATAAATGGTTAGAAAATCTTTAGAAAATCTTCATATTTGAGAGAACAAGCTTGTATGGTGGTTTTTTTGTTTGTTTTTGTTTTTTGCTTCTACTCCATGTACTTACAGTAGTTTCAGAAATGTTTTACAGTGGAAAAAGTAAAGATGTTAACATTCTTGCAAGGAGAGATTGCCTCAAATAAAACTTCAGAGGCAGACGAATGAAAGAAGAAAATAAGGTTAAAATATGAAGCTTAATATCGCCAGGGGGCATCTGGTGTGTCAGTTGGGTGGATGAGGTAAGCTGATTTATGCCCTACAAACTTTAGCCAAGGTGTTTCTGATGCCGAAGAGGGTTTAATAAATAGACTGCTGGCCTCCCACAGATCGCTGCTAACTGCAAGGGAGATTTTGCTGAGGTAGAACTGCAATCATTTGTGTCTCCATTGCTTGTGAACACCCCACAGCTCCCAAGCTCTTTAGTTTTTGCTTATCTCCTTTCTATTGATCTTTTGTTGTATTTTCTTTGTCAGTCCAGGTGGGCAAATGACCAAATAATAAATTTATATCTCCAACGTGTACAGACTATTTGATTTAGCAAATAATCTTCACCACTTGGAGCAGTTTAAAATGAGTTTTCTAGTTGCATTTATTTGCTCCCCTTTTATGCCGTTTTGCTGCATTGTCATGCTTGTTGCCTTTGATTCTCGGAAAGCGATGCTTTAGTGGTGACAGTGGGATATTGCCTCATTACAGGCTTCCTTGCCAGATAAGTTCTCCTAGTGCCAATTACTATTTGGTAGTGGATGCTGCAATAGGTCAACCTGTAC
>JAOWBP010002978.1:17251360-17270402 GCA_028571105.1 Tragopan temminckii
TAGTATTAAATGTGGAGGTTGGTGGCCCTGCATGTGGCAGGGGGATTGGAGATTTATGATCCTTGTGGTCCCTTCCAACCCTGGCCATTCTGTGGTTCTGTGATAGGTCTCTGTTGCTGAGTTGGATTCTGGGAGGTACAAATCAGTATGTGTTGGATTATTGAGGGTCATTTCCCAGCACACCTGAGATTGTTGTAACTGTGCTCTAAATGTGTACTGAGGGAAAATATAACATTTTTAAAGGTGTTTTTTACAGTCTTGTTTTCTTTGAGGTGGTACATGCAGTGAGTTCCATGGTACTCAATGAAAAGGGAGCTATGAAGCAACTTTGTTACCTCTTAGTAGGTAGTCCTAACAGTGACCTGTTAGGTGGGATTCTTTACAATTCTAGCTGGAATGCTGTGTGTTTCTTACGTATCTCCAGAAGGTTGTTGCCAACAACTTCTTTTCTTCAGCCTTGATGACTCTTCCATGGAACTGTGCTTGTTGGAATTGGAAAGGTTGTAGTAAATTTAGGAGGATAAGGAGGCATGAGAGAAGGAGGTGATGAGCAGATAATGTTTCATTGCCACTAAGGCCTGTGCCTGAAGAATAGGCAATAGGAGAGCTTTGCTTATATGCTGCTGTGTAGGGACCCCGTAATTCTGCTGTAACTGAGTTCTTTTTGTAGAAGGGCCATTGTGAAAGAACAGAAGCAAGAAGATTAAATGATAATAGATTATAAGGGAAGTGTAATTAAGCAGCTGTGGGCACATATCTTATACTCTGTCAGCCTCAAAATAAATAGGCTGGAGATACACTGACCTGTTGCATAGCAACCAGGAGGAAGCACAGTACCAAAGCTCTGGATGCTGTGATTGCAAACCTTCACAGAACAAAGTACAAGACCTTTGCCCACCTGCTAGAAACCTGTGGAAAAGCTGAAGGATAAAAATGGTATGTTTCCTGAAACCTAGTGCTTTACAGCCACTTTTATTTATGGATAAATACACAGATATAGCACTGTAGTGTTTTTCCTCAAGGTTATGTAGAAAGAAAAATCTCCAATTTTACTTAGAGTTTCTCTGGATTCATCATATAGGACACTTCTAAAAATACTGCAAGCACTGAGATTTTGCATCTACAAATATTTGCCCATTGTTGTGATCTTGTAAACATTGGTATGTCTACCTAACAAAAATATTTGGGTTATGTGACTGATGTCGAGTACAAATTGTAATGCATGCTGAAATAGGTGCTCTTGTATTTACTTAAAAACTGCTGTCAGGAAAATATTTCTAGCCCCTCTTGCCTGTTTGAAGTGTGTTTCAAGCATTATTTTCAAATGAATACCGTTGATTAGAATGCATTTATGCTAGAGTAGCAGCTCCCTCTGGTTTCTTGCGGACCAAAGAAGTTGATCTGCTTTGTACAATTTTATACTTTGAGTACATATTTTCCACTTGTAAAAGTCACATTGAGATCCCATGGGAATGTTTTCTACTGTAAAAATGTACAATACTCATAACTGTAGGAAATGTGTTTGTTTCTACAGAAGAGAGATGAATGTGGTCCATGCAGGATAGAAGTGAGTAATTTCTTCCAGTAGAGAACTTCATTTTTAATAGTTTCAATAGCAACAGTACTCCTACTCTACAAAGCTGTTCTTTAAAACCAAAAATAACTGGGTAATACATCTTATTGTGCAACCTACTTTATTTTTCATTTGATAGATATTTTGCAGTTTTGGACTCGAGCAACTGGTTTTTTATGAAGGCATTTAAGTGTGAAGCATCTATAGGTATTACAGCTTGCTTATTTATTTTAGAAAAGTGTGTTAACCAATCAATTATGATTAGTTGTATGTGCTGACCAATGCCATATGTAACAATGCTTGATGAACCTCTTTGATAATCAGAATGGAGATAATCACAAAGAGAAAAGACTTTGAGGTTCATGAAATAGTGAATATAGTTCTGCAGTGCAGCCTGCTGAATGAACAGTGTGTAAAAACCCTCTCAGTGCCGAAAAGCAATAAAGTCTGTAGGTTTTTTCATCTCCTATTATCTTGGGAAACTGAAGTTTCTTTTCAGATGAACTTGGCAATGACATACAGATGAAATGCTCTAGGAAAAAGGTACAGGCTTTAAGAGAAGGGAGATGTAATACTTGTTTTCTTTTTCTGCTGATAAAAATTTTCACTGTCATCATCTTTTGACTTCTTTTTCACTCTATTCATTGTGTTCTCTGTGCTTGTTTGTTCTTATATTTGGTCCAATCTACAGACTGAGTATAGTTGACAGTCCATGAGTTTGTTCCTCTGTAGCTTTGTGGGTTTACTCTTGCAAGTATTCATGTGTTAGCTCTGCAGTTATAGTGAACCTCTTCAGATCCTGTGGCTGTTCTTGCTGTTAAGTGTTCATAGAAACGGTTCATGAAACATACCTGCTCAAATACTATGATTAAAGATCATTAATAAAAACCCTGTTGTTTGCTGTAGAACTGTAATGGCTACTGGCTTGTACCCGTATGGGGCTTTACATGGCTTTTAGTCAGCTCAAGTATAGAACACTGTTATTTGCACCTTCCACGTTTACGTGCTTACTGCTGTCACAGAGGAAATAGTCATGAGATGTTACCACCTGTGTGAGAAGTGGATGGAGTCATTCTGTATATGTTCTGTATAGCAGAGAAGTTTACATAAACACCATTATTATTTAAGATTAAAGTAATTGGCCTTCAAAAGCTCTTATTTCATGTATGACAGGGTAACAAGAACTGCTGGGAGGATAGAAGGAACAGAATTCTTCTAAACCACTTTGAGACATTTACAATGGGATTTTCTAGGACTTAACTACTAACCAAGGGCCCTTTATCACCACTGGGGGGAAACTGTTGGCTTTTGGGCCTCATTTAGACATCTGCTTTAGGCAAAGCAGAATCATATTCTAGGATGCCTGGTTTCTCTTTTTCATCCCTGCAGTGATAGTAAGGATACCTCTACATCTATGCTGTGGCCATGCAGATGTAGCAGGAGGAGAACGATGGGTGATGAAGGCCAAGAATGCTGTTCTCAAAGTCTCAGCATTGCATTTGCATGTGCCTGGGTGCTGTCCCAATGAGGGGTCGGGTGGCTCTGTCATATGTAAGTACGATTGTCTTTATTTCCATGCCTGAGAGAAGACTCTGGGGCACACATGATGAATGCAGGGAAAACAGGCATTTTGAAATACAACAGCCAAGTTTCGTTAAAAATCATACCAGGAGGAGCAGACTGCTTTATCCAGTGGCTCAAAGAAAGGATAATTCCCTTTGGGTGTGAGAAGTGCAGGCAAGGGCTCTGTACAAGGCAGCTCACATCCAGCCACAAATGTGTCTCAGCACTTGGGCTGTAAGCTGGTCTGGGCTGGTAGGACTCTGCTTTAGGAACTGTGTCACTTGATGCAGTTACCTGGGTCACATAAAATAAAACTGAATCTAAGATTATGTGCTTCCCTCAAGGAGGGGAGCCCTGGGCTGCTGCACTGCTGTGAGAACTATTTCTACAGTTAATGCAGTGCTCGGAGTGTTCGATCCTATGTGTTCCTACTCAGATAGATGGTTTAATGGCTTTGCTACAAAATATGCTCCTTGCTGTTTCCCTCTGACCAGCTGGGGAAGGTGAGGTCATCCATAAGCCTAGGGCTGTGGTTTTGCACCACAGAGAATGTGAAAAGCAAATTCCTTTTTACTGCTTGCATTTCTCTCTCTTCGTGTGGCATGCCTTTTGGCACACAGAATGACAATTATTAGAAATTTATTCCTAGTAATGAATATAGAGTGCTAACTCTGTAGTTAATGCCAAGCAGAGCAATGAGTGTGTCGGCATGCTGCCTCCGTGCTAACTGCTGCCTTGCTGACATCAGAGAAAGGTGGTTCCATATGCGTGGTTCTCCATTTTGCTGAAACTGTACATGGCAAGTTTGGAGGTTGATAAGCTGCTTGAGCCAGCTAAGGAATGGCTGCAGGCAGGAAGAAAGTAAATTGAGATGAATTTCTTTCTATAACTCAAAACTGGCAGCGTCCTTTGAAAGAAATTTAATACATCATCTTTGTTGTATGTAAGCTCTGTTTTGTTAAAAATAGGGCAAACTTATAATAGAAGTTGATCACCCTGACTGGAGCACTGTAAAGAAGGGGCCAGGCACTAAGTAGCTGATGCCTAAATCAGGGGAAAAGCTAGCTTCCCTGACATTAGGGGAATGAATTTTTAAAAGCTATTCATTGATATCTGACAAACAGCTTGAAAGGGATGCCAAACCCTCCGGGTCTCTGCTAGGAGCTTTAAAATACATTTGCATATTTTCTGCATAGAAACAGGATTTCATTCTCTGTTGCTAAACTGCGGAACTAAAAGGATGCGAAAACTCTATCTAGTCCGAAGGGCTCGGAGGGGAAACTTCATAATCAGAATTCAAATGTGCACAACAGATTAGGAAAATGACTTCAAATGGGATTTCAACAATATCCAGGAGACACCCATAAATCCTGAGCAGGCTGCTAGGCAAAGTACTGCTTGCACCGTTATTAAAAAGCTCAGTTTCTTCTCCTGGCATTTCTCACCTGAAAAATAGCTTGCTGATGTCAAGTGAACAGATTAGAGTTGGTAAAGGTGCTGCCACTTAGTTTTATCCATATCAAATACAAGTTTTCTGAGAATTTTAATCTCTCTCGGATTCGAAACAATGTCTGAAATATCATTGTGAATAGAATCAGTGGTAGAGGAATAAAAAAAAAAAAGGTGGTCTTCTGGGTACAGCTAGTGCACCCAGTGTGCGTACAGCTAGAGCACTCCATGGTCCAGCTCATTGGTGGTTTGATGTTCGTCTTGGTTGTGCCATTTACTGTGTTGTAGGTTGAACCAGAAGGCCCTGGGCTGGGAAAGAAAAGCAGGTCCCTTATGGAAATGAGCAGCGAGCTGCAGAGGATGTAGAACCTGTGGTGACCCCTGGTAGGATGGATGCAATTCTTGCTGATAGGCTTCAGTTGGGTGTTGGATTGTGGAGTGGTGTGTTCGGCATACAGTTAACCCTTTGGCATCCCTCACGCTGCTCTTCTGCCTGCTGTTTGCATTCAGTGTTTTCCTCATTCCACATTTTGTCAGTCTTTTCTGTTAGAGGAAAATACTTGTGAAGAGAACAAATCATTTGGGGCCAAGGTTGTGCTTAAAATGCAGGTGGTGTTTTGTTGTCAATGTCCTTCATATCACTGGCTAATTATGTTTTTGTCATTTGAAGAGAAGGAAGCTTATGACTGCAGAGCAATTGACGACGAGTGAAAGTCCCACATCATTTTTACTGTGTGGGTTTACTTTCTGGTTGTCATCCCACCCAGGCAGCAATGCAGATGGAGTTCTCATTAGTATTAATGGAAAGCTGCCATTTAATTTCCCATGTGTCAAGCAAGCAATAGGCTTCCATTGCATATGTGTGATATTGCCATCGACATGATTGATTTTGAGTTGCAGTGGTGGATGTGGTCAAGGGCGGAGTTAACTCTTTCCATGAATGCCTGTAATAGTCAGGACTGTTTTTGAAGTAACTGCTAAGAAGAAAATCAGTGCTGATACAGTTAGATGACAGCCTGTAATGATTATGATATAGAACAGTTACATTATCTGTGATTCAGATTGTGAATTTTTGCAGCATTGGTGAGGCTTGGATTATAGTAAAGGATTTGTATCGTATGTATCCCATGCCTGCAAAGGGGCTGGTGGCCTGTGCCCGGCTGTGCCATGGGATAGGAGGAGGTGCTGGGATGGCAGCCTCTCAAGACTCGTGCAGAAGCAAAGCTACCAGTTTCCAGTTTTTGCCAGTTAAATTCCTAGTTGTCTAAGATACGCAGGGCTGCTTGGGGCAGAGATCATTCAAGTACATCTTCTACTGTGGATCTGTAACATACGGTCTGGCAGAGGTGCTGAAGCTGATGAAAGTTGAAGGACATCAACTTCAGTGCATTAAAAGTATTAAAGCATTGTTTTGAACTTCGCTTCACAAAGGCGGCTTTCTAATAAAGACAATTTTGAAATATATTCCATGATTGGAGATATTCTGATCTAATTTCTTGAAGTTTAAAACAAATATCCTGCCTCTTCCAAGGGCAACAATTATGTAGGAGTATATTTGTAGCAATTTTATCAGTATTATTTTGGATATCATTGCGTTCTGTTTTCAGTAAATAGGGAAAACTTTTAATTCTCTTTTCAACTTGGTTTCCCTATTTTGTTTCCAGCAGAATCAAAATGTCGGACAAAAGTGATTTAAAAGCAGAACTTGAGCGCAAAAAGCAGCGCTTGGCTCAGATAAGAGAAGAAAAGAAACGGAAGGAAGAAGAAAGGAAGAAGAAAGAGGTAAATATGCAGGCGTGCCTTTTAAATAGCTCATGCCTGCAGAAGGGTCTCGCCGAGGTTTTGATGTCTCAGTATTGTATACTCCAAGATAACTGTCATGTGGGATAGATCTCCAAAGCCACGTCAATCTAACCTTAAAATCAAAACGCTTATTTTTAGCCAAGAAAGTTGGGGTGAGGGAATTGCTTTTAAAACCAACATGCTGTCAGATGACAACAATTTAGACAACATGATGTGTATGTTTGTGTAGAAAGAAAAATTGATTTGCCACAATGCTTTTTGCTGGGCTTTCCTTCAATGGAAAGGGAGTGGAGGGTGCAGAAAGACAGAAAAAGGTCTTGGGTTTTTTCGAGCTATTACAATCTAAATATGTATTTTCTTCTCTGAAGACCAGCTTGATTACTGGCTAAGGTAACAGATTTACAATTATTATTCTCCAGTAAAGTAAAACATAATTGCAATTGCATTTTCATCTTCTGGCATGGGTGCATCTTTCAGTTCTGTTAAAGTTTGATTGACATATTAGTTTATTTGTCCTTGACAATATGCATTAGATTTTTCATTAAGGGATTTGTACTTCTTTTTATTCATTCACTTAGTGGAACAGAGGTGAGAATTGACAGGGAGTGGATATTCATTTTCATGCAAAGTCAGAGAAGCATTAAGTGATTATGTTTCCTTTCCTTCAAATGTCAACACTTACTATTGTTTAAAGCACCTGTTATCCTTTACTAATAACTGGTTTCCTTTTAAACTGACACTTTAATATTGTACATGAATTTCACAGAATTACTGTAGAAATGTGATGTGATCCAAGAAATCCATGTTTCAGTTTTGGTCGTCGTTTGTCTTTTTTCATCTGAGACATTTTTGTGCAATTACCAGCACATATCCCAGTGAGGCTCCTAGAGTCACTGTGTGAGTCCTCTGTAAGCAAAACTTTAGCTGTTAGTATTTTCAGTGTTCAGCACTAGCCTGTTAATGAATTAAAAAGATGGGAGACAAGCCAGTGGCTAGAGGAAGCTACTGAGTTCTTTTCTTTGTCTCCTGCCTGATTTTACATCTTGTGGAGATCCTGTTGTGGTTGGAACATTCCACTGACCCCAGGAGGCAGCTCTAGCCACTGAGTCTAACCTGTGGAAGCTCCAAGAAGCTTCCTGCACAGGTGCCTTCCAACCAGTACCATTCTGTGATTCTGTGAAGGTGTAGTTGTCTAAGCAAAGAGGAAGGCATCTGGTGGACCGTTAATTTTGGCTGTCGGTGTCAGGGACTGCCAAAATACTATTTTAGATGTTAGTCCTCTTCTTTGCTTCTATTTCATGCTGAAGTTCTAAGACAGTATTTTCACTGCCTACAAGTGCTTAGGACCCAATGTAGGCCCTCAGTCTACATCACCAAAGTCCAATGGAATTTTATTTCTTGATCCCTGAGGAAGTAGGGATGGGGTCATTTTTAATCAAGGTCATGATATCTGTTATTTTATGATCAGTGTCCATGTTAGCTGAATAAGTCAGCACACTGGCATTTTCAATCTGTCAAGTTGTGGTACGTGAAGTCAGAAAAATGCTTTGGCTTCTATTTTTCTACAGAGTAGCTGCATCTGGTATGTGAGAGCCGAAAGATGTCCATTAGTGTTCCATAAAAAATACTTGCAAAGATCAGTTTTCTCACGTAGTCAGGGGAAAGTACTGTAACTAAAATATAAACAGTATAAATTAGCTACTTAAACGTTCTAAGTGAATTTTGAAGTTTTCCTAATCAATGGTGCATGTAAATATTCTTCACACACTTCATTGCTAGAGCTGATTATATGTGGACGAATTTTTTTTTTTTTTAATTGAGGCTGATCTACAGCAAAAGAAGGAGCCAGCTCAAGAAGATTCTGACCTAGACCGCAAGAGAAGAGAGACAGAAGCTTTGTTGCAGAGCATTGGCATATCCCCAGAACCACCTCTAGGTATTTAAGAGAAGCATATTGTAAAGCATTCAACTCTGCCACTATGAATGCATTCTTTCTATTAAAGCATGCTTTGCTTTTTTTGATTTTTGGCTGTATTAGTGAAGTGAACTCTTCTGTTTGAATGCCTACCATACCATTCGCATATACCAGCTCATGGCATTTTGAGTACTTACCATTGCCAAAAACATCTGTTTCATTTCTAGAAGAAATTTTTGCATTGCAGGTTTATTTTGCATACCAGTAATGATTTCTTTTCTGATGGACTATTAGGTCACACCTGATGACCCACAAATAATATAATATATGCTGCACCTCATTAGCCCCAATCTTTGTTTCATAAATAAAGCATTTGCTAATGAAGGTGGAACATAGTTACGTGGGGACTCCTGTTTATTTTCATTAAAATTCAAGCAAAATGGAGAGAAAAAATAAAAAAGCAAATCACAATGATCAGAAAGCTTAGAAACAGATTATTTTCATAGTTTTTTGGAGCTGGCTGTTCTGGTATTTAAATTATAGAATCTAGAGTCCTCAGGTTAAGAAAAATACATGGGAAAATAGTATCTGAAATACTTGATTAAGTTCTATCTGATGTATTAGTTGACCCTAAAGTGAGAAATTTCCTTCCTTGCTTCCTTCCTTTTATTCCCTTTTTCTCTCCTCCCTGCCTTGTCCTGCCCTGCCCCTCTTCCTCTCACTTTCTCATTCCTTCTCTTTCAAGTGCTTTCCTCTCCTTTGAATATAGAATCACTCTCACTGTTTTAGCTGAAATACTGGCATCTGTGGAGGTGCCAGGCTTTGTCATTAAGTTCTTTGGCATTGAGTCTAGGATTTTACTCCTAGATATTCTTGCCTGTAATACTTAGGGAAAAGAAAAGAAAGCAGAAGCCTTGGTTTCAGAAAGTGCTTGCATAGTTCCTTATGAAAGTAGATGGTGACATTCTGAATCATGAATTGAGGAATTCAGTCCCTATCTTGCATCAACCGACATTTTCTGGGACAAGTTACCATTTTAATAAGTTATAATCTACTGATTTGAACTTTTAAATACCACTTCTCAGAAAAAATGTCTGCCAAGTAACTGTTGAGTTATTTTAACGTATCACAAAACATGCTTTGTAAATAATCTAGTGGTGTATGTACAAATACATCACTTCGATACGTTTTTAATATTTGTGCATTTAGAATATTCATATTTACCTTAAAAAAATGTGGATACATTTCCTTATATAATAAATGAACACTTCTTATTGTTGCAAAATAATAGTTCTTATCTTAGTTAACTATTTTCTTTGTGCTATCGAAAGAACATTAAAATTCACATATAAGATGATCTTAATTAAGCAGTAGTATTCTGTCCTCCTTAATTCCCTTTTGTATATACTGACAATTAGTATAATTCTGCCTTCATATATGATGCCCAGATCCCACTGCAAACATGAAATACATAAACTGCCATGCCATACCTGTAACCTGCCAAAGGGCTGTCATGAAGATGAATTCACTTTCCATGCTGCATTCATTTCTGTGACAGTCTCTAGTAAGAATCTGCATGAAATGTTTGACCACATGGAAAATCCAAGTCTCTTGACAGGTCTGTCATTATACATTATAGAGCGTAACAAAATAGTTTAAAGTTTCATTCAGTTAAATCTATAAAAAGAAGTGCACATGATTTAAACCAAATGGGAAACCTCGCTGTTGCATTAGAACTCCTTTTTGTGTTTTATTCGGTGTGGCTGCTTTGAAGAATACTTGTGCTAAATCTTGACTGGAGCCATTCCTGCACTTTAAATATTTTTCAGAAACCATTTTAAAAGAAATCAAGATATTTCTACTTTTTTATTTGTTATTCCTTGCTGAAGAGCTTAAACTTGGGCTGACCTTGAGCTGTAATCTTCCTTTCCTGTTAAAGGAAACAAAGCTGGATTTGCATGAATATGCTTCAGAAGCCCCAGCAAACCAAAGAGAAAATCATTTCTAGAGAGTGCAAATAGTATGTAAGCCAAGGGAAATATTTCCTTGAGTGTGGAAATCATGTCTCATCCAAAATGGCAATCTAATACAACTTAAATTATTTAAGCAAAGATGTTTGCTAAGCAAATTAATGCGTATTCTCACCATCTTTGGGAAATGATTTTAACTTAGCTGGATTTCCTTATTTAACTTTATTTTGGATGCCATTTCTGCACTGCAGTCTTAGAACATATCTAATGGGCAGCGGCTTTTAATTTAAATGGAAAATTTGAGAAGTTTGCTTGCTGTTTTGCCTCCTTGGCTACCAGAAGAGTTCACTTAGATTTCCGACAAGACGAGCCCCCGTTATTTCTTCATACATTTAAAATCTTTTGCAAGTCAGCTTTAACGTACAGCCAAGAAAAAAATTCTGTTTCTGCAGATATCTCCGCCACTGATTAGTTGTGGAATCACATTGGGCTTTTAGTCCTGTCTAAATTCATGTCAGTTTTAACACTTCCAGAAGACTTAAAATTCACTTGACTCTCTTCCTTTTCTTTTTCTTTCCTTTCCTTATTTGCTTTCACCATTTCAAACTCTCCTAATCATTCATCCACTGTCATTTTGGTCCATTGGTTTTGATTTGTCTGACACTGCTCTTCATCAGTGCAGTCGCTGCATGTGTTAACATGGGATACCTGTTATTTTCATTATTTAGTCCCAACCCCTATGTCTCCCTCTTCGAAATCAGTGAGCACACCCAGTGATGCAGGCAGCCAGGACTCTGGAGATCTGGGACCCATAGGAAGGTAAGACAGTGATGTTGAATAAATGTGTTTGTTTGCTTCACTTTTACTTCCCCCATTTTTCCTTCTGCTTCCATAAATAAGAACGTGCTCTATCTGATGTGTGCTTTTGTTTGTGCATTTTCCACTGTGTGTCACCATCCAGTCAGATTGGTCTCAGACACGAGGTAGATAAGCACACACAGCAAGCTGGTGATAAGTGATAGGTGCCAGAAGCCGTGTACTGGAAGCAAGAATTGAACTGATGCGTCTAAAGAAGCCCACAGAAATCTGTCATTCTTTGTGGATATATGCTAAAAATAGAGGAAGAGCCCAGTTGTAGACCTTGTTATTCATGTGAGTAATCTTTGTGCACACAACCAATCCCTTCTGAAGTCTTGTTAACTGTTCAGATGTTTCACCAGGCTGTCTTGGGTTCTTGTACTGCTGCTCATTGTTGTGTGTGGCACTGACAGTGGTGGGGTAGAGCTTGTAAAGAAACAGACTGAAACCCCCCAGAACCTCCTGGCAATCCTCTCTTGGAAACTGTAGTTATCAGATTGTTTTGTATAAGGTGGGAAGGAAGCAGCTCTTTTGTTGTTGAAAAGGATGGTGTGTGTGTAGGGATGGGCACAGGGGCAACCTTCTTATCTTGGTTTATATGACTGAAACTGGAAATGCAAGTGGCAATCTATGAATAATTTCTAGTTTGGAGTAAAAAAGTAATGAGGATGCTGCTAAAAAAGTAAGAAGGATGCTGGTGCTCACAAAGGATATGTTCAAGTAAGAAGAGTTCCAAGCAACTATACTGTGTATTTTGAAAAATGTAAAACACGGGTCCTAATAGCTCTTTTTATATTAAACTGTCTCAAAATAAAACCAACTCATCCAAATCTGTGAGCCAAAACCTCTGCTAATAGCATGAAAGCTCACTGATTTCTCTCTGCAGTGTACAGTTTTCAATTGCTTTTACATGCATAGTCAGGTGCCATACTTCTACATACATAACCAGTAATGTTACAGAGCTTGGATTACTAGATTTAATTCCACACCAGCCTTCTGGTTAAAAAAAAACACAGTTCTGTAAGCTGAAAGTACATTGTGCTCCCCTTCAGCCCGATGCAGACACCATCCATTGAGATGAGAAAGTTGCACAACTGCTGCTGAAAGCTGCTCAGCCCTCTAGAAGGGATGGAGGTCGTTAAGTAGGAAAGCTATAGCCTATAAAATATGGCAGTTCAAAATGTGTGAAATAGTGTAATGCTACATTTATAAACCAAAACGGACTCCAGTAAGCAAGAATACTTTGAGGAGAACAAAAATTGTTTTTAAGCAAAGTGTAGACTGCTGTTCAGGATAAAGTTACTTTCTGCAGTCCTAGATGTAGCTGTGGCAATGCTAACTGGACATTTCTAAGTTCCTCGTGATGTGGTAATGGTGTAACTTTTTTGATTTTAAGACAGTGAAATGTATTTGAAGGAATTTATTTTAACATGGCCTACACTACCATTTCAAATCTCTGCCAGCAACAAGCAACAACAGCGTATGATCACATTTCTCTAGAGAAGAGAATTGAATTTGTCCTCGTCTTCAAGGGTCATGATGTACTATGTTATGAGCTATCCTTCTGGATAATTTTCTGGATTGTTGTGGCCATACTAGGAATTCAGTGCTAATCCCAGGGCCTTGTTTGCCATTCATGGCTTTGCTTGCCATCCTCTCTGGTATTCAAAGTGCTGTGTTGGCCATGGGTATTTGCCTGGCATGACTGACTTGTGGTAATGGCAATTCCACAAGCTGCTGTCCATATCTCAGGGCATCTCTGTAACTGGTGGATAGTACTGGATGGCTGTTTGTCACTGGGTGCAGAAGATGTACTCAATGTGTGTTTGGGTGCACCAGTACACTCAGGCATGCGTGTGTCGTAGAGTTGTCCAACTTGAAGAGAAAAACGTTAACAAAGCTGTCATCACAGGAGGTAAGCAGGATGAAATAACCTTTGCTGTATTCTGCCAGAGGAATGTCTAGACATTATTTCTGATTTATTTTGATTATGTGCAGGTGCCTGTTTATCTGTATAAGGAAGGTTACTCTTCCTTTTATGCATCCCTCCATATTGCTTCCTCTATAAAGAGGGTACATTGGCCATGTCATCTCTTATGCCTTAGTTTTAGAGCAGATTCAAGTAGGATATTGGGAAAAATTTCTTTTCGGAAAGAGTTCTGTGGCACTGGAAGAGGCTGCCCAGTGAAATGGCAGGGTCACTGTCCCTGGAGGTGTTCAAGAAGCGTGTAGATGTTGCACTGAGGGATGTGGTTTAGTGGGCAGTATCGGTGGTACGGGGACAGTTGGAATGGATGATCCTAGGAGTCTTTTCCAACATTAATGATTCTATGGCTGAAGGACTGTTTAACACAAATAGCTACCCTAAGTGAAGGATCACAACCAAACTATGAACTCCACCTTTCTCTAGTGTGACCAACCTCCCATGGAATTGTCAGTGGGAGTGTGTAGATTTGGAACTGAGGGTCGTGATCAGTGGGCATGGTGGGGATTGGTTATAGTTGGACTAGATAATCTTAGTGGTCTTTTCCAGCCTAAATTATTCTGTGATTTCATGCATGTGAGATCTCCCCCTTTTTATCATTCTGCTGTAAATTGGCTGTGCAGCTGTAGACTGAGCATAGACTCAGGAGGAAAGCAAATTAATTCTAGAGCTGCTAATGCTCAGTCTCAGAGATCACAGCTCGTCTGTTGCTATTGCTGCTGACACAGCTGCAGGAAGAACTGGTGCCTACAGGCTGGCAGAACAGAGCTACACAGGCTGAAGGCAGACTGATTATTTATTGATGAAGTGATTTCCAGAAGAAAATATGGATATTTAAATAATAATTAAAAAAAATATATCTGTAAAGTCATAGGTTTTGGTTTGGTACAGAAGATAATGCCTTTGAGAGAAGCCCTGCTGAGAGCTTTGAGGAAAGCAAGAGATGTTTGTACAGTCCCATGTGAAGCACTGGTTTCTGGTGCAGAATTCGGCTGTGTTCATACTTTGATGGCACATGATAGTAATCAGGCAGAATCTATTGGTCCTAGTATCGCAAGTACACCTGAGGTTTGTTTTGATTGGCACCTGTGATTTCTTACAGACCAGTGAGCATTGTGGAGCTAAATCTAGAAATCCAAATTTCTGACATCTGCTTTTTAGGAAGTTAGTTGATAAGTAGCGAGGGTTCAGGCAGATGGTGCTAAGTAGTTGTCCTGGTAGCACAGATCTAATTCTACTCTAGTTAAGAAAATGAGAACTAGCTGGTAACTTGCTTTCTATGTACAGAAATTATATGAGGAGCAGAAGGGCTCATGTAGGCAGTGCTTAACAGACAGCAAATTGTTTGGCATTGGAGCTGGCCAAATATAAAACAAGGAAAACTGTAAAATTTTAATGACAAGACAAATTGATCACTAAAGCAATTTACTTAAATACTCTATTGGATGTTGTATCACTGGGCATTTCTCATTCAGGATAATGTGCCTGGCCGACAGGCAGATAATAGCTCCAACAGTAATTCATTCAGAAGAGCCGTACAGCTTTCTGTTGCACAGGAAGAAAAGCCGCGTGGTCACAATGGTCCCTTTTGGTATAAGATCTATACACTGGTAGCACTGCCATCCAGCAGCACCATTGTCCATTATCTCCAACATAATAGCTAGAGCAGTGCTGCCTTTTCCCTGATGCCATTAAGCTTATTAGGATAATGTGTGGGGCGGGCTGTGTAATAACACTAAATTATGGAACCATTTCTGTCCTGTGTAGTACAGGTTTTTATGTGGTTTTGTTTTTTTTTTTCTTTTTTTCCTGCTTGATCTTCAGTACCGCATGGCTGTTTGTCATAGCCTTTTCACCAAGGATGACGTTAGGTTTCGGGAGTGTTCCAATTTCTGGTACGTGACAAGACATTATGATAGCAACAGTAAGAATGTTCAGATGTTAGATAAATGGTGCTTGAAACTGCTGGCAGTTTTCTTTGAATGCTTCCATTTGGACAGGTCAGTCAATATTTTTGTTTATCATTTTTTGGTTGCGGTGGGGATAAATTCCAAGTAGGCAGAAATGTGTTATAGAATCAGAGAATATCCCAAGGTAGAGAGTAGCATCGAGTCCAACTCCTGGCCCCATACAGGAGCACCCCAGAATCAGACCATATGTCTGAGAACATTGTCCAGATGCTTCTTGAACTCCATCAAGCTCAGTGGCATAACCACTGCCCTGTGCAGCCCGTTCCATGCCCACCGCCCTCTGGTGCAGACCCTTTCCCTTACCCCCAGCTGCCCCTCCCCTGACACAGCTCCATGCCGTTCCCTCGGGCCCGGTTGCTGTCACCAGAGAGCAGAGCTCAGTGCTGTGAGGAGCAGCAGCTGCCATGAGGCCTCCCCTCAGCCTCCTCTGCTCCGGGCTGAGCAAACCCAGGGACCTCATCTGCTCTTCAAATGTCTTCCCCTCCAGACCTTTCACCATCATTGTACTTTGATTCTGGATCCATAACTGGAAAGCTTAAAAAACAGATTTTGCATGTACTGCTCTTAGTTACTAGGCTGCTCTGAACAATTCATCAGAGCCCAGTTGTTGCACAGAGAGCAGCTTGCCTGTTTCCACATATTTGCACAGGGTTGACTGTGTTGCTGTGCTGCATAGATAGGAATATTACATCACAGCCTGAACTCTGGATAGATAAGTTATTAATTCACAGGGCTTTCTGTTATGGCATGTTCAGACATGACTCATTTACCACAAGGCAGCATTGTAGGATGCCATTGAGACTCTGCTATAATACAGTATACTCTGCTTAGCATGTTCAGAGCGAGTATTTTGTTCAGGGACATTGATGTTCCATGTTCTTTGGCTAATCATCAGGTTATATAGCTGTGCATACCAGAAATGGAGATTTCGGCTAATTCTAATAATGTCTCCTATTTCATTATGCTGTTCCACAACGTCAGAGGTGGATGTTGGAGGTTGGGCAGTAGAGGTTGAACCTTCCCGTCCCATTACATTTTGTTGCCATGTGACGGATGGTAGCAGAGGGGCAGTCTGACACAATGGCATCTGAGATAGAAATGTATGTGAAGCAAAGGTGTGGAATTGAATTCCTCTATGCAGAAAAAATGGCACCCAGTGACAATAGTTGATGCTTGCAGAATGTTTATGGACCCTAAATGTGTCGTGTGCTTCATGAACATGAGCACAGTGAGGTGGTGGTTCACCTCCACTGGTGCAGATGCCTATAAGTGCAGCACACAGGCCCTTGTTCATTTGCAAAATGCATAGCAAATGGTGGTGACTACACTGAAAAATAGTGTTTTGTAGCTGAGAATTTGCTCTTTCAATTAGTGTTATTGTGCTGTTTGTTTTAGTTTTCATGGAAACAAATAGGAGGAGTTACTTTTGGAGTGACCTACATTATGTATTCCTGTGTCACCTGTAGGGTGTGTGTGTGCTCACCCTAGTGTATTGCATATGTGGATGAGTTCTATTTGTGGACCAAGGTGTGATTTAGCTGTGTGGTTCATTTTTCCTTCTCTCCTTCACTACTTTTGTACATCGCCCAATTGGATTCATTACCATACAATGGTAGGTTTGTACAGTAGCATCCCTCTTATTGTTGAACTGGGTTTTGTGTATGTGTGCAAGTGCAGTGAAATTGCATGCATGTAACGCTTCCCCATGTACATTTTGCAGTGAAACATGAGAATCCCATTAGACTGTGTATAATGTTTCCCACCTTCCATCTGCTGAGTAAAATGCAAAAGGCGCAGCTGCCTGGGACATGTAAAGGTCAATGATTGCCTTCCTTTCTGCAACAACTTCATCTGTGCTCTTTTGATTTCTAACTTGCATACACTGCTGTGTGTACATTTAGATACCTGATTGTTTCATGGGCTACAGTAAAGACAAAGATGACAAAGTATTCATCTTCTGGTAGTTGCTGTCAGAGAGTAGTTGTGTCAACGTGGTGTTTTGTCTGCTGTAATGTAGTGCAAGCATCCAGGTATATTATTTCATAGTATTTCTCTCTTAGTCCATTGGTTTTGGTATTTTTGTCTGGCTACAGTTACTCATACTGTTGGATTAGGGGACTCTATAACACTTAGTTTAAGTGAGTCTTACCTGAATTATGCTACTGTTCCATTGATACCACAGTTTTCGAGATGTGTTTGATGGACTAAAGTTGTTTGGCTTCCGTCAGTGAATGGATCTTATTTGAAGTAAAGCTTTGCAGGGTCAGTCCTTATTTAGATAAAGCCATATGTGAATATTTAATGAAAGTTACTATGAAAATGAATTTTAAGTACAACATTAAGTAGCAAAAGAAAGCAAAAATAGAAGAGAAATCAGGTTTTTCAAAGAGATTTTGAAGCAGTAACATGGCATTTCTTGTAGAAGCTTGACTGCTATGGAATCTTGACTGCCTCATCATTTCTGCAGATTTTTATTTTTAAGTAAAAAGTTGCAGTCATCCTAGAAACGGAACAGCTGTTGGTAATGCTGGATGGTTTTTCTCTGAGGAGCAGTGTCACCTTTGGTTTTGGCTGCTGGCATGCTTTTTTGTCCACTCTGTCAGTTCATCTTGCAGTTACTGTGACCTCTGAATGCTTTCCCAAGTTGAGTTCAGAGAACACTGTAGCAGCTGTCACATCAGCTTGGATGTTCTTACTGGTAGCGAATCAGAAACACATCTTCTGCTCTCTTACGCTCTTTGGAAGTTCAGAAAACATTTTTCTCCATTTGTGTATCTTTTCATCAGATGTGATTTTGAATTGTTTCCATCTACTTTTGAGCCTTTTGGGTATAAAAACAAATTCACAGTGATATGTTTTCTTTCATTGGGTTGATGTCCACACTCAGTTTGTATTGTCCCACTGCAGGGAGGGCAGAAGCCCTTTTGCTGTGTAGTATGTTCACTCATTTTTGTATAGCTATTAGTTGATCTGCTTTTTATGCAATGCCTCAACATTAGACTTGTCCAAATTGTTTGAAATGCAGATATGAAGCACAAACTTTTTCTTTCTCATATGACACTCAAAGGGAAAGATGTAGTTCTGGAGCATCTGGGCACTGAGTCAGAGTGTGGCATTTAAGTAATGTATTTACCCTTTTGCAGCTGTGTGTGTAAATCTTGCTCACTGTCTGTCAAGTCAAAAGAAGGTATACCCAGCTAAGAGATGTCTTCTTGACATGTAAGAATTAAAGCCTTTATTTCCTGATCTCTCATGAGTATATCCAAATGTCACCGAAGTCTTTATGTTCTCTGCTTTCCAGGCTTTTTGCCTGAAAAAAAATAAAAATAAAAAAATCAGATTTGGCAACTCAGCTGTTATTTCCACTATTTCATTTTTAAGCAGCACTTTGCCTACACAATAACACACTGACAAGTGAAAGAAAGGGTATCAGAATGCCACCTTCCTTTTAAAATATCTCCTTTGCTGTTTAATTAAATGCATACAGAGGCAGAGGAGGAGGTTAGATTCTGCTCTCAATTTCAGTTATACAGGGAGGTTAAATTATTGCAGTAGATCATCTTTTATTGTCCATGCAGCGTATTTCCTACCCTCTCTTTAGGCAAAGGGAAGCACAGAGCAATGTAAAGACTCTAAGAGAACTTCAGGAAAGACCAAGGGAAAATACATGGTTCACTTGAATGGTGTTTTGTTCAGAAAGGAAGGATTTTAACCCTAGGGACTGTAGTGTGCTGCAGATATGAGTCTGTCACAGTGAGGAGTTGAGAGAAAGGTTTGCTTGGTGGCTGGAGGCATACAAAATAACCCTGGGGGGTGCTGAGCTTGCATCTCTGGTTTTGGTGGGTTTGGGATGGTATGGTAAATCTCTCAGGCTTCCCATCCCCCACTCACTTGTGGGATGGTGGGTCTGTGCATGAGGCTGGAGGAAGGCGGATTTCCCACAGTCTGTTCCCTCCT
>JAOWBP010002978.1:17270502-17308503 GCA_028571105.1 Tragopan temminckii
CCTGCACAAGAACAACCACGGTTCTCCTCCTTTACATTCAATGTATATTTAGCACAAGATATTTGAAGCCTCTCTGTGTCATATATATTTTTTTATCCTCTAAACATAAGCAGACACCTTAGGGACTGATACTTGGCAGTTGCTTTGAAGTGTCTGTACATCTGACCTAGAAAGCAGGGAGTGTTTTTCAGTGCGTGCCGATTACAAAGTCAGAATGGTCCATATTAATGAGAATCATCTGCAGTGCTTTTACCATGTGAGCCCGTGGCATCATTAAGGAGTTTTGTGCTTTCATTCCTAAAGGATGGATAGAGTTCAGTTCTCCAGATCTTTGATTATTTTTCTCATTAGCAAGCGTCTCCACGCTATAAATTAAAGGAAAGATTGCCATTCCCAGGGTACTTCATAAAATGCCTTGGAAACCTGAGCCACAGCTGCACCCTGAAGAAAATAACATTAATGCATAAAGCCCCTCTTAACCGTTTAGGTTATCAGCCCAGTTGTAGGTATTTTTCTGTATTTTTTTTTCCAGACGTATCATGAATATATTTAGTCAAACAATGAGATGATTCGAGGTTTAAAACACCAGTGCTCTTAAAACAAGTCAGTTTATTCTCCTTTAAGAACAACTAACTTGGTAAGGGCAGCTGAGCTTAAAGAGAAGTTCTCTTGCATAGAATCTCTTCCTGATTTAACTAAATTTTGTGAGATCACCTCTTAAGTTGAACTGTTTAACGTAGTTAAACTGGTGCCATTTTTTTGCAAATAGATGTTTTCTGCCTCACTTGAGTATTGTTTATACGCATAGGTACACTGTCACAAAATAAATTCTGTGTAGGAAGGACAGCACCAACTCTTCTTCCAGCTTGCAATTAGTGAATTGTTGCTCTGTTGTGAATAAGTTGCTGAAAGCTTTCAGCTGCTTCTTCAGTTGCGAAGACAATATTGCAGGTTCCAGCCTTGCTGTTATCGGTTTGAGTCATTGGAAGGGCTATGGATTGCCTTTATTAGACTTGACTAATAGATGTAGCCTTGTCTCTTATGGGATTCTTTCCAATGCCCCTTAAAGTTTATGAGAAAATTGTTTTTTGGACATTGGATCAAAGTGTCCCAACATGAGTTCTGAAGTTCCTTCAAATTGTCTGCAGGACCTGATGACGCTTTGGATCATCCACATTCTCTTTTGTCACTCAGGCTTTCTCTTGGTTTAAAAAATAGAAAATTAAAAATGTATTTCTTTAAAGAATTTTCAAAGTGCTTCAAGGTTTCCTGCAAGAACAAAGCAACTTGTGCCTCCCTCCTCCTGAACATGGTTTTTATTAATGCACTTTCAAGATGGCAGTTCACACTCTCCAGCACTTACAGTAAATCTGTGTGGATGCAGAGGCTCAGCAGAAGCTTCTAACTGTGTTGACCCTCTGTCCTCTCAGAGACTGCCTGCTGTTCCCAGTGACCTTCTGGTAAACCAACATAGATTTCCAGACTAAGATCCCTGTAGCTATGGCATATAAATTGTGAGAAGGACAAGGTTCATTACATTGCCAGAAGGTCATATTCTATGACGTAGACCTGAAATAAGGACAGCTTTAAATATAAGAAATAAGTTCAGCAGATTGGATGAATTTTACTGCTGATTTAATTAGTGTAATTCTATGAATCAATAAGGGGTTCATTTCATTATATATCAGTCCTATAAAAACCATGTCAAGAATTTTTCAATCCAGTTTAAATTTCAAATTGATTTTGAAAATTATTAAATACATTTAACAACAGGGCCTTGATTTAAGAAAATTTTTGAATATACAATTTTTAAAATACTACCCTATGATTTTTAGAAATATATCTTAAAAAAAAAAAAAAAAAGAGTATTTTAAACTTATGCCTTTCTGAAAAATGCTATTATGGTTGCCAGGCATCTGAAAGACAGTTCTGTGCTCCGAGGGAGGTCATCATTGCTCTTTTTATTGGTGAAGACTGGAAGTCAGAGGTGTCAGCCTGCTTGGAAACGTAACTGCAAACCCAAGTATCCGGCTCTGCTCCAGCAGCGGTGCCAAACCACTTGTTCACTGAATGTTTTATGGCATCTTATTTTATTTTGGAGCCCAGCTCCAAAAACATCACCCACGGTGATGTCAGACCATTCTGCTGCACAAGTGAGAGTCTTGTTGAGAGGCACAAATCTTCCCTAAAGGCTGATAACCATCTTGCTTATAATGTGCTTCAGAAAACAAGTAGCACAAGGAAGGTATTTTCTTTTTTGCCAATCCTTTCAAAGTGGAACAGATCTGCTAAACAGAGCACAGATGGCTCCTGAATAGTGGCTTAAATGTAAAGCACCCATTGAGGCAAGTGGTACTTTTCCGTCTTTGAGTAATGGCTTTGAATCTTCTTGATCTATTTTGTTTTGGAAACACATTTTAAATGTATGCCCAATATCAGAAAGTGAAAATTACAGAGGAGAAAATTAAGATTACAAAAATCTACGAAAAAACAAACCACTTTTCTATACACATATATATTTTCAAACGTCTGCTGTAACTTCTTGCAATTTCTATTTCAGATTTTCTAATTAATCAATGTTAAAATAGGAGCATTGGAGAAACTGATTTAGACTCAACAAATTAGGTAGAACTCTTTAAAATTTTATAGCTAATTATCTGTGTAACCTTACGCTAATTCTGGCAATATTCAGTTCTTGGGGAAAAAGAACACCAAACAGCTAGATGCGTGATAGATTACATATTAAACCAGAATCCATTTGCAAATGTAATATTTGCAAATTTAAGTCAAAATATTTGGGATCACTGAACAAATACTTTTAAACTTATCTAAATGCTTGTATTTTACTGGTGATACAAAAATAAAGTCTCACAGCTGTGGCACCCCATATTTTTAGGAATGTACCGCTTGGGTGGAATCTGTACTTCTGTATGTTATCTCATGTATAGATGCACAGTTCTTAATGTGAGCAATTTTGAATCTTGTGGAAACTAACCTGGGCCCATTTTTAAGCATGGGGCTCATCTCTGCATCAAACTTAAAAATAAGAGTCCTATTATTCTTTCCAATTTAATGCTTTTATGTGACAGCACTTAATTTTTTTTTTTTCCTTTTTGTCTGCTTTTTTCCTAATTCACTTCTTATGCAAGTCAGAATAAAAGCAAACCAGAACCAAATGGAGCATTGCAGGCTTTCAAGTAGCTGCTCTCCTGTCAGTACAGAGGCAGATAATTCTGTACTGGCTCTGCATTGCAGGGAGATCGCTCTGCACTGTGGGGAGACGAAGGAGAGAGCAAGGAATCACACAACCACAGTGGCTGAGGTTGGAAGGTGCCATGGTAGTCTGGTTGAACTCCTCAGCTCAAAGTGGGCTTACCTAGAACGAGTCGCTCAGGCCCTGTCCAGTTGGGCTTTGACTATCGAAAATGAAGCATTGTTCCCTTGCCACACTGAGGTGAGGCTGGCTGGCCTGCAGATGCCCAGACCCTCCTCTGAACACAAGTTAGATGTATTCATGGTGCCACTACTAGTGGCCAGGAGGTTTCTTGATAACAGATTGGCAGAGTCACACAGGCAAGGTATCCAGACCTCTCCAGTGTGGCAGCGTAATGTAGATGATTGGGTGGGTTGGTAACCCACCCAAGTTAGTTGATTTTTTTCCCCCAAAATTCTCTGTGGACAGCCACCTTCAACAGCTATTCACAGCTGGAGACTAAGCTGGGTACTGAGAACTCCTGTGTGGAGCAATCTCCTGTATTCCTGTTCTAATGCAGAGAGCCGATGGTGACTTGCTTCTGTACCAGAGCACTTCCAAGGTGCCTGAAGTATAAGTTTGGCTGCTACCTTGGACAGGTGAAGGGGCAATAGTCATTTTTTCCTAACATTTGTAGAATTTTAGAAGCATTTTACTCTGGTGCAAAGCAAAGGTTCTTTGAGGATTTGTATGTTTTGTATGTTGTGTCTTCCTCTTCTTTTTTTTTTTTTTATTATTATTATTTTTTGCAGGGGTTAAACAGTCTGTTCTGTTTAATGGGATTGGCCTTTGAGCTCTGAAAACTTCAACACACTAAATCTGTGGAGCCATGATACACTCTTTCATTGTATTTTTGGGCCAGAAGAGCACAGTTAGTCCCCACACAAGGGATAATTTTAGGATGTTTCTGTTACCACAGGAGAAGATGCTGGATTTAGAGTGTCAGGTTGTTTCATTAGAGACACATATGAATAACTCTGTTCAGTGGATACCTCAGGACAGTGTCAGTGTGGTTTTCTCTTGGTTTGGAAAGCACAACAGCTTGTGGTGACAGGAGATGACACAGTGTGGTGTTTGCTTTACTCCAGTTCTGCTTGAAAGAGTGATTTGCAAAGCAGCAGAGAGGTTTCTACCCTGCGAGAGGCCCCTTGGAAAAGCGGGGTTTGCGAGTTTTTTTATTTCTGTGAGTAGCCTTTTTCAAAGCATGAATTTTCAGGCCTGGTTGCTCTTGACCTGAGAAGGGAAAGTAGGGGAGAAAAGAAGTCATGCAGAACACATGTTCTGGAGCATCCGCAACAGATGAGGGAGGATTTGATTTTAGCTTCAAGGAAGAAGAGTTGAAACAAAGCTGCCAGCATGTTGGATTAGGGCACTTAGCAGAGCTGAGCTGTGCCACAGTCTGACCCAGGATATTTAATATCCTTTTATGATGGTATTTTAGTAGGTATGTTTGTTGGCACTGATGTCTAACTTGTTTTATGTACTATCACCAAGGCCAGATTAGAAGTTTTCATTATCAGCTGAGAAGTCTTCATGAATTTCAGAGAGCTTTAGATGACAGAATTTATGCTTCATTCATGCGTTATGAGGCTGGGATCTTTCTAAAAAGAGTTCAAATATTTTCTTTCATTTGTAGTTTGTTTATTTCAGGTTTTTTTCTGCATTCTTAGTTGATACAAACAGCATAATGCAATTAGAATAATATCGTCTGGAAGTAAGTTTCTGCAGGGCACCGTAACACATGGCAGAGTGCCTGCTTTTCCTTTCTAACTATAGTACAAAAAGGGAATCCTTCTGTTTGAATTCATTTTCTTTTTCCCTTAAATTTTGAAATAGTCCCTGTCCTCTCAGAGTTCTGCTCTAAATATCTTTCCAATGCTGTGGATGTGAATTCAAAGTAGAAAATTTAACAAATTGATTTACCATCTGATCCTTTCATAGATGTGTGACATCTTGGTCTCTTTCTCCCCTTGGTTTCTTTCTGCAGGTTATTCCCCTACTGGCTTGAGTGAAAGAAAATGCACTGTATTAAAATGAACTGGTGGTACCCTTTCAGTACAAGTGGCTGAAATAGCACCAGCATTTAAGAATGCTGTGCTCAACTCCTAAATTATTGAGATCACAGCATACAGCAAATAGGAAATAGTTACAGAGAGGTGTCTAAAGAAAAAGTATGAAAGCAGATCATTTTAAAGAGAGGTGGTAACTCTTGTACTTTGTCTACTTAGTGCAAGATCTACAAGTCCTCGTTCCCTTCATGCTGCTTTAGACCAATCTGTTAATTGGTAATAGTTACAGTTTTTTATCCTACAATCACTCAAGGGCAGCTGTTCTTCACCAGACGTGCATAAGGAAGATTGATAGCAGGGCTATTGTTTGTCTCTGTGTGGGAGACTTATATAGCAACCAGCTTTGAAACAATGTTGGGTAGTTCTCATTAAAAGAATGTCTGTGCTTTCTGGGTGATGGAACAGCCTGATCCGGCTTAGTCCTGACTGGATCTCATGCTCAGTGAGTTCCCATCTGTGGAGTTTCCAGAGACTCTTCCCATGCTGTGTGCACTCACTTCACCCGCAGGAGGCTCAACTCACATGGTCTGCAGGAGATTTATGGAAAGACTGCAGTGCGCAAGGGAGTACTGCTTTTTCCTCTGTCAGATGCTCAGAGGCTCTTTTCCCCATTAAAATGTCGTGACGACATACTTTAGATTTCATTTACGTGGATCTGTGCCAAAGTCTATTCAGAGGGGCTTTCCCCAATCTGCAGTCTCTGAAAAGTCTAGAATGAAAGCACCTGTGTGTGGCTGCTGAGCTACTGGTGACACAGGCCCACATACTTGTCTCTGGGGTCTGCTGCATTACTCCCTCTGTCCCTCTCTTTGGGTCTCCAGAAGTCCCAAAGCCAATTTCAGTTTTCTTTTATGAGGAAGGAAGAAAAATTGGAACAACATGAAGTGCTTTTCTTCATGAAGAAATCTCTTGGGAAGGAACTTGTGCACTAGATTTGAAAAAGATTGGCACTGATTTTTCACTGCGATCCAATGGCATTTCACAATCCCCTCTGAGAACTGTCTGCAGGAGAACAAGCATAATGGCAATGCTCATCCCAACAATCAGGGAATGTCATGCAGCATGTCTTCCCGTCACAAACAGATTAGCTGTAATTTCCTAGTTTGGATGACAGAATAGGCTAGTCAACATCATCTTTGGGTTATGAGTCCATTAAGAATCTGTTTATTTCTTCTTTAGTGTTATTGCTGTGCGAGCTGGCTAAATTATTATGTTTCCACTGTTCACTCGCTTTTGTTTTGCTCTGCAGGCACTCTTCAGGTAGCAGGAAGAGGCAAAGGGCAAACCAGTATTGTCCTTTGAAATGTGTAGTAGCTTCCTTTGCTCACCACCCTCCCTGGCGTGTGTGTAGCCATTTGCGTTGTGTCTCCTAGGGCAAGACTGGAGTCTGAAGATCTGCTACCTGCAGCCTTGTTGTCTGCAATAAACGGTGGCCAGCTGAGCTTGAGAATACAACATACCAGATTGCTCCCTTATGTATTTTTCAAGCCTTTGCAAGTGGTAGCACAGTGATGCTGAGTAAACAATTATCATTTGGAGCACAACTCTAAGAATTTTTTTTACAGATGCACTCAAACTGCTGAAATACAGGTATATTCAGGAGACAAGCAGAATTGTCATTTAAAATATATATCAATATCATGAACGTCTCCATGCCATAATCCAGATTATTACATTGTAAGAGATGTTGTCTTCACTGCATGTATGATCTGCATATAACAAACAGTGGCCAAAAGGTGGCTGAGGGGTCGAATTAACTTTTTTACATGGAGAATTCAATCAGTAGCTATTCCTTTTCTCATATTTTGGGGATTCGAGTGCTGACTTGATTGTGTGAGATCTCTAAATTTAGATAACCAGCTCAGTATGAGATAAATATGACCTCTTGTATCTTGGTCTGGATTCTCAGAATTGGAATATAAGGGTTGTAGCTCTTTAGAGACCTGTTGTTCCTGTTTTAATCAGATGCTAATAGAGATTTTCATTTGGAATAGTCTTTACCTCTTGGGAAATTTTGTACGTTTGGAAATAAATGGAGAGGAAAAATAACTGAAATGAGTTATGTATGTTTTCTTGTAAGTGTTTTGAAAACCCAGATGAGCGTGTACAAGGAGCCCCTGGGCAGATATTACAGTGGAAATGGGCATATGCATAGCAAGTCCTCTTAGACATTACTGACCTTGGTTCCATTATAAGTCATTTTCCCACAGATAGCCTTTTAATAGTGTATAGGTAATACATTAACCACTGGTGCTTTTGCCTTGCGTCTGCCTTCAGATCCTTGTGTCCACTTTCATTTCCATTGTACTTGAGCTACAGTCAAGTGATGGGGGAAAAAAAGTTTATTCTTTCTTACTGTATTGTTTTATCTCTGACCATTTTGTAATACTGTTTCATTTTGGAGGAGACTTTCTGTATCGCTGTAGTCTTTTGAGCCAATACACATCACTACAGATCAAAAGAACTTGAGGGGAATAAGCACCCTTGCATTGCATGGGAAAGCAAGTTCGCATGAACGTTCTTCATTCTTTTTGTACATGCAGGGTGTCTAGAGAGATTTATCAATAACAGTGGTAATAGTTTACTGAATATAAGACAGCGTAATTGTATGGCTTTAAGAAATCTATTTCTAGTCTAATTAAATAACTTGTTAGTTTATGTGAATGATTCACTGTCAGAATTTGCTATCGTTGCAGAAAGGCTTGTGTAAATTGAGCATGGTTGGTTATATGGCTGTTCTTGGCTGAGTGTGGTCAAAGTATATTCTCTGTATCCTTAAAACTTGTATTCAGAAGAAATGAGTGGAGTTTTAAATTTTGAGGACTGATGTTATCTAATGTGCCTGTATGATTTATTTGTTTTAGTGAAAGAGTGCTTTCCTTTGCTTTAGCCTCTACTAGCGAGAATATTGCATAATTCAGTGCTCATATCAAAGGAAAAGGTGTTCAGGAGCCAAACTTGTACTTCTCATGCTGTCATGGATTCTGACAACTCTCTTCTGTGTTAGATGTGGCTTCACTAGGGAGGAAGAATAAAGTAAAATCAAGAAATGAGCAGGCATTTTGAAAATGTTGATTTGAACATGTCAATTTTTGCATTTCTAAACCAGGGGATTGGAAATATTTAATAGGACTCCATAAAGGCCCTGTGAGTGTTTGCAGAGTGTTTAAGAGATGTAGCTTGTCAAGTTGCACTGCACTGCAAGGAACAACATCTTCACTTGAGACCGCACCTCTGGAGCACTCATATTATGTGTGTTAGATCCATGTGACAGTAGGCTGTGAAGACACTGTTAAAAGCAGATTTCCCCAGATGTGCCACTCCCCTCTCCTCCATAATTTTTATCTGGATTAAGAGAAGAGGAATTTGTTGATTTGTCCCAGGTGCCTCCAGAATGTGGCAAAGCATGTTCTCTGTTGTAGGATGTTTGTGCCCAGAGCACTTTTTACAGGTTGTCTTCCAGTCTTAGGACTATAAGAAGGGCTAGACTACTACTCTTCAGTGGAATTTATGGCAAATCCATCTTACACAAACATGATCACAGTTAATTTTGCAAATTGTAAAATGGTGAATTTGTAAATTGTGCATATTGAGTGCATCAACCATAGTTAGAGGGTTAGAAATCTTTCAGGAAAAACAAAATCATTAACCTATATTTGAGAGGAAACCCAGCTTCTCTTTGTTTACTGATAATATGCAGTTTTAATAAGTTGCCTGCCCTGTCACAGGCTAACATCAAACCTTGCACTTAGAGATTGAATGTACGACATACGGCATGTAAGTAATGAGATGGGGTTTTGTTCATCCTTTCAGTTAATTCTGTGTGTTCTTTTTTTTCCCCCTTGTGCTGCACGGCTGATTACCACCCTAGGACCTTGCAATGGGACACAGACCCCTCAGTGCTGCAGCTCCAGTCTGACTCTGAACTTGGGTATTTGTCTGCTCTTTATGTTATTCATTTATCATTTCTTTGCAAGAGTTATGTTGCAAATGCTTCCCAGATGAGCTGTTTGTATGTGATTTTCATTTGCTTTGTTGACTCAGAAAGACCATAATTTAAGTTTCCTTTTTTCAGTTTCATCAATAAGAAGCTTGAGCAAAGCATCTTTGTGGAAAAAAACTACTATTTAAAGAAGCTCGTGAAAGATAAGCTGCTATTTCTGTTGCCCGAAACACAATACAGATAACTATTTCATTACAGATGAAATGTTATTATTGTGGCACTTTAATGTGCATGTACAGTTACACTGGTCTTGTTTGTACCTATTGATTCAGACTTCTCTTTCTGAATCATTTGCAAGGTACTTTTCCCCCTTCCTTCTTGTTTTTGTTGTAGTTACGTTGTTTCCACATGCAATAACCCACATGCAATAACAATTTCCCCCTTTTCCATAAGAGCTGTCTATGCATTTATAATTGTACACTTAAGTATGATCATAGTCCACTAATTGCCATTTAAGTTGAGTTCAGGTCAGTCAAGGATTACCTAATTGTATTAGGGCTAAAATTAATGTTCTCCAGTTTGACATGGAACTTCTGTATCTTAACCATCTGAAAAAGTTGTTTAGGTAGCAGAATATAACTATTGTAACTAAGAAGAGTACCAAATATTTTAAAAAGTCACTATATTAAGGAACAGAAGTTCATGTTTGTCATGAATATAGTTTAGCATCATCAAGAGAAGTCTGACAGCATGAAGAGGTTCCCTCTTATCTCCTGCGAGCAATCAAGGAAAATCAGAAACAATGGCTTTTCTAAACAGTATCTCCAGATCTAACATCAGCACCGTGTTATTGCTGAAGCTCCAAGTACATAGTCATGGCTTGGTAACAACAACAGAAAAATGCTTTATTAAGTTACTGAATTCTTTGTGGTCACTGAAGTTATCAGAGTGCGTTGGCAAGTGAAAATGCTGCTCACTACCATCTCAGACTGAATTTTACAGTCTCTTCTAAATCAGAAAATTGGGCGCCGTATTTTCAACATAAGAGGCACCAAAAGGAGAGAAAATAAATAGTAAAGGAAAAACAGCAAGACCTGAAGACATGAAATGCCCACCCGCAGAGATATTTAGGATAAATTGTTCCTCTGTTCAGAACTTGACTCATAAGCAAAACGAAATCTCTGCACTGAATAAATAGTTCTGTCTGTGAACTGATGGGCTTACCTGTCTGAGTTTCCAATCAAGTATTTTATTCTTTTGCAAGCTCTTCGTGTTTTCTCTCCAGCAATTCATGTGAAATTCATTCACTATTCTCTAGGCTTCAAGAAAAAAAAGTTTTCCTTTAACGATTAATTGACAGTGCTCTCACCTGCAGTTAGAGATGTTAGTGCTATTTACCAGGAATGGAAAGTGTCCAGAGCGCTTTCTAAATAGGCTTTATCCACATCCAGAACAGTTAGGAATGCATTTATTTGCACCTGAGTGTGATATCAGGTAGATCTAACTTCTACAACATCACCTGGGTCATACAAAAGGGGAAGAGTTTCTAAAGCTGTTTTGATGTGTGGAAACCTTTTTGAAATCTCAGTTGCCCTTCCCCAGAAGCTGGGATTGAAGGATGAGCACTCTCAGAAGCAAAGGTCCTCAAATGGCTGTGCAAGGCAAGGTGGTTTGATTCTCATAAAGATAAGCCTGTGCATAGCCGCAAGTCTTCAGTCTTTGAGGAGCAGTAAAGATAGAAAAGAAGAATGCCAAAGAGTGAACCCATGAGTATGCTTCATAGGTCCTTTCTCTTCTACAAGACAGGATTAGACAGAGGACCACGTGTTTCTCCGGTATATGGCTATGAGACTAAATAAAAACACCATCATGAAAGAAATCCTGCAGTCAGTATGCAAATGATGTGTGTAGCTAAACACTTCACATCTTTCTTCTCCTACAGACAGAGGAATCAATTTTAATGCATAGGCTTTAATTACTGTCTTCCTACTGACATCCCATAGGCAGTTTTGAAAGGAATCCATCAAAGTTTATGTGCTCTATGAGCTGCATATCCAATAAATTGATGAATGAAATGAAAAGAATTATAGGTGTATCTGTGTGTATGGGAAATGAGATATTTTAGTGCTGCCCTAAAAGGGATTAGACTAGAGCATTATAGCCCATGTTTGGGAGAGTCTGTGTACTGAAAGGATGTTCCAGTTGTCCCTAAGTGCTTGGGACCAAGCGTTATGTTGCCTTTTCATCACATACCATTACAGGTTGATTAGTAGGGTCAAAAAAAAGGAAGAACACATTCCTTCAAATGAAGACTTCACAGTCTTCATCAGTTAGAGTGACATTATACATTTAGACAACCATCAGCAGTTCATGAATAATAAATGTTTTAGGTGAAAAATTAAACACATCTCTCAGCACAGTGTTCTGGGTGGTAGCTCACTTCTTAGTTAGCAGTCTAGAGAGGAGCTAACCCAACAAGCAGTTAAATCCACCTCTACATGAGGACTGATATTCCCCCGTCCCTAGCCAGTGAAAGATGTATGGAATGACCTCAGGTGAAACTGTTGTTAGAATCAGGCGAGGTTCTAATTAGCTCTAGATTAGATACATGATTAATTAGAGCTGATACTTAACAGAAGCTCTTTCAATGAAGGAGGCTTAAGAATCTCAGTAAAAGGAATCATGTTGAGATGACGGAGGACTGATTGTGAAGGAAAATCTTTCAAACTTGATGTCCGAGGATGGAAAAGCATGTAAGATTTTTCTGGGGAAGATATTTATCAAAGCTTAAATTCATGTATATTCTCATTTAAAGCAGCTACAAGTGTACTACTGAAGCTTTTGTTAGCTGTTACAGGTTCTTAAAGTGTATCACAAGCTACAGAAGTTTTTCTGCCCCCCATAGAGAATTTTCAGGGAATCCATGCTCTTATGGCAAAGTTAGAGGTGTTTGTGAGGATGGTGAAAAGAAAAGGTTCAGAGCTGTAACAACCATTACTGCTCTAGTGGTCAGTTATGTGACGTGGCTGATTCATACTGATTACCCACTGAATCAAATTGCATTCAGCTTAATAAAAACTCAGCCAGTAAAACAGATTAGAAAGATATATAGCTGATTCAGCCTTAACAAGCATAAGAGTTCAGTAGGTGTCATTCAGTGATGACAATTTCTTTTTGAATACTCATTTTCTTTCAGACATCAGTGTTAATTGAATACCTTAACCGCTGTAAATGAATGAGATAAAAAATAACTTTGACCTCTGTTCTTCTGACAGTCAGGAAGACAGAGAGGAAGTGGATAATGCATATGAATTTTCTGCTTTTCCAAATTGCTCTCCTTAACAATGTGGCAGTTCAGAAACATTGTGACTCTGAATTTATTTCCTGTAAATGTGTAAGCACGCTTGCATATGTTGATCTAGGCATCTGGACTTACTTAACTCATCCATTTATTATTTGCGTATATATATATTTGTCTGCTGAAAGTTGGTGTTTTCTTTTCCAGTAAAAAAAAATTGACATCTTTGCTTATTTGCTTATTCTTCACTCACTACAGTCAAATAATATTCAGGAAACAAATGGATAAATTTTTTTCCCTCCTCTTTTGGGTGAACTGTGTACAACTAAAAGTGTTTGTGATCATGCACAGCCACCTCTCTCCATTTTCCCTTACCCAGCTACATTGTTGGTTGGCTCTACTGACTTAGTTCACATGGCTTGTTTAAAGTTAGGGGAGTAGTACAAAGAGAAGACTCTATCTGTTCCAGGTGTGTCTCAGGGCTCCACTTTAACCCTTGCATTAGGACTCTAATGATCATGAACCTACAGCAAGTCCACTGCTATTAACCCCTGTGGAAGGGAGAATTTCTTTATGGAAATTATGCACCCTGCTCTCTTGCTGAATCTCTTGAACAGGCTGAATATTGTAGTAATAACACTGTGAAGGAGAAAGGTTTGTTGCGTGAGGAACACAAGCAGGTCGTACCTTGCTCCTATTTACAGTTCCTCTCAGCAGCATAACCTAGACCCAGACAGGTTTTAGTAACTATATTTTACTATGGCAAATGATTCCTGGATTAATTTTCCTCACTGTAATTAATCTCTTTTCATACATAGTGCGTTGTTTGTCATCTTAGCAAACATTGAAGTATTTTTTAATCCTGTTCATAAAAGCAAACACTTTTGCTCCCGCTACTGACTTACACCTAGCATAACTAACCTTTTGTGTCCTGTGTTCCATCTTAGACGCAGACTGCACAAACTAGGGGTGTCAAAGATTACCCAGGTTGATTTCTTACCTCGGGAGGTGGTGTCCTACTCCAAGGAGACCCAAACACCTCTTGCCACACATCAATCTGAAGGTAAGATACCTTTTTTTCAAAAGCATTTTCATAGAAAATAAGTATTCAAGTAAGACTTCAAGAATGTAAGAAAATTAATGCGAAATCATAATATAACCACTTACCCACGTATTTTCTGCAAGCCAAGTATTGTTTACGTGATTAATGGCTGTTCTGGTGAGAATAATTATAATAATGACTTTAAATTCAGGTGGAACCAAACTGCTTTTGCCTCACAATGGATAGTATAATGAGAACATATTTTCAAATAAATCATTATGAATATAATTAAAACTGTGCTTTATCCCAATTTTCTTGCTTTCTCAAGGAAGTTATTCATTCCATGCTTTGTAAAGAGGCAGTGATGGAAAGTTGCCCTTGTGTATTTGGCCAGTGTAATTGTGTCACCCTCCAGAAGATGAATCTTAGAAGAAGTTAGTTTCACTTTATGCACTGAAAAAGGAGGCTTACATACTTTCATGTGGACAGTCCCTTTTTTTTTTTTCTGCTTACACTTGTGTTATCTGTACTCGTGGAGCTGTTTGTTAGCTGTTTGGCTTTCCTGTAGACAAACAAGCATGGAGATGAGGGATGAGGAGAGCATTTATCTAACTGTACTTCACAACTAAACTTGCTAGTGTTGGACTACTGAAAACTGACTACACATGAATTGAAACCATTTAAAGTGAATGTAAATAAATGAACCTGATATAATTCTCACATTATTACTATCAGGTAAAAGAAGAAAAACTGTTGACGGTCTTGGTTATAATTTTTGCTTAAGTTAATCAGATAAGACACTGTAGTGATAAACACAGTCAACTTTTCTTCTGCAACTGGATTGCCAGTTTTACCTTTAGATAAAAATTGTACTTTTTCAGATTGTGAGTTTACCTTAGTCATCTGTTGACTTATATGGTGCCTTCGTGCATAAACAACCCAGTTCATTGGTTGCAGCTTCTTGAGCAGCATGTCATGACAGTTTTGCCTTATCAGAGGAAATGCTGACTCAGAAGCCTCCCTTGTTCATTTTGGCTCAGTTCATCTCTCCTTGTCAATCTGAGAGCTGCTGAAGCCTGGAGTGTCAATTGAGGCCACGCTTTCCCGACTTGAGAAAAACAGATTCTCAATTCTGGGAGTCATTGATAGATAAGATGAAGGTGATACCCTTCTTTCCTAATGCAGTACCTTTATCCTGAGTAAAAGCTTATGGGTACAGAGAGTTGAAGACATGCCTTTGTGCTGTACCTCTCCCAGGCCTGCTACTTCAGTCCTCAGTACTTGACCTGACTTTCTGAACAGGTTGATGTCTCCTGAGTATAGAATAAGTTCACAGAATCATAGAAGATCTTTTTGGATAGCAAAACTTTTTTTCCAAGGAGGTCTTCAATTATTTTGAAATCTTTCTGTTGGTTGGACAAGAGGCCAACCTCCTGCCCTACAAGGGAAAAAGACAGTACGTTGCTATGAGAGGTCAAATGGTGATAGATGATTTTGGTGATTAGATTTATGCCTTTCTTGTGTTCTATTATGTCACAGTCAAGTAGAAACATTCAAACGTAGCAAAAATATCACCCAACCACTTCTCTCATGTGAGTGGGTGAGGAAGTTGAACTTATTTTCTTTTCAATCTGCTGCTAGGGAGTTCTGCATGCATGAATTGGCATGAATATCACCATGCATTATTAAAGAAGAGTGAGGAAAGTTTGATTATTCAGTTGAAATGCTACTTAATTGGAAATTTGCTAGAGGATAAATAAGCTTTGTGATTTTGGTCTACTTAGTCCAATGGAAATCAGTTCTTAGGTTTTCAGTCTCCTAAACCTCTTTATGAATGCTGAGCCCTACATGCTGTCACTCTAAACATGAACAGCAAACAGAGCAGTTCCTCAGTAGAGCTGTTTTGAGAAGTCTCTATGCTGTTCTTATGCATTCATGTGATAAAATATAGCCATTATCTTATCAACAGAACGATTTAGCCATTGCTGTAGTTACGTGCTCAGTTATTTGGTATCTGAAGCCTTAAAGTTTGAGAAAAGGAAAAACAAACCTCTTATTTACTTAGACACGTCTGACTTCAGCTTTCAGAATTCACTCTTTTGCTGCCTATCTTGGACTCTGGAAATCATGCTGTATTTTAGAATGAGTCTGTCATACATTTGATTCTGGCTTGAAAGAAGAGAACTAACAAAGGTACAGCTGGATGGAAAAATCTTGCCTGTGTGATAAGTCACCAGGTTATTTTTAAAATGTTAACGTCAGGTTTTCTGCACCTTGTTTCTCAAAGAAAGAAAGGAACTCTGAAGTATCTCAGACATACGTGGAGCTGAATGGATGTAGGCCTGTGTCATAATGGCTGCTCCTCACCAATCTTTATAAAGCTGGTACAGGAAAGAAGCAAAGCTTCACTGTGATAAGTACAGTGTGGTGCCAGAGAGCCAGATGCTCTGAGCACTGTAGTCTCAGCTTGTCAGCTGCTAATTTTAGAAGAAATAATGTGGCATTATTCTTCACTGTGTAAAAACAGATTAACTCCTCTTTTCAGAACAGGTAATTTTCTTTATTTCTGAGGAATAATGACATGTCATTTCTCCCACCCACTCTATTATTTAGAGAGATGTGTATATGCATCATTCAACCCTTTGATCACAAGTACCTAATTCTTTTGCTTTATTTAGGTCGCAGTAAGCTTCAGCCTTTTCTTTTCTTCCTTGTAGGATGACTTCAAAAACACCCAGATCTTGGCTCTGGAGCCTGAGAAAAAAAGCACTCTTTACTTTTCCCCTCCTCCTTCTGTAATTGGATTTGAATTTAGATATTTGTAGATGGAGACATTTCACTTGTGCTGCCTTTTCCATTCTGGAGTCAATTAAGATGTAGACTACGCCAAATATTTTCTGAGAGGTCTCTGGGACACATTCCTTCACTCTGCAGAGGCCTTCACATTGTGCCAGAATGGCAGCCTTCAATGGCTGGACCCTCCATATCACTGCAGAGCTGCCCTTTGTGAAGGCACACCTGGAAGAAAGCAGCAACAGAAGAGTTGTGTTCTGACTGCTGCCCAGGGTGAATCTCTCACCGGTGTGCAGCAGTAGAAGGAGGTTTGTGTGTTTGCCTGGAAGCTAATTTTTCAGATAGTAAAACACTCAAGCTCTGCTGGGTGCCTACCTCAGATCCAGCCCAATTTTCCTACTCTCTGATGAGCCAGGAGATGTAGTCTCTGAGGGAACCTGTGCACTGTCCCCACACTGAGAGGAGAGGTAGTCCTCTCATCTGCCTCCCATCTCAAAACAAGGTCAGGAAGCACAAAGATTTGATTAGGAATGCAGTCATTCTTCTTTCATTGAGTTGAAACTACTACTTCATCAACTAAATGGGATGTTTTCAATTTCCTGACTTCCCAGACTATCGATGAAAGTAGATTTGTCTGAAATGCATTTCTAGTAAAGGCTAGATCCCTTATAAAGGGGAATGAAGTTTGAATTTCTAGTACAGTGGAGCTCCTTCTTGCTTTTCCTGTTCATCATCTTTAACAAGTGCTTGTCCATGTGAGAAAAGCTGATGTGTTACCATACCCACTTCATGAGCAAGATAACCTCATCTTATGTCACAAATGCTTGCCCAGTTCTGACAAAGAACACAATTCAGACCTATGCTCCAGCTGTTCGTTTGTTGTATTCAAATAATGAGGATATTTTGGTTGCAAGGGAAAAAATTAACTATTCTGTTTGAACATAGACCAGTATGAAGTGTCAAAACAGGTGAAATTTCAGAGGCTGGGTTAGTTTCTGCATCTCTTTAACACTGTAATTTCCTGAACTTACATTCCAGAAAGCTGTCCTTTTTAAAGCACCGAAGGGGAGGAAAGGGGTTCTGCTCACAGTCTAGGATTCAAGGACTGAGACATGTGCATTTAGATATTTATGTGGGAATATGACTGGTAGGATGGAACCAAAGATCTCTTTAGACCCCAATGACTGCTTTGACTAGGTCTTCACTGATGAGCATAATAGCAGAGAGCTACATGGAGCCATGTTAGTAGAGATTTTTCATTTCCACTCACTGTTGAATAAATTACATATCACTAGAAGTGTCATACACTGACACTATATGAGGGCTGTGTCCTATTTTGAGTTTTGGAAATCAGACTTCGGACTAACATGCCCAGTTGCTGAAAAAATGAATCTGGAAGTTGGGCTGAGATTCTCAGGTTTAAGTAGCATGGAACTTTGACTGCATCTGTCCCATAAGGCAATGTACAGCAGACTGTGTGCACCAGTGACTAGCTCAGCTCTAGCTTTGTGAATGCGTGCTATACTTAAGAAGTGCCAGTCTCGGAACTGAACAAGATCATACCTGAGCCTCCCATGCCCAATCTTTCTCGAGCTCACAGATCAGCAGCTAGGGGTTAAGTTAAAGAGCTTACTTTGGCTTTTCCCTTCTAGAGAATCTTACAGCTCAGTCCAGTCTGAAGAGTGCAAGGAAAGTCTGCACCCAAGAACAGCTTTGAACTCCAAATTTAATGTGAAATACAGACACATTTCTGCATTGCCGTACATGCAGCATGTGTGTCAGGATGGTTGAAAATATGTGTAATGGAAAAGCACTGGACATATCAGGGAGAAAATCAGAGACCCTCTGTTGTAAACAAAAGAGGGTATTGGAAAACAGAGCTGTACTGGGACAGAAATAACTACTTAAAAAAAATGAGACAACTTGAAAATGAATGAATGCTACAATTGAGTGTCTGGTGTTAAAGAGACAGAACCTTATTATTGTACTAATGGACACTGATTTTATAAGAAAAATATTACAATCTATTCTAGGCCATATCATGTACCATTGGTGGTTTTAGCTACGTGTTAACATCTAGTTTGCCTTTTCTTCTCAAACCTCAGTCCATCAGAGTCATACTGTGGATCTCAATAGCTGACCTAAACACCCTAATTCAAAACTGCTTTGTTTGATTAAATCAACAAAGCTTATTTTGTACTGTTGTACCAGACTGTACAAGATTGGCTGTGATTAAAAAGAGGCAAAGCAAAGATTTCAGACATTGTGCTGTACAGCAGTCTTTCAGTTTCTCTTTCATTCTGTCACGACTGCATCCCTTTTTCTAGACAATAAGATTTCAGAGGTGGGAATGTTTTTTTTTTTTTAGATTTAAATTAGTCATGAAATCTTTCAAAGGCATTCAGGCAGCTCCCTCTGGTGGTGCAATGATGAACAAACGCACCGAGCCTGAGGGATGCTGGAGGCGAGGAAGGGGTGCCAGTGTTACTGGTGCAGAAAAAAACATCTGCCTTATCTTTGAGGCAAGAATTGTGTTTATTAGGAGGTGCTTGAGTTGTGTGACTGAAAAGCTGTATGACTGTGAGTGGTGATGAACGAAATGTGAGAAAAGACCAAATTATTGTATTGTATACAGTGGCCACGTTAGGTTAGATAGGACCTACCAGGTATGGTGGGTCTGTGTGCCACTCCTAGCAAGCCACAGACAGTATGTGAATATCTCTAAAGCATTTCTTCTACTAGCAGCTCAGCGGAATTTTCTGTAGTAGAGAAATAAGGTAGAGCTTGGCTTTGGAAAATGTTTCTATGTCTATTCCTGTGCAGAATAATATACTTGACACTGACAAAGGTTTCTTCTGGAAGGAAGAATGAAGAGGATGTGGTCATTCTCAGGCTTGGCATTTAGTAGCAAGAGGAAAAATCAGATATCTAATCTCCTAAAATATACAATACATGGACTAAAATAGAATTTTGGTAAGACAATCCCAGTCCTTTTGTAAAAGCTGACCTGTTGCATGCATGGCTTATTGCTATATTTATTAGCAATAGTTGTGCAGTATTTGCTTTCATTCCCTGTATCTTCTCCCCTGTCCTCTCTAAGACTTCTTGAGAAGGGTATTTCTCACACTCAGAGTGGTTTTCAGTAGAGAACCCTCTTAATGCTGAACTGTTTTGATCAGGCAGATTGGAGAATTTATTAAGCATTAGTAATTCTCTGGGAGGGAGCTATCTAGTAAGAAGTGGTTTAACAGAGACAAGATTGGTTTGGCTACACACAGTAGGAGGTTTGTGAAGGGAAAGCTCTTTTAGGGATCTAAGACTTCTACCTGGATCATTTCATTGCATGGGGACACAAGGGTAATTTGGCTCTTTGCAGCTTCTCCACAAAACCTGGAATCAGGAACCAGTTGAGAGGCTATTACTTCTTTGGAGGGGACAGTTGTGTGACTGTAACACTGTGTATGAAAGAAATACTGCTGTAAAGTCACTACAGGTTGCGTGGATCCTGCTCTGACTCCCCTCCTTGCAGATCCTGCTTGAACTTAATGGATGATCCATGCTGTGTATGCTTTTGAGCAATTGGATCCCATCATCCATAAAAGAGATGGGAGGCTACTGTATCCTAGAATAAAACAAAAATACTGTAGTCAGTCCCATTGTGCAGAACACAGTCTGCTCCTTTGGCTTCAGTGGAAAATGTGTAATTTAATGAGATTCTGGTACATCTGGCGTCACTTGGTGGAAAATGAGCTCTGCTTTTAGCAGTCTTGACCTCAAACTCCTTTAACTAGCTGCAAGTCATCTCTCTGTGCCTTTGACCCATCTTTTTGTCCTGACATCTGAAACTAGCAGTGATCCATGAATTCAGAGAGAAGCCCAGTAACACCTGTATGCAAATTGCATCTTTTGTTGGCTGAAAAGGAAAACTTTCCTCTAAGTCTCTCCTCTCTGGAAAAGATCCTGGCTGTTTTACATGTAAACAGCTGCTGATTTGTTAGGTGTTCCCCTCAAGCAACCAATTAGTTCTAAACTTATTTGCAAATATATAACTATCAATATATTAGAATTGAGAGCTCTAAACGGGAGAACAGAAGGAAACTATCCCACTAATGAACAGCACCAAGATTTGTGGAGTCAACAGTCAATGAAAACACAGAAGACGTTTTTTCTCTATTTGCCATTTTCACATCACATGTTTCTAGTTCTCACTTTAACATATTTCTGATTTTAGTAGTATTAGACTATGCTTTAAATTAAGTGTGTTTATTGTTAAGATTGTAAGTTATATATGTGGAAAATATAAAAGTGGGGGGAAAATTGGGTTAATAGGGCTTCCAATATAACAGTGAAGACACAAGTTTTCATTTTCTTCAGAAACGAAGTGTGCTTATTTCTACCATCCCTATAATTCTTTCTTTAGCATAATGGATGATGGCTATTCAGTATATACAAGAAAATTAATACTGGGCACCTTCTATTGCATGTTCAGTGAGCTTTGGCAAACCCTGGCTTCGTAACATGGACCAATTCCACTGGAATTAAAGACAAGATTAAGAAAAATGTGCATTGCAGAAGTAGCAGTTATTAATCCTCAGTGCACTAATTAGCACTTAATCTTTCTAATCCCATAAGTAGATACAAAATCATTGCTGAAATAGACACAGGCTGTAATGTAGAAAGCCCTTGATTAGTAGTATAAAAAAGAGGTACTAAAAAAAAAAAAAAAAGCACTTTTCTGTTACTTCACACTACTCAGTTTGTTTCTTGGCACTTGTGACTCAAAGGAAGGAAAAAGATTCACGTGCCAAAATCCCCTCCTCTATTTTAACCCATGCTACTAATGCACTGGATCAAAAATTATGCAGCTGAAAATTCTCCTGTTCATCAGCTTTCCGTCTTCAATTCTATAGCCAAGCCACAGCTTAAGAAGCCGGCCAATTGTGCCCCTTTATAGTCCTCTTTAATTGGCTCATTTCCATAGGAGAGGCCACCTGCCCTGGATAGAATGTCAGCTGCTTGCTCTCAGACTAACCAGAGAGGGAGCCAAGTGGCTGGGTTGGGTGAAATGAAGAGGGCTTGCCACGTGCCACTTTATTACCCGCCTTAAAGATAAATGGGGATGCACTCCAAGCTGGGTTCTTGTTCACCAAGTGCATCTTCACACATGAGTAGAACCCTCCAAGGGCAGCTCTGGGTCTTCCTTCTCTCTCCCGAAAACTTCTCCCCGGGCCATGCAAAGCCATGCTTTATTTATTGTAGTGACAACTTGTGGATCTTTTCTGTAGTATTTGAGAATTCCTCCTTCAAAGTCAGCAGTAGTTGGATCCTTTCCTGAGAACCCTTTAACTTGCTCACATGCGCTCTCAAGAATTACAATGAAGACTGAAGAAACTTATAATGAAATGGATATGTCAGTGAAGTAAAAGTCTCAATGTGAATTCTCACTGGTCACTGTTAATAGAAGATGGAATTCTCTTTTGCTGCAATACAATAGACTGTCTCCACAAATAATGTCATTTTTTAACCAGGCACTAGCTGCTGCTTTCCCATCTAGCTTAAACAAACTTAACATAAATTCACATTAAACCACAATTAATTTAGATGTATGTCTTAACCATTATTCTCCAAAAGAGTGCTCTTTCTTCTTCCTGCAATTTAGTGTCCTACTGAAGGCCTGTAGAAAGTGAATAAATAATCATTATTTTTCTAAAATGCTTGGCATTCAAGCTATGAAGCTTCACAGTTATTTAAAGTCTACAATTGCATTGTTGCTGTGGATACTTTTTCCTTTTCCTCATCCCACTTGCCATGTAATGCTTGCAACTTCAGAGCTCAAAATGGGTTCAGTTCCTCTAAGCTTGGCAGGAGCAAATCCTTGTACTTATGAAAAGCACCACTGGTCTCAGTGGTAACTGTTGGGTTTTGAGGACTCTTGCAAATCTCATTACTTGATTTTGAGCTGAACTTTTCTGTGTGGATCTGGAGAATTTTTTAAATTTTATCCCTTCGTCATAGTTATTTCTTATTTCATTTCTAGTTACCTCTATCCAGACATTCAGGTCCTACTCTTCCTCTCCTAGGCACCAGTTATTCAGCCATAACATGCTTAAAACAACCACACATCTGCTATGAAACTCAGAAGACACTGAAGATTTTGCCTTGTGGTCTTCCCTATGCTTTCTGGAGCTAGAAAATTTGGTGATAGATTCTGTTCTTTGAAGGATGCTGAGGATGCTGAGAAATAATAGAAGCTTGCTTGCATCTGTGGTAGCAGCTTGCCTTTTTATCAGATCAGCTACACAGGCCTTGTTTCTGGTGATCAGCCTAGAATTGGCCTGTGCCAAATGGTATGGACTGGGTCATTACATCCCATATTAAAAGCTTAGAATCTTTTGGAGCAGTCACTTATTGCTTCTCAGCAGGCAATCTCATCTTGTATAATGAACTCTTCCTGCAAGTGTGAGACATACTTGGTGGGATCATTTGGTTGGATGATTCAGGCCAAGAAAGGGGAACCCAACACAACTTCATGAGGTGGGACCTCAATCCAGACTGTTCTTTAGTCTTTGCCCAGGTTTCTAGGCCAGTGAACCTACTTGGATTAGTTCAGATCTGAACTGGGCAGGGTATAATGAGTGTAATTCACAGTGGTCAGGAAAAAGGGTTTATTCTTGTTTGCATTTTACCTTTTGCTAGATCAAGTAATGTGGAAAGCTTGGATTTAGGGCTGAGCATTTCAAAACAGGTAGAATTCCTGCAAGTTAGGCACTGAAGTGTTTGCATGCATTTTAAGGATGTAGGAATTTCTGCTTACACCAAAGTACAATAGATCTATGTCTGGGTCTTGATGCAGTCATGAGAAAATGACCAGTGGAAAAAGTGAACTTACGTTTTCAAGGATGGAATTACACTATAGTGTGCAGGAATCAGTGCATTGTTGGTAATGTGTGCTTGGGAGGCATCAGTCATGTGATTCCTGGGTTAAAACATTGTGGAGTGAACAGGAGATGAATCGGGCAATCTTTGTCCTTTTATCTCTCTAGTTTATGGACTGAACTGTGTTAAAAAGTTAAAGATACATTCGTGTAGTTATTTAAGTATTTCCAGTAGTTGTATCTACAGATACAGTGCTTAGATTATCTTACCTATTTACCTGTATTATATCTATAGATGTACAGATACTTGATGATGGATTTAAAGGTGACCTCTACAAGATCTCACCACCTGATAGTCTTGGGGAAAGTGCAATGCAGTAAATGTCAGGAGTCTTATCTTTGTTACAATCTAGATGTGTAATTCAGATCAAATCACAAACTGAGTTACCATCACCAGAGAGACATACATTTATCTCTGCATTTACCCGTAGAAGAAACCACTAACAATTTAAACATGAACAAAGTAAATTCAGGGCAGTCGAATTTACTGTGATATTTTGCTATCGCAGAGCTACGTGATCTGGCAGCATGAGAGGTACTCATACCCAAGCTAACCGGTTACATCCTTGTTGAGATAGTGCAGTGTTGCCGTGTAGTCATATGTAATGGCTCCACCTTTAGGTGCCTGACCTATTTGTGTAGCAAGCTGTGGTCAGAAGAGTGAGATAGACCCTTCTAGAAGGCTTTTATTCTAACAGCCATCATATTTACCATAACACTGAAAGAATTACCTTCCATTTGTGCCTTTCTCCTTTGCTTACAGAAATTAGCCAATACATTTCAATTACGAGCTTCGTTTTTAGATGGCTGAAGTTAGACAATTCACACCATTTTGCAGTGACAGTGTGGACAAATGCATTATGCCATGTTTTTTATCAACCGCTGAAACAGTTCTGGGACTATTATTACCGTTATTTGTTTTCTTCATCTCCTTTGTCTCTTACCTTTGAAGTTGCTTGTATCTATGTGAAAGGGAGGTAGAAAAGCAGGCGTCTGATTTTCCTTTGAAACCTGTGTGATTGAGGACAGTACTTCTACAGCTGATATTTAAGCAACTGGAATGAGAAAAAACAGAAAAATGACTTTGCTCTTTTGTTTCTTTGACTATGTAGTGCTTCATTACTAGTCAGAATTCTTAACTGTGTAGACTCAATACTTACTGTAGCACGTTATGCACTAACATTTTGGTCTACCGAGCTGGTATTTGTATTGTATAAGTGCTCAGTGCACATAAGTGCATCTTTCTGTCACATCTTGCTTGAGGCATATGTCTTACAGTAATGGTAGAACTAAAGTCACTCAAATTCTTTGATCTAAAGAGCACTGAATATCAAGTGGATACAGGTCTAAGTCTAAGACTTATAGCACCACAACTACAAAATGGACAAAAGAACTACAGGCCTGTTTGCTGAGGTGTAGGATGGAGAATATACACACAACTGCTCTTTTCCTACTTTTGACAGTAATACGTATGTTGTGTTACTGATCATGTGATCCATTATGTTTCTTGTATTTTGACAAGGTACAAAAAGTGCAGACCCTCCCTTATGTATTAGCTATGCAGTGAGCATGTTTTCATACCTAATTACTGAATTAGTTAGTTCTGCTTTGCAGTTATCTTTAATACGTCTGGATGAGGAATGGTTAGTAAAAGTAACTTTGCAGTTTCACAGTTCATCAGGCTGAGATAATTTAGTAACAAAGACTTGTGTTGCAATCAGGGAGAGGACTCCAGCTGACTTCAGTGGTACCAGGACCAAAATGGAGTGTTTGCCATGAGTCTAAATGGCTGACATTGTCACTGACTCATCATGTGAAGCCCTTCAGTACATTGTGGAATCATTTTATTTGGATTTGATTAAACATAAAAGTATTTTGCAAGGCTTTCCAGCTTTGAAAAACAAAGTCATTTACATAAGAGCTAAGCGACCGCATTGCTATCCTCTTTTACCCTAGTTAATAGCCCTAATCCTGCAAATATTTATGCATGGTTTTAGTTCAGTACTCATGATTATTCCCTCTGGAATATATGATTTTCTGATAGGCATGTGTATGTTTGCAGGAGCAGGTCTGGTGCTGCAACATTCATTTGTTGTATATGGCTTTGCTGATAGACTGTAAATACCGAAGGACAGTGTGTTCCTGTCTTTTAAGGGAAAAATATCCTTCTCACTTATATTTTCAGGTTGATTCATTTTGCCAACTGCTAAAAATGTGCCCTTTATTATTAACACCTTTTATCAATCCAGTGAACAATAGAAACAGCAACTGTGCTCCAAGACCAGCCACATCTTGCAATAATTTATAAATGCTCCATATTAAAAATAATACACTTATTCAAACTTTTTCAAAATGTCCCAGTGTGAGTTAATGCTTTTGTATTATTATTAGTTTTGACAAACCTGATTGTGTGTTGGCCATTGTTAAAGGGATCTATCTGCCCCCACACCCACTGAGAGACAAAGAATTTTTAATGAATTTAATTAAAACTTTATGTGGTTTATGGTGTTCACCTCCAGCTGGTATGCCATTCTTCTCTGGTGAATGAAGTTTCCTCTAATGCGTAATGATGTGTTTTATATGAGGGATGTTTGAACCCCCTTCCTAGTAGCCCTGAGGTAGTTTCCATTGTATGACACAGTGGTGAAGTATTTAAAAGCAGGTCTCTTAAACTTAAGTGAATTATGTATATGGTTAAAATGCACATGCATGAATGCATAGATATGAATCTTAAAATAAGTTCCAGAATCTTTTTTTTTTTTTTTTTTCTAGAGATAGTCCTCATGGGCTAGCTTACATGACCCATGCTCCTAAGTACTTGCCTGTGCAAATGGCACGTTGACATGAAAGGGTCTTGTTATTTGTCTGCTTGTTTTGGGAGTAAGAGATTTAATGAAGTGGTCGCCTTTTGTCAACACATTGAAAACTGACATGTGTACCAGGCACAAGGTCCTGCTGCTGATGGGCACTCTTGGTCTCTTGTAATAAAAATGAGCAACAATAACATGAAGATAAGTCCTGTTAGCAAATATTTCAGTGCATTTTATGAGACATATCGAGACACTGCAACAAGCTGGGTCATTCCCATGGCTAGTTAAAGTTAGTGGGGAAATTTTAGTCTTCTGAACCTCTCATGCTGGTGGAAGTTTTGTGCAGGTGCTCTAAGAAAGGCAGTGACCTGCCAGCCTTCCTACAGTCTGTTCAATGTTTATTCTGCTGAGAAGCAAGGTCTTACTAAAGGAGGTACAATGTTGATTTGTTTCAGGCACTTGCTTTTCAAAATCTTGAGTCTGGGTGTGGCCAAACTGAAATACAGAGCTGTCTTTCTGTGGTTCTTTGGAGACTCAGATCTTAGTTGTGCAAGAATCTTGAACAAGTTCTCCAGGGAATGAATGAATGAAACAAGATGTCTTCAACTAAAGGACTTAAGAAAAACTCACACTCTACGGGGAGTAGCATGATCCCTGGAGAAGTCTCGTTATCTGAGTCTATAAACTTTCAGTGATTTTGCTGGGACCGGAAAAACTTGGATGATTATGAAAAGAAGTCTTCATAAGTGATGCTTCTTGTTCTCATAGTTGTGATGAATTTGACAGGAAGCTGGTTACAAAATCACCAAATGCCAGCATCCTCCTTTTATATTGTTGACCAACTCATTGAGTTGGGAGTAGTCCTCCATACGACCTCATTGTGGAAGGTGATTAAGAGGAGAGGCTTTCAGGGAGGTGAAACTTCAGTGTATCAGCTGGAAAAACAATTATTAGTGATTGCCGAGAGATACTACCTGCTTCTTACAGGGAGGAATTTCAGGTTTTGAATAAATCTATGATCTTTTACACAGTTTTCCAGGGACTACACGATAATGATAACAACTGTAAATCAGCACACGTTCATCCAATTGATGAACAACCAAAATGATATAGAAGAGGACTAGTCGTAAGCTAAATCAGAAAAAAACTTTGGAAAAATAATCAAAAAGAAGACATTTGGCACTTGGAATGCCAAAGAGCTGAAGAGCTGCAGAAACATCATAAGCTTAAAAAATAACTCCTGACTGTGGAGATGGAGTAAGAAATAAAGCAGGTGGAAGAATAATAGATTGTAAAGGATGGAGAAAAAGCAAAAGGAAAGTGGAGAATGTGTTGAAAACCACAAAGACGTTTTTGCATCCTATGAGCCAGCAATGTGCCCTTGTGGCCAAGAAGGCCAATGGTATTCTGGTCCTGGGTTGCATTAGGAAGAACACTGCCAGCACCTTGAGTGAGGTTATCCTACCTCTCTATTCTGTCCTGGTGAGGCCTCGCATGGAGCTCTGGGTCCAATTCTGAGCTCTACAGTACAGGAGAGGCATGGAGCTACTGGAGCAAGTACAGTGAAGAGCTACTAAAATGATGAAGGGACTGGAGCATCTCTCCTATCAGTAAAGGTTGAGAGAGCTGGGCCTGTTCAACCCATAAAAGAGGTGGTTGTGGGGGGATCTGATTATGTGTATAAATACCTGAAGGGTGGTTTTCAAGAGGATGGGGCCAAACTCAGTGAGCACCACCTGAAACACAGGAATTTCCAACTGAACATGAAGAAAATCTCCTTTACTGTGAGGATGACAGAGCACTGGAACAGGCTGCCCAGAAAGACTGTAGAGTCTCCTTCCCTAGAGATAATCAAAAGCCACCTGGGCACAATCCTTGGTAATGTGTTCTAGGGTACCCTGCTTGTGTGTGGGGATTGGAATAAATGATCTCCAGAGGTCCCTTCCAGCCTCAACCGTTCTATGATTCAGTATTTTCCTAAGAAATTAAGAATATTTCTAGTGGTGGCAATGTGAAAGGATGTGAGAAGCTGACATCCTGCACTGTAAGAAGTCTGAACCATGGACTAATGAGTCATTTTGTTGCACTGCTTCTGACTCCAGATGCTCTGATTGTCATCTCCACTGCAGTTTTTTAGTAAAGTAAAGGAGTAGTAAACTTGACCTCATCAGCAGTAACATACTCTTCAGAGGAGGTAAAGCTTCTGTCAGTCAACACAGAGAGCTCTTGGACTGAATGAGCCAGCAGCTGAGCATGTGAGGATGTTCTGTCTTTAGGGGACTAATAAATGTATCGGGGTGGAGCTCATTTGGGTCTGTTGTCAGCTGGTGGATTAGACATTGTGCAGAGGCAGTGTACATCAGAGCAGCCCTGGTTTAAGCTGGAAGTGAAGATACCAGTTTCAGCAGAGCTGGATGAAAGGAAGGTCACAGGTATAAGGTCATCAGGCAATGTGGCGGTGGCTCTATAACTCACCTCTTGGTAAATCAGTGCTTCTATTTGCCTTTGGTTAACGTTATCAAGTGCTCAGGCTTTGAAGCTCCTATTATGTTCCTCTTCTCTCCAACTGTAAAACAATACTATTTTTATCTAGGACTTTTTGTTCCTTGAGTTACTTTTGACAAGCAGTATTTGGAATAGAATAAAAGAAAACCTGAGATGGACTGTGTTGTGTCCTGCTGTCCTTGTGCCCAGTTCTCCAAACTGCAACACAGTACTCTTTCGAAGAAAGCAGGGCACTGGGTGATGAGGCATGGAGGGGAGAAGTGGCTTGGGAGGTAGTCAGGGTGCAGCCAAGGTACGCTCCCAAGGATGTGCCACAGGGTGTCCTTCTGGGAGGGCTCAGATCTAAGTCTGGGTGACCTGAGTGGGAAAACTCTGCGTGATTAGGGTCAGTGCTGGTATTTGGAAGCAAATCTGTACACAGATTTGTCCTGGAGACAGGACAAAACTGAGAAGTAGAAGCAGGAAATGTGTGCAGCTCAGTCTTTTACCCAGTTTAGGAGTCTTTTGAAAGGCAAAGTGATTTAGTGCTAGATAGGGCATTAGGAAGTATTTTACATGCCTGTCTGCATATAAAACTGCCAATTTCTCTTTCTTTGCCTTTTTGTCATTTTGAAATTGAAATAGTGCACAATCATTGGTAAAAGATATCTGTATGCATAGACATAGACCGACGTGTCATTTTACTGTAATTTACGGTGCGCTTGATGAGAAGTAATTAGTAAGATATACGATCAATATCCCTTAAATATTCTTGAATCTATTAGAATAGAAAGAGAATTTTTATAAAGTTAGAAAATAATAGAAATAGCAGACTTTCAACAGTAATGAACATTTAAGAATTCTGTTTGTATTTTGCTTTGTCTCTGACTTAAGGCCAGATTGTCCATGTGTGGAATGTCCTTAAAAGCATAAGGAAATTATACCACATTTTCTTCAGAAGAAGTATGGTTTTGGCTTCTGTACCTTCCTTAAATGCTTGAAAATACCTGGATCAAAGCCCACAGAATCTCTCCTGAGGAGAGATTTCAATGTGGATAATTATGCGGGAAACTATGAACACTTTTATGTTTTAGCTTCATTTACTATTTAAGTAGAAGATAAAATGAAATAAGTAGATGTATCATGTCTTATCTTGACAGAATTTTTTTCTTTGTTTTGGAATCCAATTTTTACACTGTCTCTGAAGACGTACTGAAAAATTTTGCATAGAATCAGTTTAAATCCTTCCTCCAGTATTTTTCTGTATTGAAAAATATTCTCTTTGAAAAGAAGAACTTTATACAAAGCTTGCCAGTATTGTGCAAATGACACACTTTTTGGTGACCTTTGCTAAATCTGCTTAAGTATTTCAGTCACTTGTGGTTGGGTGTTTTTTCTGCCGTTTAGAACATGCTCTCCTATGTGATCAGCAAAACTCACAAGCACCTCCTTTTCCAAGGGCAAATTTTCCTTTCCTAAATGTACCCACCCACTTGAAAAGCAGTTTTCAACTCTAAGCCCTTTGAGGTTTTTGGTCATTTCAGTGAAGGGGGACCACTCATGTTACTTGGGGCAGCAAGCTGTGTACAGCAGAGGATGTAATCCGGTTGTGGAGGGTATCAATCAATCAGCTGTGTAGGATGTGAGTCAATCACTGCTTTAGCATTTCAGCGTGCTCCATTCATTGTTTTGCTTTGGATGGCACTTGCCATCTGACTAACCTTTTGTAGACACGTGTCATGTACCAGTAGTAGCCATTCCCACCTTGTGTTCTAGGGCAGAAAGCTCACTGGCTAAGTGAACCCTCACTGGCTAAGTGAGGTCAAGGTTTTACCCTACAGAGGTTTTTCCCTCTATAGCCAGGTTGCTTTAGCGTTGTGTCGGACTATAAATCACATTTCCGTTAGCTTTAACACCCTTTTGCACTCCCAGGACTGTAAAAAACAGCTTCCTTGTACCTGTAAGTGAAAATGGAATAATTTGCATACGTTTGAATGATTTGCCCTGCATCGATAGCCCTTTGAGCCATAGTGCTGTAGGAGGAAAGTCAGCAGCTGTGTCTGAGACCTGCTCTCCCTGCCCACCACAGCCCTGCCATCCCATTCCCAGGCAGGCTTAGTTAGGTTCTGCTGTAAGAAGTCTAGCCCAGAGTTCCTTCATGCTGGATGTGGAGACAAAGAAAACACAGCTGAAGGATGGTTCGGTGGGCTTTCAGTCTGCACTAGTGGATACTAGCAGTCTGAGATCAAACAACTCGTCAGCTTTCCTCCCCATACGCCACTGATTCAGCGCAGCGGTCATAATTTACAACATGGATTAATGAAAAGAGGCAATGTTTGTGTATTGATTAAAGTGCTGATGGTTCTGCAGCCTGGGGCTGGCTCGGGAAACGGCAGTCTCTTTGCCTTGCTGGTGGGATCTCCCACTTTATTGAGGTGGACATACGTGCACTTTGTATCATTAGTCGGTGGCGTGTTCAGTAGTTGTTATAAATATGCTTGTTTTGGGTCAGGATTTAAAGAAAAAAGCAGTCTCTCTGATTTGTTATAATGACGGTGTGCTGTCTGCACCGTGTCATTTTCTTTACCCTTGCAGTGGGATAACATACAATTAGGGACTGATGTCAGCCTGTAAAATTTTGGTGTAAAGTTTTGGTCGCACCAAAATACCATACTTCTTAAGAAAGCTGGCAGACGTGTCCTTTGGCAGCAGCTGCTTGCCATGTGATTTAAAACTTCCTGTCACTATAATTGATGTGTTTTTATTCTTTCCACTTCCTGAAGCCTGATCAGAATTAAAATTGCTGTTGGAATTTCCTGTCAAAGCAACTCATTTATTCGCTGAGCGGTGCACTGACAGTACTTTGATTGGACATTGCCTTCAGCTATTCTCGGGCAGAGAGATTGCTGTGAATTATACTCCTCGCGCAGGTCTGACTTCCATGCATGCCACATCTGCGAATATATACAGATTGTCCATCATGTGGTAACCTTGTCCTAATGAAAACTCCACATGTAAAATGTTAATGATTTGAATATCAAACTTGGCCACCTGCTGGGGCCCTGGCTTTTGTGTTTATTTAGGAAACCCCACCGAGTTTTCAACTGATTGTCTCACCATAACTTTTGTGTTGCCTACCGAAAGCGGCTCTGCTGTATTTCTACACTAAGAAGAAGCTACACCCTTTTCTGGCTTTCCTTTAAGAAAGCTAATGTTTGTTTGGGTTTTTCTTTCAGTTTCTGCTTTGGTATGCTATCTGCATTCCTTCCCAGAGACGGCTGTGTTATGCTGCCATACGGTTGTCCTCAGCCCTACTTTCCAGTTTGCCCAGTGCTTTGGGATCGCTCAGGATGAAAGATGCTCTACAGATGCACGTTGTTATTATTTGCAGCAGGACTGTGATGTGATGGTGATTCTGCCCATTAGGTGAATAAGCCATTAAATTCACTGATGGGTGAATTTTTCATTTACCCCATTTGTGATTTCATTTTCCTGTTAGAGTTGCTAGAGAATTATAGGTTATTTTGGGAAGCTGAATAATGGATAAGTATTGGATTGTTCTGCAGTTATAACTGACACAAAGTCATTGTCACCTCAGAGTAAAATAGATATAATGATACTTACTTAACTGCCTTTGTAAAGTGTTTTGATAACCGAGGTTGAAAGGTACTTACAACCTTGCAAAGTATTACTATTATTATTAGGGGCAAGGCATTATTGTTAAAGTTTTAACCTACGTTAGTTTGAGAAGGTGGCAGGAGTCTGAATATTCATGTGCAAGTTCCTTTCTTCATCCAAATGGGGCGCATGTACTTGTCCAGTGTTTTTAGAAGAAGACCATGGCTGCTTTGGCTGGTGGCTGGGCTGTGGGATGGTGTCAGGATGTGATGTGCACTGTACTTGCAGCCTGTGGAGGCAAATCCCACTGGACTAGTCAGAGACTTAAGCTACAATTGGGTATTTCTAAAATCTACCATTTTCCCCACATTAAAAATGTTGCCCTGATAATTTACTTGTCGTATATTCATTATGTCATCTTTGTGGTCAGGAATGTGGGCGTTTACCTAACACAGAGGTAAGCAAGCAGCATGTCCCCTCCAAGACTCAGCAGAGCCTGCAGGAGTAGAACAGTATCCCTGTGCTGTCCAGCTGGAGAAATGGGGACAGGGATATAGGTGTTTTTCTAAGAGATAGGAGAGCGTGGTTACAAAATAGGAGATGTAGAAGGGAGTAGGTTATAGAGGAACAGAGCCAGAATACCCGGAAGCCTGTATTTTACTGGAGGAAACCAAAAGTAAAATCCTATTTGGGGAAAAATATGGCATCTACTCTCAGGGTTAAGATGAGGCTAACGACTGCTGATGACTCATTTTAATGCAGGAGTTAAAGAAGACTCAAGCTATTTAAAGATTGGTCTTTGGGGAAGGACTGGATAGATGAACCCTCGCACTGAATTTAGAATTACAGAGATCCACCTACACTCACCAGGAGTCAGGGCAGCAGGAGTTCCGCAGACCAGTGCTTGAAGGAAGGAGGCAGAGCCAGGACATCTGAGCAAGGCAGGGGGTAACAGCACATTGGAACAGTTTCAGTACGTCACTTGCTTACCCTGAGTGACACCTCTTTCTGTTTGAGAAGCTACAGAAATGAGGCTGCACTTTGCAAGATGCTTAAGAAAAGAGGCTTATCACTGTGTGGCGTCCCATCTGCAGGGCATGGAGTGGACAAGCAGTAGTCAGAATGAGTTTGCATCTCTTGAGCTGGTTTTGGGTCTGGTTATTTTGTTGAGGAGGAAGGCTAGGATCAAGAGTGAAGTAAAATATAAAACACAAACATATAAACTTAGCGTTCTGCTCCTTCAGCTGCCACGTCAGCCCAGCTGTAAATGCCCAGTGTAGGAACAAGCCAAACCAACAACACCAAAGGCTCCAGGAAAGACATAATGCTGACATGACAGTAACCAGTTCCCAACTGATTTCAATCACTAGATAAGTATTGGTTTCAGCCCTAAATGATATTCTCAAGTAATTGTCCAGTGCCCAGTTGGGCTGGAACGGTGCTCCTTTGGAACCAGCTCAGGCCAGCTATTACTGCTTGGGAGCGTGTGGCCAAGAACAGGCTTATGTGCTGGAGCCTGAAATGCCATTAAATGGGCTGTAGTCAAGGAGGACAAAATGCCTTGTGTGTTTAGTCTAATACACCATGGGACTTGTTTGCTACAGTTACAGTATTAAAGCTGTAATTATAGTCAGTGAACCGCAGATGTACTGTAGCCATAGGGTTTAAACGGGGTGTTATTGCAGTAGAAACCACCCCCAGTAGCTTATAAGTTCAAAGGGTCATTTCTCCTCTCTGTTTAATCAGATACTCAAGCCTGCAGACTTCTTCGTAATCATCAGGTATTTAACATCTCAACCTGTTTCTTTTATTTTTTTTGTTTCTGTTTCAAAATAAATATAGCTTAATGCTTGCATATGACTTTGGTTTAAATATTTAGTGTGAATATCATGTGGTGGTTAGATGGAGGTATGCCACCCTGCTGCAACATTGAGCCATAGTTCTCAGTAAATAATGGTGTAGATCCGTTTACTTGAGTGGAGATTGAAAATCATAGCAGAAAATGTGGATTTTGGTGCAGGGAAAAAAGAGAAGTAATCTCTTTGAGACTGTGTAAGTACAGCATATTAGGAGATGGTACAAAACAATGCTTTTTTAAACCTTAACACAAAGAAACTGAGGATGTCTGATCCTGCTGGTGACACTGCATGGTGGCAGTCTGTATAGAAACGGTCTGAACATGAACACGAGTGCTGTGCTGGCAGGCATAGGTGTCAAATATAGATTTGAAGTGACTGAGCAAAAATGTCAAAATTCATATTCCTTTTGCTCACTGTGCTTGACAGACAAAATTTCATATTGAACCTAGAAGAGATGATAGCTGAATATTGACTTTCCATTTTAGAGTGAGCATAACCTTTTTTTTTTTTTTTTTGTCTGATTAAGCAGGACTGTAATGGTTACCATGTAGGAAAATATAGGTAATATTAACCTGAAATATGTCTGTCTAGGGATCCATTCATTTCCCCAAAATAGCCAGTTTCTATTTATATACGAATGTCTGTATGTTTATATATATTTAAATGCCCCATTTGCTACACTGGTTTTAGCTTCTTGTTAGCATCACTTCTTGTTAGCATGATGTTCTACAGCACGGGGCAGCTGGAAAAGTGAAACATGTGTTCAAGAATTTATGCAGTGTCTTTGCTTTCTTTCATTAAGAGAACTAACAATAATAGGTGCGTATTATAAGTTAGCAGTGTTAAGCAGTATGTTATAGCCATGTCTGACAGATGTGTTGTTTGCATTCATATTTTATATTGGTGAAACTGTAGCTTTTTTATCAACGTGACATTTTTCAAATGTAATATTTATACCTCTTCTTCCATGCGGAGGAAACTTAGTCATCTGAAAACACGATAGGCTTTAAATCCACTTGTCTCCTTTTCAATAAGAAAATACTCCAAATTATTTCCCCAACAAAATGCATAAGTCAGCATGTTCTTATTCCAGGCCCTCTATTAATTGACGAGAGAAAAATTTCTCACCTTGTGCTAACAATAACCCATCTTATTTTAACATGGCTGAAACCTCCTCTGTGGAATCCCATGCTTGTTGCCCTTAGCAGTTTTTTTCGGGCTGTGTATAGCCTCAGTTTGTATGTGCTGTCTGTGCCAGCGTCAGAGGGAGCTGGGCAGGCAGAGCACTGTTTTCCCAGCAGAATATCCTTGCATAAATTGTCTGACTGTGGTCTCTGTAGACCTCAGTGACAGCTAGAACTGCAAAATCTTTTCTTACCTATATGTACCCCGGAGAGATTGTGATAATGAGCTCCAAAGTCTAATTACACTTTATGTGAAATAAGTATATATGTAGCATGAGAAGACATCTCTGGCACTGAAATAAATAAATGAACAAATAGGTAATAGATCAGCTGAAGATCACGCCCTCAAAGAAATACATGTTGTATAGAATGATGTCCTGCTATAGTACATGGTCAACAGTACAATATGCAGGAGATATTGGTAACATAAATGACAGTCTGCATCAAGTTTGAGATTCACCCAGTGCAGTGCCTTTATTTTCAGCAGCATCCAGGACCTGGTATTTCAGAGGAAGGTTTCAGAATCTCAGAGCAGCAAAGGAGGATAATGCCTCTCTCTTTTCATCACGCTGAGAAAAATCTGTTAGTAAGTTGAGATTGCTGTAAATGCTGAAGCATAAGGTTTCATTTTTGTTCCAATACTCTTCCTTTTAGCATTAACTATTCCAACCCTGGATATTACTGCTCTTTCAGTACATGCCTCCACTCTTGTAAGACCACAACCCCAGCAACATCCTGTCATAATGAGCTGCAAGGTCCAATTACATCGTATTTGACAGTGGTATTTCCCCCTCTCAAGCTTGGATTTGCTGCTGTTCAGACTGTTTCAGACTATTCTCTTGCTCTTGTTTAGTGCAATAAGAATTTAAAACTGAAGCTTGGCAGCTGTGTGTTGCTGGTGCATATACACCAGTACCTCAAACTTGCCCAGGTCTTCAGCTGGCCCTCCAAATGCTGTGAGCTTTTGTCATGCTCACCAATTCACCAAATCCAAAACAGCAAGAGACAAAAAGCCTCGCTTGTAAGTGAGAACAGTGATGCAGGGAGCATTTGCTGACGAGTGGTTAGTTAGGTGAAGGCACTCTCTTGGCCTTGTGCTGTGTGTTCTTAGTGAAGGCTTGCATAGAAACCAGAGCCAGAGGTTTCTGCTCTGCTCACTGTGGCCCCTTTGGGGTCTCCAGCTGCAGCCCCATCACCAAACACCTATCTGACCCAGCGTCAGCTGTGAGGTGCCTCCTTTGTGTTAGTTACTGGGGACATCTTGGGAGAGCAGCAACACGCGCATCTAAGGTGGTATTAACTGTCTTCAGCAGATGCCTGTTGCAGTCTCTTAACTGCTGCGAGAGCCCACACAGCTTAAATTTAGGTAGGAGAACACCTTCTCCCCATATCGGTGGTCTATTAGAATGTAGCAGTGGTCGTTGGCCCGCTGATACAGTCACGTATCACACACTGTCTGGCAGGCTCAGCAGCAGACAAAGCATTTGAAAGATGCTTTGGGAAAGAGAAGGAACATGTCCAAACAGATGACTATTTGCTTAGTAATCAATTTCCAGTGGTCAAAAGTTCTCTTCCACATTTAGATGATGAAAGTAATGCTAGACAGCTCCCTGATTACTTCCTATTTCACACAACTGCAGGTTGCAGAACATTTCTTTTTTGCTGTGCTTATGTTTCTTCCAGCTTTCAATACAAGGTCGTAATAGAGAAATAATTCCATGCATTTCAGACAGTCATTAGCGTGTAATTCTGAATCTATTTTAGAAGAATATACTTGTGCGTGCCTGATGATGAGCTGATGGGATAATTAGATTTCTTCTCTACATTGGCAAGTTTTCTGAAGTATTAAAAGGGAAATCTGTGACTGTGTGTATTCCAGAATTCTGCTAAGTGCTTAAACAAAAAATTATTTCAACAAGTCTGTTAAAGAAACATGAAAAGATGCAAACAATGCAAAATGCACAACATAGCTTGTCTTGTTTTTGTGTGGTCCAGGCAAGCCGTGCATTATAATGGAAAAGGTATGAGCATGGAGACAGGTGGGGTAGACAGTTACATTACCCTAAAGGAGGTAGATAAATACAATAGATCTGTGCAATAACTGTGATTACTGCACTTGGAAAAAGAAAGAAAGATGAAAATTAGTGAGCAGGATCTAACAAAAAAAGAAAAAACAAAGCAGTGGCTCTGGTGGCTGTACAACTTTATACATTGTTTGTGTCATACCCTTTTGGATCTGCTTTGGAGTTATATTTTTCCATGCTGTGTTCTCTGCAACACTGAACTAAATGCATAATTTGCCTTTTATCTGCTTTGCACATCTCATTTCAGCACAGGAATCTTTACCCCAATGTTACGCACCGGTTCTGGGTGTGAAAAGGCATCAATAAATTAATCAAGCTAATTTTTCTCTTTGTGTTCAATCTGAAGAGAGTTTTGGGGCACCTCAGTACAGAAAGGACATTGAGGTGCTGAAGCAGGTCCAAAGAAGGGCAACAAGGCTTGTGAGGGGCTTGGAGAATGTGCCCTATGAGGAGAGACTGAAGGAACTGGGGCTGTTTAGCCTGTGGAAAAGGAGGCTGAGGGGAGACCTTATTGCTCTCTTCCAGTATCTGACAGGTGCTTACAGTGAGAGTGGGGCTGGTCTCTTCTCACTGGTGACAGGTGACAGGACGAGGGGAAATGGCCTCAAGTTGTGCCAGGGGAAGTTTAG
>JAOWBP010002978.1:17317919-17341894 GCA_028571105.1 Tragopan temminckii
GTTAGCCCTAGCTGTTCCGCTGTGGGAACACAAATGTAAGGTTGCCCTTCCTAACCCACCTGCCAACAATCGCTAGAGACATAATGCACGGCATTGGGGTGAGACCTCTCTCCTGATCAGCCAGAACATGGGTGATGGCAACTGGCAGGGTTGCTGCACTCTAGCAGAAAGAATTTTGGCTGAATTTCACCTGCTCTTTCCTCAGTGTGGACCAAAATTTCAATCTCTCCTCCCTAAACCATCTGCCAGTTTGCACAAAGTTTATGAGAAATTATCTATTCAAATTGGGCTGAAATGGGCCAGTAGTTAGGAGGGATGGCTTGGCAAATAGGTGAGCAGGCAATACTGATGTTCATTCCCTTAGGAAACTGGACTAACCTCTCCACACTTCCACTAGGGACAAAGCCAACTTCTGATTCAACATTTCTAAGTAAGGACAAACAATGACCTAGAATGAGCAGTGCGTCGGGCTGGAAATGAATAGTGCCACCAGGAAGTTTTGAACGTCAGTGGAAGGAACATCTGCTGACTGAAGGGCATGAGATGTACTTGCCATGCACCGTGAAACTTCCAGCAGCACCACAGGCAAAGCACTCACCCTGCGTGCGGGTCTGCATTTACGCGGCCGGTTTGATACTTTAATCCAGGAACACATTTGTTTTCTAAATATTTACGTGTTCCTTCGAGTGGAAAAAAAAAAAAAAAAAAAAAAAAAAAAGGACAGAAATAGCCTTACAAACAAGGCTCATATCTTCCTGTTCTCATCTTTCTATCACTCACTGCTGCAGCCGCAGGAGCTGCCGAGGGCTCCCGGCACGATCGAAATAGCAGAAGTAGGTGAAAGTTGGTGCAGCAGCACACAAACAGGCTGCTGGCTGCCCCTGCCGCCCGCGTTCACTGAGGGAAAGGTCGTGCTGCACAGCGCTTGCGCGGTTCTCACTGGCTGCTCATATCTTCCAGGAGTGAAGAGTACAGTATCTGGATCGTTTTACTGCTGGAGCTCTGGCCGGCAGCGGGCTGGGAGCTGGGAACATCCTCTAGCGTGCACGTGGCAACTGAGCGGCCACGGTGGGAGATGCCTTCCTTTCTGCTTCCCTGCCTTTGAAATTCATGTCTGAAATGTTGTGTTAACTGCTTTAAAATCAGGGAGAAGGGTGATGGTTTTGCTGGTTTCAGACTCGCTTTTCCAAAATGTTTCTAGAGGTTTGCACAGCACTGAGTGTATTTGTTTCAAACCGGGAGGGTAGAGAGTGCAGAAAGAGGGAGCTGTACCCTTTAGGAAAAAGATTGGGACTGGAATTGTGGTAAGATATGCCTCACTCACACTATTTATGTTGAAAAGTTTGTCACTGGGCCAGTGAGCTTCTTGTTCAATGCAGGAAGCTGCTGTCAGATAATGCAGGAAGCTATGTCAGATAATAACAATATTCAGTGTTGTTCGATATTCAGCCAAGAACCCCACTGCAGAAGAAAGTCAGGTGAACTGTCAACATGGGTGGGAGCTGCCCTTAAGTGTGTATATAGTTGGGCAAGGATGGCCCTCCCTAGCCTTGGTTGCTACCTTAACAGTTCTTGTGGGAGCGAGCGTGTCATCCTCTGCGAGAGCTGCTGACACAGAGGGAAAAATAAAGAGGAGGAGTGCCACCGGGACAGCTGCCACTGTGGGCTAAGGCTGCCTGTCCTCTGAACAGCCCTGCCCTGGATAAGAGCTCCTGGGAAGAGGTGAGCGGCTTGAGCAGAGCCAGAACAAAACTGAAGGACAGTGGGACAGTATAACTTTTAAGCCCTGGATGCGTTTCAGCAGAATTAGAAAACAGTTTGTATGTATACGTATGCATATACACATACGTATACACATATATACACACATACACATATGTATAATTCTGTGGGAATACAGGAAGGTAATAAAACAAGATGGCTCAGTCCAAAAGCTTTGGATTAGCACTATGAGAAGGAGTTCTAGCTTCACCTGCATCCCTTGCAGTTGTCTTGGGCTTTGAACTAATGCACTTACTACTTTTTTTTTTTTTTTTTTTTTCCCCAGCTAGGATCACTCTGGGTGAAGATGCATTGCTAATTCTTTTCTGTCAGCTGTCCTTGATACTTTTGCCTATGGCAGAACACTTGGTGAAGTGGAAGTGGTGGCTTGAATTTCTGCTCAGCAGCTTTGAGCCACTATTCTAGGTTATTTTGTCTAAGGCTGATTCTAGAAAGCATTCTGTTTCCCCAGTTGGAAGAATTTGTTTTATTTAATGCCTAAAATAGGGACTTGATTGAGAAATACAGTCTAGGAAGTACTGATTTAAGATGTGAGGCATCCAGAAGAGGAATCGCTGTGGCGTAATCCCATCATCTTTGCAGAAGAGATGCAGGGTGCCTGGGTATTACCAGAATGCCGCTTGCTCCTGATGTTTCAGGTTACCCAAAGGAACTTTGTTTCCTATTTGCAACATTGTGACTGTTATTACTCATAGCTAGTGTGAACTCATAGCTATTCAAATACTGAATTCCCATAATACACTCTGCAGAAGATACTCAGGCAGCAATTGATTGGACACATAACCACAGGCTAAGTCATAATGGCTGTAGTTACACATAAAAATGAAGTATGCATGTTAAAATAGTCCTGGAAAAGAGACAGGACAAGAAAAAATACTTTGTGCTGCACAATTAAAATTTTCTGTCATTGTTTTTATGTAATTATTGCAATATTTCTGTGTCATATAATGAACAAATATTTAAGTAGGGGTAAATCATCAACTCCGGTGTCGCTGGAACATCAAGAACAGCCTAAACAAGAGAAGCTTTGCTTTAATTGTGGAATTGTTTTATTCTTGCACATTAGAATAGCAAAATACACAGTTTCACTATGCAGTGCTTGTCTTCTTCTTGTGATCCCTTTAATTTTTCTTTGTTAGTCTGTCCACACTGACTTATTCAAATTAAATCTTTGGTGCAGTCCTCATCTAATAGTCACTGAAATGAAAGATAAAACAGTCAGAGCTTTGCTGGTATTTGATTTCCACGATTTCAGGTGAAGCGATGTAAAAAAACAACAACAACAACAACAAAACAACCAACCAACCAAACCAACAACCAGTTTTATTTTTCTTGATTTCACTGGTTTAAATGATGTCGGTGCAATAAATGCATTGTGGTAGTGACGTTTATGTGCAAGTATTCACAAACACATGTTATTTAGTTTCTGCATGGGAGAAAAGCTTTAAGCATTCAAAAACACTGGAAGATGAAAGTAGCGTTTTAACTAACCTGTTCATCTATTTTTAAAATGTTCTTAATATGTGCAAATACAACCCTTCATTTGCTTCTGTCAGGGAACCAGAGTCTTAGCACAAATAAACAATGGTTTATTTGCAGGCATTGATTTCATAAAGCTTTTTTTGAAATAAATAATATTTTTGCGTACTAGCAGTAGCATCTGTGAAACAGAGGTGAAAGAAGTTTTTTTTTATCCTACAAGACCATTTATTATGAGGTTAGATGGGGGGAAAAACAATATCAACATGGATTTTCACAGCACACAAAAGATTATATTTGTTAGAAATGTTTAAGATCTCCATTTACATCCTGATGGGAAACATTGCAGTTTCCCTTTATACAGTCACACAACTACTGCTGAAGTGCGAATTGTCAAGCCTTCCTTTTCATGGCTAGTCATTATTAAAATATATTTAAATAGGTTTGAATGCTTGGGGATTTTCTCATTCCTAGAAAGATCATAAGCTTACTCTCTGGTTCATTCAATACTGGGGAAGAGTTATGAATTTTTAATAACCCTCTGTGTCCCATGCCAGACACTCTGTTGTAAAAGCTTCAGTACCTGATCCTTATTTGCAGCTGCCCATATGCTGAAACTTAAGAAACAGCAGAAAGGAAGTTATCAAGAAATGCGTGTGTAGTTCCAGCAAGATCAGAGCAATAATTTGAGAAAGATATGCTGATATTGTAAGGGTGCTGCTACACTGAAGTAAATGAGGGTAACTGCATTTATTTCTACAGGTGTTTTAGGCTGTCTCAGAGTAGAGCATGCACATAAAGTGATGAAACATGGATCGTCTCTCACGCATGGGAACATAGAGTCTTTAAATTGTACATATTAAATGAAAAAGTAAAATCCTTGCTGGATTAAAGAATCCTAATTGGAATGTGACTTTACTGGAGGTGACTTTCTTGAACAGCTTGAAAACAATCAGATTGTGTAAAAGTGAACTAATGGAATCACTTCTATCACATTTCCCATTGAAAAAAATCTTAGTCAAGCCCTCAGTAGATTTTTTACTCTTGTGAAATACGGTATATGTAACACGACCCGCACTTTCCATGAGAACAGCTCAGACCGGAGAACTGCATTTTCCAAAGCAGTCTGTAATTTTGTGTGACTCAGCTGTGGCTGCCTAACAAGGGCCATGAGACCCCACAGCTCTAGAGTCTCGGGTCAGATTGGTGAATGCATTTCACCTTGGAAAATCATGTGCTAGGCTTGACCAACATCCTGAATTTCATTGCATTTTGAAAACGTGGGATACATTTCTACCCCAAGTCACGTGTATGGATGAATTGCAGCGTTCTGACTCCCAGTTTTCTTTTTCAAATTAAAAAAAAAAGGGGGGGGAAGGGGGGAGTGTTCCATGTTTAACCATTCCTAGAGAAATCTGTCTGATACTGTACTTTTGAAACATCCAGATAATTCCAGCCCTTTATAGTCAGTTCATGTTTCAAATCTTGTGCCAAATGCTTGAAGGCCTCAGAGTAGAGAAGACCCAGAGGGAACATATAAAATTATATAGGAAAGGCACCAATTCACTTTTGCAGAGCAGTAATTTGGTTTGGTTTAGTAACCTGTGAAGTGGTTCACTAAAATGATGAACTTTAAGGAAACTATAAAGAGTGTGATTATTGATATCGGCTGTAGGTGACCTTTATGTGCTGAAAAGATCATGAGGTAGTCAAGACAAAAAAATTACAGCTTCTCTTTCTTCTTCTCCTTAATGGTCTGAAATTGAAAAATTGGATCTATTGAACCCCAGTTAAAAGTTAGGACAGCCAAATAAAACAAGGCTACAACCTGCAACTTGCAGTTTTCCAAGTATGTTATTTGTACGCCTTAGAGACTAAATGCTCCTGCTCATGGGAGCCACAATTCACCACCCTCATCTGAACACAAATCACTTCAGGTTATTTCCATCCATCCACTCTGCCATTAACTTTCTCCTCTGGTGTAAAGAAACACATTCCATCATTTCAAAGGAATCAATAAAGGCAAGGGTACGGATCATACAGAGCATTGTCTCTTGCTCTTTTCCTAGCACTGTGATAAGAACTTTTGCCTTGCTATCTTTTCTACATTTTCCTGGATACATTTTTTTTTTACTGCTTTTATTAAAGTAATCTGAACACCTGTCAGCATTGCCAAATTTATTCTTGTATTGATCAGCTTGTAGGGCATGGTTAACACTTGAGCATCATATATCCCAGCATCCCATCGGTACATAGAAGGTACCATTTCAGATGCATTAGCTACGCAGGTGACATTTGGACTCTCCTTAGGAGCTTCTCTCACAGTTCTACACAGTTAACATGCTGACTGCTGCAGCATGGAGGATGGCATTTTGAGTGTCACTCATGATCTTGATAAGGGACCAAAAATGCAGTAGCATGCCCTTGGAAATACTCCATGACCTGACAGTGCCTCTGTGTCTTAGATGCTGGGAACTGGTGGAGAGGGTCCAGATCTGAGTTAGAAGAGCATCATCTTTCTTGATTTAAATAACTCCGTAACAATTCCCCTGCAATCACGTCAGTTGAATTATTTTTTCCACAGCTCCTATCTTGTCCTGTCCTACTATTTTGGTTTCAATAAACATGTTTTCCAGAAGTACACTATATAATTACCTTAGTCTTCCAATTCTTTCCATTAGGAAAGTGACAAGTTTGTACATTTTCAAAAATAAACTTTTATGGCTCATGTATAGTTTACAACACAGCCAAAAAGTTGCATTTTCTGGTTCCAATAGAAATGTATGGAGAGTCTGATCCCAGCTGTTTGTACTACATAGCCCTGATGTAGCCTATAAGAAAGTCTTAATGCTTATAGCATAGATCTGTTCTGACCAAAACTGCGCTGTCAACAGCAGTGTTCAACCTGGACTTACAAATTTTTTGTTGAGTACGCAGGGACACCCGACAGCTGTGTATCTGCAAACAAGTTAAGGAGAAGTTATTTACAGGAAAGGACAGGCTTGGTGTGCCCGCTATCTACTGCACTGCTGTGGAGCTGCTGCAATGTTCTGTACTAGTCAGAGTTCAGATAATGACTGACGCATTCATGTATGCATAAAGTGTATGATTTTCAACTGGATGGCATGAAATCTTGCCAGCTGTAAATAGTAGTAAGTATGATATATAGGCATTGCAGCACGTTGTATCATAGGGGATCACTGGGACACCCTGAAAAGATGGGTTATCATCTCAGCAAGAGGGAAGTTGTTTATCTGTTGTTTACAGTTACTAGGTGGTGCGTCAACGACTGTGAATGAAGTCCTAATCCAAAGTTCACTGCATTCAGTGAAGTGTTTCCAGTTATTTCACCTGAAGTCTTCAGTGTGAACTGGATCAAACGCCTCTTGAACATGAGAGGGTAAAACGACAGGAAAGGGAAAAGATAGGCTTCGGCTTCATCTTGTTTTCTTCATAAGAAAATGATTTTGGTATCTAATTTGCCTTTTTTTTAGCTTCATATATCACACATAGACTAATTCCACGAGTTGAAAATTATTTCCTTATGACTGTCTAACTTGAGGAAAGCAGTGACCTAGGCTGCCTTTACAGTGAAAGAAAATAAAGATAGGCATTCATGTGCTTGTTTTAAAATCCCTTTCTGTACACGCTTTGTTCTTCATGGCTAAAATAAACAATTTGGTTTTTTTAAATACATTATTTAAGGAGTCCAAAGATTCAAGTCCATGAAGGTATCTCTCTTTGTGAGAGCCACAGTAAGAGGAAGCTCTGGACAAATAGCTATTTCTGTTTGAGTACTTGGATAGGTGGTAGTAGGGTGGCTTTGCATTTGAGTAAAGGTCAAGGGAAGTAAGGACTGGACTTGGAAAGCACTGAAGGAATATTTCATATGAATCTCTGTGTCAGAGACTTTTCAGATTGAGCAGTCCATAATCCAAATTTATTTCAGGAAGTGCAGCAAGTTGTGTTCTGAGAAGCATCTCCTAATGCTTCCAGGCATAAAGATAGCAGTGATACTGTGGTATGGTCCCCATCTACAGCATAGATCCTGGGGTCAGGTCTTTCATAAAATCACAATTCCTAGTTCCAAGATGGCTGGAAGAGTAAAACTTCCTTGCCAAGGACTGACCAACAGAAAAGCCATTTTACTACTGATGTTGCTGAGACCATTAAATACAGTTTGTTCCCTAATATTAAAGGACAAATTAGAGATTTTTTTTTTTTTTGCACTGTTTAGAAGTTCTGAATTAAAATACTCCATCTGCATCTCCTAAGCTTGCTGCTACAGTGTATCTTTTTCAGTTTCTTCAACTGATGGATTGGGCGCATACCTTCCTTCATAACATATTTCCATGCTTAAAGACGATCTTCCAGTTGATTTTTACAGAGAAGCTTCTACAAATATGATTACAAAGAAGCTTCTGAACTGCTTTGGAAATGACAGATTTGTGTCTGAAAATATCTTGTCCAAGGGATGGGACGGGAAAGGGAAAGGCAAGGTGAAAGGCAAGGCAAAAGGAAAGGCAAGGAAAGGAAAAGAAAAAGGAAAGAAAAAAGGAAAGGAGAAATGGACATAGAGAATCTTATGTGATCTTCCTTACATATTTTGGTCTTGTTTAACTGAAGAACTGAGGAGAAAGTTCTTTTTAATGCCGTGATTCTGGTTCAAAACCTTCCAGAGCTTAAAAAAGAGCTTAATAAATATTTATATGTGTTTTAATTTTGTTTATTTTTCCATGAAAGAAGCAGTTAAAATGAAGGAGGTGAAATAATTATTTTTACTTATGCTCATTTTTCTTTCTACATCAGGGAGCCTCGTTTTAGAATGGATTTTGAGTTGCATTTTTTTCTCTTAATTCCACAAAAAAAAAAAAAAAAAATCCTTTGTCTCATGATGAAACGTCTTACAAGACAAGTTCTTCCTTGTCTGTTTTTTTTTTTTTTCAGAATAAAAATATCTGCCTGAAATGTTGCATGCAGAGACACTGCTGAGGGTGAGTGTAACCTCCAGGGCGGGACACTGCTGCCACCTATGTTTATTTGCTCTCCAGCAGTTCCAGACCTTTCCTGAGCCTTCTTTCAGAGAAAATTTACCATTGCCTATTAATGTTACAGTCAGTGAAATTAAAAAATAATAATGTTGACGCACACAAAAAAGTTCTGCTATGGATCAGCAAGTATTTGCATGCAGCCAGTTTGTCCATATCAGGTGAACAGAGAGGCTATTTCTTCTCCAAAAGAGTTACTGCTCTTGGAACAGGGAGCATCCTCCAGCCCAGGGAGTTGGTGGGGCTACTGTCCCTGGAGGTGTTCAAGAAACATGTAAGTGTGGTACTGAAGGATGTGGGTTAGTGGGCGTGGTGGGAACAGGTTGATTGATGGACTAGATCATCTTATGGATCTTTTCCAATCTTAATAAGTCTATGTTTCTATATTTTGCCTCTACAAAGAACCTCAAACCAGCCAAGACCAAGCAAGCCAACCTAGTAATTCAACCGCAAAATTTCAGCATTCTTTATACAGTACTTGTGTTGACTCCTCTAGCATGTCACATGAGAAACAAACCATCTTTCTGATCTGGGAAACAAAAGTTTTTGTCTCAGGAAAGGAAGATGACAAGCAATTACATAAGATCTTCATAATTGTGGTCAGATTTGAACTATGTGGGTTAAACATTGGATTTCTGATGATTTTTATAGAACAGTTTGGTAGGCTGCACTATATGAATATAACATAACATAATAAGCAGCGTCTAGAAGAATAACATAAACAAACAAAATCAAACAACAACAAAAAACTCCCCTCAGATCTAGCAAGTTTGAGCCACTGTGGGCTGTGAGCAAGCTTTGATGTAGCAGGATAGTTTCTCCAGCTCAGGTTCTGTGCTGCTAAAAAAAGGCAAATATGTTTCCCCGCCTGTTCTGAGAACTGCAGTATTTCTGAGGATATCAGTTTTCTGCAAGTATTAAGCTCACAGAATATTGGTGTGAACTGACCCTAATTCTGTAAGGAACTTCATTGCAATTCTACACCAGCTATGCAATGCATTTAGCACAATAAGCACAATAGTATATTATTATCTAGTTTCCACACAAACAGGCTGTGAGCATTTGAACTAAATATAGGCTTCGTTAGAGCCTGGATTACATCTGCTGCATGACACAAACCCAAAGCTACTAGCTCAGATACATGGAAAGTATTTAGCTTAAGAACAGTATGAAAGAGAGAAACATACGTTTCTGTTGGTAGCATGGTGGTTCTAGGTGTTTATCCTTTAAAAATGTCCTATTTAGGAAAAATCTGCATCAATAAAATTTTGTTGCATTCCTATTTTACACAGAGAGATGGTATTTAAATATCGCCCTGCAACTGAACACAACAAAATATAAAACATTGTTTACTAATATTTCACAAACCTATGCCCCTCCCTATGCCTGAAATCGTTGAGGATGCCTTGTTTTTGCCATTAGCACAGTGTCAACATCTCCCTAATCCGTTACCCTTTTCCCACCTCAGAAAGAAGCAGTTCCCGTATCTGTGTTTGTCAGGGAGCTTGGCATGCCTACATGTCACAGCGTCCCCATACAGCACAGCTTATGTTTTGTTTGGTGTTCATGCAGAGATGGTAAGAGAAAACATTACCTATGTGCACACCAACAGATACATATCTAGGATTTTAAAAAGTCATTTTGAGATCTAGTCTAGGCCTCTGGTCAAACTATATCTTCTTTTCTCTCTTAAGACAGTGAAATTCTATAACATTTTGTGGGACAACACTCCTGAATTGAAAATCAAAACTTCCATGGGAATTCAATATGATTCCTCTGAAATTATTCTATGCACTTCCTACCTAAATTTTTCAAATCTGTACCATTTCTCGCTAACTGGAAGTCTATCCCTTTGTTTAAATAGATACCAGCTAAGCATTTAGTAGGGAATAGTACTGCCACTAACCTCTGTGTAGGCACCTTATCCAAAAATAGAAGGACATGTTGTTAGAACTGACAAATGCGTTTTACATGCCCAACTTTCTGGAAGCATAACTTAAAGCATTTTAAACAAACAACTAATCCTGCTTTCAGAATGTTGACTTCCAGAGTTAAATGAGCAATGAGACACTATCGTAGACCCACAGTTAGGGGGCTGAAAATACCTGTTAGGGAAGCTGCTGCTTGTTCCTCTTGACCCAGAAAACTGAGCTTCTGCTAAGTGCATTTAAGTGGAAATCACTCCTGAAATGTGGAAAATCTTGGTGTGCACTCTGCAGGTATGGTGTGCTGTTGTAGTTACGTGTGTGTTGTAGCCTTTCTTGGTAAATAATCAGAGAGAAATCGTGGAGTTTGCCTACCTCCTGGAGTGAAATTAGTTGCATTTTAATAAACAAAGAAGTAAAATTTTGAGGAAAACTATTGTACAGACAAAAAAAAGGGTTTGAAACTACTACAGTAGACAAATTCTATCTCCAGTTCTACAAGACACCCCACACTCAGCCATGTGTGGCGGTGCACGATATCACGACAGCTAACCCAGCCTTTGTGGAACTGCCTGAGCTCAGGTCTGTTGCTTGTTGAGATCTTTATTATTCTTGTTATTATGCTGACCCTTTACGTTGCCTGGTTGCTTTCAGCTGTACTAAACACTCTGATTTCCAGATTTTGTTTATATTTGTTTCCAGTGCTTGTATTTGGTCATTCGAGTGTCCTTTGGTGTTCACTAAAGAATTTATTATTTTTTTAAGTTTCTTGGAATTTTATTTGCTGATTTCTGAGTAGAAATAACAAATAAATTTTCAGGAAAAATCTTCAAGCTGCTTTAGTAGTCCCTTATTTTTCTAGTTTGTATATTCCTGCATTGTGTGCCACAAGATACACAAAAAGCAGTTTATCATACCATTGTTATGTATGAACAGGAGGCAGCTCTACATTGTGTGAAGAAGCTGTGACATGCAGGTGATTTTATTTCAAGTTCTAGAGAAAGAATCTTTCTTTTTCCCTGAACATTTTGTCCAGTGCTTCCCTTATTAGTTGCAGACCAGCTCATGTTTCTGATGGTGGCAGCAATGATTTAAAATAAAACAAGAATCCTTCGCCGCAGCCCACATAATATTAAAAATATAGTAGAAGGGCTTCAGCTGCAAGTCCCTTCACCCACACCCAAGGAGATATTATCCCTCAAGTAATTTGGCAAATGGAATCTGAGACAGTTATGGAGGTCAATATGTAGGACAAATTCAGATGGCAACATCTGCAAGGTAATAATGATGATAAATAGTTAGTATGTTAAATATCCATCTGCAGAAATCATCTCTTAAATTCTAAAGGTATAGTAAATTTTATATCCTTTTACTTGCTAGCAAGGTCACTTAGCTGTTGTGCAGTGCGTAGTCCCAGTGTATCCACGAGGTCAGTTTTCTTACATGTAATAAAATAAATGGGAAAATTTAGGAGACACATTTGGTACTCATTACAAATAAATAGTACTTACTTTTGAGGAATTATAATCTAACAGATAGTGTCAAATATGATATTTATGACAGTGGCACCACATCATATAGATAGACTGGTGTATGCATTAAGTTCTTCTCTTCTGCATTGTCAAAATACTATCAAATAAAGCCTGAAAATTACCTATGACAAAAATGATCAAGTGTGCAGGATCATTACAGTATTCCTCAAAGGGAAGAAAAGCACTAGACAGAATCACAGCATTTCAGCACGGCTGAAGTGGGCAGGAGCTCTGGGTCCATGTGGCTCATCCCCTGCTCAGCAGGAACACCCCGAGCAGGGTGCCCAGGCCCACATCCAGGTGGCTTCTGAAGGTCTCCGAGGAGATCCCACAGCCTTTGAGTACACAGCACAGCAGTGCTCCTGGTGTTCAGAGGGACCTCCTGTGTTCCACTTGGTGCCCAGTGCCTCTTGTCCTGGCACTGGGCACCAATGAACAGAGCCTGACTCCATCCTGTTTGCACCCTCCCCTCAGGTATTCATACACATCAGTCAGATTCCCCCAGACCCTTTCCTTCCCCAGGCTGAACAGCTCCTGCTCTCTCATCGTTTCCTCACAGCACAGATGTTCCAATCCCTCCATCATCCTTGCAGCCTTCGTTAGGACTCTCTCCAGTAAATCTTAGTCTGTCTTGTACTGAGGAGCCCAGAACTAGACACAGCACTTCATATGAGGCCCCACCAGTGCTGAATAGAATGATCACTTCCCTCAGTCTGCTGGCAAAATTCCTCCTAATGCAGCCCAGGATACCACTAACCTTCTTTGCAGCAAGGACACACTGCTGGCTCGTATTGAACTCCATATCCATCAGCACCCCACATTCCTTTTTGCTCTCCAGCCCAGTGAGTCCTGATGCTGGGATGGGTCCATCAGTCCGTGTCTCAGACTGCCCATGTCCCTCTGGGTGGCAGCACGGCCCTCTGGGTGTATTCCCATTGTTCCCAGTTCTATCACCTCTGAACTTGCTGGAGGTCTGTCTTCCGCATCACTAATGAAGATGTTTAACAGGGCAAAACCCTCCTGCTAGGCCTCACACCACCAACCACCATCTGAACAAATTAGCTTAGCCAGTTTTAAATCTACCCCACTGGCCAACATCAGGCTCTTCTGGAAGACAGCATCAAAGAACTTACTGTAGTCCAGGCTGACAATACCCACTGCTCTCCCTTCATTTTATACTTTCTTTATACTTTGCACATAAATTTTCTAGGAGCTCCCAAGTATGACTGATATGAACAAGTGTACAATTCTTACAGAATCGTTTACCATTCCATTGCAGTTTTAAAGGCTTTAAGAGACAAATGTAAGGCAGCAGACAATATTATTAATAAATTTTTGAAGGTTTTTAGTAGGAATTTAAGTCAGCTAACTCGTTGCCCTGGCAAAGCAAATCATTCTGCCGCCTAGTGGCAGTAGCTCACCATGTAGCAATAATTAAGTGTTACACTTTCTTCTTGAGAATTCTCACACTTCCATTATTTTCTCATAGTCATTTCTTTTTCATGCGTTAGAACTTCTTTCTAGTAAAAGATAAGTGGATGTCAGAGCCTTCTTATATATACCAAGAAGCCTGAATGAATAGGAAAATCAAGAGTACTGAATAACTGTATTTTACTAGCAGTGCAGCAGTCCCATCAAATCAGCAGTATTTGAACACACACTAATAAAGAGGTAAGGGGGAAAAAATACTGCTCTAGTGATTTTGTAATCGTTTATAGCTGGTTTTCTTATCTTCTGTTTTAGACACAAAACTCAGTTAAACAAGAATTTAAATCATCAAAAAATAAAAAATGACTGGTGACTGTTCCAATCCTTTTGTTACATCATGTATATGCACTGCTCTGGAATATATCCATGTTGCTCACTGAAATTTTTTGCAGCCTGTTTCATAGCTCAACAGAGGTTTGGGGACAAGGATAGATACTTCCTGGTTATGAAGCAAGCCCATAACAATCAAAATGTGCACTATAAAAGAGCTGCCTCAGCATGCTTTGAAATTCATTGAAATGATGTTTACTGCATATGCAGAGAACCATTCCTTAGGCAAACAGGACAGATATGATATGAAGCCTGTATTAATAAAGCAGAATATTAGCTGCCTTTCTTTAGGAGAGACATCAAGAAAGTACATGCACAGATGAACCAGTGGAAAGCAGAGTATTTGCGCACCCCCAGAAGAGATTTTTATTTGTTGGAGAAAGATGAGAAAGATGGAGAAAGATGCCCCGTCCCTGGAGGTGTTCAAGGCCAGATTGGATGGGGCCCTGGGCAGCCTGGTCTAGTATTATCTAGCCTAGGATTAAATGGCGAGGCTGGTGGCCCTGCATGTGGCAGGGGGATTGGAGATTTATGATCCTTGTGGTCCCTTCCAACCCTGGCCATTCTGCGATTCTGTGATTCTGTGATGAACATATATTGTCTAGTGACTAGTGATGACTATGCAGGAGCAGGCTGGTAGAACTGGGGTGGGTAGAGGTAAATCTCTCACGACACATATTTATGTGATCTTTTAAAATAGGCAGGTAGAGTTGGTGTGCAGCTCATCTGATTAAAGGATGCCACCTGCATTTAGGCTACAGGCATCTCCCAGCGCCAAGTACTGCACTCACTCATGCAGCAGCTATCCAGCTGCTCTGCTCACTCAGAGGGAGGCCTGGAGGCTCTGAAGGAGACAAGTAGAGCTGGGCAGTGCTGCAGCCTCCCTGAACTATTTGCCAAGGCCCCTCAGCCTCTCCCTTATGTACCATAGCTCTGCCCATGCTATTCTTCAACAGATGAGACCTCCATGTAACACAGTGTCCAGGAGATGCCAGCAGCACTGCATGGATGAAGGACAGTCATGCTTCTAGGGACTGTTGGTCTCCAGTCTCTAGTGCATTTGCAAACCTCAGTGTTATGCAGCTTCCATGAGCGGCAAGGAGGAGCAACTTGTCTTGGGAACGGGTGGGATAGAGTGAGCTCGCAGTGAGGCACTTTGGGAAATGATGCAGCAGTGTTAGGACAGCACTGACAGATTTTCTGGTTGACAAACAGTGTTTCATGGGCAACAAATCTGATCCTCAATCGAGGTTAAGAGATTGCCCCTCCCAGCTTCCCCAGGCTGCTGGCACCACACAGCCGATGAGACCCACTGCAGCTCTGCACCAGCCCTGCTGGATGATGCTGAATAGCCCTGCTGTAAGTAGGTCAGACATGCACACATGGAATTAGCATTTGTCTTAGTCACTCTGAAGCATGCCTTCTGCTCTCACCACTAGGATAAAACACTTTTTGGAGGGCAACAACATGGTGTGGGGCCTCTGAAACAACATAACCCTGACAAGAACTCCCTTTTCTCCTCTACAGTGGGCATTGTGAACAGATAGACTGAGGATTGTCACATTCCCTACGTTATGTTCATACTCCTGCAGGGAACGTGGGTTTGTGGGGTTCCTGCTGTGCACCGGCCTGCATGAAACAAGTAACTCCATACGACCAGACTGTACAGTTTTCCTTTCTCTGCATGCACTGTTGTCAGATGTCTCACAGGCCACACGTTCTGGGGTTGGGCACTGCCTTGATTCGACCATCAGGAAACCTCACCACTCTCTAACTGTTCAAGAAGTAACAGAGTTACATATACAGTCCTCCACCTCCCTAATACTCACCCCTCCCTATTCTCCACTGTAGCTCATCTCTCCTAGCAAGCTGCTTTCTAGCAGAGAATTTTTCTTTAAAGATGACTTTCATCTTAACTTCTCAATCAGCATCTCTGGTTTTGCTGTTTTCTGAAGATGCCCAGTGTGCTCCAGGAAACAGGAGCCAGCAGCTATTTTTCATGAAGCTGTGTGGGATCAATCTGGCACTACAGAGCACTACTGCAAGAGGTATCTGCGACAGATATCTTTCTGTCCATCTATCCAGGATTACTATCCTAGGACCCCCCCAGTAATAAACTTTGTTTACCTGTTGCATGAAAGGAAAACCCCTTCGTAGTCCCTGCTGCATTTGATGACCACAGTTCCAGAGGTAAGACAAGCTGCTCCTGGGGCCATTAATTTCATGCTGGTATCTCCATTTTCTTGGGTAGAAACACAGATACAAATCTTTCCTCCTGTCACTGACTTGACATCATCTGGGCTGTGCTAGAGGGATGTCTCAACCTGACATCATAACAGCTTCATCTTTGACTGTCACTGTCTCTCCTTTCACTGTTCAGGGAATGATTGCACTGTGACTGTTGACATTTATTCACAGAATGATTGCTGTCTCTGCTGCTTTGGGGTGGCTTTTTCCCCCCACAGTCATAGGAGAAATAGGGTGCACCAATCCCTTTCATACCCTTCTCACTTTCTAGCCCTACTGTTCTTGGACCCTTGCATAAATCTTGCAGAGCCACTTGTTCTGACCCTGTCCAGTCCTAAAGTTCAGCTGGGGCCTTAACTTACTTTAATCCCTATTTACTTTGAAAAATATTAGCTTCATACTAATCTGGTGTGTGATGTCCTAAACAACCCTGCTTCCTCCATCTCTTCTGTGGTTTTCACAGACCTCTAGGCTAAGCAGAGTGGAGTTTTTTTTTTATTACCAGTGGACAAAATTCATTCTTGCCCCAAGGACAAAAAAGCATCTAGGGATGCTTTTTTGTTGCAGACATAGCTGGATTATGCTTGAGGTGGGTGGACAGGCAGCCCTTGAGAATGGCATCAGGCAAGAAATACTTACATCACAAGGGGTGGCTTAGAGGATACTTGTCAGTTACATTTGTGTACATGAGGGAGATATAGGCATCCCTCAGCCCAAATAATGTCTGAATCAAACTGCACACCAAGAACAGATATCTCGATGCAGGAAATGGGTGTGTAATACAGCTGTGGGGAAGTAGTCAAGATTAAGAATTGCCATGTACTATAGTATCTATAACAGCGCTAGAAGCCTGCCTACTTTCAGATCTGCAATTTGAGGGATCCCAAATCACCTCACCTTTTTATGCCACTGACATGGAACTCTCTGCTTAGCCATGTATTAGGATAGGTAGGTTATTAATTTTGGCTACATGAAGCAGCCACCTAATTCCAGCCTGATGTGCATAAGTGATTTGATTTTGCAAAGACCTGGGAATGAAGGCCACTTGCCTGCTGAATGCTAATTTGCACTGTGTTGGTGGAACAATGTGTGCTGCCCTATCTTTTCCCTGAGGCTTCCTTCCTAAGATGGTTACTGTGTCTGAAAGCTCATCATATTCAGTAGTAATTTTCCCCAGCTCCTCCACTATTTATTTTTAGAATTAAATAAGAAAAAAATACTCATCTACAATCCTAGATACTGACAGCTATTTGGGATCAGAAGCAATGCAGAAATAATCGCGCTCACACCCAGCAACATTAAATTCCCTTAACCAAGCAGCAATTCAAAGCAGCGCAACAAGCTCCACCCCAGAACTGTTTTATCATCCATCCGCTTTTAAGAAGATTAAGTTGTTATATTTCTCTGCTGCTTTCATCTTCCCTCTGTGAGTGCCATCCAGGCCTCCAGGCAAGCATAGCTGCTTATCCTCATCTGGAGACTTCAAGTCAGGGAAAACAAGAGAGAAAGCAAAAAATGCAGACCTACTTGTCAACAAACTGTGAAGAGTTAGAAGAGCTATACATAAAAGACATATTTTAATGGTATATACAGCAAAAACTCAGGGCACCTCTTGAAAACTTTTGTCAGGCACTAAAACATGGATAGCCAGTTCTAAAGAGATCCTGATCAGCACTATAATTAGTCCCTATTATTTTCTCTGTAGAGGGATATTAAGATAAGAATTTCTGATTAACTTACACCAATAGTCCAATTTGTGGTTAAAGCACAGTAAAGAGGCCAGCAATGTCTTGGGCCGAAGCATGAAAAATAACAAGTATTTCAAAGAGACATTTTAGATAAACACTTTTTTGGGGGGATCTTCTCTCCAGAATGCATTTCTGCTTCCTTCAATGGAGAATTATCTGCCATAAGTTTCCGTTTGTTGTCAAAAATACCATTTACCAGGTTTCATATATTCTAATACATCTCCAAGATATGTTAAATTCGTGGAGCACCTTATACATACAGCAGATTTTAACTCGGACTGGTAAACCTAAGCTTTAAGTTAATACTTAGTATGTCTCTGGAACTGTACACAGAAATGTCGTACCCTTCCATGTCTGTATCAGTGTAAGCTGTTGTGTTAATCAAATACAAAGGACTGGATTTTAAACCAGGTAGTGTGGGGAAATTAGAATTTTGCAAAAAGAAGCAAACTACTGTAAAGATCTATTAGCTGCCAATGCTTCTGTAAATTCAGCCAGTTTTCCTCCTCCCTTTGACCAAGTTCTTGAGGCACAAGGAACTTGACATAGACCCGAGCGGACTCACCCATTTAGTTCTTTGGTTTGGTTTGTGTTGTTTTTTGGGGCACTTCAGCCTATTTCTCTTTTGATTCCTTTATACAAGCTCTATAGAACTCTCTTTTTGCAGCTTCCTCAGCAGTTCAGAGCACAAGCTGTAACAAAGCACTGCAAAACCCTTCCAGTCTGAAGTCCTTCCTCTAGAGGCCACTGAGTTCCACTCAGCAAAGTGTCTCAGAAACTCCCAGTTCTTTCCCAGAGTGCCTGGTTTACTGCTAAGTTTCCAAACTCTTCCCAGCACACCAAAACTTTTCAAATAAAATGAACAACTTGCATTACATGGCAAGCATTTGCAATTTGAAAAGGCAGTAGTTAAATTTCCAGATGTTTCTTCCTTGTATACCATTTCCATGCCTCAGTTAAAAGTGCAAAAACAGAAGCCTGGGTAATGCTGTGTTTGAATGGGCAGAGCCTCAAACAGGAAGCCATGTCCATGATTCCTATTTCAGATGTGCTGTACTGCTCAGTTTTAGGATGACATGAAAAAGAATTTCTTGGAGAATTATAGTTATCTTTTATGGAAAGAGTAAGATTTCATAGGATGAATTTTACCTTGAGAACCAGGTTTAATCCACAGTCACAGTGCTTGGCATTTCTCTGGTAAGTTTCCTTTCATTAATTTGCAGAAATGTAGATCTAACCTCCAGTTAATTGCTGTTTTAGTTGGTGCTTATTATCACTTCACGTTTATAGTACAGTTTACCAAGTCTTTTCAATCACAGTTGACAGATGAATCTACTAACTTCTCTATAGCTAGGTAGACTGAAAAATTTATGGTTTCACATAAAGAGCAAATATAGGGCATATATCAATCACAGTATACGGTTAACATTATGAATGCAGCTTGCTTTTCTATTTTTTGAAGGTAGGATGGAAAGAAGAGCTCTCATGTGGGCTACTCTGTGAGAAATGCTGCTCTTTCTGTGCATAGACATTTTCCCCTCCTGCAAGTGCCATTCTTTGTGTTCTTAGCTCTCCTTCATTTCCTGTTCTGTTGCTCGAAGAGCAGTAAAAATAAAATGATTTGTTGCAGCCTTGCTACTCCTGTGCTATACACCCAATGCACCTCGTGGCCCACTGCAGTCAGGTTGATTTGCAAATCCTGAAACCAGTGCCTTATCTTCCAGGTCCCTCAGCTATGTGCACGTATAGGTGGGTGCCCAAAGTCTAACTCTGTTGAAGCTGTTATTACCTGTCCTTCTAACTAATTTCTTTGGTTACAGAGCTGCAGGAAAGTGAGGAACAAAATAAGAAAAGAGGCTTAGAAAATATTCTGTTGCAAAAATCATTGTTTCTAACCAATATGGAACTCACTCATCTACCAGAGCTATCCTTGTACCTTCTACTTGTGTACCACATTTCACAATTTTGCCATTCCTTTCTGAGGGAAAATTTGTTCTTTTTAAGATACTTAAGGGTTTTTTCAGCTTTGCACATGTATTTGAGCAAAGATCTAGGAAATGGGAATCTATCAGTTGCAAATCGTTAGAGGAAATATTACTTTGTGCCAGATATCTTTAGATTCGTTGTTTGTGTACTAGAGCCTATTGTGAATATTCAGACTATCCCAGCTTGAAGAAATTTCAGCCCAAGACCAAGTGATCTGCCTGGAGAACTAAGTGCTTTTAGCAAACAGTTAAGAAAAGCTTTCCAATGCCCTCTCTTTAAACTACTTTTTCATACTAACCAACTGCCCGTGCATTTCTTGAAAGACCAGCAACCAGATCATCTGTGAAAAGAAGATTTCTAAAGACACACGTAATAGTGCCCTATAGAGACATTAGTGCCGTAACAATAAACCTGACTTTAGAAGTGATATTCAACATTTTTTCTGAAGGGTGCTTTGATTTTTTTCTTTCTGTCTTTTGATCCTTTGTTTAATCCATTGCCTTTGAAAAGCTGCAAGGCATTTTTTAACATCCTCAATTATCTGCAGAGGTCTATCATGCAAAGCGTCTGAAAAGTAGTGGTAGCATCATTTGCATTAAGCCCTCCAAATGCTGGTTTTAAAATTAATTTTAAATCTTCCTGTGGCACAAATTTCCAAAAGGGTTTGCCTACTTCTGTTATACTCTGTTACTGCACTTTGTGAAGTAGGAGTTGTTGGTGCCTAAGGGAGGGAAATATAATGCACTGATAATCGTTTGTCTCATGTTGCACCATAAATGGTTACTGGCTGTCAGAGCAACTTAAGCCAATCTTCATTAGTAACTTACATGTGAACAACTGTACATAAAGTAACTTCAAAATGAAATGGTGTCAATTTGTTTCCCTTGGACATTTCAAGTCTAGCAACCAAATATATTACACAAAATGTTCACAGAAGCCTCTAAAATTTACTTGTGTTTCTGTAAGTTGGAAGAGGGGAGACAGGCAAATAATGTGCTTTTGTAATTTTATGGATAGACTTTTTTCCCATGCAATCAGTGGGCTGTGATGAGCTCCAAACCTCCCCTTAATTTCCAATATCTCTTTAGATGATGCCATGGTTAGTGTGTACGTGTACAGATGACCTTTGCTGGGGAGAAAGCTGCTTGTCAGATGTGCATAATTGCTAATTATTTTGCCCTCTGTTGATCTAATTATGTAGTTTGAAGCTAAAATACTACCTTACGAATTCACAGAGCAAGAATTTTAAATTTAAAGTTTTAAAAATAATCTTAACTTTGCCCTACTGCACATTCACCTGGTAATTAAGCCCGATACATAATCACATAATGCCTGCTGGCAGCATATAATGAGTTGGATAATATTATGGATTTGTGTTTGATGAGAAAATGTAAAATTAATACATGTCCTGTGGTGCGCTGAAATGACTGAATGTTTTTCATGAAGCACTGTTAAAAAGACATCATTGATTATGATGATTTTTTGTTAAAAAAAATTATCTTCTAGAAATGTAAAGATTTTATCCCATTTTGTAAAATTAGTAATGATACAAATTACTTCCCTAGAACAAGAAATAAACAAAAATGACTAGAGCTTATGCTGTGGAAAATTACGGAAGACAGTGGTGGGAATGAGGTCAAAGAGAACAGAGCATTGCTTGTAGGGAAATTAGATATTCCTTCAGATAATTATTTAATGGGACTAACTGCATATTTTTCTCATATTCCCAAATTCTGCCAATTCTGGGATCACCTATTAAAAATATAGAGCTAGACTTGCTTCCCTCCAGATCTCCTCACAGTAGATAATTTTGAAGAGAAGCTGTGTATTTTTTTGTGCTACCGGGGCCACTGACACTCCTTTATACACGATCTCCCACCACTGAATGAGCTTTTGTCTGGACCTATCATTGTGTTTCATGAGAGTTGATTTGTTTTCACTTTTCCTTTGACATCGCCATTTTGATGTTTCATTTCTATACTTGAAAACAGTGGACCACCCCAGCAAATATTGCCACTTTTAACGAGCATCGAAACTGTGTCCCAATGGACAGGGTTTTACAGTGTGTTTTAAATAAATTCCTATGTGGGCTGATAATAGAACATAAAATGCTATTATTTTGTAACAAAAACGTGGGACTCAACAGCTTTACAGACTTATTTATGATGTACAAATAGTATTTAATAATGCCATTTTAATGGCTACTAATAGCTACTATGGATATTTAATATGAAATTGTTGAGAAAACACTACAATAGTGTAGGTTTTTGACCTGCATAGTCAAAAGGGCAGAGTTAAGATGCTGCACTCATTCACACTCAATAAATGCTTGATATTTTCATATAGTACAATGGCATGCTGTACCATATGATGCCATGTTGTATGTATATGACACCAAGATATCTTTGTCACATATGTAAGATATCTATCAGTCCTCACCGGGAACCAATCTGATTTGTCAGTTCAGGAGTACTAAATGAATCCAAAGCCTTCTTAGAACCCAGACAGGAATAATTTAAATGACAGCTAAGTTTGAAATGTATTTGCAAAGGACACGCAATCCCAAAAAAACCTCAGACAAATCTGAGGAGATTTACGCTCAAGTTGAAACCAAGGCCAAGGCTTTTGTAAGCAACAAGCAGTTTCCAAATTTGTATTGAGTATCTGATTCTGGAAGGGCTTTCCTTTCAGAAACAGCTATGAACTGCCCCAAATGTGCATTTAAAAACAGAATCTTTCCATGTGCCCCAGGCTGTACAAGCAGAATATGATGTTTTTTAATGAATCTTACAGGAGAACAAGACACGAATCTTCTCTGCTTCAGCTCCAATTACACTGAGAAACAATTATTTCATCACCATGTCTTCATCCTCAGTGGATGCCATTGTTCTTCAAGGCTCTTCATTTCCTGGCCAGGTGCAGTCCATCTGGGTCTGACACGAACAGGATGAGATGCAAATCCTTGATGGTTTTCCACTAGCCTGGATATACCACACGCTTCTCAGGACAGGCCCTGGACCTGGAATGACAATGGCTGGTTTTGGCACATCCCACTAAAACAAACAAGTGGTGTCCCTCAGGGGTCAGTATCGTGACCAATGCTTTTTAACATCTTTATCAATGACATTGGCTGTGGGGTCAAATGCACCCTCTGCAGTTTGCAGATGACATCAAGCTGTGCGGAACAGTCGACATGCCTGCAGGGTGGGATGCCATTCAGAGACCCAAACAGGCTGAGCAGCAGGCCCAGGTGAATCTCATGAGGTTAATCAAATCTCAGTGCAAGTCTTACACCTGTGTTGTGGCAACCTGCACTACCAGTACAATCTGGGGGATGTTAGGAGTACAGCCCTGCTGAAAAGGACTTAGGGGTACTGATGGATGGCAGCTGGGCACGAGCCAACAGTGTATCCTTGTAGCCCAGAAGGACAACTGTATCCTAGGCTGCATCAAAAGAATAGCAGCCAGCAGGCAAGGAAGATGATCCTGCCTCTCTGTTCTGTGTTGGTGAGGGCTCATCTGGAGTGCTACATCCATGTGTGGAGTCCTCAATAGAGGAGAGATGTGAACTTGTTGGAGCATCTCCAGAGAAGGACCACAAAAATGATCCAAGGGATGGAGCACCTCCCATAAGAGGACAGGCTGAGAGAGCTGGGACTGTTCAGCCTGGAGAAGAGAAGGCTTCCGAGAGACCTGTGGGTGGCCTTTCGATATCTAAAGGAGAGCTGTAAGAAAGAAGGGGACAGACTCTTTAACAGGGTCTGTGGTGATTGGACAAAGGGATATACAGATTGGATATAGGGAAGAAGTTTGTTATAATAAGGTTGGTGAGGCACTGGCACGGGTTGCCCAGAGAGATCATGGAGCCTCGTTCCTGAAGACATTCAAGATTTGGCTGTATGGGACTCTCAGAAACCTGCTGAAGCGGTAGGTGTCCCTGTTTGTTGAAAGGGTGCTGGACTAGATGACCTTTAAGCGTGCCTTCCAACTCAAAGGTTTCTATGGTCCTGTTGATCTGGTCATAGTGGACCTGATGCCAAGGTGGTAGAGAAGGTGGTGAGTAAGCAGGCATGGGGTGGTATCCAGATTGCTTTAAGGGCGATGGATAAGCTGTGGCAGAGATGCTGGCTAGGCTGGTGTAAGGGAGACATGAAGGCAGCTAGGGGGGGTGACAGCTGGGCTGTGCAGGAGGTGATGGCGAGGCCCTTGCAGGGGTGATAACAAGGCTGCCACGGAGCTGGTGGCTGAGCTGTCACGGGCCGAAGGCTGCGCCAGTGTGGGAGGTGACAGCGAGGGGACCTCGGAGCAGCTAAGGGGGCTTCTAGAGCGGGGAGCCTCCGAGCGGGCCCTGGGCCCCCACCCCACGCCGCCACCTGCCCCACGGCCCCGCCCCTCCTTGCCTCCCGCGGG
>JAOWBP010002978.1:17341994-17366308 GCA_028571105.1 Tragopan temminckii
TCTCTTCTCTTCTCTTCTCTTCTCTTCTCTTCTCTTCTCTTCTCTTCTCTTCTCTTCTCTTCTCTTCTCCTCTTCTCCTTCATTATTTATTTGTGCTATTTGTCTTCTCAGTAAAAATGTAGTCATGTCTGAGAAATTTTCACTGCATTTCACAGTCTGTTAGAATATTTAAAGCACACAAAAGCACAAACAGTGAACTGTTGTTTCCCACTGGCAACCCTTTCCCATAACTCCATTAGTGACTTGTCAATAGACAACAACCTGGTGCTCTTTAGAAGGTGCATAAGAAAAGATACTCTTAAGGCAAATAGTTTGTTATTCCATCTACGAACATAGACATAGAGACACTCCACATGTTTTTGTGGGCCAGTGCAGAGTCATAATCCAGTTTTTCACAGACATTCACTTTGTATACTGCTCTTACAAAAATTTGAAACCTTCCCTATTTGATGTCTGACTTGTTCCAGCTTGACTCAAAACTCCACAGATTTATCCATGGAGAAAGCATGTAGGTGAAACCAAAATCAATCTGAAAGTGTTCAGGACTATGTTTTCATTCAAAATCTTTAAACAACTATTCACATTTGGTCAGCCTTCAGAAACTAGGACAGTGAGCCTGAAACAGCATGACTAGAGAAGCTCTACAGCACTGCTGCTGGTCATGCCCATCTTGTGCCAAGGAGAGGAGCCAGAGACTGCGAAGTGGCAACTTAGGAAATTGCAAGAGGAAGCAGCTCATCTTACCCAGTTCCTTCTCAGCTTGTAGCAAATCAGTCATCCTTGAGACAGGCTACTTTTCCAGTGCTGCTTGTAGATGGTGGGAAAGCTACTTTCTTTGTTGTCTCCCACTGTGTGCAGAGCTAGCAAGACCAAGAGTTGCACAAGGCTTAAGAATGAGGCAAGTATGTTTTCTCTCTGCAAAGGTGACTTCGTACACAACTGTCTGCATATAGAATGGTCCTAGAGCACAGTGTATTTCATTGATGTACTCCATACTGATACTTTAAAGCAATACTCAACAGTCAGTGGCAAAAAATCCTCCTTCAAACACAGGCTACCTGATGAGAGTCTATTGCTTGATTGAATGGCAGCAACAGTCAGTCTCAGGGCCTTTAGCACAAGGGGTGCTAATTCCACATCCCTCACTCCTCTGATAGCACGCATTAAGTACATTAGTGCACTGAGACGAGCTTACATTATAAAGAAGAAAAGGTTCAAAGCCCAGACTATAAATACAGGGCTCTGGGACCACATGGAACAGATAGCCAGGATCTCAGTCTCTTTCTGTCCTCAGCGCTTGACAAGCCAGCAAGGGAAGGAGGCAAGTTGGCTGCAGTCCTTCCCATGCTCTTTCATGGCCTTGGCACCAGGGCAGTATGGAGGATGCTGCTGCTGCCTGAATCATCCTGAAAAGTTTAGGACCAATACTGCTGACTAGAAAAAAAACAGACTGTACGGGTCAGTATGTGCATTGGCATGGGAGTTCATTCATAGAATCACCAAGGCTGGAAAAGACCTCCAAGATCATCTAGTCCAGCCATCTACCTATCACCAATATTCCCCCACTAAAACGTGTCTCTTAGTACAACGTCTAAAGATTTCTTGAATACCTACAAGGAAAGTGACTTCACCACCTCCCTGGGCAGCCCGTTCAAGCACCTGAACACTCTTTTGGAGAAGAAATTTTTCCTAACATCCAACCTGAATCTCCCCTGGTGCAACTTGAGGCCATTCCCTCTAGTTCTATAGCTAGTCACATAGGAGAACAGGCCAAAATCCACCTTGCCACAACTTCCTTTCAAGTAGTTGTAGAGTTCAGGTAATTGACTCTTCATACGTGAAGAGACTTGGAGAGATATTCCAGTCAAACCTTTGCTCTAATTCAGAACAGAGCTTTTCAACTCAAGTCAGGGTGTCAGGGCTGAAGCCAACACATTCTACAAGAATTTTGGCATTAGTGAAATTTTCTTTCTTCAAAATCACTTACCATCTTGAAAAATCATTTCTTTCCATGGGGCAATCTGTTACAGCCTATACACCAGTTCTGACAGAATCAACTGCTGTGATTGTGAGTTTCTTTATATCTCCCAACTAGAGCAAGACTGACAACTATTTCTATACAATGTCAGAAACACGATTATTAGAGGTAGGGGGAAGGTTCTAGTCTGCCATGAAAGGCAGCAGCTTTACTTTTAGCTGAAAGTACTGCTGGGCCAATTAAAATGATCACAGAGACTCTGCTCCTTCATATCATAGGAATGCCCTTTCAAAATGCACTACGACTTTTGGCAGCACATTTTGCCCGTGGGACAAATGCCTGTAAATTAAATATACAAGAGTTCAGTTTTTGAGATTGGAAGGAAGATTGAAACAGTCTGGGGTGGCCTGTGCTCTTATATACCTTTATTAAACTTGGAAAAGCCAAGGAGGCATGCTAGCTTTTCAGCATGCTCCAAGCTTTGCAGGGCTCTTGATGGGCTGCTGCTGCTTTTCTGAAATGCTGCAAGATACAGATGGGTCAGACGCAGCAATATTTCCATTTACTTTCAGGATATGGAAGTAGCATTTCCCTGTGCTCCCTAGGGTTTGCACTTCTACTAAATGACAGTGCAGAACATGCTATTAGCAGAGATGCCAAAGCCTAGCTAGTGCCTGACACCTTAACCTCCCTAAGAATTATATTAAAGTAGTGGAAAGATCTACCACAGTCTTTATTTGGGAACGGCAGGAACTTCTACCACAGCAGATGAGTGGGTCAGAAGATTGCTATATACAGCAACTGTCAGATGAAATTTGTTGGCTGCTCAGAATTTTTTTTTTCTGACCATTTCTCCAAATGCATCTTAAGCTTCATAGCACATAAAGTGGAAAGGTGACTAAGACTACTATGCATTCCAATGACCTGTTTGATTTTAATATACAGTTAACATTTCCTTAGCCCTTTGCCTTGCACTGGCACTCCATGAAACACTGCTAAATTACAATTAAAACATTTGAAACAAGGACAGAGGGGCACAGGATGATTTTTACACCACTGGTGAACTGCTGTGTTCTTTCCAACGAGGGCTAGCTAGGGATGCTTCTAACAGCCTTTTGCTTAGTGCCAGAATACATCTGCACTTCAGCCTTTTATCAGTGCAATTGATATAGCTCCTAGGCTATTTACACTGAAATTAGCACTGGGTTAGATTATGTCAATAGTGATTGTCGACAGGGAGCTGCACTGGGTACAGCAATAAGCTTGCTGTCTATTTTTGGGAGATGGATATTGAATGCAGACAAGTTTGGTCAAGAAAAGGGGTCTTCACCTGTTCCTGATAACCTCACAAAACCCGCCAGCTGACAAAGGGCCAAGAACAGATAACTTTTAAGATCTGAGGAAAAACAAGCAGGAATAGAAAAGTAGCAAGCCTGCTTCAGAATAATGCCCTGTAAAAGAGGGAAGAGAACTGTGGAACCTATAAATGCATGGACTCTGGCTCAAGCAGTACAAAAACAGGGCTGCTGCAAAAGGGCAGGGCAGTGCCTTGGCAGGCCACAGGCACGCAGCACATTGGAGAGCTAGGCTGAGGAGACATTGTGATCAGTACAAAGCTGTTTTCTGACAGAAAGTAACAGAGGTATTTTAATATCCATGAAGAGAAAAAAATCACCCAATAGAGCTAACTACAGAGAAGTCCATTGAATAACACCTACCTACCAAAGCTGAGCCAATACTTCTGTGTCACTCCTCTTGTTTCCCAGTGTGCACGGCTCCCATGAACTCAAGGTCGTGCTGTCTGCCTGGGTCAGCACTGAACAAATTTCTCACTGCCAGCGGCTCTGAGCTAGCCTTGCTGGAAATTCCAGCATGTCATTCAGGTCCATTTCTCCCATAGCCTTGCCTTTCCCTTACCATAAATCCAGAGAATTTCAGTGATAACTTTCTCTTTCACCTTACAGTATTTTGGTAGCTTTTGCTTAGGGCAGCTTTTTTGCTACAGGGAAGAACAGTTAAAAATAATCTGGCCCATGCACACACCAAGTCAGATTCTTCTCAACTGAAGGAATTTTGACCATCTGGAAAGAAAAGCAATTAACTTTTATATTTACATCTGTTTGTTCATATATCAGGACGCTGATCATGTAACTTGCAGCTGCTGTGTAGATAGAGTACAGTATGCTGCTGCATTTTCCCAATCTTAAAGTTCTCTAATGCAATCAGGTCTGCTGTGATCTGTGGGTTGTGTGCATTCCAGAATAAACTGAGAGACAGTTGCTTTACTATTTTGGTTGGATTAGCATTGAAATTATTTGGAGGGTTTAACACAGGAGCATTTAATTGTTCCCAGTCCTGTTGTTTAAGGCAACATTTACAAATTATTTCAATGTTTTTCTGACTGCGTGCTCCAGCACTCAGGGGCTGAATTTTCTGGAGGATGCAAATGGGAGGGAGAGAGCTGTGTGCCATCACCTTGCTGTGTGTGTTAGCTGCTGTGCATTTGGGTGTGACGTTTGGTACTCACTGCTTTCAAACTGCATTCCCTGCAGCATCATGCAGTCTCCTGAAGTTCATATTTTTAAAACAAATTTAGTAATTTTTTGTTTTTCTCTGTGAAGAAAATGGATTAACCTAGGCACTCTGTGAACGTCAAAAACTCTGACACAGGATGGCTCATGAACCCCAGACCTCCTCTGTACCTACTCCCTCTTCTAGCAAGGGGGGTGGAAAGCCTGCTGGGCTACGGAGCCTCTCTATCTCTTTGGCTCTGCAGGCCTTGTTTACCCAGCTTCCTGAAACAAGGTCTGTCCAGCTAAATGTTCCTTACTGCTTGGGAACACAGACAGATTCTGGGGGACAGGCAGCTTTCTCTCTTCTTCCTTTTCCAGTTGGTTGAAGCTCCACCAACACCTGACATTCACCATCCATGCATCTCTCCATGTGTAGGCCTTAGCCCAGCCTGGCCCAGTCTGTCATGGGGCTGCACATTCTGTGTCACCTTAACATCCTTGTCTTACCCATATCCTCATGAGCTTTGGAGATGGCTGGGACACATTACCTGGTGTCACCTGGCCATGCTGCTGGGTATGCAGCTACACAGCATCAGGTCCTGCCTGGTGGCTGGCACCCACTTGAGCAGCTCTTTCCAATTTGGGGCAGGGAGAGAGGCAGTTCCTGCTCTTTTTGGGATGAGCTGGGTGTACTGGTTACAGTGGGGCAAGCAGCTCCACGCAGTCAAGATCGAACTGCCAGCAGCACCTGGGACTGCCTCGAGTGTGGACCTGGACTTTGACGCTGCTCCTTCGAGCAGCCTTGAGAGGAAGAGAGGGAGGGCGGTGGTGTGACCAGCCCAGCAGCCTCTTGCTGACTTGACACAAACATGTTTTCAAGTCCTCGGTGCGGCTGGCAGGGTACATGCTGTCCTGTCATTTTGTTGCTTCTCTTTCTGGAGAATGTGAGAGCAACGCCAAGAGAGGCCGCTGCTGCCTCCTGCGGCCCCTATGTACACAATGTTTTTGTTGGGGAAAAAAAAAAGGGTGGAAAGCTGTAAGCAGAACAAAGGAGCCAGCAGCTAACAGCTGAACAGCAGCCATGAGTTTCCTGAAGGTTGTTTTTAAGGTTTATAATCATTCTCTCCTTGCTGCAGCAGTATTTTGTGTCCCTTTATCTAGCACCAGCCACAAACTTGCCCTCTCCTTCAACCCACCCATTCACTTCCAAGCGTCTGGAGCTACACTGACTATGGGAGGCACGCTTAGCTTTTTTAGGCTCCCAGCCCCAAACAGCTGGAATAATCTTCTAACCTTATTGAAGCAGGCCCTCACATTGTTCATGTTTTGGACACTCTTAATCCTTTATTCTAAAAAAGCCTCAGCTGTATGAGACGAGCACCAGCTGTGGCTGGCCACTGCCATGTGCTGTGCCCTGTCCTTCTGACTCCCGGTGCAAAGCCCTTCTATCCCAGCAGAGCTCATGGTGGCACAAAGACAAGCTCCTTGTTCTGCTGGACATGGATGCTCTTGCCTCTCAGAGCGAGCAGGAGCTCTGCACCTAAGCTTCCCATTTTGTACAGTCCACAGGGAGATAACACCATAAGACCAGACTCTTTCCTGAGGCTATGCTCTAAAGGACTTAGAAGTGAGTATGCTTCTTGTCTTCTAGAGACCTTCAGAAACACGTGTCTCCCTGCTGACTAGCAGCTCAAGCTATTTTGGCTCTGTTCTCGATTCACTGATGTCAACTGGAAACGTGCCATTGATTTCAGTGGCCATAGAGTGAGCGAAAATTAATTGTCACTACTCTATTCAACATTTACATTTACATTGGTTAGTGTGCTGATCACATTATGTTATACTTTGTACTGACTGAAAATGAGAAAATAAAGGTTTAGTGTACATTAGAATCATGTTACAAAGAACAGAGCTCCTTGTGGAAATCAAATCAGCAGAAGTTCCCAAACCAGATTAGAGGCAGCATACTGATATTTTACATATATTCTTACAAGTGAGAACAATTGAATAACTACTTTTGTAAAGTATTATCTTCTTAAAAAAGAAGTTTTATAAGTGAAAACTTAATATAACATGCACAAATATACTTTGATTATGCTAGAAGTGTCTTAAGGGAAAAAAACCAAACTTGCTGCATTAACATAATTCAAAGAAAAAGTAAAGCAACACCAACAGCTCTGCCTGAATCTCCTGTCTATTCTCATGAAATGAACTGACCGCCCCCTAACAGTTCATGCTGCTGAGGACAGAAGTCTCATTTCCTGTAGCAGTGGACGTATTCATTCCTGGAAGGAAATAGGAGGATCTGTGGTTCTTTTCTGCTCTATTTGACTGCAGTGGTGTAGATTTAAAGTCAGGGTACATCCTCTCCTTTAGCATCAATACTCCCAGGTGGGGAATATAATTCCACTGCAGAGCAAAGGAGAAGGCAACAAGAGGTCTTCAGAGAAGGATAAGAACATCTCTTTCAGTCAGCTCTGAATGCTAATCTCTGTAATATAATTTCTGGGGTCTGCCTGCAGCTGTTGGTGGTGACCCAGTGAATAGCTTTGCCATTTCTCCAGCAGCTTTAACATGGATGTTGTCATTGGGGTATGCAGAAGATGAATTTTATTTTTATTGTTTGCTTAAGTGAACTGATCATCCAGTGGCCTTGAAAAATCATCAGAAGCTTTTGGCAGTACAGCATTCCCATCCTCCAGCCACAAGAGATGAGCGCACAGGGTGCAGGCTGGCACCCAAGCAGCAGTGGGGAGTGCAGGGGAAGAGGAAGGCAGGACCCCCAAGGCCCCACGCGTGGAATGATTTGGACCAGTGGTTGTTTCTGGGCAGCTCCACAAATGGTACAAATTATGAGAACTTAAGAGTCTCCCCAGTCAGATTTTCAGAATGAAGCTTTCCTCATCACGTACTTATGTAAAACCTGAAGTGAAGCTGATTAGAAACAAGGGAGAGCTGTCAAGTGAATTCAGATGGTTTTATGTCAGCTCCTAACAAAGCACAAACAACTTTTTCTGCGTCAACAAAAAAACACTAAGTTTTATGCCCGAGCAAACAGCTTCCTATGGTCTGTGAAGCAATGACACGTACCTATTAATATCCAGAGAGGCATAAACTACCTGAACGACCCCATCACAAAGGCTGAATTCCTCCAATAACACCCTCTGCAAGCAGGGGAGTGGCTGCAGGCCACCAATATGCTTTGCAGTACATGTTATGGACTGAAAGGCATGCTAACCCAATTGGAGGGAAGGGCAAGGAACCCTGCCAAGTATTCCGCCCCATGTACCAGATAGTTTGTTAAAAATCAACCAGAAGTGTCATGGATTGCAGTGTTTCTAGAAAAGAGGGGACTGCAGGCACAAGAATGAACACTCAAAAAGTGCATCTAGTTTCTCGATAGTCTTAATAATCAGCATCAATTACAGCTAACTCCTAATTTTCTGTGAAGTCATGACAGTTATCAAGTTGCTTGGGTGTCCCAGGCAGATGCAGCATGGCTCCAGCAGGCTCTGCTTGGGCAGAGCTCTCAGGTGCTCGCATTGCACAGGCCTCACTGCCTGCTGCTGTTGTGAGGCATTGCAGCCAGCCCAAACCCCCAGCTGACACAGCTCTGCAGTGCTCCTGCTGGCATCTGCTGCAGAATAAATATTGTCTGGGATTTTCCATCATCTATCTGCTAGCCAGCAATGACAGTGGTGACGCTGTTTAGAACTCTGTGTATTTGCAGCCTCCCACAGCCATCCAGAATTAGCAAGGGAGTTTGACTCATTTACCTAAACAGACACATTCGCTGATACTTGAGAAAGCCAAGAGCATCCATACAAGGTATTTGCATGGGCCTGGCAGAGCTGACAAAGGACCTGGGACAGATCTCTCTTCTTCTAGAGCAACAGATGGGAGACAAGTGGAATGCACCACATCTTCTTGCATGGCACTGGTCTCTATTTTTAGGCAAATAAATGGGCTGGGAGTCAGCTCTCAGCTGAAGCCATCTGAGAATAGGTGCCTGCACGTGCCCTGGGCACCAAGGATCCCATCCCATCTGAAGATGAGAGAACTATTCAGCTGGCTAATAGGTGTCTGCTTCAGGATGAGCTTTCTGAGGTCCTCAGGAAGTATCAGTTCTAGTCACCAGAATGGGAGCTTAGTTAGTCAACTCCCACATACGTATGTGCACACTTATGTAGGGCTGTGATAACACACTGTACTTGGTGTGCTGAATCTTCTGTCAAAGCTCTTGACTTTCAGGCCCTGTCAACTAAGGTAATACAGCACAGAAGGCTCAACTTGTAAACAAAAGGGGCTTGGAGCATCTCCTACATGAAGAAAGGCTGAGAGACCCAGGACTGTTCAACTTGAATAAGAGAAGACTGAGGGGTGGATCTCATCATTGCTTGTAAGTATGTAAAGTGCAGGAGTCAAGTGGATGGGGGCAGACTTTTTTCAGTTGTGCCCAGCAGCAGAACAAGGGGCAATGGACAAAATCCTGAAAGACAGGAAGTTACTACAAACATAAGGAAAAACTTTTCTACTGTTCAAAGTGGCAGAGCACTGGTACAGGCTGCTCAGATGTTGTGGAGTCTCCTTCTCCAGAGATACTCAAGCTGTGTCTGGACACTTTCCTGCATAACTTACTGTAGGGAACCTGCTTTAGTAGGGGGTTGGAGTAGATGATCCGTAGAGATCCCCTCCTGCAGTCCTAAACAGCAGAGTCCCTCTCAGCTCCATGAGGATGCACTGCAGCCTGCAATGGTGGTCACTCCTCTTGCTGTATTTCCCAGAGTTTCAGGTCTGTCTGAGTTTTCAATGACATGACTCCAGCAAGGCAGTGGGAGGTTCATTATTTAGGGTGCTACTTCTCACACAGCAGGAAATGAAATCAGTACTTTCCTCTCTTGCCTCTTCCTGCACGAAGTAGAGGAGGGACATGTAAATCTACGCTAATTCCGCATGGGGCAATTCACTGCACCCTGGTTAGTTGCTTATTCTTAAGGAATACAGAGAAGATGGGGTGAGGAGCAGCTTTGATAACTTAGGCATATTTTTGTAATGGCATAAAAAAATGACATGAAGAAGCTTGAGAACATTCCAAAGACAGGACTGTGTTCCAGTCTTTTGTTGTGCCATCTGTTGTTTGAGATGGCAAAGAAGAATTCAGACTCTCTGCAAGGATTTTCTGCCCTTCCTTCCTGTAAGGTGAATGGAGAGATGTCCACCAGGATGCCCTGCTCTCTCTCTGTTGAATGAAAGGAGGAACAGCATCTGGCCAGGTGCTACATAATGTCATTCTGTCCTGAACATGCATGCCAGCCATGCACAACGCCACTTTTATTCCCGTAAAACAGGATTGGGATGCAGCAATTTGAGTTGTGTTGCCGACTTCTAGGAAGGGCAAAATCAGACATCAACAGAAAAGTGTCCCTTCCACTTTGCACTGCAGTGACTTTCCAGTGCCCCCACCAATTAACTGAGCCAAGAAATGACAAATGCCAGTCTCTACACTCTGTTTACCAAAAAGAACTTAATGGCAGAGAGCTATTGGGGTTATAACCTGATTACTCAGATCATCAGCACCACTACATGGAGAACAAGTTGTTTTTCGAGTCCAGTAGTGCTCCTTATCAAAGATATCAAGGCCTATTTCGTAATAAAGCTATGGAAGGGACATTACCACACACTAAGGGCAAAGTCTGGTGTATTTGAGAGCTTGGTGAAGTGATAGGAAAGAGATGATAATGAACAACCCCTTGTCAGGCAACAGAGATATTAAATTGGAGGGGTGCCCAAGGCATTAGCAACAGAATCAGTGTTAAGCATTTTATCTAACAACCTGGAATAGAAAACAGTGGATGTTTTGGTGTTATTTCTGTTGACTTCAGGAACCTTTGTAACATCCAGATCAAGGGTAAAGGGCTGGGAAGTGCAACATCATCTTATCTTCTGTGAAACCAGAATGTAATTCAGCCATGACTAAATGTGCCAATTTCATTGCACCTCTGACATGCTGAAAGCAAGCCAAGCACAGTACCACCAGGGTTTGCTGAGTCAGGAGTAGGGTGCATGGCCTCTTGCACTCAACGAGCTTATGTGTAGGAAGGAAAAAGAAATTCCAGCTTCTAGAGCCTTCTAGACAGCAGAACTGGGCTGAAACAGATTGCCTGAGCAATAGGGGTGCATAGGGGAGATCATGCATTACCTGCTAGGGTCACATGCTTGTCTGGCTTGTTGCAGGCTGCCCACAGCTGCAGCTTGCCCAGCTCACAGCTGCACAGCACACATCCTAACAGTTAGGCCATCTTACTGAAATTCAGGCAAAGGCAGTATAGTGCTGGGAAAACACAGGTCAGTGAAAGGACCAGTTGCACAGGACTGTGTTATTGCAGCAGACTGCTTTGTCCAATAGCCATAGTTCCATTTTAAATCAGCCCTTAAAACCCAGTTGTCCTATTGTGAGCTATACAGCATATGTTTCGTGCAAGGAAAGAGATAATCACCTAGATTTTCAGTGGGAAGCCTTTACATAAGTGCAGTTTTCAGGAACCTCCATTTGGCGGTGTAATAGTTTGATTTTTTCCCCACAACTGCTGCACAGCAGCAGTGCTGGACATGACAGACAAGTAGTCCGTCACTTACCCATTTGGCTTCTGAAACCACTCATTTTGAGACTGTCACTGATTTATCTTGTGCAAGCTGTTTGTTTCTTATTTTTTCCTCTATTAAGACTTCAAGATTACTTGCATACCCTTATTCTGCAGCTAGGAATCTGCAGAGGCAGAATGCATTTTGTAGGCAAGACAGTAGTAATTAAGTCTGTAATAACTGATCACAAAAAAATCACATCAGGCAAGACAAGCCTCAGGAGTTAAGAATCAAATGCAAGTAAATTGAAACAGATCAATATGATCACACTGAAAAGAATTCCTTAAGCAAGCAAACATAGTACACAGTGACTTAATGTTCCAGCAAACAAGAGAAAGTTTTCATGGTAAAAAAAATTGAGGCTTAAAACAGCTGTTTTAACTGCAGATTTCTTTACAACCTTAAGCTACATCACATACAGTATGTCTGATGTCTCTTGAAACTTCACATTGGCCTACACTTGCAGTATACTGCTTAACAGAAATAAAGATAGGAGACAACCATTAGGAAGATTTTATTACAAAATTATTTCAGTATCAACAAACATGTAAAAGGCTTAAAACTACAGCTCTATTTCCAGAAATAAAAATTCAGTAAAGGCTGAAAAAGATAGCATTTTATCTAGGCAGATAGCCCTTAACAAGTTTTTAATACTAAAGGAGACTCCATAAGGTTTCCTAAAGTGCTACACGCATCTGTCTTCATTGTATGTTCTGCATATACAACTTTGAGATTATACTTATTCAAAAAGCCCCTATTTGCAAGCACTATTACAGATATTCATTTACAGCACTCACATGCTTCAGATGCTTTTAAAATAGCCATTACAGCTTCAAGCTGCAGTAGCTGAAGCTATGTTACAAATCTACAGTCTATCACAAGATCGAAAATCACATTCAAGCATTACTGAGTGCAGACAAAGAGGTATTGTGTTTACTTAACAATAACTATCTAGGCATATTTTTGTGACCTTATATTCAATACAAGGTCAGAGTATTCAAGTATATTATGGCAGTGAAAGCAGTTTTTTCACATCTGTATCTTCTAGACAAATATATTTCAGTTTTGTTATCCATTTCATTCACTGAGTGAGTGAAAATACTCCTGAAATGGTGACCTTTGGTGATTGCAGCTTATTCACTGGGGTAAGAGTTGCCTCAATGCAGTATTTAAGTCAATATGCTCAGTAATTATCAGCATTACTTCTAAACTTTCTATTTAAAATAAATGAACAGAATACTACTTTTCCACTGAGAAATCTACCCCCAAAAATCTTTTAGAACACAATAGGTAGATCTAGCTTTCTCTCACTGCTTTTAAAAAGCATTTGCTATTCACAGTAGGCTGTGGAGTAGATTTCTGCCCAACAAATGCAAATCTGCTTTAGAAAACTGTCACATGACTGAGCAGGATGCTTTAAATACTGTATTTGCAGCTTCCTTCCAAGAAGGATTTACAATTAAGATATTGCTGTGAGTTAGTCAATAACAATTCAAGTAACATTATACAGCCCTAATGAACCTTGTTGAGTGTCCAGTTGAGAATTTCCATTACTTTGAGTAAATTCCATTACTTTATTTATGAGGAGGGGAAAAATCCACAAAGATGGGAAAGATAGCAGCTTACTAAGAATGGACTATTTTCTCAACAGCTCTCTCCCACTGGCACTCCTCCTGTGCAATTCCCCTTTTGTTGTTCATAAAAATTATCATAAAAGTTATTGGTGCTGTTGATATTTTCAGTCTTATTTCCTAAGACCTTTCTACTACAAAGGACAGTTCTTAGAACAACAGTCTACTCCAACACCACTCTTCCTAAAGACCTAACAGATTTCAGTGTCCATCACAGCTCTCAAGGTGTCAAATCCCCGTATACTTTTAGACAGTATGGTCCAATACACAGTTGACAAAGAGGGTAGTAGACGAATTTTGGTTTAGTGCACTGAACCCACTGGTTATCTTACAGACTGACAAAAAAGAATCACAGGATAACATTTTAAATATGCTGTTTCCCATGTCATGACCATATAACACAGCATCATCAAAACCTTTCATTTCAACTTGCACATCTGACTTCAGTTCCTGGAAAATCCTAACTTACTTGGCACATACTTTCCTGAGCACTGAGATATAGGCAAGATGTAAGTCAGCCTCATGGCTGTTAATACCAAGATGCTTCATTAAAATCTCTTAGTTATCTTATGCACAGGAGCCTTGCTTCACTAGCTTTTCCATCAACAGCTTGAAAAAACAAAATGAAGTGTAACTCAGAGCAAGGCATCACTTAAGAATGATTACTGGAATACTGGGTTGCTTCTTTTGCTAAGACGTGGCTTCCTTACATGTGGAAAACACTTCTTACTTACCAGGGCTCCCTTCCTCCTTCCCAGTCAGGGTCTATTTGGATGATGTTTATAACATGGCAGTCTTATAGCAAGGTGAAAGGATATTTTCCAGATGTTCTAAATGCAGCTTTTAATACAGGTACATCTATCTACCTGAGGAGTTCTGTAAAATGAGCTGCTGATACCTATTCTAGGAGAAAAATATATACCAGCTTAACTGATATATTTATCAGTATCAAAATTCAAGCATTAGACAGGACTCAAATTGCACAGCTCTACCACATAAAGTCTTTGATCATAACAAAAATAGCCTGAGTTTCCTCTATACACATATCCCTTCTTTAAAGACATATATGCACTTCTATTTTCTTCAGCCTGAAATTCACAGCAAGATTTTACATTTAACGTATACAGCCTAGGCTATAACATCTTTAGCTTCTTCCTCTTCTGCCAGTCCTGCAACAGAAGAATTTGCCTGTTTGGAGGTAGATGAGTACTTCCAAACACTAGTCTATGATAAGCCAGCTTGATCCCCTTGGATGCCTTTGATATCCACTTCCCTTCAGAGAGCTGCGGTCTGCTTTGGGCCTTTACTTGGGATGCACCAGTCATCTGCCTCTGAAGTTGCTTGGTAATGTTTGGAAGCAGATTTATTAAAAACTGGAAGTTTTTCTACTGATTCTGTTGATAGGGCCTAAAAAGAAATAAAAATTACACTGAGAAAATTCATGCAGTATACATCAAGGATTAATGAAGTGACACCACAAAAATAAGTTCACACAGACATTTCTGTAACAGTTGCAACAGTTAGCCTACTCTAGTATCTAAGTTCACAACCTAAGCTTTGCAGGACAAATGTGTAACATCAGATCATGTTTATGCATCTGTATAGCCCTTAAAAGGTATTATGTAACATGTTTTCAAAATAACCCTGAAGGCACCAGAAAAGAAATACACAGAATTACAGAGAAACTTGATGTTGTGATCTTTTCCTAGCTACATATTCTGCAGCTAAGGGCTTATTCAGACTCTTTCATGATTAGTTTACATAGACTTTCTTGTCAGAGTTAAGAAAGAACAGTAAGGGAAACAATATCTGCTACTCACATCTTCTAATTTCCATTACTTCATTCTACCCTTGTACTTTCTATTCTATAAACCAGGAGACACCAAACCTACCTAACAGAAGAATCTCTGAATTTGATTTCAAGCTCTCATCAGTAGTTATTCAAGATACAGCTAAGAATCTTGAACAACAAAAAGAAAGCAACAGCTTGTTTAAACATACTGGCATTTCTTTAAAAATATTTTTTCCTATTCAGAAAATTCATTTACCTTTAATATGATACTGAAGTAATCACTTCACTGCATTAACAGTTGTTATCAATGTTCATTTAGTTTTACGCAATCAAAACGTACCTTCAAGTAGATAATAGCATCTGTTCCATAGCCACATATGGAGTAAAGATTTAAGTCTCCTTGGAAGTATTTGGCATAAAGACGGGAAATTGGCAAGCCATATCCAAAGCCAGCCTAAAAAGTACAGTACAAAATGAATTGCATCAGCTTTTATGACTTAGAAATAAATAGCCAGAAAATTTTCAGAGATCCTAGACTTCAGAAGTCCTTCGTACTTTCTCTTATTAGAAGAGATCTCTAATCAGTTTCATATAAAAATTGATTATTTAAAAAAAGTCTTCATCGAGGAGGCAAGACGTAGATATACCCAAGTCTTACTGTCATGCATTACACTTGTGTTTCCCTTGTTCAGTTTTCACTAGTACAGCTTGATTAGTGTAAGTTTTCTACTAGTAGATAACTAAACGTATCCCATTGTGCTTGCCTCTGTAAAGGCAGCACTTTCAGTAAGTCTGATGACTGAGTGGGAGTGACGATCAAGTAAATTATTGTCATTGGAGTAGAAGAAAAATCAGATTAGGTTGGAATACTGATCTCTGTTTATACCTTTAAAGGCACATTCATTGAGCTAGATATGAAATTTATTTCATAGTATGTTAATTCTTATCTATGAGGTTCAATCTTTGCATACCCTACAAAGCAGTAGGGTAGGCATAGTGTTCATTATTTATTATTAACCTGCCCAATACTTACAGCAACTTCAGCATTGAAATAATCTTACCAGAGGAGTTTGTCGACCATCATCCATCCTTGGCCTTGGTGCTGTGGAATACATGTAGCTAAACAGCTGCTCAATTTTCCTTACTGGAACACCACCTCCTCTGTCAGAGATCTGATTCAAAGAAAAATGAAGTTAACTAGGATCATGTACTAAACCCAGTGTTTAAAGTAGTGGTATTTAACAAATCCTTCCAATAATAATAAATGCTATTTGTTTCACAGAATATTACTTTTCAGTAATATTTTCAGTTAGATAATTGCTCTAGATGTATGCTATCAACAGAAAGCTCATATGTATTATCTTTTATCTGTTGTCACAGAATTTGTGGCAAGTTCTAATGGAATTTGCTGCAGCACATGCAATCATAAGGATTATGTTAAGGCCATATAGTAGATGGCCAATGAGATACCTTAATGGCCAGGTCTTCTTGTCCTAGAACAACTGTTACTTCAACTGGAGAGAGGGAAGGACTGTTCTCTTGAAATTCAACTGTTGCCCTCATTGAATTCTATGGAAATGAAGGTTGCCATTATCAGTGTTGAATCAAATTAGTTTAATATTTCTACTATGTCACAGAAGTTAAGCACAGTAGCACAGTTACCACCAATTACTACCAGTGCCTAGCTTTGAGAAACACTTTGCAACTTACATAACAAAGAGAGCAGGAGCTTTCCAACCTAAAAACACCTCCATGTTTTGAAAGATTACTTTTTTTTGAAAGATGAGTGTTTTTTGCCAACATCTAGCCAGGCAAATCTAAGTAAAATAAACTCACACCCTTTGAAGTCAGTATGCTTGTGGGGGAAAAATGAAGTTCAGCAGTCATTATAGACTGCCAGAACTCAGCATCCCATATTGACAGGACATTAATTCAGTCCTATTTACTAATTTGAGATGCATTACTTAACCCATAGCAAAACTGCTCTATGGTTGTCACAATCCAATGTACCACTGACTCCCTCTACCATGCCCTGTCCCAGCTGCTACCACCATGTGAAAGTGTCCAAATATTTTCCTAGAAACTGCCCCACACAGTAAGTTTCTATAAATCCCACTCTTCCATGCAAAAACTCTACTTCATTCAAGTCTAGCTAGAAAATATTGAAGCTCTTGCTCACAAAACTCAAGGAAGCAGCAACATACACTGACATACCTTAAAGAGCTCAAAAAGCATGTGAAAAAGATGAGATGGAACATAGACAATGTTAATTGGCTCTCCCGGAAGTTTTCCTAGAGGAAGAGAAAGACAAGTAAGACTTACGAGGGGGATAGTTCTGTTTGTCTTTGGTACTGCATCCAAATTTTACAATAAGCAAGTTATTCGCTAAAACAAACAAGAAAATATCTAAACTTTGGGTGTTTACTCCCAACTGAACAATTTTGTTTAGATAATTATCACCAGCTTAGTAATTATTAATTCCATTCCACACACAAAGGATTTTAGAGGTTAAGACACCTGCTCAAGATCCCACATGTTGGCAGCTTAGACTAGAACCTGTGTTCTCCAGTCAATAGACAGACTTCTACCCCAGATACAGAGCTCCTCTCTGACAACTTGTTTTATTTTTAAATACAGACTAGTCTTGTACTAAAATTTGCAAATATACCCTCAGGAAATCCCATGTTTAAGATGCAGTGACATCTGACACAAGAGCTTAAGTGAGGTGATTGTAACAAAGTGCAGAAGAAATACCACAAGACAAGTCAAATGATATGTACCACCATGGCTATAGAAATGAGAGCCTTTTGATTCATTAAAGGCATCATTTGGCTACAATAAGTAGTAAGACATAAGCCCTCTCCTTACCATTTACTTGATTAAGCTTCATTTCTGGAGATGTTAAGTAGTACTGGTCACATAGCATCTTGGAACTTTGAAAAGCATCTGAAATATTTATTTAAATAAAGCATGTGAAATGGAGCATTACATATTGTAGAGCATAATAATGCATGGCAACATACAACTTCTGTGATAGCTGCTAAGGCGATACAGACTATAAATCTTTGCTTTACAGGGCATGATAATGCTGCATCCACTGTGTGCACAGAAACTGAGACTAAACAGGACATTACAGCAGCACAGACAAGTTTTGAGCACAATTTGGTGATTCTGTAAAATAGATGCATCTGGGGCATTATATACAATTAAGTAGTGCTGATTTCAACACTACAGATGATTTTCACTCCTACCATATCTGATAATTGCTAGGCCTGCTACTTAATATATTATATCCTACAAAAACTCATGATAGACTGTTCTCAGCTATTTCAACAAAAAACTCAACATCTTACACACTGCCTACCCAAACTATCTGCAACCAAATGCTGATCATGTTAACAACATCAGAACACTTACCATTCACTACCTCAACAACATCACAGCAAGGATCAATACTTCCAATGTGCCTCGGGTGACCTGATCTGGATTTATCATCAAAAAGAAGGGCTGTTTTGGATGAAAACAAATATTGTACTTAATCACACTTGCTATACTACAAAACAATTAATTTTATACTAAGAGTATAATCACAGCTGACAATCATATGAGTACTGTTTATGCCTTTTTAGATTTAAAAAGGCAATCTACTGGTAGCAGACTTGTGTGCAGTTCAAGATGTAAAGGCTTCTCAAATGCAAAAGAAGTGCCTCATCTTGCACTTGAGACTTTACTTTCTAGACTACAGACTAGATGCAAGTTTTCCCATTACTATAAGTCACACAGTCTAACTTCTCAGTGTCTCACAAAGTCATCTGAAACTGATTTCTGACAGTTCTGAGTCGTGCTTACATTCAGTTGTCTTCCATTTGGTTGAAGACAGAAGTTGGAACTAGAGGATCCTTAAGGTCCCTCCCAACCCAAACTGTTCCATGATTCTATAAAGCTTTTCCACAGATAAGAATTCCTACTTACTGTGTTGGTTCATTAACATCCGGGTGGAAATGCGGCTCATGTAAAAACGATCCAAAAAGTACTGAATGTTTTGATTGGTGACGGGATCTACTTTAAACATATCTTTGTATTCAATTACTCCTTGTGCCATTGTAGGGACTACATCGTGATGTCTGTTTCGAACTCTAATTAATGTATCTATAAATCTAGATCAAAAAAGTTTTGTTAGAACACCACTCTAAGACTACACGAAAGCAAGTACAAAGTTATTACCCAATCCAGACTCAAAGAGTCTTAATATGGTTTCTTATTCCATCCTTTTTAAATTTAACTCCTCATTGACTTAGAATTCTGAGTTTGATATTTTAATATAATCTGCATAATCATTATCACTTCAAATTTGTGACATTTTTACTCATTCATAGCAGTTTGCATGAAGGGTTAAGAGACCCGCAGCTGACATCTTAGAAAGAAGCTGGGATTTGACATGAGATGATTTTCGTTGATCTCTTTGTTGTGATAGTTTGAGGGGCAACATGCCCTAGAAACAAAGCTACGTAAGTTCTTTTATGAGAAGTATTGCTTAACTTAATCAGATACTTCCACCAATTTGCTCTGTGCTCAGCACTTCATGCTACATTATCAACTTCAGCTCAGGCCAATGGTCATTCTGAAGTGACTACATTGTGAGAAATCAAATGTATGTTCAGAAGGTCAATAAAATAAACTGAAAGCTTACTCAGATAAGACTTTTTGGTCATCTGGGCTTTTCTGATGGAACTCAACCAGCTCCATTAGACTTTGGATGTACCTAAGAAAACACAGAAGAAACATGCGATCAGTTGATTTTTATTAGTATGAACAAGATGATCAGTGTCTTGTTCCAGTCGTAACTCTTAACAAGTTAGAAATCCAAAGTATCTTCAGAACAAAGCTCCACCTAAGTACAGGAACACAGATAGTCACTTCTGCCTGAATCTAGAAGTCACGCAAGCCTTCTTGTGCTTGCCACCCAGAAAGAAATTTAAAACATCACCGTAATAACATTGACTTCTCTTATAATTCAAGATGGTAAGACAGGCATTTCAAAATAAGATCATCATTAGAAAAGTACCTGAGCAAAATTTTTTCCAGGCCTGATCAACTTTGACACAAGCTAAGTACTTGATCCTCTTTGCTAATGGCATCTGACAGCCTTGACGCATATTGCAAAGACACAACTGTAGTTTATTAGATTCAGAACAGTTTCTGGATCTTACTCTAATACTTTTGCTCTTTATGCAAGTGCTGCAATTGTGCCAGTAGAACAAGGTTAATTCTGATCCAATCACTGCCCACTACAGAGTGGATGATAAACACCTCACAGGTCAAGGCAATTAGTTACAGAATGGAAATCCTGTTAGCAATCCCATCAGTGAGAGACCCAAACAAGAATACAGCCTGATCTTTCAGTTCCATATAACTCTGCTCTGTTTTCACATGGCATGCAGACTCACTCTCTTCTTGCTTGTTAAGAAATAGAAGCAAGTTTTCCTTGCTACATCAAATTGTTAGCTGAAGAGATGCTTTTTTTTTTTTTTTTAATTTAACTTTTGCATGCTAGTCAAGGACAAGGTAAAACAGCTTGCAATTCAGCTTTGATGAATAAACTGCATTCCCTGTGTATTCTGTTACTGTCTTCCATTACTCAAACACATCGATGACAACTAAGCTGTTGAAGCCATGTTATTTTGCAGGCTCAGTCCAGACCATTTTCACTTACCAGCTTTTCACTAACTGCACTGATGGGGTGCTTAGCAATTTATCAGGAAGGAGTTCAATTTCTCTCAGTATGTTCGCAAACCTCACGGGGAGCTCTTGTCGCAAGAACGCAAAGGAAGTCCTTTCACAGCCATTAGTCGAGCCTGTAAAACAAATCCAAGAAAAGCATGTTGGAATTATTTTTCTCCAATATACAACTACAAACTGCCACCTTTCCCCAGACTTCAGGGCTACACTGACTGCAAAGGAGCATTTAATCAGTGGCCAGTTCTGCTACGTGCACACACGTGTGCTGTGTTTATGTGACAGCAAGACATAGGCCGTTCCACACTTGTGCATTTCCTATTTTGACAGAGGGAAAAAAAAAAAATAGTGGTGACGCTGTAATCCTCCCGAAGCAGCTCTCCAGCCTTCGTAAACAGTTCGGTCCGACCGTGCCACGTGAGCAGCACAGCTCACCGCTGCCAGCTCCGTAATCGGATCTGGGTACAGCCTGTTCGCTCCCTCAGAACAAACCTAATGACTCCTCCTTAATAACGTGCGCCGCGGAACGCGAAAACATCCATCAGCCCATTAACTACTGCCTCCCACACCCCATTAACACCCCCAGAGTCGCAGCGCAGCCCACCGCCCCTCAGCGGGGCCAGCACAGCCGATGGACGGCCCGGGGTCACCCTCAGCTCGCCCCGAGTCCCCACACCGCCCCAGCCCCGAGCTGACCGCCGGCCTCGCCGCTCTCACCGAAGTCCAGCAGCTGCTTGATGGAGAGCGGGGAGGGGGAGAAGCGGGAGAACTGCTCCACCTCCCGCGGCAAGCGGCTGCCGCGGACGCTGCCGGCCCCGGCCAGGGGGACAGCGGTACGCAGGGCGATGCGGGCGGCCTTCATGGCTACAGAGGTGGCGATCGGGGGCGCTCGGTCGGTCGGCGAGACGCCGATCGCTAGCAAGTTTCTCGCCGCCCCTCCGCCTGTGGGAGCACCTTCACGTGCCGCCTCTATTTACACCCGCGGGGGGCGGCGCTCCGCAGGCCCCGCCCCGCCGACGGAACGTTCCCCTCCGGAGGCTCGCGTCGGCCCCCCTCGCTCCCGTTGCACGCCCCGTCCCGTTCGCGGTGGCGCGTCGCCAGCCTCGTGGGGAAGTGAGAGTGCCACCCGGCTGCCCCGCGCCCTGGCGCCGCGCCGCGCCCGCTGACCTTGGCGACGGGGCAATGTCAGCCCCTCGCAGCCTCGCTGAGACCCGAGAGCTCCGCGCTGCCCGTTGCCCGCTCGGGGCGGCCCGTCGCGCCGCCGCGGCCGCTGAGGGGCTGCGGAGCTCAGGGGCCTGCCGAGCGTCCCCTGCCTGTCCCCTGCCTGGTTGTGCTCCCTCGGGCTAAACGCGGCCCTTGTTACCAGCTCCAGCCGCGCTGCCGACCCTGAAGCACGCTGGTGCTAACCGTTAGCCGAAAAGGAAAATACGGTAACGTTTGCAAGCTCTGCCTTGCGGTCAGCCTAGGGGATGCTAGCATGGAATTATTAAAAGTCTGGGATCGGTGCACTGAAGCACAAAGGGAGCAAAATTCGATCTTGACCCCATGATTCAGTGTTTGACGTGTAGGTCACCATCGTGGCCGGGATTAATAGTGGCCAAATCTCTGCAGACAGCTGCTTTGGTGACGCGCTGGTCCCAAAGCTCCACATAACCCTTACTTTTTCTAGAGCTGACCTGATAACTGGTGGACCAAACTGCTCCCTCACTGTTAGCCAAACTTCTGGGGCTGCAGATGGGCTGGGAAAAGTCTGCACACCTCTTCAGTGATCTTTGATCTGCAACCTGGTCGGCATTTTCCTAATTTAAGGCTACAACATTATAGGCAGTTTTAATAATGTAACCTTCAGCAGAGGAGTTCCTGGCACCCCAAATCTTAGCATGAAACAATAGAACAATGATACAACAATCTGGTTTTAATACTTAAATATAACTTAGTCCAATTTTTATATGCAAATGTTTATATACACTTTCATATTCTTTTTCATGGGAAGGAAGATAATTTCCTAAAAAGAACTCCATATACTTTAACGTGCAGAGGAAAACACTCAGCTTATCATTTTTGAACCTTTATCTCATTTTTGTCTTCCTAGTCATTATGTCTATTATCCCTGCTTTCTCTTCTACCTGTTCTTTTATTATTTTATTGCTCCCCACGGGGTAATTACTCCATTATTTTTCCATCAGATGGATCAGATTTTTACCACAGTGACAGAATGTTGGCATATGAAAATGTGTAATGAAGCAAAATGAAGATATCTAATCGTGACAAACATAACCTTTTTGATTTTTCTGGTGTTTGCCAGAAGTTGAAAATTTGGGAAAAGACGTTGGGGTTTGCTTTTGTCTGTTTAACTTCATTTACCTGCACGTTGCAGATGACTCATGGAAGTGAAAATAACCTACAAAGTGGTTTCAGTTACAGAATATGAGTGTAACAGCTTTTGTTTTCTTTTAAGCTCTTCCTGGAGCTACTAATGAAGGGGAAGCAAGAATTTGAAGGCTAACACTTTACAATCAAATTTGAATCAAGAAAGTTCTCTGCACTCGGACGTTATTCTAGTTTGTGAGGTTGCCTTTTCTGTTTCTATTGAGATACTTTATTTTAATCTGCTGGTGAGCTGACTGTGGCTAATATAAATAACTTGATTTACCTCTGTAAGTAGGCTTATTACAGACTCTATTTTGAATAGAAAAATGTTTACTGGAAATAATTTCTGTTGTTTATATTTTTTCACTACAGAATGTTTTTCCCCCCTCTTTTCCTTTTAGTCAAATGCAGGAAATATAGGAAACATTGCCTTCTCCAACTGTTGAGACTGCAAGGCTCCAGTAATTCAAAACTTGGGTGTTTCTCAAAACAACACAGACTTCTACAGGAATTTTATATACTTGCAGCCCTTCTACTAACAGAGTTCTATTACTCTGGAAGAAATGTGTCTCCTTTATAACACAAATTTGCTTCTTGCTCTTCATATGAGAGATGATGCAACAAAGTACATTCTGAGCAATATGATTTGTGTAAACAGAAGTGAAGTATTTGGGACACAATTGTTAAGGATGTCCTGAATGCTGTCCAAGAAAGCTAACTTTTATGTGAAAAGGTAGCACTAAATCAGGATTCATTATCAGCCAAATGCATGTGAATACCAGGCTGTGAAATGTAAACCACTTGAAGTAACTTCCCAAGCTGTCCTAACTGCAGTAATGCCATTTCCTCCTCCTCTTGAAGCCCCAGTGCACATAACAAAATGCTGATGTTAGAGAAAATGGCTTTGATAGTGAAGAACAGTGTCAGGATCTGAACTGCAACATTTATCTGATACAACCTTATTTCTGTCATTTTGGTATCTTAATTTTCCTCTTCTGAACTACCCTGAGACATGTTTTGAAAAGGTAATGATAATGCTCTCAGTTGTTCAATCACAGTAATGTTTTGCTGGCTATCTTTAAGAAAATGGAGATGTGTTAACGTTTTATTATTATTATTATTATTTTGCACAGCAGTGACATCCATAACAGTCAAATGATGGAAGCGTGGGTTCCTGTCCATTTTTCCCCTAAATGTCATCCATCACAGTTAGCTATCTCTCTCGTCAATGTTACTAATGCCATCGTGGGTGCCAAAGACACAGTGTGCTTTATTTAGGTCAGAGCAGCTCTCCCAGCTAGCCAGAATACGTGACAGGAGCTCGTGTTGCTGAGGTCTAATAGAAAGCATCTTGGCTGAGTTAGCCCTAGCTGTTCCGCTGTGGGAACACAAATGTAAGGTTGCCCTTCCTAACCCACCTGCCAACAATCAGTAGAGACATAATGCACTGCATTGGGGTGAGACCTCTCTCCTGATCAGCGAGAACGTGGGTGATGGCAACTGGCAGGGTTGCTGCACTCTAGCAGAAAGAATTTTGACTGAATTTCACCTGCTTTTTCCTCAGTGTGGACCAAAATTTCAATCTCTCCTCCCTAAACCATCTGCCAGTTTGCACAAAGTTCGTGAGAAATTATCTATTCAAATTGGGCTGA
>JAOWBP010002978.1:17366416-17426688 GCA_028571105.1 Tragopan temminckii
GGGACTTCATACCAGTACTCATCTCAGATAAAAGCAGCATTTTTTTAATTTCTCCTAACTTTTCTGCATGGAACACTGTATCAGCTATAAACCAGTATTTCAAACAGATAATCCTTGTTAAAATAGTCCAAGGCCTTACTGTATTGTGCCCCGTGATTGTTCTTACATTGGGAATTCATCTTGTTGGAGCAAGATAGATGAAATATTTTAAGAGAGTAGGTCACAATTAGATCTGATGCACACGTTCTTTTCCCTACAGATGAGCAGGTTGTTTTAGTTAAATATCACAGTATTTTCCATTAGTGTGAAATACCAAAGCTATGTCTTATGCTGTTTTCCAAGACTGGCTTCGGAAAGAATGATATAAGAACAGTTCAAGTTTCTCATTTAATTTAAGTCATACGACAAGGGCAGGAATTTGTATTGCTGTATTTATACAAAAGGAAAATGATTGGATGATTGAAGCTGTAATGGTAACTTTGAATCTGGATTTATGAGATATGCAAACACAGTTTTTCATTGCTTCCTTGCTAATGTTTCCTATTATTTGCCAGTATTTCAGATGGTACAGTCGCAATTCAGGAACAAAGTCTTTTGAATTGTGTGATTATTTACCTCAATCATGTTATGGTTGAGTTTTTGTTCAAAATCAAACTAAAATCTCAAAGTTTAGTTGAAAATACTCCGAGAACTCCTTAACGTATTTATATATTTGTGTTTTTCCCTGAAAGGATCCAAGTGAATGACCAAATTGTGGAAGTTGATGGCATCAGTCTGGTTGGCGTTACACAAAATTTTGCTGCAACTGTTCTTAGAAACACCAAAGGGAAGGTCAGGTGAGTATTGTAGAAGTGAAAAAAAAAAGGTGATTGAGGTTAAGGTTACCTTGCTTACCTGACGTCTCTCACAGGAGAATCAGTCTATTTAGGTAGAAGCAGAAATTTTTTGTCTTTGTCCCTTCTCTGCTAGCTGTGGCACTGCCTCAAGAATGAAGAGTAAGGCAGTGAGCACAGGTGCTCCCAGGTGCAAGCTTGGCAGGGAGAGGATGGTACTGGCGGCAGCAATCGTGAGAACTGCTGGTGTGGGGAGAGTAACAGCTCTGTGTTGGTTCATTGTGTTGCCCCAGTCTCTGCCATCTCTGAGTTTCTATCTCTGTGTCCTGTGCTGTGGTTAACTGAAAAGCATCACTGCAAGTGTCCATAAAATGCTTAACAAGCAAGAAAATGAATGTAAATGCAAGACCATAAAATGTTTGTAAATGTGTAAGAATGTTTCTTGAGAAATGAACTGTCGAGCCGTTTAAAAACATATTCTGTTACATAGATTTTCTGTTTAATAGCTTTTTAATTTTAGCAAACATTTAACTGTGCAAAATAATTCCAGAAATATCTTTGGCATATTGCAAATCAGTAGCCTTTCTAAAGCCACCCTTTGGTTCTCTCTCCGAATCCTCTCTGATGAATACAGCCGAATTCTTCTGAGTTCAGGCCTCACTTTTGGATCATGACTGAACTACTGGATGCAATAAATGCAGCTCCCACAGCCAGTGGTGTTCTATGCTGCTGTGCAGGTTTCCACAGAAATTCCATGGCTGTTTGTTTACACCATTAAGAAATAATACTGAAATCCGAATCCTGTAAAGAATTGTGGAGGTGGTTGATCAAGGAAGTTATTTGGGAAAAAAATATTCAAAAGTGTAGTGTAATTTCAGGCAAGTATATTTTTGTGTAACATTTACATTTGTAGCTACATCAGTTTTATTTCTGCAAAGACAGAACGCATGCTGTGAGTTTACCTACTGACTTGAATACAAAAATGAGTATCAACTTTATTAGGTTTCTGCAGAATTGGGACTTCTGAACATAAAATTCTTATGACGGAAAATAATGTATTCCCATGTTTCAGTGCACAGAGCAAATGCTGCTGTATTTTGTGTTTGATGTTTCAACTCAAAAAAAAAAAAAAAAAAAAAAGAAAGAAAGAAAAAAGGAAAGTTCTGACCTAATCAGCTTAGTCTGTGTAATTGTTATTGAATAAGTTACAGAACAGAATACTTTCCTTTATGGAAAAATAATGGATTTGGAGAAAAGAAGAAATGTAAAATGATTTTCATGCAGCATGCTCCCAGAATCTTCTCATGGGATATAAATTACAGTCAGACTGGTTGCAGTCTAGGCCCCTTTGTCATAAAATACCATACACTAAAAAGTGTTTCTCCAATGTTGTTGAGCTCCCGTTGTAAAGCTTACTAGGTATCCTATGCTCAGGGATCACTGGCTTCTGACAGGTCTCATTTATCAAGGAAAGATGTGTGAGTTTCTGCATCTTTCCTTGTGAGTAAGCTTCAGATATGGAGCTTTCACAGGAAAAATGTCCGTATGCATTAGTATCACAACTAGATTTAAAAAAACACTTAAAAGCAAAAACATTTTATAGATTATGATACAAAATATAACTGAAATAAGAATAATATTTAGACTATTCAATATTATTAAATAAAATAGAAGTCAGAAGGATCTGTATGCATGCTGACATTCTATATGGTTAGAAGCCTTTTACTAATTTATATATAATTAGACAAAAAAAAAAAACCACGAATTTGATGCAACTTCCTCTGGTTTTGTTTCATTTAAAATTTCATGGAGAAAGAAAAAAAAAAAAAGATTGTTCTGTTTTACACAAGCTGGTTGAGAAGAACATGCTTCTTTTTTCCTGGTTTACTATAAACTGAAAGTGAGACTTGATGATAGTGCTGAGCGTTCTGTGGCATCTGCATCCTTCCCATGTTCTGCTCAGGTACTGAGTGGCCATGCTCTCCGGTGCTCTGCTGACACTGGAGGACTCTGGTGGGTTTTAGCTACTCAAAATTAGAAATGGTTCCAGTCAGCTTTCATTTTGGGAGATAGAGAATGCAGGATGGTTTGATGGTCTTGTCTTTAGGTTTAAACATTTGCTTATTAAGTAAGCTAGAACTAATACTAGTGAATTTAGATATGACCAAAAATTATGTATTTATATATTGCTAACTGTTTTTCATCTTCTGTATGATACAGGGGCTCTGCCTGCTGTGTGTTTCATGGAGAGAACGGTCGTTTTCTGTCAAATCCTCATTCCCAGGTACACCTGTGGAAGAGATGAGATGGAAAAATCATTTATCTCCGCTGTCTGTGAGCCAGAACCTTGGGAGCAGCATAAGATAGTCTTTTGGGCAGAATCCCTCGCATGCCCCCAGCCTTTAGCTCCTGCCTGTCTGAAGTGTGAAGGGCAATGCTAGTGACCTTTGAATGCGGTCATTGCCTTAGTAGCTGCCATTAATGATCCATGTCACCAGGGGAGGCAGGAGTAGTGGAAAAGGTTGTTTGCTGAGCTATCTTTGGAAAAGAAGAGAGCAATAACCTGCTATATAAATACCTGCTACCTTTCCTTCTGCAGATGCCCCATCTGAACTACAAGTGTGCAGGCAATGTGCAGTCACACTCCCTAATTCACACAGCTTAATTCAAAACAAGGCAACTTCCTGAATCTGTCCTTCACAGGAGAAATCACACACATACTTGTGTGCTATTTAACAGTGTCAGAGTGATGGGTTTTACAGAATTGCTTTAATAAGCATAGTTATCTTAGTGATTATTGCATGAACTGTGTATATCTTTCTTCTGCCTGGTATCGTGTACACAGAGAGATACAGTGCATTTCACTGGCATCACCTCCTGTTTACACCCCACAGTATTACTTATATGCAGTCATGTTACCCTGATTCTAAGCAGAATGCATGCTAGTTTTGGTAGGAAAGTTTATTATATGTGATCAGTTGCAAGGACGTTCATGAGAAGAATGACAATGAAGCTAGATCTTATTATTTCACAATCAATATCTCTTCAGGAAGCTTGCATAATACCAATATTTAGTGATTTGTTTTTCTCCTTTGATCCTTCAGAACATTTTGAACGATCCTGACAGTGGAAGTCATTGACCTAGAATAGATTTTGCAATGTTTCTGCCAGAAAAATTTATCCAAACTGTCTGTAGCTGACATAGTAAGGAATCTGTGAAAATGGAGACATGACTTTTACCTTTTGAACTGTTCTAGTTGAGGGGGAGGGGGAAAATGAGCAAACACAAGCATCTATTATTATCTTATCCACTGTTTGGAGTACTGAACTATTTGGAAGGATTGTCATTCCACAACAGAAGACCATTGATCCTACCAATTTGGCTTCTCCAGTAACAGTTAATTCCTCGATTCTTTCTTACGATGTTTTAAAGAAAGATAATCAGCACCCACCAGATGGACTCTGGTAACCTATGAAATGAAGAAAGGAGAGAGTTCTTCTTTAATCCCAGCTGGCAATCAGCTTCTGTGTTTAGGGCTGAGAATTAGTATCCCCGTGACTCTAATCTGGCAAATGCAACTATGAATGCTATTTTAATTCATGTAAATATCACGTCTTCTTTATAATTTTAGTTAACTGTTTAGTTTACTAATATCTTAGTTATATTATATAAAGGAGAGATTTTCTTTTGAAATTTGTGTTCTTTCTAATTCTGTTGAGTGTCGCCCCTGCTCTGAGATTAATGGAGCAGTCAGAGCGCAGCAGCAGACTAGTATCACTAACTGTTCTGTGCATCTTCTGACCTATTTGGGATCTTATCCGACAACCTGAGGTTAGCTAATGGTCCCTACTATAATACAATATAAAGAGGCCTCTTGACGGTGGTAATCCTATCCTGCCATGGTGATTCTCCAGCTTATTTTAGCTCCTAGCTTTCTTGTTCCTCATGGACTGTGATGATGGTAGCAGGTCTAAAGTTCTTCGAAGTTGCTTCTGAGGTCTTGAGTGTGTGTGACTTCGCTCTTCCCCATTTTTAATCGTAATGCAAGGGTGCTGGGGACCCCGATGGCATTATCAGAGAAAGTTCACATGGAAAGTCGTACGCTTCCAGGGACGCTTTTTCTTAAACACAGTGCCACAAGAAAGAAAACCTAGTTTTTTAACAGAGAAAACCATCTTTTTACCATAAGTACCTAGCGCCAGTCCTTCCTAGGACAAATGTGGAAGCTTTCAGTGGTGTCCAGAAAATAAAGGAACGATTAGTGATTGGGAGTGACTTCACTTTGCAGTCTCACAAAATGAAAAATTTCATGCCATCCAGCTGTGGGAAGCACAAGGTCACAAGAAGGGAGGGTGAGATGCTAGGAAGTCTTACTGGATTGATAAGAAGAAAAGAGTATGATTCATTTGAAAATCCCAGTTCTTCATATGCTGATTGCATGCTTTTATTACTATTGCATTCTCCTGAAACATTTTTTTTAAGATAGTTAGCCAAATTCACTGCTTTATTGGAGAGGAAAATTTTACATTCTGTGACCTCCTTCCGTATCCTTCCTTCTGAATGAGACTGAGCATTCTCTCAGCCTCCAAACTGTTGCTAGGCACTGAGCAGATGCTCTCATGGTGCTTTCTTAGTCAGCTCTTGAGTTTTTGGGGAACCCTGCATGCAGAACCTGTACAAAATCTGTCACTTTTCTCTTGATTGGCACCACCTTGAAATTAATTAAATTAATTCTAACCCACCAGCATATTTACCGAATTCTGCTTAATTAAACTCATCTGAAATGCCTCAAAGTCTTCCAATATTAATAAAGGAACTAAATAATTAGTTAGCAAATTTTGCCACCTTGCTGTTTAATTAATCTTCTCAACTGGTGAAGAAGAGGTTCCAGCAATATCAGTGTAGCTGTCAAACCCTTAGGCTTTCTACAGTTAGCAATTCTCTATTCTCATACAGAATCGTTTATGATCATTTTGTGTTTCTTCCTATCTGGACAATTTTAATTCAGAGCAGGATTTTGTTGCAACCCATATTCCCAGTTTATCACCTAATTTCTTTATCTCTTTCTGTAGTACAAATGCAATCTGAAATGCAAGAATGAAGTTTTTACTTTTTTACATAGCTCTTATACAAGGAGCAGTTAAATGACAGAAAGTTGAAATATTCACATTTTAATCGATAACAATTTGAGAAATCATTTATTCTTTCTTCAGCAAATTCCTCCCTCCATGTTGAGCTGATTTCTTTCTGGAAAATATACTGTCTCAAAAAAGAGTGATTTGCATGCCTGCTGTTAGTTTTGTTTAACATCACAACATCTGGAAAGGTAATTTAAATACTTGTGCCTTTGCAAGCAATCAGACAGTATAGAGGACAAATGAAGTCAACAGCAGGATCTAGCCAACAGCAGTATACCCCTCTGGGGAATTACATTTGCTCATGGTAAGAGTGAGCAGCATTGCTTTATTTCTGTGAATCCTTCCCCTGCGTAATCATCTTCTCTTCTTCCAGCATGCCTCCCTGAAGATTTTCTCTTGTTCTTTTTAAATTTTTCTGCCCGTCCTCTTGCCCTGTGAAACAACAGTGTCCTTTAAACATTTGCTGGCATTGTCCCTCCTACATACAAATCCAGGCAGTGGAAGAGGCCAGAGAAATTTCTCTTTCTTCCCAGTCTTGGGCAATGAGGCAGGAGCCAAAAGCAAAATATGCTACCTCTGTATCTGATACAGAGGGCTGGGCTATATTGTCTTTTTTCCTCGCTGAAAGTGTTTTTGTTCTTTCTTTTCCTGCCAGTATCTGTTTCCTTTAATCCAAACCTGGAACCAAAAAGGGAGAAAGAGAATGAAAGAAAAGTCTTCTGCTCTGCAATTCTATCATGCTGGGACTTCATAAATGGTTGCTTAAGAAGCTGTTTGTGCTTAGTGCATGCTCTGATTCTTGGGCGGATTGATAAGTCTATGATAAACCTGAATCAGAGTCTCAGTAGAAACTTCAGTTGTGGTGCCTTGGACCAAACAGTGTAAATTTCTCCCATTTGTTCCAGTATGGCAACACAAAAATTACATAATATGACCTATTTTCTTACTCCTGGTCCTTGCAAAGAGCTATCAGCACTGGCAGTTATTCTACAAGACTACCAGACATAGCATGCTGCATTTAACATGAGAAATTACTCAAAGCACTGTGAACTCTTAGCACTGGTGAGGAAAGCCTGGCTGTACCGCAGTGCTGTTTGCATCTCTTTGCTGCGCCTGTCTTAGCAGGTGCTGCGTGCCTGGGGCTGCCCCTGGGCACTGAAGCCAGCTGGCCTTGGAGCTGTCTTTGCTCATGCTGTTCAATGCTCTTACCTCGCAGAGCAGGGCATGTGTGTCCAAATTGCCTGCTGGAAGCAGCCAGCCTCATAGCCTTTGCTGACTCCTCATCTGTGGCTGAGTACTGTTGGGTAGAGTACTTGTTAACTTGGGCCAAATGGTTTCAGAGACTGTCTCATCAATTTAACTGTGCAGATGATCAATTACTAGTGTTTAAGAGGATTTCCTGGCACTATTTATTTTACTGGCATTAAGATTGCCCCCGTGCCCGAAGAGCTAGCTAATTTGAATTTTATGGCAAGTAATTTTGTGAAATATTAGCACATTTGGATAGGAAATGATATGTTTAACCATAAAATATATAAATAAACCATGCAGAAGGTTTTTTTTTGCTAGGCACTCACAGCATTGTTTTAAAATACATTTAACATGAATTAGTAAGATTCTGTATGGCTGGATTTCATATGGGGTGGGTTTTCTTTTGCTTTTCTGAACAGGGGAGTAGCTTGACAGGTTTTGAATTGCTTTATCCTCAAGTCAATTGAATCTAAACAAAAACTCCTAACTCTGCAACTGAAATGCCACCGTTTATTTAGCTAATTTATTTAATCTTTCTGAGTGAAATTTGCTGTAGAAGTTCCTACCAAGCTTTAGTGCACCTTGGTTTTTGTGATACAACATTGTGACAGCTGGGCAGAAATAGCCAACACTCATCCTTGCAGGTAACTCAGCATGCCACAATACAGTGCTGTAGGCGCTACCACTGAAATCTGCTGCGAGTGTGGCTCAGCATGGCTAGAATCTGGGTCATGTAATTACCTAGATTGAGGACATGGTCAGAACTCAGCAGCTTACTTCTTGCCCATGTGCATTGCCTTCCTGGATTTGCTTCCCACAGATGCCAACACCAGTGAGAATGAGGGAAGGCAGATCTCACCTCAATGCAAAGTTAGTTGTAAAACATTCCCAGGTAGCACTGGCACCTTTCGAACAGAGGCAGCATGTGTGCTTCTCTTATATTCAGGAATCTTAAAACATAGATTTGTAAATACTCTTCTTTGAGGAGGCCGTTCCCATAAGGATTCAGTGGTGCTACAGAGAATGCTGATCATCATGTATTCAGGAAGACTTCTAAGCGAGTATTGTATTGGGAAACTGTCAGGCTGACTGGAGGAGATGGAAGAGGCTCCCTCCAATTGTGCTCTGTGCAGAGCAGAATAAGAACCACAGCTTGGGAGAGTGCCAAAATTTTGAATCCATTGGCTAATTTTAAAGTGGTTTTGAGTAAAGATAATGTGTCAGTGAGGCCCTGACCTAGAATTGATTTCTGTGGGAATAATTAATCTAAGTGCATTAACACTGGCGCATGGGTTTTCTACATGACTTTGTAATTGTCTGGCTCTGATATCCCTTTAGTTTTGATACCAGTATAGCTCATCAGGGGCTCATATCCAAGGTGCTGTGGAGAGGCTGCTTAGGCTTTTCTGGGCCTTCAGCTTTTACTTTGCTGGAGCTGCTGAGGAATATCTTAACCATGTCACAGGGCTCTGGGGGCTACAGCAGACAACAGATTTTCTTCTCGATCACGCCAGTCAGATGGGACTGGATGCAGGTCAAGCACAGGTTGTGCAACTGACGCTTCAGGGAAGGTATTGGCTTTTAAACCAACAGACAAAGTGGGGCAAGATGGTGTTTGCCATCGGGTTCTATAATGTAGTCAGAAGGGAAAATGACTCAACTCTTGCTTTGAAACAAGTGACGTGTTTAGAAGTTATGGCTAGACACTTGAAGGGGACTCACCCTGCTCCAGCATCTGCTGGGACGGCAGCTTGGTTGAGTGCTGGTAATTCAGGAGAGTTTTGGAGTATGTAAAAAACAACTTGACACAAATGTTCAATGAGACAACTAAGGGAGGCAGTGTGCTAAATCTGTTACTCAAACTAGGGAAGAACTGCTCAGTTCTTCACTGAAGTTTGATGGCAGCTTTGACAGTATTAGCCATGCATGCTAATCCCATGGGTTAATATTCTGAAGGGTAAATGCACCCAAGAGGCAAGAAGGGGTTCTTCAGGTATGTCAGCAGCAAAACAGGGAAACTGTGGATGCAGAAAAGTCTTTGTCTCAGTTTTTCCAAAGACTGGCTCTGTGGGTGAGGGGACAGCAGTAGATTTTGAGTTGGCTTTAACGAGGCTTGTGGTATGATCTCCTCTAGTGTCATTATAACTGGTTGAATATGTTGGGACTAGTTGGTGTCTGGAAGGTGAGCAGAAAATTGGCTGGACTTCTGATTCCAAAGGGTTATGATCAGTTTTTTCTTATGTGACCTTAGATGACTTCATTCAGTCATTGCCTCATTCATCCACTGGTGGTGATTACTTCTTCGTGTTGGGTGCTAATCTCCAGGCAGAGTTGTTTGCTTGTTTGTTCCCATTTTGAGTCATCACAATCGCTAATCTCCAGACAAACCTTATTTACTTCCTTGTTTACCATTCACTCTCGTTTCCCCTTTGTTACAGCTAATAGCTTCAGAAATCAATGCTTGTCTCTGATTGAGGGGGGAGGATGTGAGTGGTGGCATGGGTGGACATAAAACAGAAAGACTGTGAGGAGATTTACAGGTGAGTTGGAGCTGGAGAGAGTGGTTGAGAGGCAGAAAGGCAACGCTGTTGTGCAGAGGGGCCCGAGGAATTTTTCCATCCTTAGAGAGTTTAAAAACTGCTGAAGACCATAGGATAATAGAATACTCATAGAACCATAGAATGGCTTGGTAGGGACCTTAGAGACCTCCAGCCCCATGCGGTGGGCAGGGCTGCCACCCGCCAGCTCAGGCTGCCAGGGTCCCATTCAACCTGGCCTTGAACACATCCAGGGATGGGCATCTACAGCTTCACTGGGCAGCCTTCGCCAGTGTCTCACCACCTTCCGAGTAATTAATTTCTTCCTAACATCCAACCTGGATTTTCCCTCTTTTAATTTAAAGCCATTTTTCCTTACCCTATCACTATCAGACCGTGTAAAAAGTCAGTCCCCCCTCCTGCTTATAATCTCCCTCCAAGTACTGGAATGTTGCAGTGAAGTCTCCCCAGAGCCTTCTCTTCTCCAGGCAAAAGAAGTCCAGCTCCCTCAACCTTTCTCCATTGAAGAAGTACTCCAGCCCTCTGATCATCTTTGTGGCCCTTCTCTGGACCCACTGAAACAAATCTATACCTTGTGCTGGGTGCCTCAGGGCTGGACACAGTACTGCAGATGGGTCCTTACAAGGCCCTGCTGGCCGCCTTTCTTATGGTGCAGCCCAGGATATTGTTGGCCTTCCAGAACACAAGTGCATGCTGCTGGCTCAGGTCCAGCTTTTCGTCCATCAGAACCTGCAGACCCTTCTAGGCAGGACTGCTCTTTGTGAGTTCTCCCAGCCTGTATTCACATCTGGGATTGCTTTGATCCAAGTGCAGCATGTTGCACTTGGACTTGTTGAACCTCATTGGGTTCACATGGGCTCACTTCTCAAGCCTTACCAGCTTCTTCTCGATGGCATCCCTTCCTTGCACCTGTCAGAACCAACTCTGCTTTAGGATGGGGGATTCAGAGCAGAGCTCTTGTCCAGACTAAGCTATGCAGGTTCAGAGAGTCTGTATGACTCTCAGGTTTTGGATCCTTTTATTTGAGGAAGTGTAGTGGCACCTCACAGTTAGTGAATTTCTTACGCCTGGTCCATGACGCCTGCATCTCATACTGCCATTTTTTTCTTGTTTATGAAAAAGCATCAAGTTCCAGCTTGCTCTACTCTAACTAAATAAAACTGTCTTCTTACAGAGTTCATAACACTTGTAGCACTTTGGATTAATTATATGGTTATTATCCTAATGGAACCAGCCAGAGAAAGTAATTAAAGACATCTTGAAATAAGTTGGATAAGTGGTAGCAGAAGCGTTGTGCTTTAAAGCTCAGAGCAAAACCATTTTTAAAACCTGTCTTAAAAAAAATCTGTTAAAATTCCCCAAATGCAGTGAAATAAACTATACATTTTTTATTGACCAAATGATATTTTAGTAAATATTAGAAGATAAAATGTCAATGTGAATCCTATTGTAGTAAAAACTCTGTTCTTTATTTCTAAGAAAATCTTTTTTAAACTTTTCTTACTTCTTAATTTTTGTTGTATTTAAGGAATCAAAGCTAAATTATTTTAACTGGGCACTTAAGGCTCAAAGTATTTTTTGAAAAAGTGGTCACTGAGAATCAGTCACTAAAAATCCATGTTGTGGAGCATCAGTTTTGTGTCACAGAGTTCATGCCTCCTCCCCTGTTTTTCTAGTACCAAAATATATTTCAAAATCAAAATGTTGTTTAATTAAATTAATTCTTACAATAATGTTTCTGTACCGTATTTGGTTTTATATGTACATATATTCACACGTGTGTGCTTATGTATTTTGTTATTTCAAGAAGTGCAAGTCTGCAGATCCTCATTTAATAAAAGCTGGAAATATGCAGAAAGCCATATACAAAGTGTGCTTTAAGATCATTAAATGCTGACTGGATTGCAGGAGATGTAGGTGTTGCCAATTTCAGTACAATGCTTTTTTTAACCACCAGCAGCTTAATTTTCAGTTTCTCCAGATGTTATATTCCTTTATACTTCCTTACATCCATGATAGGTTCAAGTAGTAATTACGTTCCTAGCTCTGTCCCTGTTTATTTTGACACCATAACCACAGAGAATAATATTTCACAGCTGGTAATTCAGCTAGATCCTGTGCAGCTGTGAATATCAAGGTCAGCTCAAGCCTTCTTCTCAGTGCTGTTCTCTCCTTCTCACTTCCAGTTTTATGGACATCAGGAATAGTCAGTAGTGGCCTGAGATTTAGTACAGTTGTGCTTATAGTACAGCTTCGCAGATTGGCCTGGTTTTATTTTGCTTTTCTAGCTTTGATAATTAAGGGAAATATTGTCATGATGAGTTTAAAGGTTTTCAAACCCTCATTTGTCTCATATCCAGAAACATAACCAGCTTCTTAAGGATATTATTGCTGATAGAATTTATAGGTCTTTGTTGTAATACTTGTGGCCCTTGAGACTAATTAATCAGGACTGAAATGCATGTGCTTAATTTTTGTGAGGCAGAATGATGGGAAATACATAATTAGCCATTTCACTGAAGAGTGCAGATGATGGTTCAGTGACTAATTTTGTGGTCACTGAATCACAACCTTATGTCTCTTTTTCATATTTAAACACTTCAGATTATGATAGTTCTTATATCTAAAGCCTTTCTAGGCTTAAAGATCTGTTCATGCTTAGCATTTTAATAATGGCCTCTTTTATGGTTTTCTAAGAGAGAAATATTCTCTCTTTCACTTACAAATTTATAATGTATGAAGTACTTTAGTTATAGGTTAGACATAATTATTATATATGGTTTGATATTCTTAAGGTCATGGAATGCAATGTGGCAAAAGGTTTGATTTTGTATGTAAAATTTGTAATTATTTGCCATATCATGTTCCATTGTACAAGTTTGCAATTTTGACATCAATCATAGATTTAATGCTTCTAAATGTTTACTTTCAGACACTTTGGAAATGTTTCACCTTAAAGCAATAAATTATAGGAAAAGAAAGATTACTTGCATAATTATTTTTTTTAAAAAATTTGTTCTGTGCTTTGTCATTGCTTTAAGGCATTTATTCATGTATCATCAATAGCCTCAGGTATCGTCTAGGAACTTCATTTTGACATGTGATAAAAGTCTTGAAAATTACATCACTAAAATGAGAATGGCTGTTGAATGAGAAAAAAATTAGTAACATGAAACATTTTTATCTTTTTTTTTTTTTTTTTTTTACCTAAACATCCATGTCTGTATGAAAGTATTAATGCAATGCAGCCATAGAATCATAGAATGGCCTGGGTTGAAAAGGCCACAATGATTGTCTAGTTTCAACCCCCCTGCTGTGTGCAGGGTTGCCAACCACCAGACCAGGCTGCCCAGAGCCACATCCAGCCTGGCTTTGAATGCTTCCAGGGATGGGGCATCCACAGCCTCCTTGGGCAACCTGTTCAGTGCATCACTGCCCTCTGTGAAAAACTTCCTCCTAAGTCCACAGTGCCTCTGCAGACCACAGTGTCAAAAACATTCCTAATGTGGAAATGGGAATTTTTCTGCTGGAAACCATAAAAACTTCCTTTTCAAGTATAAAAACTCTAAGATCTTTATGTGTTAGTCCCAAATAGTCAGGAGTTATCGTACTTCAGATTGATTATACATTGTCTGTCCTGGGTGTTCAGCGTACAAATTAATTTGTTTGAATTAGAAGAGATAAATGCACAGCAAACATGGGTTGAATCCTTTTTTACTTCATGTAGAAATATTGAAAGTTCGTTGTTCCTCCCATGTGAGACTGAAAATATGGCTGTTTTAGTCTTTGTAATACTTGGCTATGAAATTAAAATTCAGGGGAACAGGATCTGAGTATGAGTCAGTGTGCAGAACAGATGAAGGGGCCACAAAGAAACATCCTTTTCCTTTCAGCCCCAGGTCTTTATCATTGCTGTCATACTTTGTAATTGTAGCATATGAGTGCCAGACTGTGATCTGCTTTGATTAAGATTAAAATGGTGCTGTTACTTGCTTTAAAGCTTTTTCCTATTTTCTGCTCTATTTTCTATTGATGTTTTTAAACTAAGAATTTATTGCAAATTATTTTCAGAGAATTGTCTCATTATTCTGCATAGAGTCATTCATTCTCACCTTTATCCTTTTGGAAGTAATTATTGACTCACATATTTTGATGTTGAAATAATCTCCAAATTGTGTTCCTTTCTGTAGTGCCTGACTTCATGGAGTCTGAAAAATTATTTGCCGTAGGAAATGGGTTCAGATTCATCCACTCACAGAAACTTGACATTAATAGCGATAAACAGAACTAATCAAAATAATTCTCTTGCACAGGATATAATGCACTCTTCTACCTCTCATCCCAATGATACATTAAATATGTCATTTTGAGCCAAATGTTGTGGAAACAGACAGTTTACCGTGCAGTATGTCAACTGATTGTACTTCTCTGCTCTGCATAATTCTTTTTTCATCTGTGATTGCCTAATTGTTTTTCTAGCCTGCTGAGAAAATACTCCTTGGCATCTTTAAATTGTGCGTTTGTTCCGTAGTTTACAGTGTTGGTAATGCATAATGAGTGTTCATAATTAAAGCTACAGGTAGCAAAATATCTAACTATGGATATGACATTGTGCTGAAAAATAGTGTTACAATCAAAGCCAATCCTGGATTTCAGTTGCAGAAAGCAAAATTGGAAAGCAGACGTGGAAGTCTTAGCCAAGAAAGAGACGGTGTCGTTGTCTTTTGTTAAGCCAAAGAAGCACATTTCCAGTGTTCCAGTGTTAGTGTTAGCTATCCAGAGATAGCTAACAGTGGAGGAAAAAAAAGCTCCCTAGCAACAGAAGTTTGTGAAATAAAAGATTTAAATGCAGTTTAAAGTTAGGGAAATGGTATCTGTCAGATTTTAAAATGTAGAAATTGATTCTCTGTCATAGCAGAAAGGCAAATCAAAGAGCTCAGAAATGTCTTCAGAGTGAAGATGGGGAAAAAAGTTTCTCCTGTGCATGCTCCTTTCACTGTGAGCTGTCAGAAGTTTGCACTGTTGGTGTGCATCTGGACTTTCATAGGCTTCTGAGGAATGTCTTGCTTTTAAGGGAATGCAAGTGCTGATACATTTTTTATTAATGGCCCTGCTATAGGTTTGTATCTGTGGAGTTCCAACTCTGCAGATCTTTTTTTGCTAAATTTGGATTGCAGGCTGTAGTCATCACTGACACTTTTTTTTCTTGCTGTCAATATGGCAGTGCTGGGATCAGTCTTGCACACAGTGCCCTTCTGGCAAATGGAATCCACAGAACGTGTGTAAAACAGTTACAGCCATGTAGTTTTGCAAAAAAAAGCCATCTCTGTTCTAAACAGAGGTAAAAATACAGAACTTCTGTAAAACAACAGGAGTAATCATTTCTTCAATGGTGTCTTGTCTAGGTTTGTAATTGGCCGAGAAAAACCAGGCCAAGTGAGCGAGGTTGCACAGCTGATTAGCCAAACTCTGGAACAAGAACGCCGCCAGAGAGAGCTCCTGGAGCAGCATTATGCACAGTATGATGCAGATGATGATGAGGTAACGTGCTTTCCAATGTTTCAATCTGCAGAGGGTTTTAATGCTCTGCTTTCTGTTTTCCTGGTTCCTGCTTTTTAAGCGTCACTCAGAGGTCAACTTTGCACATCTCCATTATCTCTGCCACTGATTTTTAGATTTTGGTGATAAGCCCAATGTGAAGAACAAAGCTTTATAACATGGATTTAAAATATTTATTTTGTTGCATAAAAACATATAGAAATTTGGTTGATGTCTCCGTAAATTATTGCTCTTCCAAAGGCATCTGCTTTGTTTGAAATAAGGGAATAAAGCTGGTTTGCTTGTGCATGTTTTAAAACATTGTTTTTCTGTGTACACTGGTAAAAGTCACTTTCCAACTGTTATTGGGAAGATTTAAACCTTATCTTTTCCTAGAAGAATTAATGATGTTTGTGAATCAGAACATTAAGAAATGTTCTGAAAATTTCAAGTAAGACTCCTCCTTTTTTTATCAATGTGAACAGCTGTCCCATAGGATAAAGGATTGCTCTTCCTTGTCAGAAGCATTTATTGATGTTCATGATTGATGCTTGATGTCCCAATGCAAGGGTTCTGAAGCTATCAACTTTATTCAGTAAATTTTCCATATTTTTTCAGTTCTCTTAAAATTCCCAGCATGCCTGAATTCCAAGTTACTTAGAAGGACTGATGAGAGATCTTTCTCAGAGACCAGTGTTTCACCCCTAAATTAGCTGCTAGGTTACATTAAGGTAAAGGCAGTTGCTGTAGCAAACCACTTTCACGTAGCCTGGGCGTACAACCTTCTTTTCACATTCTCTTCAACAATATTTGAAATTCCAGACTCCATGTATTAGTGAACTTTTGCCCAGGCCAACATTTTTTGTTTGTTTGTTTGGTGAAGAAGAATATCATAGAATATTTTGAGCTGGAAGGGACCCATATAGATCATTGAATTCAACTCCTGGCTCTATACAGGACCATCCAAAATCATCATAGAATCATAGAATCCTAGAATCCTAGAATGGCTTGGCTTGGAAGTGACTCCACAGATCATCAAGTTCCAAAGATAGAGAAGGAGAGAAAGAGAATCTATGTGATGCATTTAATTCAGATTAGTTCTCTTTCAGGTCCTGAGACTAGGATTCTAAACAGAGAAATAGGGGACAAGTAGTCTGAAGTAAAATAAGGATACATTTATTTTGAAACACACTGTTAATCTAGCAATTAGCATCAGAAGTATCCCAGAAAACTTGGTAAAAATTGTCTAGCCCCAGTGATGCCTTCAGTCACTTTGATTTCCACTGATATTAAAAATAGAATATTTGAATATGTATTAGATCGAATCCTATCATAGGTGAATATTTAACTCATAGAATAGAAATTATATGTATTTGGAATGCACATTTGTGTGTGGCTATGTGAGACCATAAAGGCTAAAAAATCCATATCCTCTCTGTTTTCTCCTCAAAATATAAACATGCAAGTATTTTGACTCCTGTTTATTCTAGGTCTAAAATTCAGGTTGCTGAATGATTTCTTGGACAGCTATCCTCATCTCAGAAATAAAGAAGAGACAACTCTCTCTAGCTTTTGGAACAAGAACCTTCTTATCACAGCTCTGTATTGAGGATGCTGGCCATGTCTGTGACCATGAGATGTACATTTTGGCCATTAGCTTATGCGGTGCAAAAGGGACTTTTATGCATGATGTGAGGGAAAGAGGAGGAAGAAAGGAAAAGGCATCTACTAGTGGAGATCCAGAGTGTCATTAGAGATCTCTTTTGGAAGGAGAAGTTAATAGGCTTCTGAACAAATGTAGAAGTGCATCAGTTCTCAGAAATAGCCTTGGGATCACTGAAGGTTATACCCATTTCCTCCATGACTGTATGGGTGAGAAGTGGTAAGCCTTATTCTTAGAATAGACAGATATAGTTACTAAGGTATGCAGTGAGGCATGTTTGCCTTCTGAACAGTATTATTAAGAAACCTGAAGCAGTCCTGAGTATGTTTCATTTTTTTCACCTGACTATGCCTTCCAGGTAAATTCACATAACTTGCACCCAAGCAATTATCACAATGGGATCTGTACTGTAATGCACATTAGCCACAGTTCAAAGACATTTTTTGGTCACTACAAGCACTTCTGCTCCATTTGCTATCAAATATGAGCATTGGTACTTGAGCTTACCTTACTCTGTTCGATCAAATGTGGTTGTATCCATACTCCACTACCAGCTTTGTGTTATTTGGCTCTGAAAAGCATGCCATCCCTTGGGCAAGAATATCTCAGCTTACACGGTCTGAATGAATATGCATCCACGAATGTACCAAAGAAAACCTGCCATTTCAAGTCCATTTGCACACAGTACTTGTGATTCTGACTGTGTGAAACTCAGGAGTATTAGAATTTCCAGTGTAAGGAGTGTCCTGCAGGTATGAGACAGAATTATACAAGAGTTGTTCACCCTCAGAGCTATCAAACCATCCTATTCATTTTCATACAGTATTTAAAATGAGGTGGTAGGGATTCCAGCTGTGCTGCCAAATAAATAAACAAGAAAATTATCATTATTCAACCCTCCACTGAGGCTGTCAAATTCTGAGCCTACTTTACCACAAAGACAGCGATGTCTTATCAGGTTTCCTGAGCAGGAAATCAGCAATCTGAGTCTGAGTCCTAGAGATGCTGCATGTGACTATGCTTGGTAAAGCTATGAGCTGATGAAATCACAGGCAGAGAGCATATTCCAGGCATGTTCAGGTCTGGGTATTTTATCTTGCTGGTTTACTAGCTGGTTGTCATTTCTCTGTTTTGAACATCAGTAGTCTTTAATGTAGCCCAAGCAGCATATAATCATTCTAGAAGAGTCAGAGCCCTTTAACATAGCAGCATTACTGAGAAAATTTTGACTTGTGTCAACCAGCATGGTTGTTGGTCATCAAATTTAGAGATACTTGTTTGCCTGCTGTACCTTCACATTCCTTCACCTTGCTGGAATGTTTCAAGTCAGTTATTCATTGAAGACAATTCATGCTAATATGCACTATGTTTCCAAAATTTGATATAAAAGGAATGTGAAAGCTGAAGTGTCCTGCATACGCTTCAGTATCTGCTGTTATATTGGGCTACAGATTGTTGCAGCTTCTAAGACACTTTCAGATGCTGCTGCATCATTCACATCTTTGCATGGAAGTACAAGAACACTTGTACAGAAATGATACTTTCAAAAAAAAAAAAAGAAAAGAAAAAGAAAAAGAAAGAAAAAAGATAGGATATGCCCACAGTGGGATCCAGGCAAAGACAAGCAGGATAAATGAATGACAGCTCACAATTTCTTCTTACTCCCACAAGCCGAACAGAATCAATAGTATCAGTAATTTCTCAAGTACTGCTTAGGTGTGGTAGTACTGGCAATACATACAGCAGGTGACGTTTCCCTATAAGCTCGTGCTGCCTCAAATAAATCAGAGAATACGTTGTTTCAGGTGCTGCCTGTGTATAGCCTGCTGCAGAATTTACTCATCACAAGTTCCTCTGGCTTTCTAAAACCCCACATGCCTTTAATTTATTGTATCCTGTCAGAAAACAAGCCTCTAAAGCTTTGAAGGAGGCACTGTCTTTGTATTTCCTACCTAGTCTACCGAATTATCCTGAATCTGTATCCTTGAATGAAACCTTTAGATTTTGCTATGTTGATGCAGTGTTCTCTGCACGTTGTAGTCAAATTATGACATTTCTTGGAATTTTAGTTTGAACTTGGTACCATCTTCTTCATGTTCAGCAGTGAAGGGCAGATGTTAGATCAAGCAGATGGCCCGCTCCCCTGAAAGCTGTATTGGAATTGCATTGTAGGATATGAGATTATTAACGTGGTGCAAAATTCTCTTCTCTCTTTGGCCAAGTCAAGTAGTTGTATGCAAGTGAAGTCTTCATGTCTTTTAGTAACATAGATAGTCATTTGAGTGTTTTTTTCATTTTTAATTCTTATTTATGGAGACATTCTGAGAGGAAGGCAACAGTAGGAACATTGAAGACAATCATGAGACACAAAAAGAAAAACAGAGCAGTGTGCTTCAGTGTCTGAAAGGCAAAGAATACATTGGTAAGACAAGATCTTTCAGGGAGTACAGTTTTTCTGACATCATTAATATGAATTAGTTGTATAAAAGCAATGATTGATACTATAGCAATGCTTTTTCTTTGCTCCTTTCAAAGAATTGAGTTTAAACTACAGAAAAATCAAATGAAGAGGTGGATTTGAGTTATTTTTATAGTTCTTCTATATTCTCTGATGGTGGGAGAGTTTCAGCACAAACAAAAGATTTAGCTTGATGTACCCTTTGTTACGCTGATTGGGAAAGGTCTGTCTGCATTTTCTTGGCTGGTGCTGCTGCTGCTTCTTTGTGCTGGTGAGAGTTCTGCCTGTTTCAAAAATTTACAACGCAGTTAAACAATGTGAGTACTGCTTCTCCCTTTTAAAATGGGAAATTGCAGTTCATGTTTATACAGATAATTTCATGCTGCTTGCTGTGATAGTGCATAACAAAATTAAACAGCTAGTAGCAGAAACTATTCCTCTGGCTGGGGAAACCTTGAGGTCTGTGTACTACTAAAGTGATAAATAGGCTTTTGCTCACCTGTTTTGCATGAATGAATTCTGCTCACCTGTAAAGACTGAAGAGACTGAGATTTTGCTTCAGGAGCATGTAAGTTTTCATTGGCTATTGTACAAAAACATTATTGTTGTCAACTAGGAAAACAAAATGAATTGCTCAGAGCCTCAAGCAGTTACAGTAACAGCTGTTACTTTAAAAAGCTTTGTTATTTTGGAATTAGGTGACCTTTGTCTGCATCTAGCTTCTTCTTGTAAAACACTAAATTCCTTGTTCTAGTTTACTGGCACAGGGTCTGAACATCCTTTGGTAGGTTCATGTGATGTAAAAGCAGAGAGAATTCATTCAGGGAAAGTATGTATTATGCAGTTTACAACATCTGTTTCTTTAAAGCATACGTCGGTTCTTTTGAACCTGTTATTTGTGCTTTGTGTGATTATAAGATGGGAACACTGTCTTTTGAAGATGAGCAAAAGCACCCCATTTATTTCTGTGCCGTCTAATGTTTCTGTATCATCCCACTGCCTTGTTTACTACAGCAAACTGCAGTGTTTTGCTTTGATGACAATTTTTTGTATTAACTGAAGCAAAAACAACTGTGTCCGCTGATGCTCAGTCAAACAGTTCACAGCAAGGTTTTCCTTTATGTTTATTCTAATCTGCCTGATGTCCCTCTTCAAACACTGTGTCTCCTGAGGCCAGTAGAGCTCTTGAAATTTTCCCCAATGTAACATAGGGTTGTTTTTTTTTTGTTATTATTTAAATCTTTGGAGCCATCAGTTGGACCAGTCAAGATGTGGCTTATTTCTCCCCTTCCCCTTTCCTTTCCATGTAGAAATGATAACTCTGTATCACCTTATAGATTTTTCAGGGATAATGACTGCAAATTTGACAGTACGTGAACTGTGCTAATGTTTTGTTCCCACAGTAATTCATTAAATGGGAATGCCATTGAGATTTTAGAGTACTGCTTCTTGCCTGTCTGGTAGTGTGTGAAGGTTCTGTTAGACGTTCCTGGAAAGAGCAGTATAATTTTCTGTTTAGACAGTAAATGCACGTAGCCATGGAGGATTAAGTGAAAACAACAGTTTTCACAAGTGTAGCATAACTGGAGATGTGTGTGTGAGATCTACAAAGAATGATAAACTTGGTTTCAAATATCATTTGGCTGTAGTGCTAACATGCCTGAAACTCCAGAGTGAGACGAATGTGTGCTTTGCCTTAAATAAGGGGAAAAGAACCAAAACATCTGCTCATTTTTTTGTTGAAGACTAGTAAGATTTTTAATACATATAAAATGTGTAAAGTAAGTGATTACTGTATATTTGATTGCAGAGTACATAGCTATTTTTGTATAGAGACAGAGATAGCTCTCCTAAGAAATTGCTCATACTAAATATTTAAAGTATGGCTGGGTCATACATGATGCCTTGCCTTCTTCATGGTAGTTCTTTTAACATCAGAAAACTTTACCAAATCATTTTGTATTTTCCACGTGTTATGAGTTTCTTTGCTTTTTAAAACTTCAGCAGTTTAAATAAAAAAGAAAAGAATATTGATTTTTCATATGCTATTTATCCAAGAAGCTGTGATGTTTATAATGCAAATGTGTCAGCCTGTTGTGGCAGCACACATACATCAATTCTGTCCATGTGTGCATGCAAACTCAGTGTGCTTCTGTGAACAACTTCTGAGATAGATTTATGTAAGTCTAAATGACAGCTGAGAAGCTAAATTAGGGTAGGAGGTTGAGATTTGAACTGTTGTTCGGACATCTGAGTTCTCACCCTTGTTTTAGCAGTTCTTTTCAGAAAAGTGACACTAGAATAATTTGAGCACTACTAGGAATATAGTTGTGATAAAAGGATAATATTCCTTCACATCAGGAGCTGTCATTAAGGCTTGTATAGTACAGTCAAAATTTTGTGTTATAAGCATTACTGTATTAATTTGAGAAGAAATTCATCCCTTCTCCCTCCTTTTTTTTTCCTATGTGTTTATCTACTCCCATGCTTCATAAATCTAGAAGTGGTCCTGAAGGAAGTGTTTGCTTTCTGATACGTTTGCTCAGTAATTGTGATTTGTATGCAATATACTGTGGCTCACAGAGGGAGCACTGCTGAAGCAGAGAGGTATCCAGCCACCTTTGGCATGGGGAGAAGAGCGCAGGTGTATGTGTGAACGGCTTTAATATTGCCAGCTTTTTCTTTTAAATAATATTGTTTTTGTCTAATTTTGAGATACTGGTTGTGGCTTTTAGGTTTGTTAGAATTATGTTTTGTCAGCAAATGATTCATGTCTCTTAGGTTACCAGCCCAAGAAACACCCATGTTTTTAAAACTGTCTAAATGCAGAGTGAACATTCAGTAAGCTCTAATTTGTTCCTAAAGGTATCTCTGATACTTGGTTTCTTTTTCCCACTGTAGGCTTTTTGTGGAGATGGGACTTTTCTGTCATTAATTAGTATATAGAGAACTAAGCAATGGATTTTCAAATTCAGTATGGATTGTCACTGGAGAATTACTACCTCCACATGACTTAAAAAAGGCCAATCAATATCCTGTCCCACCTATTCAGCTTACTTTTTTTTTTGGAAGAGTTTCCTTGTTAATACTGAGATAAATTGGGAGAGCTCTTCCTGTGGAAAGGAAAACTGTCTGTAGAAGGATGAAAACCACTCAGCTGTATAGTCAGTAATGCCAGCCCCTAAAAACCTGTAGTGCCTAAGACACTGTTTTGTTCCATCTCTTAATGATCTGAAGTAGTGTTGTGGAGTTATATTTTATCTTCTTAGATTATAGCAAAACAAACTAGAACCTTTTATGTGTTTGTGCAATATGCTGTATTTGCCCACTAGCTTAACTGCACTTTGAACAATCTGCCTAATAAGAGGATAACTGGAATTTCTTAAATGCTATAAAATTAAGACAGGGGAATATGCTACAGATGAAGAAGATGATGACATGGGACCTGTCCTTCCGGGAGGTGACATGGCTATTGAAGTGTTTGATCTTCCTGAAAATGATGACATGTTCTCCCCAAGTGACGTGGACACCAGCAAGCTTGCTCACAAGTTCAAAGAGGTAAGTTAGAGAGCAGAAAACATTTCAAAAATATGTTATTGGAGTTAGATTTCTAGTAATCTCATTGCTCAGTGTTTGTTAATTCTCTTGAATACTAGAATTGATTGCTAAGTGTTTGTTGCGTGGATACTTTTAAACAGCTGAAAACATTCTGCTTTAAAGCAGTGGAACTGTTTTGAGTTACTTTGACATCAACTTTCAAGTGACTATTACATTCATGGAGGATAATTCATAACTTAATTTTTTAGCAAAAAAAGTTATTTGCTTCAGCACTTAGTTTGCATTAATAGTTGATTAATTACTAGCAGGTAGCTTTTCTTTTTTTTTTTTTAACCCAGTCGAAAGGGATCATGAAAAGCAAAACAACAAGTGCTAAATTTCAGTGAAAATGCAGGATTGTTTCCAGCTTCTGTAGCACTACACAGCATTCATCAATATGCTGCAGTGGTATGTTTTGCTGTTTGTTTAAAATAAACACTGTACTGGGGAAGCAAGCCTGTTGTGAGCTGGTGTTTTACAAAACTTCTATTTGGTAAAACAGAAGAGCTATAGAGTTTATTTAGCATCCACTGGTACTAACAAAACTTAGATTGGTGTTGTTTATTGCAGTCTTTGAGGTTGTATAACGTACCAAAGTACAGAGAAACAATCCTGTATTTTCGGTTACACTTTTGATGTGATTTATTCCTGTACATTCCTGAATTCTCGTAGAAGACACGAAACAGGTGGATTTTTCTATGTCCAGAGCAATAGGTTTGGACAGTAAAGAACATGTTTGTTTCTAAATGCAGTGAAGACCAAAGGGCTGCAAGTAGCCAAAACCTCAGAGATTTGAGCCTTCTGGGCCCAGACAAGTTTTAAAAGAGGGACTCAGTGTCTATCTTTCTTTACCTGTCTTCTGTTTTTTCCTTTGTTCCACTCAAACCAGGTGTTTTATTTTCCAGAGAGGTATAATGTATATTCTTACCATTCTCCAGACAGAGCAATATATAAAAAGTTATCAGTCACTGAGGAAACAGTCTTTCACTTTTTTTGGTGGTACAGTCTTCAGCCTCTGGATGCCTACAATAATAAATACATTATTGTTTCCTGAAAGTTTTTTGGTTTACTTAACTGATGAACTTCTCACTCCATATTTCAAGGTCCTGACTGTTATGTTAATTAGAAAGCTGAGTTCATTTTCTAATACCATGAATCATGCATAATGTTTATATACTTTCGCAATGTGTTGGGAAGGTGCTGCCATTCTGACTATGCCAGTGCAGCAAGGCTAGGTAAAGTGCAGGTATAGTGATAAACAGGCCATGGACCTTTGAATAAATTACCTGTACCACTATGCCTGAATGTAATTTTAATCAACTTGGGCTATTGATATATTTTAGAATATCCAAACTGATTTTCGGCTAACTGTAGGTCTGTAAGATTGAATGGCCTTAAAATGTTGATGTAGGGAAGATGAGACTAAGGGTCTCTGGAATCCTCCAGGTTAAGAGCAGATAAGAACCCAAGAAGAAAACATGAAATGCTCCTTTTTAGCTAACCCATGCAGTTATTGCTGTTCGGAGCATGCCACTTTTGTTCCACTGATAGCATTTAACAGTACACAGCTGTATTTTGTAGGCTCTGGCAGGGTGAGTGCATGTATTTTTCTTGGTATTTGCCCTGAATTCCTTCAACACTAGAGGACTTGTTCGCTATCACGCTGCACAAGCCCACACAGTGTTTTCTGGAATTGTATTTAAAGAATAACTGTTCTTTCTTGTTCTCATTGTGGAGATTAATGAAAGTATTAAACAAGTAGGTTGGACCTAATCTTTAAACATAATAGTTTGACCTAATTAGTTGAATTTATTCTTTGCAAAGAAAAATGTGGAAGTCAGAATGGAGCTGGGCATTCCTGGGTGAATCACTGTACTTCAGCATATCTTGTTTTCCTGGCTGTAAAACAGAAAAAAATGAAGCCAATTTTCCTTGACTTCTTTGAGAGAAAGAGCTGGAAGCTTTATTTTTTAGCTGTGATTATTGAAGAGAGACTAGATCTATAAAGAAAAGGAACATCTTGTGTAAGAATTAGGAACTGTATTTCAGATCATAATGAAATCTATGAAAAACAGATGATTATTATATGTAAAATCATATAATGATATAAAAAAATCATTGATCTTATTAGATTTGATTGGGTAGTTTCCTTCTCACTGTATTCCAGCAATTTAACATATACTAGCTTTTCATGACATTCCACCTTTTGCAGTCTTAGATGAATGCAAGCTATTTTCTCACAATATATATATAGATACTTTAATTGTATTGTTTTGAAGAAAATCAGTGTTTCAAAACATCCTTGAAAATGAAACTTGTGAAAAATTATTCAAAATATCTCTTGTTAAAATGAAGCCTTCACAGCTTTATGTTGACTTAGAAAACAAAAATATGAAGTAGTATCTGCCAAGAATTTGTCTGGCATTATATAGGACATGGAATAATAGATTTCTTTTTTTCTTATTAGAAAATCTGCAGAGTCCAGATTTGCCTGTCAAATCATTTGCTTTGCCCATTGTTCAGTCTAACCCCTGCATGTGTTACTATTTCTCATCTATTCTGCAAGCACAATTAGTTCTGTTAAATTAAAAAAAAAAAAAAAAAAAGAAAAAAGGTAGTTGTCCAGCTTACACATTTGTCTGTCTGACAGGAAAGTGTCTTTTTTCTTCTGCCTCGGTGGGATCTGCTGTACCATGCACTGATGTAGTGATCTGACAGGGTGCACAGTAGTCTTCAAAAAAAAAAAAAAAAAAAACAGAGAGCGTAAAAATAACCATTAAAACCATCTGTACCTGAGCAGATTGTCATTTATGCAACAATTTGGGGTTTCTGTGTATGTTATAATAAGCCGATAAAATGCTGCTTACTGGTTTGTGGGATTTTTAGAAGTGGCAATGGATTGCAAGCAGGTAGCCTAAGTTTCTGAGTCTTGGCCTTTTGATTTCATTATTAACTCTACAGAGGGCAAAGTCTACCTCATCCATCCTTGAGTTTACCTCACCCCAAAACTGTGAGGGTTTGGTTGTGAGATTCAATGACCGAAGTGATGACCTAAGCAAAAGTCTGGGCATTTATTAAACATTATAAGGTTTTGAAATTATTCTTTCTTAATTTTTCCTCTTTGTCTTTCACTACTAAGAGAAACTATTTAGAAAAAGAATAGCTATTGATCTCTCTGAAAGCTGCAGATCAGAGGCTGGCTTTACTGAACTCAAAAACTGCAAGCAACCTCTTGCAAATACTAACTAAAGTATCTCTTTAAAGTGTCCTGAACTATTTATGATTAAATTCCAAAAAATTACATATAGCCCACCAGGTAGACCACCAGCACTAGCCGTTTCTTGCCACCAACACCACCTGCAGGACTTGTGTGTTCCCTGCTTCAGCTATGTTGGCACCTGTCCGTCCTGCCCTCCAGTAGCACTTGGTCCGGGACCCTGTGAGATCTCTGGGTTAGCCGCCTGCCTGGGGCTCTTGGAGTCTGGAGCCACGTGTGCTCCACCAGCATGCCTGGTGGGCCTCCACACGTTTGAGTTTGTGCAAGCTGCTGCCATCGGTCAGCACTTTAGTTGGAAATGAGGGCACTTGCTGAGGACTAGAATGTCCATAATCCTTTTTAGTGCAAAGTCAGAAGGTGAATTCAAATAACAATTTGGGGAAACTGGGGACTGGAAGTGCTTACAGTCTCCTCTGGAGACAGTAACCAAGACTAGTGGAAACATGGAAGATTCCTAAACTGTTCCTCAGGTGGAACCGATTGCATCAGTGCATCCTTTATTCCTCCTGGCATCTGTTTGGTTATGCTCCTCCAACAGAGATGAGGCTTATTCACTAGACAAGTTAGGGCCGATTTGCAAGCCAAACTGTCTGACTGCATTTCCTGTGCTGCCAGGAGAAATGGGTTCAAGAGGTCCCATGAAAGTGGGATTTCAAGGCAGCTAGGCCTTTCTCAAGGATGCTTGCACCGATTGGCTCTGAGATAACTCCTACTATCTTGAAAATTATTCCTCTTCTCCAAAGAACTTGCCTTTTGAATTATCTGTACATTTTTCTTACTAGCAGTCTGCCCTTCAAGAATGTAACCATGGCTTACCTGAGGTGATAATTTCTGATTCAGCACAAGTCCCTCATGCACTCTATTAGCTCAACATAAACCATTCCCAAAGGCTTCCTTCAGTCTTGTAACCACTATGTAGAACATACTTTTCCATAACCATTCCTCGTACTCATAAATAATGAACTAAGACTGTCTTCCCTGCAGAGTTTGCTCAAGCTGTAATTCAGCTTGCCCAGCACACACCAGTCACTGGTTCAGTGCTTTACACGTAAGGTTTGGGGCCTGTCAGAGTTTGACCATGCTGACTGCCTTAAGCAGTAAAGCAGCAGGGATGCGAGTGCAGCCTAGTATCAGGTGTGTGTACATCATCATTTCCATTTGGATTGGGGTTTTGAAGCTGTTTGATTTGTACTTCAGACTGTTCTTGGAGCAGGTGAACAGTAATTCTTTGGGATGAAACCAAACTCAAAGGTACTTAAGGATGTTGCCTAATGAAGTCAAAAGAGCTAATGAGGATTCACTCCGCCAGATCAGACTGATGTGGGCTAGTCCAAAACAAGTCCCTGAAAGCATGCAGGTGGGAGCCAGGTCCTCAGCACCTACCCTTCCCCTGCACTGATCCGCTGTTATTGTGGCACAGTGCCTGGTGATGTAAATACAACCTTTAACACAATGCCTGGGCTGTTAATCTCCTTGCAATCATTTTCTGTGCTCATATGCTGCTTCCTGTTTTTTACGGTTTCCCGGTGTTACTGCTCTCACTTGAGATTAGCTAGCTTGAGCAGAATAATTCAGGTTAATGATGGAGAAGGATAGCATCAGTTTACCTTTTTTTCTTTCATGTAGTAAACATGTAGAATCTTCCCCTGAAGGGAAGATTCCTGGCTCCCTGAGTTGTTAAATCACTTATTTCTGTATTTGCTCTTTTGTAACATGCCTGCTTTAATCAGTGTCGTGGGACTCTCTGACAGCACTGGGACATATTTCACATTCACATCAGAGGAGAGCAAAGCAAAGCCCAGCAGGATAGCATCTTTTTTTTTTCTTTTTCTTTTTTTTTTTTTCTTTTAAGTAGAAGACATTTGGTTTTGCTAAACAGATTGGATGTTCTGATTTGAAATTATGAGTGGTTAGATGGCATCCTATCTTTAATTAGATTGCACAGGCTGAGTCATTTTGCAAGCTAGACGTTTTAATTTACAATCTACTGCACTGCAGCACTCTTCGAGGCCTTCTGCTGTGTAATAAGGTATTCAACTTGCAGCACAGGCTTTAAAAATATTGGAGTACTCTGTGACTTCACTTGTTTATTTTATATTTTCAATTTTAGTTGCAAATCAAACATGCAGTTACAGAAGCTGAAATTCAGAAGCTGAAGACGAAGGTAAGAATCAATATGCAGATAATACACGCTGATTTTTTTTTGCTCTCATGCAAAATCAGATCTGAAGACATGTATCTTTATGTGGGTGGAGAAATCAACGTCCTTATTAAAGGCTGATCAAGAAACACGGTGGCTCAGCTAAATCTTGTCTTAGTCTATGTTCTCTATTCAAAGTTTCAAGTGAAATCTAAGTGCTGCTATTAAGAGAAACTGCCAACTTGTGCAGCTTCAATTAAACATACATTTTAGGAGATATCATAATGACTAAATGGCAGATTCCCAGTTTTACAATTCTAGTACATTTTCTCAGGTTTTTAAATTGCATTTGGATAGAATATTCAAGTCTTAGTTGTTAGGTTTATTATTTATTAGTGATAATAAGATGTCCTGTTTATGTTAATTTCTTTTCTTTACGCTTAGAAAAAATTATTTATTTAAACATGTTTAATAGAAAATACTTTTTATATACAGAAGAAAAAGAACACTTTCTTACTGTTGCATTTCTCTTTAAAAGATGCTCTAGAAAGGAAAATGTTTACCAGCTTAATGGAAAACATCTCGCAATTGGTTGCTAGTTATTAGATTGAATTTGCAATAGCAATAAAAAGAAATTGTATTTTTTGTACTAGGATAAGCTTTATGGGAAATCAACTGATAATTCTGTTGTTGAGTAATAATAGGTTTTATAATGACATCCTTCATTTTGAGTTTGAGTACATTATAAAGAAAATAAAAGGAAGACAAAGAAAAAATTGTGCTTCAGACAAATATTTTTGATGATTATTTCTTTCTAGCAACCATTTGCACATACCATGTATTTTGTGTTGTGTTTATCAAATTTGCATAAAGCACTGTTAAAATCAAGTTCTGAATGCAGTTATTTTCTGTAATGGCAATTTCTGTTATACTATTGCAGTTCAAAAAGTCAGAAATCTTTTCTGCTTTCCAGTTCCACTCTAGCAGTCAGAGCTGCATGGTCAATCCCTTGGGATTGTGCCAAGCCCCGTTCACTTCATAGCATAGGTGTAAACATTCATCTGTGCAGATCCATTTGCAAGATTAGGGTTAATGTATCTTCTTGTGTTGTACTTTGTTACGTGGTCTTTTGAATAGCACTGCAGGAATTATGGCTACTTCGGTTATATTACAGCTAAAACTGCAAACAACCTATTCTTGTTCTGCGTGCATCATCCATGGTGCTAGCATAGCTGCCTAGAGCAAATAAAATAATCTTGATAAGCAAACAGAGTTGTGTAAGATGTGCTTTCCTTCCATAAATTCTGGCAGCTAAAATATCCTACCTTGAACGCTACCCTCATTCTGTGCCAAACACTGAAACTTGCAACTAGCTTTTGGAAAGTAAGAAATCTAAAAATAACAAAATCTAACAACAACAACAAAAATAACACGGGAGCTAAGTGTTATTATAAATTAAGCAGTGAAATTCAGGCTTCTTTCAGGTCACTGGGAAAAACTGGGCTTTACTGATGCCAAACTGGACATAGAAACAGCAGTGATCAGAAAGCTAAGCAGCACTGATGTTTGGCAGAATTAGCACCTTTAAGGGCAGAAGTCTACAACAGCAGGGACATATTTTTGCTTTTAATATTAGCTTCTTACATCTCTGTAAGCAATTTTAAAGAAAACAAGAATAATATAACAGGTTCTCTTTGTTCTTGTAATAATTCTGGCATAGTTACAGTGTCATATGTAAAACTCTATTCCTGCTTAAATGAGAAATAGTCCTAGGTTATGTACCTGATGTTAAATTTTCTGTTCTACTCCCAGCTTCTTTTCTTTCTAGGTTTTCTAGATTAAGCAAGATTATGACATTAAAAAAGCATGAAAAATTGTAAGAATTCAATAAAGTTACTAATTTGTAGAAAAACAGTTAGATTAGGCACAATTGGCATTTTTCCTGTTTGTATTCTCATTGTTCTTAAATCGAATATAGAATCTGGGAAGCAGATTCCTCTGAAAGAAGAAATTTCTCATTTTATGGAAGTGTATGAAAGCTCTCCTAACACCTGAGCCAGGTATACAGAGCAAAGTGTGTAACCAATGCTGGTTGATTAACCCTGCAGTTTACAGAAACACTCCGCTATTGACATTTTTAAATGTGTTCATAAAGCTCAGAGAAACAATGGGACTGCATTGTAACAAAAAACAAAGGTTCTGCTTCATTTTATGTGGAAAAATAATGTATGTATTTGTCCTGGAATGCTTTTTTCTCTGCTGGCTCGTTACTTCTGTAGTTACTCTGTGATTTTCGCTATTCACGTTGACTGAACTCAAACTGAGCTATTAGGCTGCACTTTGCACCCCTCTACTGACTGGCCTCTCCACTGTTGTGTTCAGCTACAGGCTGCTGAGAATGAGAAGGTGAGGTGGGAACTGGAGAAGACCCAACTGCAGCAGAACATTGAGGAGAATAAGGAGAGGATGATGAAATTAGAGAGTTACTGGATTGAGGCCCAAACCCTGTGTCATACAGTGAATGAGCACCTCAAGGAGACACAAAGCCAGTATCAAGCTCTGGAGAAGAAATATAACAAGGCAAAGAAGTTAATCAAGGATTTTCAGCAAAAGTAAGCAGCTGCACCAGGTTCAGGAAATGAATAAGTGGCCAGATAGGAAACGTGTAAGATAAATTTTGAAATATGAAACCCTGTATTAAACAACTGTAAGGTAAACAATATTTATCACTTTTTTTATCGTGAAAACCACAAGTTCTTTGTTGCAGTTCTTTGTTGTTGTATTATTTAAGTATTAGTTTAGCAATGCTAAACTATGTATTATAACTAAACAAAGATTTAATCTGCCTTATTCTGCATTGAAGTATTTCAGGATTACTAGATAACTAAATGAGATTGCACACAACCACAAGTAATCCTAGTAAAACATTTGATTTGAAACGTTTGCGGCAATTTATAGTGACATGTCAGTTGAATTCCCTCCAGCTGTATACTAATGTAACATCCAAAAGGAAATTGTTTTGTTTTCTTTCATATTCTATTTTTCTTCTTCTTGTAGATGCCAGGAATGTTTGAGCTGTTGAGCTAAGTGATGATTACCTGGCCCTCTTTGTTTCATATGGTCCCTCCTCCTGATAGCTAGCAAGAATAGCACTCTACATAGCTACCTTTCTCAAAACTTTCTTCTTCTGCAGCATTTGTTTAATTAATGCTAAAATGTAGTCAGTTAAAAAAAGAATACTCAAAAATGTTAAGTGAGAGGTGGGAGCACCAAAGTGAATGTTGTTTCCCATTAAAAAGCATTTTAGATAGTCAGTATGTTGTTACCTAGCTTGGAATTTCGTGGCTGCTCCATAGCTAACTGGCATCTCGTTTGCTTTCTATCATAAATATGTTAGATTTTCAAAGTGAAAAAAAATAGGGAAAATAGCTAGAATGAGTTTGCATGGCTTTTCTGTTGCTATTCTACTTTGTATTAGTAAAAGATTTAGTCTATCGTTTTGAAATATCTCAGACTCCTAAAAAACACCTAACAGATTTCCTTACTAGAAAATTAAATTTGTACCTGGAAACTCGTGGATTTCCTTTAAACAAAAGAGATCAGTCATATTCTCATAAAACAGAGTCTATCCCATTTCCTGCAGCAGAACTCAGACTTTTACTTTTTTTCATTTTTGTGTTTTCAACTAGCATGTTCATATGGACTGATAAATAATCATGTACTTTCATACTCATTTGTAGGTTAGGAACAAAACATTTGTTACGGAAGAATTTCCAGATGCATAGCCTAACATACAGTATACCATAACGTTTTCCGTTCGAATCTGATTGTTTTGATGACAGCAAATGCACTTTCTTTTTTTTTTCCCTAAGAGAACTTGACTTCCTCAAACGCCAGGAAGCTGAACGAAAGAAAATAGAAGATTTGGAGAAAGCACATCTTGCAGAGGTTCAAGGCTTACAGTCTCGTGTGAGTAGTATTTACTCATATCTTTGGTGAATGAGATAATTCTGTCTGATAATCTGGGGGGAAAAAAAACCAACATAGATGTGTATGTGTGCTAAAGGTAAAAATGGGTTTATTTCTTTCAGATACGAGACCTGGAAGCAGAAGTTTTCAGGCTGCTGAAGCAAAATGGGAGCCAGGTTAACAATAACAACAACATATTTGAAAGGCAGACATCTTTTGGAGAAGTTTCTAGAGGAGATCCAGTGGAAAACTTAGATACTAAGCAAGTGTCCTGTCTGGATGGCTTAAGTCAAGGTTTGTGTGAACCAACCCTGTAACTCCTGTTAATGTGTGGATAAAGAACATCATTATTATTTAGGATCTAAAGGAAATAGTAACAACAGGGATGCTGTTGTTTTTCCAAAGTTCACAAATAATAATTATAAACATAAAGACCCAGGAAAACTATACAATGTAAGTTGTTTAAGAAATAGAAGTGAGCAATCTGTGCTAGCAAAGCAAAGATGGTTACTGACTTCTTAAAGCTTAAATGAATTTTCAGTGACAGTCCATCAGCGCTCAGGATTAATTCCATGCTGCTGTTATCTTAATAAGGTAGAAGAAAATTGTGCTTTCTTGTGTTCTTAACTTTGTTCTTAATTATCCAAGAACCAAATATCGAACAAGAACAAAGTTATGAGAAAATACAGTCTTGAATCTAGCATTTTGAATGGAGCTCTGCATGTTTCTGATGCTACCTTGGTACTGACATCAAAAGCAATCATGTAGGTGGAGCTCATGATTTCTCAGGAGGGAGCCCTTTGTGAGCAGAATGCAAATTCTTTACTAGTACATTCATTAAAGTAATAGTCTTCTATAGCACATACTGATTTGAAACATAAGGGTTTGTAAGACTTGGTTCTACATTACCAAGGAGCCAAAACAATTCATGGTTACACTAAGATACTGTCAACTGTAACCTTTACTTGTTTTGCATTGAAAGGTAACTGCCTTTTTTTTTTTTAAAGACTGTGTTAGTGAAAATATACAGATAATTTCCATTCCTTTAGTTAGTGTTTTCAGTAACTTTGAGTGGTTCCTCACCCTTGAAGTATATGCAAAATTGAATCCAAGTTTAGATTCACAGCCTTGGGATGAAAATTGGTGGAGGAACAATACTTACTGTATATTTAGTGACAGTCTGTGAAATCAGCAGCAGGGTCCATTCCTAGCAATATATTCATTTTAAATAAACTGTAATATTATTTATTCCACCGGTGAAGAAAAATGCATTGCATTTCCAATTAAATTGATTTCTAGCAATCACAGAGATGTTTTATTAGGGTTACTATTCTAGCAGTTATTGCATGTGTGGATACAAATTGAATATTGCTTTGCAAACAAATCAATATAAATCATATCTTAACATAATATATGTGCATAAAAAGGGTTTGTCCTTCTGAAACAGTATTTATGTGATAGACAGAACTTGTGGAATTGGTTTCCACAGATCTGCACATACCTGTTTCTTTTTAGCAAGTGTTTATTACCCTGAGATCTCAGGAAAGCGCACAGGGTGACAGGGAAGTCCATAATTCTGCATTGAAACTCAGTAGATGTTACAGTAGATTGCATAAGGGAAGTAAAGTGTGCTTTACCTACCTGCCTTGGAGAAATCTGGTTTACGTGTTTTAGCCGTGTTTTAGCAGTGTCAGCACACATCCATGGCTCAGGAGCTGAAATCCATTCACGAGCACCATCTGAAATAAATACTTTCTATTATTCAGTGAAACATTTTGTTTAAACAAGACTGCAAAGTCTTCTAATATTACCTTTTTTTTTTTTTTTAATATATATAGAACTTGAAAGAAATTTCTACCTTTAAAAAAAAATCTTAAAACACTAAAACTCTATGTCAGTACTTCCAAACCAGATTTTTCAACTGGTGTATTTGCATGATAATTTTCTAAGAGCTGCCATTTTTCACTGGAAAAGCATTCCCTGGGGAAATGTTGACCAGCGTTTGGTACTTCTTCTCATTTCTATTCTTCTTCAGCCTCAGCATTAAGTTTTTACAGTGGAGCTGTGTGTACACAGCCACACCCTATAATTTTTACTTTAAACTTTGCAGGTATGTCTTCCCTAACAATCAGTTTATATAAAAACACATATTTCAGATATCCTGATAATTAAAATGATACTAAGGATGGGATTTTGCTTCAGCGTGAACGGAGATCTTGATTATATTTATGCGTGGTAACGGATTTGGACTAACTGATGGGTGTGACTGCCCTGTCATGAGAACAGGAGCATGGCTGCCCCTGTCTGCAGGTGGCCTGGCCAATGCAACATCCCGTCAGACAGCACGGCTCCTCAGGCTGCAATATAACCTCACCGTGGCAGGCTTCCAGGATCACCGGTGGAAGCTACAAAGAGAAAATCTGAACCATTACAGCCCGGAGTCTTTCCTTTATTTTGCCTTGGAACACCAGAAGACTGAGGGTTGTGTTTCTTTTACAAATATTTGATTAGGTCTGGGAGTGCAGAAAAACAGATAAAGTGAAGTGTAACATTCAGTTGTAGTGGTCATGAGCTGTGTCTGCAGTAGAGAAGCAAACTGTTTGTGGATATCCTGGAAGGACCCTGTGGTTTTAAATCAGTTGACAGTTCAGCATTGACGCCAGCTTGGCCAGTACTTGCTTATCTCTGTGCAGATGCCCCTTCAAGGCACTCTGCTGGCTGTGCGGAGTGTCTTGGGATGCCCAGGGATGCATCAGTTCAGAGAAGGAGATTTTAAAATCCATCCGTGTGTATAATGGAAGCTCAGTGGGTGGACAGGCAAGCTGTTTCCCACTGCACAGTGATATTGAAATAATCTAAAGGGAAGGCCCTTGGAGTGAAATGGTTCAAGGCCTGCCGAAAGAAAGTCTAATTAGAGTGTCTCCATGAGCAGTGTTGAACCTGTTATAACTTTCCTGTAAGATATTTATCTGGCTCGACAGCAGACTGGAAGATTCCTAGGGAACTGCTCTTGCTGATGCTTTTGAGCAGTTTCTTTGCAACATGTTGGAGCAAGGCTAGGTCAAGAAGTGGCACTGAGAGCTAGCAGCCCAGCTCTGGGAAGGAGAAAGGAGCCTCCAGGCCCAGGTGGCATTTTGCTTAAATAAAGCCAGTGTGACCACTTACATGAATCAACATTCACAATACTGTGTCAATGATTTGCCTTGAGCAACAAAAGGAAGGGTTGTATGGGAGTGTGCACCTGAAGGAATAAATATAAGCAGTTCAAATTGTGACAGTATGCAAATAATGGAAGAAATAGGCTGCACAGCAAGAGCTCTTTGTTTTGGTGGTGGTGGGAAGTCACTGAGATGTTTGCACCCCTGGTTGAATCTGGTCTTCTGAGAGTGAGGGTCAGGATGCTGTGCAGAGCAAGGGGAAGATTTCTACTTTCCTAAAGTTGGTGGATTCAGTGAGGCTAAGATATCTCTGTTTTTTTGTTTTAAGCAAAAATGTCAGTAATGTATCTTCCAATTAATTAGTGTGTTAGGAATAGAATACTTAGACAAGTAAGTTAGCCTAATGGATGAATTGATTTGTACTTTGAGGATTGCCAAACAAAAAAGAAAGTTGAAACCATAAAAAAAAATTAATTCCTTGTCTGGCTTAAAATGTGAAAACAACTTTTATAAATATGTTTTGGTTTACTGCAGCTTTATAAAATGTTAAATTTGCTGAAATACTCAAGTATCATTTCAGTGGATGATTGATAGCTAAGAAAGCAGCTGTTATGTCAACTTGATGTGTACAGGCAAGTCACTGTTAGTCCGCTTTGCTCACAAGGCATTCTTGAACGGGGTGGCTTTGAAACTAGGAGATAAATTTACTTCATAGTTCCATTGTTTTATATGAAATATTTCCGTAATTTTCATGCATCATGTAACGATGTTGGAGCAGTAGATGAAAGGGTAAAGATGTAAAATTGCCTTCTCTTCAGAAAAAACAGATTTGCCTGTTTATTCTAGCAGAAAGCTACATAGATGAAGACAACAGCAAATATGTGTGAGAGCAAGTGTCCAGCTTTTTACTGATTATATATGAATTATAATTTTTTTTATCATTTTGATCTTTTAAAGCATATATGGTAGAATACAGCATCTCCTACGCAAACTCCACTCATTCAGAAAGTACAGGAACTTTGTAAGGGTTAAGCAGTGTTATTGTACAGTACATCTCTCAGCCTTCACACAAGTCTTCTGATGACTGTCTTGTTTTATTTTGTTGGGATAATTATTGCTTGTTGCAAATCTCTCAGAGGGTTTCTGAGCTATTAGATCAGTGTATTAACAGATCTAACAGCCCGTGTCCTGCTCCACACAGTACAGTTGTTTTTCTAGTTAATCAAGTAGAACAGTGTCCCTTCTCTCTCGTACACATACAACACTTGGCCTTTCCATTCCTGTTCTGAATAGCTACAGTTCAGAATGTTTTCATGGAGCTTCTGGGTAGAATAATTTCATTTCATTTTGAATGTCATTATAAACTCTGTTGAACACCACTGGCAGTTGGTTGCAGTGGAAATTTATTTCAGCCCACTCAGGGTCTTTCTGCAAAGCTGTAAAACAAGCTTACTAATGGTTTTGCCAAAACACATTGCTTGCTGCTCGACTGCTGAAACCAGTCAGCTGCAGTAGATTCTGGTAATCACAGTAATGATTGTAGCCTCTAGACTCCTGCTAAGGAATAGAGCTTGGCAGAGAGTCTTCTTATGTGATCTGAGTGCAAGTGAGACACAACTCCATTTGTGTTAAATCAGTCCTAGTAATTGGTTTGTATTAGAGATAGTGATGTATGATGCTGTCAGTGGTGTTTTACTTAAGTTTAGCTAAGTTTACTTGCATTTTAGGAGTTTGAAGGAATTCTGAATACAGTAAAGAGGAATCTACAAGTACTGCTGCCCACTACTGTGGGCAGTGCAGCGAGGGAGGAAATAACAAATGAGATTGCCAGGTACTAATAAAAAAGTGGTCTTACTTGCAGAAGAATTGGAGCAAACAATTGGGGCGCCTTATTTGTCTTGTCAACTTTAAACAACAGATGACCTCAGCATTCAGAATAGGTTGAGATTCCTCTCTGCTGTCCCCTCCTAAGATGGAGCATGTGGCAGAGCCAGCAAGCAGTTTCACTGTAGGTCCAAAGGAATGAGTTTAGCACTTGTTTCATAATCCTGTGAGAGGCTGCCTGTAAATCAATCCAATTGCAAATCATTATCTGATTATCTAGATACTGGCTGTATCACTCTTTGATACTGACTACAGGCATTGCTTATTTATAATTTACACATACTGTACAAGGTTATTTTGGGGGAACACCTGGTACAGGAGAGAGAGCAAGGTAGGTTATTTAAATTTGTAAGCCATTCCAATTATGATAAAATATAGAGCAGCCTGAGGATAGCTCTGGATATTTCTTTCGTAATTTGATGAGCAGCTTGCAGAACTGATGAAGTTCTGAAGGGAAACAGTGGGGCAGATGTTGAAGAAAGCAGACATACAGTATGTCCTCTTCAGGTGACTGAAAAGGGCAGGGTTGGGAGTAAATGAATTGGCCCACTGGGTCTAAATTGAGATATTCATCCAGATGCTGGAAGATGTCTGCCGAAAAGTAAGGAGGTGAGGATTCCTTTGCTTAATATTGTGATGGAGGAGCGCTCTGTAGACTAAACACATGTTAGTAGGTCTGAGGGAGTCTGTGTGGACTTATTTTCTGGGCTAGGACAGCAGTGTTTAACAGTTTTTGTTCTGGTGTGGTCCCATGTCACAGTGGCAATCGTTTGCTGAACTTAAAAATCTTTGCAGCTGATTCTTCTCAATGCAGTTACTGTATATGGATCTGTTGGTGGTTTAGACACATAACCACTTTTTTTGCACGTGCACTTTATTAATTCTGAGTACAGAATTACAGGTGTGAGTAAACCATGCAAAGTTTGTGTGCTCTCAGTTGCAGGTCGTATCTTAGGATAAGGTATTTAATCCCAAAATATATATATAATTACAAATAACTTTAAATCATGTTTTCATACAGATTTCAATGAGGCAGTACCAGAAACAGAGAGACTGGACTCAAAAGCTCTGAAAACCCGAGCTCAGCTTTCAGTGAAGAACAAGCGGCAGAGGCCAACTAGGACAAGGCTCTATGACAGCATCAGTTCAACTGATGGAGAGGACAGCCTTGAACGAAAGGTGAGAAGGACTCTGCCCTCTCTCAGGCTTCCTATGGAATGCTAGGTTGCCCCCCTCTTTATCCTCTGTCTTTGTCCTTGCACTGTAGCACAGGCAGTATGTATTTCTCTGTGGCCAGTATGCTGTGACTGCACTTGGGAGAAGCCTCCTTTGATTCAGCACACCTGGGTTTTTTGTTGGTTTTAGTTGTTTTTTTTTTACATTTTCTTTTAACAGGAATCCTGGGCTTTCTGAAATAAGTGTGCTCTGTGATGTAGAGTGGGTTCTTAAATATATGCAGGAGGTGAAAAGAACTTGAATCCTACTTTTCTTTATTTCTTATTTGTTAACACAATTGATGTGATATTTACTCATTGTTTTATCTGATTCTAACTTCTGCTTGAAAGCAAATATCAATAAACACTATGTGGCATTAAAAGGTAATTACATGAATCGCTAATGTGTTTCTTACAAATAAAAGAGTGAATAATGAATAAAAGAATTGCATGTTCGTAGTAAACCTTGCTGAGCAGTTACTAAATGGTATAACCTGCTTTATAATCTCTTATGCCAACAGCCATCAAACAGTTACAGTAGTCCCATGCACATTTCAAAATCACCACTGCCCTTATGCATGAGAGCATCCTCACCAGCATCAGATTCTGGTGCTTCCTCCCTCTCCCCAGTGGCTAGCAGTGCAGCAATCTCCCTTGACAACCTAACTGAAAACCAAGAAGAAGGACAGCACCACAAAGGAGGTGTCCTTTCCCTGTGTGCTCAGGGAGACACTCCACTTTCTTCTCCTTCAAAATCTGGGCACAGCTCTGAAGCATCTCCTTTGCATCACCCAGCTGGCAGGAATGTTTTGCAAGATCAAGGTATTACTATTTTTTACACTAAATTGGTGCATCCTTTTGCTTACCTACATCTACTTTATGAACTGTTGTGTAGTTAAACCGTAGCAACTAGAAGGTCATCTTCTCGTAGCTTCTTTTGTCTACCTGGGCATCAGAAAATTACAGCTGACCTTGTATGATGGTATAAGAAAAGGACAAAGTTAGAATGAGATCAGGAGCTGCTTGCTTTCTTTTTATTTCTTTTTTAGAGCTCACTGAAAAAGATAGGGGGAAGATGCCTTTAAGAAAATCTTCCCCATTTTTTTCAATACACAATATTATTGGGCCTCAGTCCATTTTTGTGTTACAAACGTGATTAATAAGTGCATTGTACTTATGAATGATGTGATTTTGGCACTACTAAATGCTTTTTTTGGAGGGTTGGAAAGGAGCATAAAGCAAAAATAACAGATTGTAGTTTTTAATTGCTGAGAGGCATCAGACTCTAGGTTAAACAGGAGGTCAGTGGCTGGGGAGTCTGTATTTATAGGAGAAAAAAATAGTGACTCGTTAGAAAGGTTGGTCACATTGTTATTTATTTAGTAGAGATTATTTAAATGTAGACTTGATAAGACATGATGCAGTCATACCTAGTTCAGGTACATTTTTCAAATTCTTGTTTATTCAATGCATTCATAATGTGAGGCTTGCTCCAAAAGTACTGCCTCCTATTTTATGACATTGCCCCATGACATCAGAGGCAGATGTTGGTATGGCAGTAGAGATCGAACCATCCCACCAATATTCTGTTACAGTTTGTTGCCATGCAACAGATGGCAGCAGAGGGGCAGTCTGACAAAATGTTTTCTGACATGGAACTGCATGTAAAGTAAAGGTGTGGAATTTAATTCCTCCGTGTGGAAGAAATGGCACCCACTGACGTTCACTGATGTTTGCTGAGCATTTATGGAGACCCAGCAGTGGATGTGAGCAAACTGAGGTGGTGGGTGATGCGTTTCAGCAGTGATGACAGTGACAGTGGGTCTCTTCCACTGGTACAGATTGTTACAAGTGCAGCAGGCTGACTTTTGTTCATCCATGGTGAAAATGCACAGCTAATGGTGTTGACAGTATTGAAGAATAATGTTTTGTAGCTGACAATTAGCTCTATCAAATAGTGTTATTGTGCTCTTTGTGTCTGTTGCAGTTTGCATGTGAATAAGTAGGAGGCATTACTTTCGGAGCAACCTACATGCAGTACTGCACAGAATTTTGAGCCCTCCATTTCAAATGTCTTATGAAGTCAAAATTAGCAATTTAAAGCATTTTAGCATTCTTGTCCATGCCTGGTGTGTTCTCTAACTGTAACTTAAGGTAAACTAGATGATAAAATTGCTTCTAAGACTGCAGAAATAGGTTTGGATAGGTTCAGAACAAACTTTGGCTAAGTGGAAATAACTGAAATAAAGCACAGCTTGTTGAAGATTTACAAAGATCTACCTTTGTAAATGGAAAGACTTGCTGTTCTTTTGCAACCTATTTTTCTTTATCATCATACAGGGCTTTCACAGTGATTCTTAAAAGACAGATTGATCAAGTTTTGTTGATTTTGACATAGCTTAATATATGCTGATGTTTATATATATATAACGCAATGTAATATATGCTGAATTCTAATATTCCTGATCTCATTACATAGTTGTTAATTGTACAAATTTTAATGAATCAAAGTTAAATTCAGAGCCTGAATTTTACAACTAAAAAATTAGGATGTGGACATAAGAACATGACTTGCTCAACTCCTATTTCACCATAGGCATGTGGTTACTTTATCAGTGAAATCTTAAATCCTGCATTTACATCCGATGTATGAAAAATATCTTGATAAAAATTTGAAGGAGACTAGACCTTATATTTTAAGAAATAGGTTATTACATTCCACCCACCATGTTGCTCTTTCCTTCCCAACTTAGGTTTGAAAAATAGTCTGTGTCTAAATAAGGAAGGGTGTCATGCTTTCCCCACTGTGACTGTTACGTAAACAGCCAATGCTTTTGGGTGTATTCTGATCCTAATGGGTACATGGAAGCTAAAATAGAGCAATTTGCTTTCAGATAGGAATTTACATTTAATAAGTTCTACGAAAAAGAAATTTCTTAAAGGAGTTGTTCTGCAATAAGTGTCGTAGTGATACTATTTTTATTATCGTTGGGCTGTCAAACTCCTACATTGCAGAATATAAAAAGAATATAAAAGTGTTGTGTTTAGTTAGTTGTTTTTTAGATAGAAAGAGAACACATACTTGTGGTCATGGGTCCACTGGCTAGTCACTGATTAGCAAAAGTGAGCTTCAGCAAGTTCACAGTTATTTTTTTTCCCATGAGTGCTGTGGGAAGAGCTGAAGTGGCAGGAGTTCCATTTCACTGAGAAATGGTGAGAAATTTTGCTTCTTTGACTTCTGAGCATGACTTTTTGACATAGGAGCATGGTTAATTTCTTTAGTTCTGCTTGCTTTGTGCAACTTCATTTGACAAGGCAGTTGAGGTGATCTCTGTGGGCCATCTCTATTTGGTGTAGGGATGGCTTCATCTGTGCTGTGACCATGAGACAGAAAGTTGGATCTGGACCCCTTTGCCACCCATCAGCTGCAGATTACTTACACCAAGTCTGGCAGGCTGAAAGTGATGGGTTAAATGGCTTCTGTGTGATTGATCCTCAGGAACCAGAATTCCCTCAGCCTCTCAGAAGAACCTGAAGGAAGCAGGAAAGGTGCTCCTCTCCAGGGTGGTCCAGTGTCCCTCCTGCCAGGGACCTGCTTCATGGCTGCTGCTGTGGGCTAAGCAGTGCATGCCTGCACCTATGCAAGCCCAGTAGATTGAAATCTCTCCTGAAGTTGTTGCTGGAAACCAGCCCATCCATCTTCCCCTGTATCTCATGGCCAGCATGAGTGCTTTTCACAGCAAATTCTCATTACTCAAAGTGCTCCAGCAGGGCACAGCTGCATGTGAGTGGGAGCAAAGTAATACAAAAGCCTGGATGGAGTTTGTGCCTGCTGTGTGTTCCTGCCAAGCTCTGCAGAGTACTTCTACCACAGGAGCAAAACCTCCAGCTACTAAATATATTATTTGCCCACCACAAAGTCAATGTATCTGGTAGTTTCATTTGCTTTAAGATGTTTCTCAAAAAAGCCCTCTGCCCCGCAGCTCCCATATGCTACTTGCCTGTGAGTGCCAAGTGTGAAAGGAAGGTTTGCAATCTTTAATTCTTCAAAGTAGTGCTTTTGACAGTGGTTAGATGAAAAGCATACATTAAAGATGAAAGAGGAGCCATAAGCAGATCTTTGAGGAGAAGAGAGGTGTGCGCAGTGTAGAGGTGATGCGAAGTATGCATTGCCTAAGGTTGCCTATTGCTTTTTTTTTTCCTCATGGGGATCTTCTGTATGTTTTCTTTTTTGACCTGAGGTTACTTGTCAGTAGGGCTGATGTTAGTAGAAATAGGATGCACGGCCTTTAGAGCGTTAATATCTCAGGAGCCTGGTTTTCTTGCTTTTTTCACAGTGATTCATGAGTCATTTCCACACTGAACTTTTTACTTGAATGAAAACTTGGCCAAACAGTATCCGCAAAGCAATGTGCAGAGTTCCTCTGTGCACATGGTTTACTGTCCTGTGGTATTGTGGGTTAATTCCGAGGGTTTAATCTTTGTCAGCCTCCTTAGGAGAAATCCACAAACACAGCAGTGCTTTTAACCAAAGCCACTGTAGATCTGAGGTCACATTGTAAAGTCACCAAATTGCAAGTGATGTGAATGACTGACCTTCATTTGCTTCCTCTAGAAGATCTGGGGGCACTCTTTGTGTTGAAGAATCACAGAAACCGTGTCTGCATTTTTGAGTTGGTGCGTGTTTTAGCTGCCATATAGATTTCACAGGATGTTTTGCATAGTTTGAGCTGTTATTTTGACTCCATAGGTTCTTGCAGTCTGTTCCCTCTTCAGCTTTTAACAGTTTATGTAGAAGGAATAAGAAATCAGTAGAGGGCTAAAGGCAAATGTATTAACTAAGATACTACTTTCAATTTTTTTTTTTCAAATTTTCTTAGTGGAAATGGTTGGATTTCAAGTTAAATACTCATTTTAACCAAGATATTCAAGCTAAGCAGATAACTATTGTCTAGTTTGTCCATCATAAAAAGTACCTTCTGCTCCAAAGTTCAAGAAGGGGTTTCAGCAATCATTTTTGAAGGAAAGCTTACATACCACATGATTTCTGCAAAGGGAGAAATAAGCAGCCACTGCTGAGTTTAAAAAGGGATTTGCTGTAATGTTTACCTTGTGTGTGTGTAAATCTTCTGTGTTGTTCGTCTTACTACATATTCATTGAAGCTCAACCAAGGTTAATTTTTTCCATTTACACTGATTAAAATAAGATTTCCCCATGTGTATTTTCAAGTTCTGAAACTTAATTTTTTATTGCTTTTTTCACCATCTTCTTAAAAATGAGAAGAATGCACCCAATGAAATTGTTATTTACAGATGTGTACATGTATGCATATCTAATCCTGAACAGATACACAGACTGTTCTGGATGGATGGAAAGTGGAATAGTGATCAGTAGCAAGTAAAAATAATAATGTACATTCTCCCGTGTACAAATGTATCCTAGATGGTGCCACATGTGCCCAGGCAGCAAGAACTACTCTTCCTACTATAGGGCATGCAGAAAAACTAAAGCGAAAACTTGCAGATCTTGGGTAAGCATTCATTACTTAAAATATTAATTTTATATAAAGGATTAAAAATAAAATTTCAAGGACATTTTCTAATGTTTTCCAATATTGTTGTAGGGCTCCCTTGCGAAGGAGTTCAAACAAGGGCAAGAAGCGGAAAGAGAAAGAAGCTATTAGGGTGACCTGTGGCATTAGGTATGGTAAAAGATTGAGGATGCAAGAAATGGCATGCCAGAAACGTTGAGAAAATGTAATATTCCTAAAACTTGAACGCTGACAGTCCCACTGCCTTCACAGAAATAAATTTTAAGCCTTGAGGCAACCTGTTGAGCTTACAAACCTAGATTTCTTAACTAACGGATGGCTAACCAATAATCTAAAAATACTTGGAGATTTTCATCACTACTGCTATTACATCTATTGATTAGATTTGCAGAAATAGGTAATTAGAGCTGGCCTACACGATGCATACACGCAGACAAACACTAAGTTATTAATAGCCTTGATTCAGAAACCTTGACACAATTCCACATATTTTGGAGAAAAGTCCCAAGAGCAAGGTTGAGCAGCAGATATTCCCTGCAGCTTCACTGCGCCCACTTCAGGAATGCTTTCAGGTTTTGTTTCTGAAGATGAACATCATAAGTTGAAAGCAGATAGAAGAAATACAGACTGCATTGGTCATGTCACCAACTCTCAGGCAAGGAATTTTGAATTATCTGTGAGATTTGATGAGACCACACCATCAGCATCTGGCCTCTGAATAAATAAATGAGCATTCAAAATGGCAGGAAGCAGTCTTTTCTACAGAGGATGGTGTGGATTTTTAATGAAGGTCTCCTTGTATAGTGATGAGTCTGACATAGTCCCATCCAGAGGGGGCCATACCTGGCTCCAGGTATGAGAGGCAAGCATTCAGGTAAACATCAGAAGTGCTAAGCAAACATAATATATTCTGAAAGTCCTAAGGTTCTAGCAACTCTAAATTTTTCTGAACATAAAATAATGCAAAAGAAAGCACCCATGATAAAAGAGCTTGCTAAAGAAAGCAAAGTTCACATGCTGTTCCAAAAACGTATGCATTTGAAAAACCGTGTAGCAGCTTGGAGAGTTTTGCTGACAGTCTGACACATAGAGTCCCAGGGACAAGTCTCCTTAAAATCACAGAAGCAGAAGAAATGTTAGACTTCTGACATATCCCTTCAGGCATACTGTACTGAATTGCAAGTTTCCTGTTCTAACGCAGCATACACTCACATTCTGCACATATCTGGCAGGAACTTTGGTGATCTTATAGCAGTCAGCATCTCTGTGCTGGTGTCAGAACAAACTGTAGCAGTCATTCTCTGCTTGCAGCGTGTCCTACAGTTAATGTTCACTGCTGTACTTCTGTACTGAAAGAGGGATTTATTAAACCAAACACTCTGCACCTGTGCTTAGCTGTAAGGCAGCTAGTGCCCTTAGCAGGGTAGTAACACCAGGTGGCATTTAACTACCAGACAGGTTGGGAAGAAGGAAGGTACGCTTCTTTATAAGAAGCAGCCTCTACAGAACTTATGTTCCTGATACCAACATAGTACGTTACAGGTGTTAATGAAATCCAGCAGATAACCTTCCTTAGAGGAAGCGGATATCAGCATAGGATGATCAGTTGCTTATGAGACCCTCTGATAAATCAGCTATTTGCACTGTTTGTCACTGAATGTTTCTGAGTTTGGATACGGTTGCTAAAAACAAAGTTGAGTACTGTGAAACTCAAAATTCATGAGCATTTATAATCCGTGCTGTGCTTCTGTAAACTGAAATGTTGTTGTTTCGGTGTAACTTTTTAAACACCAGTTGTCACTTCCTTTGTTAGTAACTGCGAAGAATTTGCTTGAGAAAAATCTGAGGATGTTTTCTTTACAGTCCAAAGCTGTATAAGCTCTTTGAAAGAAGGAAGATGATGATCAAAAGACAGCATCCTGTTATAATTATTTTTGTCTATTAGAGCATTAGTGATTGATGTAGAATTAATCACGCTGTCAGATATATGTTGCAAGAGTTATTTTACCATTCAAGAAAAAAAAAAAAAAACACCAAAAAAACAACTGAAGATGTGTAGAAGAAAATCTTGAATTATTTCTGAAGACTATCATTTAAGTAGAAAGCACATATTCTTACATTCCTTAGCCTGGAGCTATAGGTGATTTGGACAATGTCATTCTTTCTGTCTTCTTTCAAGCAATATTGGAGCACAAGGAGGGAGCACAGGACTGTATCAGACAATCTACATTTAAGAAGCCAAAGGGAGAGAGGATTCTGGTTCTGCCTTGCTGTCTGGGGGCTCTCTGGCAGCCTGCATTTCATCCACACAGAAGAGAAGCTTCCCAGTGCGCAGAGCTAGTGATTATATCCATAACGATTTAGAAGCTGACCGTAAGTTAGAAGCTGAGGGAAGATTTATATACTGTTACTATGAAAAGGCGAGCTGATAATATCACATATTTATTTCATTTTTTTCTATAGTTGTATTTTTAATATTTAATTAAACAAATAAAAAAACAACAACAAGATGTCTCTCAGTACTTAGCTGTTGTAACAAAGACACATCTATGTAGGTGTGTGCAGACACACTTGGTTCCTTCTGCCTGTGCTCCAAATCCAAGCCAGAGCTGTCAGGGAAGCAGAGCCTGCCTGGGTCAGTGCTGAGTCTGATCATGCTGAGATACCAAGCCCCAGTGGTACCAGCAGTGTGTGGCTTCTTGACTGGAGCTGGTTCTCACCAAAACACAGGGACACAGGCATTTTGTGCAGGCATCTGTCTCCATTTGCTGCATGCGTGTTATCTGAAGAGCTAAAGATAGAAAACAAATCAAAAGAACACACTTTTTCCTTTTGTTACAAGAGGGATTTCAAGACTGCTGTTGCCAGCTGCATGCCACTGTGGTGATTAGTCGGTTACAGGGAGTGTCATTTTTTTTTTACAATTAACTACCTCTGTAGCATTTTTTTGTATTTTATACTCTAACACAAATTCCTTCTTTCTCTTACGCAGGACCACCAGAGAGATGCTGCAGAAATCAGCCAACAGTAAATCTTTAACAGAACGATCCTCCTCTCTCCCACACTGTGTACCATTCACATGGTATGGAGAGGGTGGCAAGGGATCCAATTCTTCTAGCAACCTGCCATCACCTAGCAGCTCAACAGAACCTTCCTCTGAAAACATAAGCCCGGCTAAAAAAGGGTCAAAGGTAGAAAATAAGAACTACCTTATTCCCACTGTGTTGAGTGGCATAATTGGCTTCGTGTTTCTGGAAGAAGAACGGGCCAATATGTTAACACTACAATAAACAGTGCATGGTGTTCATTGTACGGTAAAAGCTCATCTGAACAGAGCATCTCCATCATTGTACCATTCCACATTCTACTTTTTATTCTGTCTTTCTCTTAATGTACATTAATTCAGCAAACTAACCGTGGTGTGCTGTACTGTAACAAACACAAGTGGTGCCAGTGGAAGTTAGCATTTGGATCCACTGAACAAATGCTAGATTTGTGTATTCAGTTATAGATATGTTCTGCATTCTTCAGGACTGATTGCGGGAATACCTACCTGTTCTTAATGTATTCAGATGAGATGTTTGCAAGTGAAGAAATGTTGTATGCCGTCAGTCATTTGCCTTTTTCTCCCCCAGTACTGAAATCTGCTTGTCATGCATGCATGGATGTTGGATTTAATTCTATATATGAAGATGCTCAAACTATAAATAGGAACTACTGCAGTTTAATACAGCTGTGTGATTCCTTTCTATGTGCATGAATGTTTCAGCATGATAACTCATTATATAACCCTTAGTTATAGTACTGTACTTCCTTTTTCTTGTGTATTTTCACTTCTGGAAAGTATTTCTCTGCCTTTATCCTTTTATAACCTGTAGCAGTTTACATTTTGCATTGATCTTGTAAGAAGAAACAGATATAGTTCTCAACTTTCTATACAGGAATTTGAATCAGCTAATCAGCTACTCAGTTTCTTTTTATAAGAAAGATGAGGGTTAGATGTGTAAATCCTGTTTATGCTGTTAAACAAATATTGAGTAAAAATAATTTTGAAATGGGAAAAAGTATCCCTTCTTACAATTACTATTAAGCTGTGAAAATTGTTTTGTTCTGTGTTCCTTTGTCCTGCTCTCCCATTATTGGTATTATTAGCAGGCTTCAGCTATCTTGTGTGTTTCCCATAGACAATGAAAAAGGCTAAAATTAATCATAAATATGAAACTTACACAAAAGAGAGGTAAAATACAAATCAGAATAGTTTCACAGAGCAGGAGTTGGAACTGTTGAACGCCTGGCCTGAGGATGCCGTGGGGGCTCAAAGTGTTCAGATTTTCTCGTCTTCTGTAAGGAGATGAGAAAAGCAGGATTTTTATTCTGAAAGTAGGTGTGAGAAAACTGAACAGCAGAGTTTTTGATTGTTTCTTGTCCTCTCCTAAGTTTGCAGGCTCTTAAATTTCCAGTACCTATGCAGTTGGAATTCCAGCAGACCTCATGAGGAGCAACACTTGGGGTTTTTAGAAGGCCTATTGTTATCAGATAAAATACATCAGATTTTGGAGGGGGGGATAAAAAAAAATAACTTGTGTTATTGTTCTTTTTGGTTTTGATGTTTGGATCCATTTTTTAAAATTGAATGACAAAGATGGATCAGATTTGTTATTTATTTAGGTGATAGAGGAGAAATTAGAGGTCTCAAAAGAGTCAACAAAGGTCACTGCATCATCAGCTGTCTATTCAATTGAAATGAAATTTCATGGTGACTTGTTTTAGATTTTAGTTGTTGTGGTTCTCAAATCCAACTGTCCCACTTTAAAATGTTAATTTTTGTATTCTTCTAATGATCACTTTGCTGCATTCCTGGAAAAAGGCACACACTCTTGCTATTGTTTGCTACAAGATGTGATGTTTGTTATTAATTTCTTTGGAAAAAAATGATCTTTGTTTTATGGTCATTACTTCAGTAATTAACATTCAGCATCCAAATGTATCTTTTGCTTTCAACTTGATTTTTTCAAGAAGTATAGGCGACGAGGGAGGAATCAGAAATGGGTTCACAAGGTATTCTCCCTGCTCTTTTAATAGCAGTTTTCACTTCCTTCTGCTAATTAACCCTCTGGCCTACTCTTTCTACTACTGCTATGCTTGTCCTGAAGATATGAAGGACAGCAGCATGTTATTGATTAACTAGCAGAAGCAATAACTTAGTTCCATGATGATATCCAATTCCCTAAGTGCAAGTCTATGAACTGCTTTCAGACCACTTTGCTACTCACTGAGGCATTAAGCTGGCAGAGCAGTCTCTTGAAGTACACAGTGGTAAAGTATATAGCATGTTCTATTCATCATTAGCAGTGCAAAAGATTAAGCTTCCTCATGTGTATTTTAACTGATGTGATAAGCAATTGAAATCACTCCTGAACTGTGCCAACCTGGAAGACAGAAAAGCAATTTCCCTTTTAGATGCACATCTGAGATCATTTGTTTATTCTAAATTATCTTTTTTCCCTACAGAATTTCACGTTCAACGATGACTTCAGTCCCAGCAGCACAAGTTCAGCTGATCTGAGTGGTTTAGGAGCAGAACCCAAAACTCCAGGTTTCTCACACTCCTTAGCACTATCGTCAGATGAGGTATGTTGCTGGAATTGTTTAAGGTGGGAAATGATTGCCTTCTTTCTCCCACAGCGTTTGGCTTGATAATTGCTTAAGCAGTGAAGGGATGTTTTTAGGCAGAATAAAGGGAGAAGAAAATGAATTAATCTTGGTTTCAGTATTTTAATTTTTCTTGTTCATATAATAATTATTTTAAACAACTGGCTATGGTATTATTGTAGGATCGTTATGCAGTATTGTTAAATGCAGCTGGTTTCTTAAGATCTGCTCTATCCTCACACATTTCAATACACTGTTCCTGCGTTCTGTATGTGTACGTGTGGACCTATGTATACATACACTAAAATAGACATAATTGAGACAGTTTTGAGATGATAAAGATGCAGTGTAATCAGATAAACATAGTTGAAATGTAAAGCGCCTGCATCTAGACTATTTTTACCATGATATATTAAAATAATAATGACCTGTACATGCAGTTATTGTGTATTCTGTACCTCAGTGTGTATATAGTGATTAGAGTGTGTATGTGTCAATCCAGTTTGCATTCTTTGTGCTTGCTTTGCACATACACAGTGGATTTTGAGTTTGATTCTTCAAACTAGATGGCTTTTGACCTGCAAAAATGTGAAAAAGCATTTCTAACCCTATAAATTAGTGACAGAATTGAGTGGAATATAATATATTGAACACACATTTCTAAGATACTTGTTGTTTGGCTCAATTGTCAGTGAAGCTGCACAGTTTGACAGCTCGCTGCACATCCTCTGGACTCAGGAAACCCATACATTTGTCCTCTTACAAACGCTGAGTAAGAACTTTTATTTTTCATTTGAGGTTTGAGCCAGGGTTTTTTTTAGAGATGAGGAACTTCAAGAATCTGTGGCTTCCTTTCTTTTCAATGACAAGCTTGTGTTATTACTGCTGTCATGTTTTGCACAGGTTTAAAGAATGAGAGCCATTCCATGCCAACCCCGTTTGCCAAAATGGAAGTCTGCAAGGCCAGTCATTCTTTAGCACTTACCGCAGATTAGAAAGGGTAAACATTTAGAAAAACCATAGGAGAGTAGTAGGTAGGAGACTGCATATACTGTGAATTACTGAAAACAGTAAAAAGATTGTTTATACTTTGTTGAGTATTAATATTACCTTGATAATACTTTTCATGTTTTTATAATTTTCCTTCCCATTTTATCAAATATTTTATTGTGACAGTGCTCTGTTCCCACTGGAACTAAACAGAACTAGTAGGTGGAAAATGCTTTCGTTTGGCTTGTTTCTACTTGGATGCTTCTCAAATTCCATGTTTGAACAGATCTATAAAAATGAACAGGTTTTCTCTGTACTCTGTATTGTACCAATGCCCTGGCATGGTGAGGCTGCTGCTTGGACGTGATGTAGTGCATTGCTGCAAGCGCTCTCTCGCTCATGGTTCTTGGGCATTATGGACGTAATTATTTGAAGCAGAATGAGAGGAAAGGATAGGGAGGGAACCCAGGTCCTGTGGTCTGTTGTCCTCTAAGTAGTTTTTGCTCTTGCAATTGAAGCCATCAGGCAATGTCCCACTGGTTCCAGTGTGTCAAGACTATCAGCTCGTGGGGCTTCATTGGCACAATCTCTGGCTTAGCTGCCAAATCGTGTGTGTGCTGAGCTTTCAACATAACCTCTCTGCTTCTGGAAGTAATTTTTTTTCAAAGAAATCTCTGTTTTTTGAGTAGCCTTATCTGTTTTGCAAATCTTGGTGCTACCCTTGCCCAAACTTTTACATGCTGTTACATGTTCTGTATTTTGTTTCTATAATGCTTTTCTTTCCCATTTCTTTGTTGCTCCCTCACTCAGAGCCTGGATATGATTGATGATGAGGTGAGATACCAGTGTGCTGTTGTGGTGAATTGTGTGACCATCGCGTGGCAATGTGCTGTCTCATTTGCAGATTTGCACTTCTTGTTTCCCCGTGTTGTGTGACAAATCCCCTTGTTTGAGCACAACACACAGATATCATTGGCTCCTCCTGCCCTGTCTTCAGCTCCCCTCTCTTTTCAAGGCCATGGCAAATTGCAGCTTTTGTGGTATGTTGGAAGGGGAAGGAGGGTCCGTGCCAGAGCACACCCACCAGGCCAAGCATCAGCTGCACTGAGGTTCTGCTGGCTGCCAGAAAAGGAAAAGACTGTGCTTAAACTGTCTTTTCCCCATCCCTGAGAAATGGATGGCCAGAGGCTGAAAGAGCTCCCAGCATCATCTAACCCAGTGGTAAAGCTGTTCAAACAGGAGACAGCTGCAGCAGTCTGTAGCAGCTGCTGTGCTGGCTGAAGTTTCCACAGAATGGCTTTTGTTTCAGGCCCCACCAGCTTTCCCTTGGGTGGAAAGAAGTGGCAGAGAGGACACTCGGGGCTGAAGCAGCTGAAGGCCCACCCGCCCCTCCTGGTGCTGTTTGTGCACTTCTCCTGGGCAGCATAATATGTGGAGAGCAAGGCGGGGGCTGTGGGATTGCTGTGTGTTCCTTACTGTTCCTGTGTCATCTCATAGTCTTCTGCAGGTAGCATCGGTCTCGTTGGCTGTTTGGTGTTACCACTTTGAACTTCAGAATGGTTTTTGTGAGGCTTTTTTTTTCCCCTAAATTTCTTGTTTTGCAGCTTAAACGCACAATAAAGATCAATGAATGTGCCTGGGAATTGATTTGCAGAATACACTGTATCCATTAGAACCTTGTAACTTGAAGGATAAAGATCTTGTGAGGGAGTGGGAGCTGTACTTGCTTACATCTGTGCCACCTGGCCATTTGAACCCCTTTGGATTAAAAGGAATGCCAGTTCCTTTCTGCTGTTTATCAATAGAAATTTTTTAGGTACCTTGCATCAATTCTTAGATACCTGGTTAGATACAGGTGCAATACAGTGCAGTTAATTTGTTGTTACAGTAGTATATGGGTAATAGGGGTACCTCTGTTCTGACGCTGGTGGTTTGTGCAGAAAAATGCTACTGCTGGTCAGCGTTACCCTTTTAATAACAAGGCGGCACATTTTTGTCACAGATCCTCGATGACGGACAGTCTCCAAAACACAGTCAGTGCCAGAACCGGGCTGTTCAGGAGTGGAGTGTGCAGCAGGTTTCCCACTGGTTAATGAGCCTGAACCTTGAACAGTACGTTTCTGAATTCAGCGCCCAAAACATTAATGGGGAGCATCTCCTTCAACTGGATGGGAGTAAGCTTAAGGTAACTGACTGAGCGGAATGCAAGGTTAACTGCATTATTTATTGTCACTTGAGATCGAGGAATTAAGAATTCTTCCAGAAAGCAGAGGGCTTCTGTGTGTGTAATGATGATAGACTTGAGCAATATGCATAGAGCAGAAAGCCACAGCAGCATTCAGAGAAATTCTCGTGTGCACTTAGGTTCAGCAGCTTCAGAAACAGAGGAAATTGGCTTTTTGAAAACTCTGGGTAGGTATAGTGTAACCAATATTTACAGCATAAATCATAAGGGACCATACGTAAGTGGTATTTGCGTGCACATATTTCTCATCTAGCTCTGTTTTACAACACGGCGATTCATAGAAGATTGTAAATAAAAATACATCTGAAGTAGCAACTGTAAAATAGATTATTGTGATACTGGAGTCAAAAACTGGACACCGATTGTACTATGTTAGAATTAAATACAGTTCTGATGTGTAAGTATGCATTTGTTCATGCAGTGAAAATATGAGCCGTTTTATCAAAAGTAATTATGGGAAGGAGTTGGGGAAGGCTCAGCATATCTGAAAATCAAAATTCAGTGTTTCCTCCCTGAAACATCACCAAAAAAGTTGGAAGACAGCAAGGGAACTTTTGACTAAGGAATAGCAATGAGAATTGGGAAGTCTTATTCTTTGTAGACTTAGATGACCTCAGGCAAATAGTTTAATATTTCTTTTTCTCCTTGCCCCAATGAAATGAATATAGTAGAACTTTGGTTGCAGAGAAATCTCCTTTAATATTCTGTAAGTGGAAAGGATGGAAACTAGTTCAGAAGTATAAAATGTTATAGTGAATATCACAAATTTGTTTAGTTGTGATCATCTTCTCTCTGAGAAGAGTTATTTATCAGGATATAAAAAATAGAAAAAAATTGGTGATAGAATAAACTATATGAAAATCTTTTTAAATTTTGTTTTCCCTATCTCAGGCTCTTGGTATGACATCTTCCCAGGACAGGGCAATCGTTAAAAAAAAGCTAAAGGAAATGAAAGCATCTCTGGAGAAAGCTCGCAAAGCCCAAGAGAAAATGGAAAAGCAAAGGGAAAAGCTTCGGAAGAAGGAACAAGAGCAACTGCAGAGGAAATCGAAGAAAACAGACAAGTCTTCGTCAGAAGCAACAGAGGGCACTAATGAGCAGTGATAAGCAGAAGTGCTGCTGGGTTTGTAACGTGGAGGCACTTCGAGGGAAGAGAAACTCACACCCACTCTGGTGCCCCTTCAGCTTTCTCGCGTTCATTACACGAGTGTGTACAGAGAAATGGAGCTATACATAGAATGACCGGGGAACTTTATCTTGCGTAGTTTTATTTTCCTGCATATCCCGTTCTCGCTCGTTGTTGTTGCCATGTTAAACAACCCCAACCCCTCGGTTTGTTTTGTTGTTGTTGACAGCTAACAGATTTCATATTTGTGTGGCAGTGTTTCCTTCCAAACTACTCTTTTCTTTTGAGCTCTGTGTGTTCGGTCACTTCAGTAACCAGCATGATGCTGAGGAGCATGGTCCACTGCTTCACCTCTTCTGAACACGAGGGCCAGTCAAAGCGATTGGTGAACACTTATACATCTGAGTAAAAGGAGTTTTCTCTGTCTGAAAGGAGATGACTTAGTTAACTTTCTAACTGGAATTTCCGCTTCTCTGCAGTGTTTTGATACTCAATTCCGTCTACTGGAGTAAGTTTCGTCTTGCAGCAGTACGTTGAAGCAACACTGCTCTGGAAACACAACTGTTCCATGACTTCTTAATATACACTGGAGATAAAGACAGGAGAGTGGATATCCCCCCTGGGTAAAAGACAGGAGGTGGAACTCTTTCTGATAACTGTACAGTAGTTAATCCAGGAAGGAGGCAAAGCCTTAAACGATTATGTGGGTTTACACAGAAATCTGAGGATAACATTTATCCTTTAGATATCTGAGCAAGGATGAATTTCTATCTAGAGCACAGCGTATAGATCTGTATAAATTTCTTTGTGCTCCCAGTGTGTAGTTAACTTTCTTATAGCACACTGTGCTTTCTTTTTCATGTATTTTGAACAGGAAACTGGGCTTGTTTTGTTTTGTTTTGTATTTTTTTTTCCAAGAAAAACACATCTTCAGATGCGTTCTCCAATAAGCATTGGAAGTGTATGTTTCGTGCTGTGCTGTTACGAAGCTGTCATTGGAAACGATTATCAAAGTTGAGTCTGCTGAAGACTTTCAGTTTTTACAGAAGTGCACTTTAAGCAGAGGAAGAAGAGGGATTCTGGTTAGAATTGAATTCAGTACATTGCTTTTAAGATCAGTGCTGCCTTGGAGATGAAGGTTACTAAATCCAAAGCTGCCATGTATTAACTGTTTTGATTGATGTGTTTAAAGAATATCTCTACTAAAACCTGAATTTTTAGGCATGGGCTGCAGAACATTTGGATGGTTTAACAGTAGTCTTGTTACATATGCCAGAGGTTCCTGTTCTCCCAGCCTGTTAAGTCTATTGGCGAAGCCTGCTGAATAGTTTTGACTGTGACAGAAGCAGAGCATAACTCGCACTGGGTGATGTTACTGCCTCTTAAGAGTGGCATTAAAATATTCAGTATTTCTTCAAAGAATGAAAAGACAAATGGCAAATATCCACCACAAGAAACTGGAGGTGTTACCTTATTGCTTTTAGTCAGAGCTAACTATGCAGCAGCATTTGTATTTGAGAAACATCACTTTCTGTTTGTGCATCCTGGAAGTTGCAGCTTTCATCTGGCCGGTCATGCTACCATGGAAATTGTTTAAGATGTCGATGCAAAGGTACAAACTTGAACTTTAAATTTGCCAACGTTGAATTCCTTGGAAGAAAATGTTTGTTTCAGTTTGGCTTGGCTTCTCTCCTGCTCCGTACTTTATGACATTCAGATTTGCCTGTCAAGTTCTCTGAAATTCAGATTTGAAACAGTTGAGGTGCAATGTTTAGAGTTAAATGTCTTTGATCATAATCATTTCTTTGATGTGTAGAATGGTCTGCACACTGACAGAGCCGACTGCATTCAAAGCTACTACACAGCATATCTACTTAGTCTTACCTTAGTTTTTGCTTCCAAATCCAATTTCTACAAGTTTCTGATGTATATTTTACTCAAACATAAGAACAAAACTACCATCAGAGATACTTTCTAATATTTCTAATGGCTTCTGATGTTTTTCTTGAGATAGACCACAGGCAAAAATAGACGTGCTAGCAAGAATTCCACATTGGAGTGAATATTTGTGCACTCTCTGTTGGAAAAAAAAATACACAAAAGTTTTAACAGCCTGATAAAAGTAGCATTCTGTCATCTTAGGTGGTTATAAATTTATACTCAAGTGAGAAAAGTTATCTGGAAGAAACTGGAAATTTCATATTTTAAATACAATGTTGATAAAATGCATTTGATGTTTTTAAGTTATGTTTACATTATAGTCATGTTTAAGTAGTCGTATGCAGTAATCTGAGGTGATGTCCCTGCTTTATGTTGTCTGTGTTCCTAGGAACCTGAGCAGGCTGCTTGGCATTGTATGTTGAGTTTTCATTCTTGCAGCTTAGAAAAGTGCCTCGTTAATCTGTTTGTAAATCAGGTTCTTAGTCTACAGAATAACTAATTTGACCTACTGAAATCCTTACAGTATTTGTGTATTTTTAATTGCTTTGTGGTAATGTTACTTCATTAGTCTCCGATTAAAAAAAAAAAAAAGAAATTAAAAAGTAGTAGCTTAAATTTAAAATCATAAAATGCATATTGATCAACACATGGAAACAGAACAGAACAAGCAATGTCAGGAGTTTGCTCCTCTTTCTGTGATAAGAGATTTATATGGTTCCTTTTGTTACGATCATTCTGGGGGCACGGAGAAATGTCACTGGACTACAGACATAGAGAGCAGTGCAGCCTGAAACCTCTCTAGCTGTTCTATAGGATGTTTAAAGTTGTGTTGCATTTCTTCCCCTTTTATTGTGTAATGTCATCTATGAAACAGAGGATGATGTTGTCTCATTGTTGTGAACTTAAATTTCCTGTAAACCAATGCTAAGTCAGACTAATGGTTTTGTGTGTGTGTGTAGTAAGAAACGCATAACTTCACGCTAAATGACTGCAAAGACTTTCTCTTGGCTCACCTGCAGGAGTATCTGTAGCCCATTTTTGCATCATTCTAGCAGTTTTGGATGTGCTGACAGAGCGCTGTGCAGGCAGCTTGGTGCTTCCATGCCTTGCGATGCCCGGACCTGGTCCATGCCCAGCTGCCCATGGCTGGCAGAAGGTGACTGCTGTTGGATGCTTCTGGGACCTCTAGTTTGCTCCTGTTGCCATGGTGGTGCCCATCTGCCTGCATGCACACATCTGGCTTGTGAAAGAGTGCAGGCGTAGCCCGCAGAGCAGAAAGGAGAGCTAGCTGGAGCTCAGAAAAGCAGAAAGTAAGAGATGCAGCATGGCAGGTTACTGGAGACCTGAAGTCCTGCACTGAGGTTCTGGGGGAGCGCAGTGGCGCTTTGCTCTATCCAGGTCTGCCCAGCACACTGACCTTGCTTCCAGCTTGTGTTTTCCCCGGTGTGACATGAGTTACAGCTCCCAGTGAGGTTTCCATCTGCCTGGGCGGGCCAGGACCAGGCATGAGGAAGGAGCTCAGGCTGGTATGTGCAGTGCACAGAGCACTGCTCGCTACTGCATGTACTTCACCCAGTGGTCCCAGCGGGAGTGGTGATGCTCACTGTTGGTGGAGCCTATTCTACCTCATGGGCTACAGTTGTCGAGCAGACCAGCAGCCAGTACTAAGAAGCTGAACAGAATTGGGTGATGTTTGTATCTCAGCATATGCAGATCTGGTTTAGTTTTGATTCTTTTTGCAAAGGCATCTGTTGTGCCATGACTCTGGTCTGCTGCAGGGATACTGCAAGGATCCAGGTTTTACAAGAATTACTGAGCAGGCAACTCTGAGGTTTGCCTGTCTTCCGCTCTCATTAGCATTCACCTGGCATCGGGATTTCTAACACCTCAGCTGCTTGCTTTCATCTAAGCCTCCTGCCTTTCAAGCTGCTCCACCTCCAAACTGCTCGTGTGCTGGCAAATAAGAGGTGGGTGACATCGTGTCATCCCAGCACTGAAAAGCAAAAGAAAAGCTTTGCATATTACCAGCTGTGGGTCTTGGAAGGCTCTGCAGTGTGGTCTGTGCTGTTTCTCAGTGCTGAAGTTTAAGGGAAGTTTGCAGGAATTAAATCATGTATTAATTATTTAGCCACATGTTTACGGTGGAAAACTACTGTCAGAAAGGAAAACCTGATTTTGTTTTTTTGAGGCACGGCCTCTTCCCCTGCGGTGTCATCCAAGTGGCGGAGAGGCTGGACCCTTTCTGTAGCAATTCCCTCCTCCCATGCTTCTCTCATTTAAAACCTCAGGAAACCAAAGCTGTGAGCCAGAACACTGAAAAAAAATGATAAAAGCAGGCACATGCTTAATGAACTTGGAAGTCTTTAACAGCTGAGTGCAGGGGGCAGTTGGATGGGTCTGTTTGGGGTTTGTTAACAGCAGAATAATGAAGTGGCTCAGTCTTTCCAGAAATGAAGAGGCCGAGTGATTGTGGCTTGAGTCCTCTTGAAATGAACAGGCGTGAGTCTGTGTGTGTCTGTGCACATGGATGTGTCTGTGCACGTGGACGTGCGTGCACTTCAGCATCTCTGCTCAGCAGCAGCGGGTGGGCTGCTGCAGGGCTGTGGGCATGGAGCCGGCACATCAGCTTTGCTCTGCTTGCGGGGCCTTGTGTATTTTGTGGCTCCCAACGTGTTAAAAGTTCTGTTAAAACCTGGAGTGTTTTTCCGTAGGTCTTCCTGCATGTTATCCTCGTGCTGGTTTTCAGATGAGGGAAGGTGGCAGGGTTGGTGTGCTGCATTGTTGGTATTCTGAGAAGAAAAGCCTATTTTCATACTTTATAAGCCTGATTTGTGCTGGAGCTCTTTGGGCAGTCATTTCTGAGTGGGCTGTGACTTCCCCCAGGGTCACCGCTGACTGGATCGCTCCTCTGCCCATAGACTTCCCTGCACACACGTAGTGTCTGAATTGCTGCTTTTGTATCTTCCGACCACGCTGCAATGCTCACCCACTGGTGTATGTACTGCTAGAAGACCAGGCAGCTAAAAGACTAAAATGCACTGTGCTCACTGTAAAAATTGGCTTTGTAATGTTGTTCCTTTTTATATGGTTGAAGAGGTGGTTGCGCTTCAGATTTTTTCCTTTTTCAGTTGTTTTTTAAAGAGGTCAAATGTATATGAAGTGCATGTTTAACCCTGAGCTTTCTGTTCGTACATCTTGGTGTCGAATCATCTGCATGAAGGACGCGGTAGTGCCATGTCTGAGCTTGTCCCCTTGTGCTTTAGTCAATAGGAATTTCTCTAGATCGTTGAGTTTTCCCCCAGATGATTTTCTTTAATGTTTAGTTATTTGGAGACATCAAAACAAAACATCATGGTGGCCCTTTGTTTTCTTACAGTTTAAATATAAACAACAAAGCCTCATGGTTTGAAGTTAATTTGTTAGTGTAAATAAATTTCTTGCCAATGAGTATTATTGTTGTTAGACAACGAATGCAATAAAATGAGAAATCCTGAATCTTTATTAGAATTTGTATCGAGTCCTCACTTTCCTGCCCATTCGTTGGTCATTCCAGAAGAAGTAATAAATGGTAAGCACGGCTCTTGTCCTCTCCTTCCTTCTGTGTTGTTCTGATCCCAGCCGTTGGCCAAAGTGTGGCTCCTGGGCCTCAGACTGGATCTCATTCACAGTCTGCAATGATGCAAAAAGAAGTAAATGTAAATATATACAGGGTAAGGAAAGAGAATGACTTTTTCGTAGTCCTTTTTTCTTGGTAAGTGGCTGGAACGCAGCACGCAGTGTTTTGCTGCAGGCTGCTGTACAAGTTGGCTGCTCTCGCACTGATGCTGGTCAACGTTTGTCGTTCTAAAAGCCGCTTTCATATTTTACACTGAAGTGTAGTTTAGCTGTAACGAGCGTTTCACACATTCAAAGTACAGCAGTTCACCTGCTCAACACAGTCATCTGGCTTTTTTCTTTATTGATTCTATATTAGTAAAGCATTAAATTAGGGAAGGGGACACACAGTGCCCGCTCTGTCGGTCTCTTGGTGGCTTCACCCCTGGCAGAACCCAGGAGCTCAGCACAGGATGGGAAGCCTTGGGGCCTC
>JAOWBP010002978.1:17426788-17442200 GCA_028571105.1 Tragopan temminckii
GCTCTGTCGGTCTCTTGGTGGCTTCACCCCTGGCAGAACCCAGGAGCTCAGCACAGGATGGGAAGCCTTGGGGCCTCGGCTGGGCTGCCCAGCAGCCGCATCACCAATGGTTCCTTCCACTGACACAATCACCACCTGCAGGGTGTAAGAGCAGCCCCAACCCATAAGCAAGATGAACTTAATTAAAACAGATGCACTGAAGTGTGAAGTGGCTGGAAGTCCAAAACTGACACGTAAAATGTGTCTGCTCAGCAGCATCCTGAGACTGGAGCCGTTACGCTCATGTCCTTGCTGTCCTTCTACCTGCAGGCAGGCTGCTACAAAAACCTGCAAGGGAATAGTTAAAATAACAGCCGTGAGGGAACACATTCCTCATTTTGTGAATGGCCCAAAACAAAAGGAGTGTGACAAGCCCCAGCAATTTGTCGGTTTACACCTGGAGATGCTCCACGCTGCTGGCAAAGGTGAAGTATATCTTTGATCAGCTGTTCGTAACAATGCTGAGGGAAATGCTGGCTGTTAGACAGCCGCAAAGTAAATGTAGTCCCAGCACAGCTGAAGCTGTGTTACCAGCTCTGCTTCAGGACGTGATCTCTTTATTACAAAGCACTTAATCTGCTGGAGAACAAATAGTAGGAACAAATAGTGACACAAGCCTGAAGTGGCACTGCTGCCCAGAGAGCTGTGGGAGCCCCATCCCTGGAGGTTCTCAAGGTCAGGGTGGATGGGGTCCTGGGCAGCCTGAGCTGGGGGGGGTGCTGCGGCAAAGTGCCCGTCTGTGCTCCCTGTGCTGTACCAACCATGGCTAAGGCGTGTTTCACTGAAGGTGTCTGGGAGTTGTCTTCCATTCTTTAAGAAAATCAAGGGTTGTTTAAGCTCCCTCTGGCAGGCTCAGTAAGAAACCGTTCAAAAGCGATGTCCCTCTTTTCTCAATAAGATTAAGACTCATGAAGCTGAAGCCGTGGTAGGAAACGGTTAAAAAAGGGAAGACAGAAATGAGACTAAAATGTCACTTAAAACAGCTCATAATATATCATTTAAAATATCATTAAAATATCTCCTTCCACCAATTTCTGAAGTATTAGGGAAAGCCAGCAGCAGGAAGGCTTAGAATCACAGAATCCTGTGATTTGGAAGGGACCCTGAAAGGCCATCTAGTCCAACTCCCCTGGAATGAACAGGGACACCTACAGCTCCATTAAATTGCTCAGAGCCTGGTACAGCCTGACTTCGAATGTCTCCAAGAATGGGGCACCCGCCACCTCTCTGGGCAGCCTGTGCCAGTGCCACCTTTAAGAAAAGAGCACTCGGTGCAGCCCCAAGGAAAGCCTGGGCCCTGTGACGTGAAAGCACAGACTGGTAGTTAGCAAGTCCCATTAACAAAACAAATTTTCTCTGAGAAAAAAAACAAAATAGAACAGGAACATCGTTGTGAAAGATAACTTCAAGACTGATGGTTTCAGTCATTTATCATCTGCATTTGAAACTCAGCCATTTCCTTTACTACTGCATAAAACTCTCATTTTGGAGGGGAAGCAAGAATGCGTCCCATGGCTCTGGTCAGCTTTTATCGGAGCAGTCCTGTCCTTACTAAATCTAGCACAAACCAGGTGAGCCCACCAGGAATTAAATCCCACCACAGGCCTTACCAGGACAGCTATAGCTCACAGTACAGGGCTCTGTGGAAGACAGTGCCGATGAGCAGTTTCCTGTTGTAGATTGTTGCCACCGAGGTCCCCTGCAGCACGGAGCCATTCTCAGCATAGACGCGCGTCACCGTGGGCTGCTCCGCCAGGATGTTCTGGATACGCAGGACCTGACGGGGACACAGATGCTGAAATCTACTGTGGGCAGAGGGCACATCAGGATGGTAATTTAAGCAAATGAGCATCATCTGCTGCTGCTAACCATGATGGCTTCACCACGTGACTGCTGCGATAGGACCACGGGTTCTGCCTCAGGGAAGCACGGTCCAGGAAGACCTGCTATTTGGATTCAGTGCACTAGAGAGGCTGCCCCAGCACGAGGAATGTGCCTGTTTTCCTCCAGGCTAAAAGTTACTCAACACGTTCTCATTTCCAGTCTTTTTCAAGACAGAGTAAACAACCGCCCAGTATCATCAATGTACGGCTACGAAAGAGGATCGTTACGACTTGTGTCTCACAGGAAGCCTCGGACAACACGAGAATCAGCCACCTGCACGCCCTGCTGCCAGCACCTCACCGGTGCCAGGAGGAGGAAGCACGGCGGTGACACCTGCTGATGGACTGCGCCCGCAGACATCGTTCCAGGGAGACTGCTCCTGGCCCTGCTCTGTGCTCAGCCACTGCTTTGGTTTGGCAGAGGCGTGCTGGCTCAGTAATTAACGCAGTCCATCAAAATCTGATTGCTCAGCCACAGCTGCACAGAAAGCAGCCTAAGGAGTCTGGAATGACTGAACTCCTACGTGAGAATTATTCAGCTGTCTCCTAAGGATCCAAATAGGTGTTTGTAAACTGAGTACGTGCTACTCAGGTTTCCCACGTGAGAGCAGAAGCTCTCAGCTAGGAGCCAGCGCAGTCTTTGCCTTCACAGAGGCTGTCCAGGCACTTTTCTCTGTAACCCATTGCTAAGTTATACAAGGATGGTTTGGACAATGGCACTTTCTGGCACAGAGACAGCCCAGAGACATCTCCCAAAAGGCACCTCAGAGGCAGGAGGGTTATCTGGGTCATTGAAGAATAGCTTCATCCCATTGGGATGACATCCTGTCCAGATATCTCCAGTGTCAGGATCAACAGACAAGTTATCGGCAAGAGTGTCCAGCTGCAGCGTCTGTCCAGCACAGAGGGAGAATAAGAAAAAGAGAGATGTTAAAGCTGTCAGAAGCCCTGGAAGTAAAATATAAGACTGTCTTATTTTCAGTCATAAACAACAGACCTATCCAAGATTCTCATCTCACATAACCCAGCCTGACTGTATTTCATTATTTTCTCCCTCAATGATCTCTTCCTTCCCTGCCCCACTTTATCCCCTCCTCCATGCCATGAGCCTGCTCTGAGATTTTTCCATCATCTACCATGCTCATGTTTGTTACTTCTGCTCTCTGAGGATGCACCCAGGCTGCCTGGAGCAGACTTCCCCTGCAAGATCCCTCTCTGCTGGTGGGACCCACAGCTCTGCAAGGAGTAGGAATCATAGAATCACAGAATTTCTCAGATTGGAAAAGACCTTAAAGATCATCATGGCAAGAGCCGTTCCAACCGGAACATCGTGCATGAGCAAGTTAAAAGAGGAAGCATCATAGGGACTACTCTGTCCAAAATTCACGTCTCTTTTCTTTTTTTTTTGGAACTGCAGCACCTTACCTTCACATGGGTTAAATTCCAATCAGCATGCTTTTCCATAACATGGACATTATGATCAAATATATCTGCAATGTAGATGTACCTTCAAAAGAAAGCGCCTCTTAGCAATGTGCACAAGTAAGCAGACACCAAAAACAGTCAGTTCCTCTTGTGTAAGCCCAGCTCTTCCTGCAAGGAATTTCACCTTATAGTCCTCGTGTAGTAATAGAAATGTCAAGCAGACCAGAGAGCACTGAGCCCACTGAAACACCGCTCCACACTGTTATTCTATTAAGACATCAAAGCAAGCCTTGAAGGGTCATATCCCCAAATCTACTTTTTTTTTTTTTTTCCTTTTTAAACAAATTTAAGTTTATTTGTCTAAACCACATGACTGGCTAACACGGGGGTTCAGACTGTAGGACTGTACAGCCTTCCTCACTTTCAGAAAGCCTGCCCCGTTAATCCTTGGAAACAACATACATGACTTTCTGTACCAGCTGGTTAGAATGCAACAGCCTTTGCTCTCATTGCGTATAAACCACCATACAGATCAACAAACATTGCCTGCAGCTAAAGACAAAGACGTGTGGCTTCTGTTCTGCAAACCCATTGCATCACTTATGCTTTACAGGTAGCATCTTGCCTCACATGAGCCAGCGCAGCCACTGACCACAGAGGGTCCTATGTGTCCACCTAGGATTTGGGAATTCTTATGTGTGGTTGAATAAAATCCGAGGCAAGAAGAAACTTACTTTTTGTCGGGTGAAATGTTAATTCCATTGGCTGAGTAAAACCCAGCTGCCACTTCTTTAACTTCTTTTGGACTGTAGTAAACCACATTTGACCAAGTTAAACCCAAGTACATTTCCAAGAACATCAAGATGAAGTCAGAGAAGTAGTGGTCATTGGTAGCGTAGAAGCTGTCAGGCCCCACAGCTACTACATCATTCACACTGAGAAAGAAAAGAGAGAGAGAAAGAAAGAAAAGAACAAAATGAGAGGTATGAAGAAGCACCTTGAGACTGCACAGAATCCAGCGAGAACACAGACACTCCATGGTCACAAAGGGGCTGCAATTACAGCTTTTACATCAAATTTCAACTTTTACAATCACTGTGCTGTTTAGAGCCTCCCTTTTTAGTTCTATTTTCCTTCCACCAGAATTACGCAGTGCTGAAAGCTGAACAGGATGGTAGGACATAAACAGGAAATCTGGCTACCTGCTTACAAGACCATGGAAATTTTTCTCTTTTGATTACACTCAGCTGGAAACCAGAAAACCAGTAGGAGTTGTGACAGCTTTATCTTTCAGGCTACCTTTATCTTACAGTCATTTTGCAGTAGTACAGACCAAAAAAATTCTGTATGGAAATATGAGAAAAGAAAAAGCTCCAAGTGTGTCTACTTTTACAAAATAACAAATTCAGAATAAAAGAGCATCTGAAGATTCCTATCTGCAGGGAACTGAGAATGGGTTACATGCCAAACTGAGCTAATTCACTGGCATCAATCACAGTGGAGCTTAAGACTGACTTAGTGGTACAACTGTTAAAACTCTCATTACAGAAGAGACTAGAGGAATACCATTTTTAATGGCATTGATAAAAAGTCATTAATAAGAGAAACCAGACATCTGGTTAAAGACAACTGTCTTTACTGCCTGAATTAATAATACTGCCTGTATTAATAATACCCTAAAACTAAGAATATCCGACTTTGGATTTTACCAAAAAAGCTTGTTCTTTTGGAGAAAGACTACATTTGGCTCCAATACCTTGTCAGAAGGTCATGTCGAATGGTTTTTAGATGTACAAGAGAATTGTCCTCTTCCATAAATTTAAACAATTCTACTGTGCTCTTCTGGTGTGGATGATTCACAACAAAGAGGTACACGGTGTCATCTTAAAAGAAGGAAAAGGAAAAAGCTGGATTGCACTAGATCTCTGCAACAGTAGTGTGGAACAATTTGGGGTTTGGTGCATTTCCCCCCGGCTCTTCAGAGGCAGAATGACTACCAAACTAATGCAGGGTCCAATGCAACTGGATCCAGATCTCCATCTGTCCACTGACATGGCTCAGCCTACAGAGCATTGCCATGTAAACGAAATTTTTACTGTTTCTATCACGATGGAAGTAAAGTAAGGGGTTTTTATTAGTGCCCAGGCCATTGGATTTTGCAGCCTGATGTCTTACAGTGGCTGGTTGTACAGAATATAGCCACAGTCAGCTGCGAAGGAGGGATGGAACCCCAGCAAATTTGGTCCCTTTGGTTTACTTACCATGTTTCCCGAGAAAGCTGCAGTCAAGCTTTCTCTTTTACTCTGTAATATTGCAGTACCTTTACCCAGCTGTGTTGGTGAGACCCTAAACTGGCCATCAATTTCTCCAATGGAATGTCTCTTAAAGGGTGTCTGCCTTGGGGAGAAGGTGAAGCTGCAGGAATGGCTCTCTTTAAGCATACTCAGGACTTCTAATTGCCTTGCTTAAAGCTCCAGCGAAACAACAGCGGAAAAGAGGGGAAGGACAGCACAGAGGGGTGGTCATGGACAGCCACTTGTTGCCTCCCTGTTGTCTGGCCACTACTGATCAGTGAAGCACGTGTCTCCCGGAGACCCTTGAACCCAAGGGTGACAGATGTAAACTGGCAAGATTAACTTTACGTGGCTTTCACCTTTTCAGACATCTCCCATGCTTCCTTTCCTTTCAATACAGAGCGCATCTTTCTCTCTTGGACAGTTTGAGACCATGTGCAAAGGCGCTTGGTTCAGCAGCCAACCTTTAGAAAAGAACCCTCAAAAGACCAAGTGCCTGAAAACTGTTTTCTCTCCCACAGTGTGTTGGTTACTGGGGGTACAATGCAAGACCCCAGAGAGATTTCTGATTGTAGCCCTTAGGATGAGGTTTACTACCATCACGGGTTAAAGTTCTCCTTACCTTTGTCTATGTAAGTGCTGATCCCGTGAGGGTTAAACGATCCCAAATCAAATCCACGGCTGATTCTCAGTTCAGATGCTTTGGGCTTTTTTTCATTTAAATCCATCAAAAAAATTTCACCTGGCTTGTCTGGTGCAAAGCTCTTCAATCCTGGGTATTTCAAACCCTGTAAAACCAAAACATAAGAAGATCATTTCTGGCTGAAAGGTGAGAGGAGCACAGCACGACTATAAATGCAGGAGCCCTGTTGGAGTCTGCAAGCACACACCAGGTTTGCCTTCTGCTCCAGCCACCAGCTGCAATGCAGCAGAGGGACAGGCTCTACTGTTCCTGTGAGCCCTGAGGCCATGGAACAGAGGGAGCAAGCTGGGCCTTGGGGCCCATGCTGCATGGACAAGGCCTCCTACCCTGTGCTGGCTCAGGTGGGAATGGGACAGTTCTCCTGCTGCTCCTCCAAGCTCCCCGCATCCTACAGCCACCATCAAGGTGCCATCAGCCCCACCATGGTGCCATAACACCATGCCAAGCATCGCTGCCCAGGCCCTGGTGTCTCCATGGGCCAGCACTGAGCAGAGCTGCAGGTACAGGGCTTGGACGGCTGCACCAGGAGACACCAAAGCCCCAGGCCTTCGCCCAACCACTCTGGGGCAGCACAGTTTATCCAGTGTGCTTCAAACCACCCCATGCAAAGATGCTCTTGGGGGAATGAACTGGAAGACCAGCAGAGTCAAATGCATCCAACAGAAACGTGGTAAAGTCATGGCGAAGGGCAAGGCTGGGGCAGCTCACGCTTCTGACACAGACTTTCAGATGTGCCCAGAGCACATAAATGAAAAAAAAAATCAGCTTCTGTTTTAGAAAACAATTTGTAGGCCTCTCTTCCTGATCACAAAGAGAAGCTTGAGAGTGGATAGCCTAGAAGCAAAAAATCTCTCAACCGGAAACAACAAAATCACCACACAAAATTTGTGGTGTTGGTTTTGTTTTTATTTTAAGACAATAAGGAGCTAGCATACCTTTTCTACAAAGGAGAGGTTTTACATTTCAACATTTCAAGTGAGCAGCATGAAAGAAATTCAAGGTTACGCAAGTGCAATGGGATACATGTGTGAGATCAGCAGCCAGCACTGTTGTGTTGAGGAGGGCACTTGCTCAAGCAAGGAAACACTGGTGAACACAAGTCAGGTCTGGGCTGACATCCAGGCTCATAGGAACTAAAGAGACCATCTTGCAGGCTTCACCTATTGCCTCTGTAGATCAGGCAGAGCCTGCCCCTGCACAGAGAGGGATACTTACGGAGCTGATGAAAGCCAGTCCATTAGGAAGGATGTCAATGTCTTCTGAACCAGCTTCTGCAAAACAGAGATAAAACAGTTTCTGTCAAAAGACATAAAACATTCCCCACAGAAAAATCTCCTATTTAGCACAATTCCAGCTCACACAATGCCACTGTCTCATACAGCTGCTTGATAGATAAAGCCCAGCAGAAAAATTCAGCAGAGTACTAAAAGCGAGAGCAGCACTCTAGGATAGGCAACAGCTCTGGAATCACCTATTTTGGAGGCTTACATGTCCCCCCAGCACCATATGCCCTGAGCAATGCAGGATGAGCCACCCGGTTTTGGCAGCTCTGCTCTGCAGCAGGCCATCAGTGCAGGCTCTGGATTAAAGGATTTCCAGAGCAGGACTGCAGGGATCACTCAGCCCCTAGGCCCACATAAGCCAACCCAGCGAATTTCACACACCGGCTCCTGCACTCGAGCTGGGATACTTGGTTAAGTATTATAAGCAAGTATTTAGTTAAAGCTCTTGAGTGACAGAGAGCCTGCTCTATCTTTAACAGCTGAGGGCTTTCTTAGTCAGACCACGCTTTTAACCGTGGGTAATCGCTTCCAGTATTGCCCGCTCTTGCTAGGAAAAAAGAAAGGCCAGCTCACAGAAGAGATGGTTAAAAAGCACAAGTTTGGGATGGGAGGAATGAAGGGAGAGCAATGCCCTGAACTACTTACTACTGCTTAGAGGGAAACCGCAGAACAAAGCAAATTTGAGCACTTCTCGGCCATCTCACGGCACGTGTGAAAGAGGAGCATGGCAGGAAGAGCCAGGAAGGCTTGCTTGTTCAGTGGTTCAGCTCCAGCAGGGAGAGGGGACCATGGTGGGAGGGCTCTGTGTTCATTGACATGAACAGCAAAAGAGAGAGGAACTGGTTCATCAGGTATCAGAAACTGTTACCTATGTCACATTGCCTAGTTGTGCCACACCGGAGGCTTATTCACCACATTATCTAGATAGGTTGTAAAGAAAAGCTCAACAGACCTAGAAAGCTAGAAACATGATTTATTCTGCTCCTTATTTTATTTTAGTACAATGTCTTCTGCTGATGCAGCTGACAAAAGCCACACCTGGGTTTCACGTCCAAAGGAAGTATCACGCCTATATCCCATGAATTTCTTCAAAATGCAAGTATTTCCAGCAGGTTCTGCAGCACCTTCTGGAGCTTCAGCAATTGCTTTAGGACACACCATTAGTTTATTATAAACCAGTGATGTGATTAGACACCTACAGAACTCAGAAGATAGCGCTGATTCTACAAATGTGGCCCTTTTCACATATTTGTGAATGAAGTTTAGGATGACCTGCAGTTTTTTTGTTTGTTCATGTTCCATGTTGCCCATATTGCACAATATTTGATAAACAGAACAGATCAAAGTCTTCAAAAAGAAAGAGAAAGGATGAAATTGTGCAGAAATAAAAGGGCCCACTGGAGAATTCCATTTACTCTAGGTTTGCTTCCTTTAACACAGATGCATCATTTTTAAAGTAATTATGATAAACTGCAGCAGCTGCCTGTGTTTCCATGTGCAGCTGAAGACCATTCTGCACTGAGCTGATCCAGCTCATCACCTGTGCCCCACTTATGAGGCCACAAGGAATATTTTAAAGACTAAAAGAGTGACAGACTCTTCATTCAATGGTATCATCGCATTTTAAAGGGAAAAAGCCCAGGAGGACTGAGATGCACAGAAAAACATCTTTATGCAAAGTGTGAACAAACTCAGAGATATGAGTACAGCAAAAGCCCTGGTTTGAACAGCGCTACTTATGCAGCATTTAGATGCTAGGGCTGCAGCATATAGGGCTGAGAAATATAACCCTTCTGAAATGAATTTTGGAAGACATTTGCAAAATTGTTATTTCTATTTCTGCCGGATCAGACCAAGTTAGCTTCACATTTTGAATACTGGGACAGAAGGAAGCTGAGGCAAGGGGCAAGCTCAGTGCTCAAGGCCCAGTTCACAGAATCACCGAATTGCAGGAGCTGGAAGGGACCTCCAGAGATCATCAAGTCCAACCCCACCTGCAAAGCAGCCTCCTACAGCAGTCTGCACAGGTAGGTGTCCAGGCGAGTCTTGAATATCTCTAGAGAAGGAGAATCCACAACATCCCTGAGCAGCCTGTTCCAGTGCTCCATCACCCTCACCATGAAAAAGTTCCTTTAGCATATTGGTGTAGAACTTCCTATGGAAGTTCTAGGAGCCCAGGCAGGAGCAGAACTGAGGCTCTGTAAATAGATCTGCTGCAGTCTCCATGGACAGCCAGGTGCTCAGAATTCACCTGATTGCCATGTAAATGTCAGGCACAGAGGTTAAGATACTGTTTGGAAATTAAACAAAGCTATAGCTGTGATTTCCAGCTCTTCTTTCCTCATCAGAGCAAGTGTTTTGCAAAAGTCCTGAAAGACTTCAACAGTAATAGTAAAGAGCAATATGCTTAAAAGAATTACTGAGAACTGATTCTTGTATGAATCATCACCAAACGAGCACGACTCTGAGTCCTGCATGAGTAAATTATAGTTCAGTCTTGAAGACTTGGAAAGATTTTTTCAAAGGTGATTTCTAATGACTTCTCCCGCACATAACCTCAGGCGAAGGAACTCTGCACGCAGCTATTCATTGCAGCAATTTGACTTTACAGAGATGTTTGATTCTGACATGAGGATTTATGAAATGACACGGTGACTCAGCAAGCTCAAAGGCGAGGCTCTGCAGTCTCACCTGAAGGCTCCTTACCTATGTAAAATCCATGCAATTTCAATAGAATGTAAGGTATTTCCAAAAACACTACATGGGGGACACGTAGCAGGCAGTAAGCCGCTGCTGAGCTTAAACAGTGTGATCTAGGGGAAAGGGAGTCAGATTGTGTATTTAAAGATAATCATTTTATACTCTGGTTATACCGAAGGAGAAAAAAAAAAGTAAGAGAGAAACATTGCCATGCGCTAAACACAAGACCTAGAGTACAAAGTCAACATTGCAGCCACTCAGTTGAACTTCTTCACAAACCAGACTGGGATGACAGATATGACCCTTCAGTCTTTGAGGCCACTCAGCTGCCTCGTGCCAAGTGGCTTTGTAAAGAAGACATGTTTGCAAGGCACTCGTTATCTATCTGTCTATCTATCTATAGAAGCATTAAATACCAATGAAAAAAGAAGGGTGGCAAGGGAATTTTTCAGTATAATTTTCTTCCTGTGGCTTCTCTCCACCTGAAAGTCTGCTTGGCAAAATACGAAAGCATGCTAGCAAGCACAATAAGACATTGCATTCAGGCTGAGGCTCAGAAGCTGCCTTTAGCAGTCAGTTTCAGAAGGAGACCAGACAGAAGCAGCGGACTCAGGGGCTCTGAGCACCTACCGATCCCTTTGATGAGGCGGCAATTCGGGAGGACTACGGGGTCAACCTCTCGTGTAGCATTGAGTCTGTTCCTGCAAGAGGAAAGAGCAAGTTAACAGGTTAACAGCACACACAGCCGCTGCCGAGCAGGTAATGTTCCTGGCTATCTCTGCTTTATTGCCTGCCATATCTCAGCAATGAATCAAACACTGAACAAGCAAAACCCAGAACTGGCAATGGCAGTTGCCCCAAACAGCCAGAATGGTTACATGCTTCCCAAGATGAAGCTTTCGTGATCTCATGCCACCCACCCCAGCTAAAATGACAGCCACGCTCTCTTCAGGTTTCAGCCACTAAGTATAGCAGCACCCTGCAGCCAGGACCACCGCTGTGGGTGGGCTGAGGGCAGCCTCCCACCCCAGCCCACAGCCATTCCCGGTGTGCCTGCACTTCTCCATTTATCATTCTGCATTAAAAAGCAGCAGCAGTGTTATTGCAAGGCACGACTGCAGACATCCTAACAACAAGCAAAACTTGGCAGTACAGCTTTCAGGATTAATTTCCCTGTCCCTTCTCCTTTTCCTTCACCCACAGCACTCCCTGTCAGCCATTCTGATTTCATAGTATCATGGCATCATTGAGGTTGGAAAAGAGCTCTAAGATCACCCAGTCCAACCACCAGCCCATGCCCAACATGCTCACTGACCAGGTTCCTCAGTGCCACATCTACATCATTCCTGAAGACCTCCAAGGACAGTGACACCACTACCTCCCTGGGCAGCCTATGTCAGTCCTTTCACCACTCTTTCCGAGACGAAGTTTTTCCTAACATGCAGCCTGAACCTCTACTAGCACAATTTATGGCCTCTCCAGTACACCTACAGATCCCCAGGTCATGCTTTACAGGATGAAGCACTGACAGACAGGAACGTCACAGATTTCTGTCTCTCCCTCTCTACCATTGCACTACATCTATGGTAATATATGAAAGGCCCCTCACTGCTAGGACTGCTGTCTTTCACCATGGTAGCATGCAGTGTTATAGGCATGCATGTTGAGTTTCTATGTAAAAACGTCAAACTGGTGCCCTCGATTTTATTTTCAAAAAGGAAAGCTTTTAAACTAACATTTACTCTTCCTTTGCATACAGTCAGTGCACACATGTTAATACTGTACTCCATGTACAGGAAACTCTGAATGCAAAGATTCCATAGCAAAATTTATCCACATTTATGTCATAGGTAGGTTGCTCTGAAAGTAATGCCTCCTATTTATTTTCATGGAAGCTACAACAGATTCAAAGAGAACAGTAACACTATTTGATAGAACATGTTCTCAGCTACATAACACTCTTTTTCAACACAGTCACCACCACTAGCTCTGCATTTTCACCAGCAACGAACAAGAGCCTGCATACTCATAAACATCTGCACCAGCAGCAGTGACCCACTGTACCACAGCCACTATAGTGGTGTCACTGCTAGGAAAACGTTGCCCACACAGTCCATCTTTCTCTGGCCCAGACAGACAGAAGTCAGAAGGCACCAAAACCAGACCGTATGGTGCATGTGGTAGGACAGTCCAGACAAGACTGGCAATGTTCCCCATGGTCTTCAAACTGAAATGGGGCATAGTGTTATTGTATTACAAGAGAATGATTGTTTTTTCTCTGGCCTGACTCTAGAAGTTGGAGCCTTCAGCTTAGTCAGCATCGCAATGCAGTGGTCACAGCTGATGGTTTTCCAGGTTCCATGAAATCCAGAAGGATCGCCCCTTTCCTACCTCGAAAGACGGTGCACATCATTTTAACCACTGAGGGCTGCAACTTGAACATTTTCTTTGATGGGAAATTCACAAGTTGGCACACCATGGACTGCCTTTTTGACTCTGGCTCATAGTGGTGACATCATGTCTCATCACTGGTAAAGATGTGATCCAGAAAACTGTCACTTTCAGCCTCATATTGGCTCAACAAATCCAGACAAACTTGTATATGGTGTTCTTTCTGTGCCTATGTGAGAATTCGTGGGATCCACCTGGCGCAAACTTTGGGATATTCCAACACTGGCACCAGCATTTCCAAAGCACTGAAACCAATATTCAGCTCCATATACTGTTCCTTGGTTGTCGTCAGCCGATTCGTGTGGATGAGGTGACCAAGACAGTCTTCATTTTGTGGTGTGACAGCTGTGCATGGCTGTCTGGCACATGGCTTGTCTTTCATGTTGCTGCTACCACTGCTGAAATGCACCACCAACCACCTCACTGTGCTCACATTCACTGTTGGGGCTCCATAAATACTCACCAAGTGTCAGTGAATATCAGTGGGTGCCATTCTTTCTGCATGGAGGAAGCCAGTGTCACACCTTTACTTCACATACACTCCCACATCAGACGCCATTGTGTCAGACTGCCCCTCTGCTGCCATCCGTCACACAGCAACAACATGGAATAGAGTACTGGTGGGAAGGTTCAACCTCAGCTGCCGGACCACCAACATCCACCTCTGATGTCATGGGCCAATATAACGAAATAGGAAGCATCGCTGTCAGAACTGCCCTCGTTAGTTGTTCCCAACAGGCAAGGAGAAAGGACAAATAGGGCAGAGGAGTGCAAGGGAAAGGAGCCAAGAAAAGATCTCGCAGGAGCTCTCCCAGCCCCCAGGGGGGATCTCAGTCCCCAGCACAGCATGACCCCAGCTCAGGGCGATCATGTCCTGCATTCATGCTGCTGCTTTCTTGGGCTTTCTGCCTTCCCTATTGCAGGAGCCCTTCCCCAGCGGCCTGCAAGCCTCGCAGTGCCAAAAGCACAGCGGGAGCGCAGCCAGCAGCCGAGGGGAGATGATGATATCCCGACGGCATTCCCAGGGAAACACTTTGTGAACTGGAATGAGAGTAATTCAAAAGGACACTGGTCACAAGCCTGCAGCATACACAGAGGCTTTTTCAAAATGTGTCAGTTTATCTAGCTCAGGCAGCCTCAGCTACCGAGCCAGATGGCCTAGATAGCTGACCGGCCTTCCGAAAACACGTCGGACCTACAGATCAGGGGACGCAGCTTCAGGAAAACAGGAGTTTGCCTCTTGGTGCAGCCCGGCGCCTGGCACCTCTCCTTGCTCCAGCTCCAGCCCCCCGCCTCCCGACCCACTTTGAGGCACACAGCAGCAATCCCTCTCCCAAGCAGCGACCCGTCACATATTCAAAGCCCTCTCTTTCACTATTCCCTTTCTCTAGGCTAAGCAGCCCAAGAACTTTCCTTCCTACCTGACAGGACTGAAAATCCCCTCTAATTGTTGGGTTTGGTCCCAGTTCCCTCCAAACCGCCTGAGTCTTTCTGGCAGCGCACTGCTGCTTCAGCACAGAGGCTGGGGGGTACGCCGGTACTGAGTGTCATGGCACGATAACACTGTGTGCATGCGTATGAACAACAGATATCCTTTATATACATACTGTTTCCATATACATGTAGGAACACAGTGTGCATATATGAACAAGTTACATATGTTCTTCTGAGGAAAACAGTAACCCAGCACAACCCAGCACAACTCCTGTTCAACTTTTACAAATTTGATCAGGCCTTTCTCTGGGGAACAGTTAGCAGCTGCAGCGCGTCGGCAGGAGAATCTGTGTAACTTCAGCTAGAAACACACAATAACTTCTTTTTCTGCCACAGGAACTTTACTCAAGGCTTATTAGGGAGATAATAGCTGCATAAACAAACCTGATTTAAGAAGAACAGGGTCTGTAGGATCTGTAGCAATTCCTCAAGACTAATCTTTGAAGCACTTCAGGGACTCCTGTACCATGCTACATAGGCACAATATACCAAACTCCAGGAGCAGCAGAAGGCTGTGCTGGGTTCCTGCCTTCCAGCCAGGTGGTCCCGGGGATAGCAGGAGCTCCCTGGTCGCCCTAAGGGTACTGCTGAGAGCTCAGCGTGCAGGAAACCCACCCGCAGGCGTCGGGGGATCCTGCTTTGTGGGGATCCTGCTTTTAGCGGGAGACCTGCCTCTACCTGACTGCCAGTGCCGCAGGGGTTGCAGACCTGTCAGGAGCTGCAGACCTGCGGGGCAGAGAGTTGGGCGTGCGTCCTTTAGCATTTGGATCCTAATTGTAACGACGCACCGGCGTGCAACAGAGTACCTCACCACCCAAGCGGTTACAGGTGAACTTGTTTCAGCGCCGGCGCACAACTCAGGGGGCACAGCGAGCTTCCAACTCGGGGTACGCCTCACACCACACGGCCTGTCAGCCAGAGCTCGGCCTCAGCAGGACGCAGCGCAGCGGCTGCTCGCACCCCCGACTGGCACGCCCCGTTCGGCCAACGGGCAGCCCGCACACCCCGAGGCGGCGGACCCCCTCGCGGGGACGCGGCACGAGGCGGCATCCCGCGCCCCGGCTGCGCTCCTTCACGTGCTCATCCTCTGCCGAGGGCAGGGCGGCCCAAGGCCCCATCCAACGTGGCCTTGAACAGCTC
>JAOWBP010002978.1:17442300-17480478 GCA_028571105.1 Tragopan temminckii
GAGAAGGATGTTCCTTTCGCCTATACTTCTATTAACTTTCACATTGTCTAGTACAGGGCAAAGACAAAAATGGTTGGTTGTGTTTTTTTCACTTTTTTTTTTTTTTAATTCCAAGCAAGTTTTCTTTTAAAAGAATCAAAAGCATGTTGCTGGTGGTAAGTTGAATGGCACTATGGCACCGATAGCAGACAGCAGTAGTTGAAGAGCTGCTTTCATATGGCAGTACCGTGCAGAACAGGATTTGGAAAACAGTGGACATTGAAAATACGGTCAAACAGCACATCTGAGCAAAAGCCTTGTTAAAAGGCTCAGATGCTATGAGAATTTCTCCTTGATGTTTATGCTGTAGTTTATGTCAGTTTTCCATTTTAAGCTCTGTCCAGGAGCTATTAATTCAGTTGTGAGAACTTGCTTCAGGCTGCAGTTTTTAATACAGTATGTCAAGATAGAAAACCAACAGAAATTGTTTCATCAGGTTTTGAGCTCCAGGAATCTTAGGAAAGCTGCTGAGATCAGTAAATCTATCAAAGTCTCATTGAAACTCTGTCGAATCAGACATTAAGTGGATTTCAGCTCAAGCCTCTTGGAAATAAATAGATGAAAAATATTTTAAACTAAAAGGTAATATATTTCTTAATACTAAAGCTAAATCTTTGAAGCAGAGACCACTCTACACAAAATCTATTCCAAGGTCAAAGTACAAGATGCTCCACTGCTTCTTCAGCGTGTTCTGAAAGAAGGAAAAGTAGGAAGTAGTGATTACCTTCCTTTAGATTTCTTGTCTGAGGGTCTATGACAGCTCTTCCAGTCTGCTCTGACAGTGAGCTGGAAGAGTCTTAGTTGTGGTTAAGAACTCAGTTGAATATGAGTCGTTGTCTCTTGTGGTGGCTTTGTAATTGAGACTGTAAAGCAGCCTTTTAGCTTTTCCTGAATACATTTCTGACAGGTCACTTGTCATACAGACCTATGGGTTTTGGAGGAGCATATGTTAGTCGGAATTATTTTATTTTATTTTATTATTTAGTTATTTAAAACAAAAAGGGGAATGATTTGTTTAGAAAACATCATATTCTATGTCCTTGCCTTTTATTCTGTGCAGATTTCCACTTTCTTTAATTGTGGCTATAAGCAGTGATGTGCTTTTTGTCCTGCTTTGAATTATCGACAGAATAGCTTGATTTTCTCCTGTTGGCCTTTTGGAAAAACTGGGAACATGTCCAACATATCAGAAATCACTCATCTTGATTACAGCCTCTGCTTGCAGTGTAGGCATTTACAGTCCCTTCCCTTAGTCCCACAGCTCTCCCTTGCTGCTGTGTCAGACCAATTTTAACATGCAGGGGTTGGTCACCCCAGGGGGAACTGGTGTAATGTCTGTCCTGTCCCATGTCCATCACCCACAGTTCTTACACTGGATGGAAAAACAAGTGTTTCTTCAACAGGACCCCACTTTGGGATGGAGAAGGGGTGATGTTGGGTATGTCCTTCATTTTGAAGGCTTTTGTGAGAGTTTTTTGTTTTGTCTTTTTTGGTTCTATTTATGTAAGCAGGTATAAATATTGCTCAAAGGGTAGGCTTGAAGAAAGGGAGATTGCCTGCCTGCCTTTGGGTTGCCGGGAGTGAGCAGCGGACACTGCTGGAGAGTGCAGTGAGTTGATGTTCCTCTCTGGGTTTCTGTTCTGAGGGCTGGATTCAGAGGTGAGAAGCTACTCACTGCTCAAATAAGAAAGCTAATTTGCGAGCCTGGAATTACACAGTGTGTGCACTCCTTCCCTCATAATGTCACATAAGGAGAATTGGAAAATACAGCACAAAAGAGAGGAGCCAGGAGGACTTCAGCGGGGTGGAGGGTTGCAGAGACAGTCAAAGCAGGGCAGGTGAAAGCAAATAAAAGATGACTGCAGCAGAAGAGAATCAAAGCAATTCTAGCAAGTGCCTTTCTTTCTGTGGGTCCTGTCCCACTAATAACCAAAGGCTTTTCAGGAGCCTTAGGTGCAACTTTAACTGTCAAAAATAGTGCTACCACCAGGTCACAGCTGGGGTGTTTGAAAACACTTGCTGAGTTGAATACTCAGTTGTTATTAAACATCACCTTTAAACAGCCGAGGAAATTAATACTTTCCAAAGGGATTTATGTTGTAACAGAAGATGAAGGGGATGACCTTTGCTTGAACTCAGTAATTTAGTTTAATGCTGCTGTGTTCTCTCTTGATTGAGATTTTGGAAGCTGCTGATTGTATCAAGTCACATAACTCAGTTTAACATCGTTTCTCTAATCCTGTTTACACAAAGGTTTGGAAATATCTGTCATCATCTCCACATTATCATTATGTGCTTCAGAAACCAGGCAGGGTTCTGACACATGCGTACAGTTCCTGCTGCAACACGGACTCCAAGGGTTAGTCTGTGTTGTGAGAAGCATTCTCCCTGGTTCGCAGAGTAAGAGAAGTGGATACAGCATCTGGTCACCATTGTGCTCATTGGTAGGGCTTGTCTGGAGCTCAGGGGTGATTTTAGCACTCCAACGGGTATGGCAGAAATAGCAGTGCTTTTATGGGAGCTCAGGCTTCCTGGGGGTAGCCTGCAGCTCTGGAGGTACTACCCGGGCAGCTATGGCTTCCATGGGGTTTTGGTCCACCTCTGTTGGGCTTCAGCTGAGTGCCTTCCCCTTCCACTGTGGGCCTGAGTCAGAGGAGTAATTGGGATTAAAAGCAACCTCACAAAAGCTGTCTGTTGCAGGCTCCTAGAGATCAGTTTACCTGGCACAAAGAAGCGAATTTCTAATCTCTCAGGCTTTTAGGTGGTACTTAACATCCCAAGCACAACTGCAGAAGTCAGGTGGCGGTTCTGCTCTATCTGCCGGAAACACCCAGGATCAGATGCTGCTGATATTAAAATCACAGTCCCTTTTCAGGAAATCTGACTCTGTATCTTCCCAGGCCAGCAACTGCTATTTAAAGCACAAGCAGACAGGAAAGAACGAAGCAAAATGCTGCAGAAATGAAAGGAAATATCCTGAGCTAAAAGCAAAGTTAGCAAACTTTAAGCTTGCTCCTGTGAAAGTAAGAGGGTGATTCTGACTGCTGGGCTGGAATGCATTCCCTGCAGAAGTTCCTTTGGATTTATTTCCGTAGGGAGTTTCTTTCTAGTGAGATAGTTCAGCAGCTTTACGTTTCTGTGATAAGTCCCCAAATATAGAAGAGAGGTTAATCTGAAAATCCAGCTGTTAAGGTAATTCCTCTCTGCAGAATTTCTGTCTGTCTAAGCATGCCCATTCTGGATGTAGCTTAATTGTTTTCATTATAAGCTTTACATGACACCTATGGATTTAACAGAACTGTGAGGAAAGAGGAATGCTGAGTGTATCTACTGATGTTATCTGAAGGGAGAGTACTGCTTTGTTTTGCTTTTCTGAAATAACTCCTGCTTCTCAAAACCATCAGAGCCAGCCAAATACAGGGTGTACAGGAAGCATAATTAAAGAGCTTCTCTTTGTTACAAATGTGTTTGCCTTCAGTAAGTTGTCACAAGCTTTCTGAGTTGCTTTTGAAATGAAGTTTGACTGATCATAAAGCGCTTTAAACTTCAGAAGGTGACGTTTCAGAGTGTTGTGTAGCAATTAGTGTCTGGAAAGAAGACTTCAAGAAGAGCAGCACAGGTCATGGCACGTTCCTTCTGCATGTACATTAAGGAAGAACAACCAAACACATGCAGAATTTGTTTAATCTTTTCAAATTAGGAAAAAAAACCCCACCTGTTTGCTTGGGAAAATACAGAGCTCGTGCATAGCCAAAATGAAATATATAGGATTTTGAAGGTGAATTGTATGGAAACTATATCCTCCAAAGCAGTTACATCTGTTTTGATCTGGAAATTGGTTTTCTAAATTAGCCCACAAGTGTGCTGTTGTTATTTCGTTGACGTAATGAGAGTTAGGAGGTTTGCCTGCACTGAAGTACACACAGCTTAGAATTGTCATTAATTTAGGAGTGGACTTAGCAGCACCCAAAACTGATGTGTTAATTAAAACATCTGAACAGTAAAGGCCATTCTGGTGGGTGCTTTTGTAGTTTCACTTCTGAGCGTCTACAGTGCTAACATGATTGTTATAATTTAGTGACAGCTGTCACATAGAATTAATTACTGGTTTTGTCTATTCACTATTTATAGTACGCAAGTTGCTTGATTGTACTCCTGTTTGTGGATTCCACTTGCCTTCTCGCCAGAGCTTCAGTGGAATATTTGTTTTGGCAATAAATCCTTAGTCTTTCACTTTCTGTGTCTTAAGTTTGTGCCTGATGGGTTTGTTGTCTTCATGTCTCCTTAAGAACAAGTTTAGGTCATTGTTAAGGATTTTGAGGGGTCCCTTCTGTTTTGTTTCCTTCTGTTGTGCTCTATACTTCCTTGTTCTTTTTTTATCTCCCTTAAGAGAACAGTTACATCCCTTATCCTTCTCTGGCAAGTATTTCTGTTTTTGTGATTTTTTTAATGGCTGACAATAGAAGGAAAGAAAACGTAACCTAAACCAGCTGACCTGTAACGATTTTGGGAGCACTTGTACTGTTACAAACTTGGGCCGCTTCTGTACCTTTTAATATGCCTGTCAGCTTACTAGTAGGATGTTTCCTGTGCGAGTTTTCGGGCTCGAGCATGCATCTAGGACAAGGGTTAGGTGGGGGAAGCAGTGAGCAGAGCTAGGACATTTCTCGTCTGTTTGAAGATGATGCTCGGCAGAGCCTCTGGGCTTTGGTAAGCTGGAGCATTCTGCAGTTGCTGAGCTGCTTATGGAAAGTTAGAGCCGCTACAGGAACTCGGGTGGAACAGAAATAGCTCTCTTTCTGAGTTCAGATACTACTCATCATGGAAGGCTCTCAGTGGTGGTATCATTGATCCTGCTGGAGGGTGGGCAGGGTCACCAGCTGGATACGGGCTTTTGGTAAAGCATGCACATGTAAAATGTCACTTTGAACAGTGTTCTTTTTCTTTCAACATCACACTTAGTTTCTGCTGCTAAGATTAAGCAACGTATTTATACAGACCTGGGTTTTCAAAATGTACCCGTGTATACCTGTGTGGTTTGATTTTTGGGTGGTGTTGTGTGGAGCCAGGGGTAGGACTCAGCGATCCTTATGGGCTCCTTTCAGCTCAGAGTATTCTGTGGTTCTGTGACTGCACTGTGGATAGGGCTGCTTTTACCTCGGGAGCTGTCACTCAGATCTGTCCTTGAAGCAGCAGCTCTGCTGCCGGGAGCCTTTTCCATGCACCAGTTTTCTTAGAGCAGACATCACTGATGGAAGTTTGCTAGGACACAGACTGTGGTTTGTTGCCTCAGGGTGGGTGTTCCTGGAGAAAGGCATTAAAGTAAATGGCCTGAGAGAATGGCAGGATCCTCCCAGCCCACAGTGTGATGTACATTTTGCTGGATACCACTCTCAGGTTGTTTTGGTCAGGCATGGTTAATGTATATAGCAAGAAAATGCCGTTTGCAAGATCTATTGTCTCTATACATGAGGGTTGTTTGGTTTGAAGTGTGTATTTTTATAAATAGTAAACTATCTTTCATTATATCTCAGAGACAAATGTCTGTTAGCAGACTTGAAGGGAAGCTTTTGGACTCCCTTCACTTCTCCAAGCTCAAGGGAGAAAAAAAAATCTCAAGCAGTGATCTGATTTAGAATAAGCAGATTCAAAAAGAAAAAGCAGACATGAAACAGCCTCTCTGTTGCTGAGAAGTCTTGGAATGGGAGGTGCGCTGAATTCTTACCTCAAAGGAACACTTGCTTTACAGGTGCCTTGTCTGTGTGATTTCCAGAATTCACTTCTGTAAGGAGCTGTGGTGCCTCTCACAGCTGCCTGCCTGGGCACATGGGCTCTGTGATCCTCAGTGGCTTTGTCTGGAGCCAGGGCTCAGGGAGACAGATGTCCTGATATGTGACATAGACTGTAATGTGTGGGGGAGGTTGTCGGGGGAGTTTTGCTGTCATTTTATTTGTGTGCTGTATACAGCGGAAGTAGTACTCCTATTTTTTGCCACATATTGCTCCTGTTATTCTGAAAGTCATAACTGGCTATTGTCTTTGATTTGATTGCAATGTGATTTCTCCATTTAAATACCTTGAATGCAGTTTACTTCCGGACTGTGAGTGTTAGTTCTTATGTGCAGAGCTAGCCATTGTCCCTTAAGAAGAGGAAATGAGAGCACGTGGGCTCTTCTTGCCTTTCATATGTTCAAGTAATCACAGAAGAGTCACTTGTTGGCTGGGCATAGCACTGTGGCACCTCCTGGAGCAGGAAGGATCTTTGCATTTGGGCAAACATCGTGGAAGTCCATATTAATTGTGTTCACTTCTTGTTGCCGTTGTTAAAAACTTCCTTCTTGTTAAAGCACAAACTCGGTGTAAATGGGTCTGGCATAACCGCCAGAGAAGCGGTGATTTCCTCTAATCCAGGTTTCACAACATTAGGATTATAGTTATGGTTGGCATCCATTTACATATTTGTTGGTGCTGTGATAGCTGCTTTTATTTTGTCACATGCGGTTTAGTTGCAGATCAGCTAGATGTTTTACTTCTGTCCATACTTAATTACAACGGGATTCATTTTAGATGAAATCGTCACTTAGATGGTAGCTCCTGCGGTAAGAATTGAGCCAAGCGTGCTGATGCCAGTTTGGGAAGCTCTGCCATTGTGATGCATATAGTTGCTCTCCAGTTGTATTCAATTTTGACCAAAGTTTGCAGTGTATCAAAGGTGTTTAATGGGAGCCATCAGGAGTGTTATTTGAATAAGTGCCCAGATGGTGTGCCAAGATAGAAATTAAATTGGAAGCCACCGGTTTACAGCAATCCATTTTTTTTTTTAATTATTTGTCTTGGTATTGTTCTCTTTTGGTATGGTTGGCTTAAATTAAAACAAGAGCGCTGGGCTTCCATAAATATTATTTCTTGCAACAAAATCAGAGTAACAATACTACAGATACAGGAAGGGAAGAGAAAATTATCTTGCAGTAAGCAGCCATTTTCACGTATTAAAGCATTCCCGGGAAAATAGAGCCTTGAGATGATGTTCCTCTTTCTAATGCTAGAGATTATGTATTTGTATTTTAATTTAGAATAAATTAATTTGACACTTTTAGAACTTGATGGAAATTCCAAATAGTGTCATTTTCTTGAATTATTTAAATATAACTATTTAAATGTCAAAGAAGTTGTACTTAACTCTGCTCGCAATGAAAATTCGTTATCTACAGCCTTTAATTTTCTTCCAGACTCTTTGCTATGTGGACAAGAAAATGCGTATAAAATCAAATGCTTGAACAAATGCACATTTATTATATTTGCTTCCCTTAGTAGGTTTCAAATGCGATTTGAAAATGTAGTTTTAAAAGTTTTGCAAATTAAACATTTAGAAACTTAAAACATAAAAGAAACATAGAGTCTGCGTTCTTTTTAACAATAACTACCTTGAGTCTGTGCAGGGAGCCCATGACCACAACCCCTCCCAGAGCAATGTGGTGATGGAGTCCCAGCACTATAGGAGCGTGCCGTTGCTCGCTTTCCTGCGGGTACACCATGGTTGGGATGTATTCATGGAACGCAGCAAGGTACGCGTGTACCTGTCTGTGCTGGGAATTTCTGTGATAGTTTCATCACGGTATCAAAGAGCTTTGCTAACTGTAGACTTGAAAGACTGAATGATCTCATTCTGAATGAGGAAGAGATCATCGTCATATTCGTCCTGCGATAATGAAAATGTAGTTTTGGATTGTTTGTCTATTTTAATAACTCAGGACATTGTATTGTTTGGTAATTTCTTTTCAGTTTTGATGCCCACTAGGATTTTTCATGTAAGCCTGCTTTGTTCCTCCCAGATGAGTTTTTGAAGCCTTTCTCAACTGTCGGTGAGGCACAGTGGCCGGGCAGTCAGCACAGACTTGGGTGAAGGAAAGGGAGTTCAAAGAACAGCTATTAATCTCTGTAGTGAATAAAATCCTTTGTAAGCAGCATAACGTTTGGAAAGGGAGCAAGTTCCTGCATACTCGACAGATCTGATTACCATGTGACAATTACAGTGGACCATTGTGGAGGGTGAAAAGGCCTTCAGAGACATAGAAGTGTATAATAATGTACTGGAAGTCTGTTTAGTTTACTGACGATATTCAATTCAAGATTAGGTTTTATGGCACCTCTTCCTTCTGCATATGCTCAGCTTTTGTTTTATCTTACAGTGCTAGCCTTTGTGAAGGTTAATTGTACTTGGTTTGACTTTCTGTCCTACCCATCCCTTTTTATTAAAAGAAGTTCTGATTAGACTCTCGGTATCTCTTCATTTCCCTTGAATGTCTGTGGCCTATTTGGTGTCACAGGAATGTTTCTCTGCAAAGCTCTATCTGTCCTGTGAGACCAAGCAGGGCTTGCACACAGCCACAGGTCCTGGCATGCAGCATTTTGTGCTTTTAAATTGTTGGTATTAGTTACAGTTTCCTAATACAGATACAGTCTGAAGTCTCAGCACTTTGAGAGTACTGATTCCAGGAGGCACACAACAGACCCTGGGATATGTCTGGTCATCTGGTCATCAGCTGATGACCAGTTCGCTGATGCAAGGAGTGACAGGGAAACCCCTATCCCTAATGGGCTCTGTGTGTCTGGCCTGTTCTACTGATGCGGGATGGGGAGCTCATTGGAATGTTTAAGATCTGCTCTTAGTCTTCTGTTGCTACTTTGGCAATACGAGGACACCATTGTAAGTATAAAGGATTTAGAATAAAATGTGAAGCTTGCACCTGGGGGAACACAGTTGTAATTACAGTCCCAGAAGTGCCACCGCAGTGGGTTAGCAGTGTGTCTGGATGAGCAATCACAAGCTCTGAATGAGCTCAGTGATTTACCTTTCTCGATGCAACATCAGTGATTTACCTTTCTCTGTGTTTGCATAGGATGGTAGGTTTTTTTCCCTCCCATAAGGAAAAAGGTACCTTTTATCCTTCTGAAACTGACTTGCAGACAGTAAACTTTGACTTTCTTCCTTGTACAATGAGGTATTTCAAAGAGATACTTCTATAATGTGACCAAAATAGCTAGGAACACTCCAAATGGGAGAATTGACAGGCGAGGACGTGGTTCTTTCAAGAGCCTATGGCTGGCTTTGTGCCCTCCTTGCTCTTTTTGTAAGGAGTTGCTACAGCGAGTCCTGCATGAGGGGAGGTTTGCTCTGAGAGCTGACAGGTGAAAAAGCTTTGATGCTGTAAGGTGCAGAGTGCCATACCAGGGCTTAGGGGACTCACGCGTGAATGTACACGAGCATTTAATCAGTGTGTGAAGCACAAAGGAGTTTTCCTATTGGAATAAATGTAGAGGTTTGAAAGGTTGTCTTTGCTCTTTTTGTGACGTTTCAAGCAGAGCAAGTATCTTGCAGAAGCAACTTTTACATTACCAATCTATTTTTAAAAATGCCATACTGTGTTTTATTCTGTCTCTTGATTCAGTGTCCAATTTTTATTTCATTTTGTTTTCTTTCCTTTCTACGTCTCTGTTTATTGCCCTACACAGTGTAATAATCTTATTCAATCTAGACAGCCTATTGCTAACATCTTGGTTTGCTACCAAACAGTATTCTGAACAACACTGATAAATAGTCTAATGCTCATATTTTTCTTCGCTGCTTCTTGGAGAAATTGCATCAGTGATGATGCAAGAGAAATGTTTTTGGAAACTGATTAAAATTTTATGTGAAACACTTGACCTCCTGGTGCCTCTGACGTCAAACTGTGATGGTAGTTGACAGCACTGATGGCATTTGAAGAGACACGATGTTTATGCAAGCAGTGATAATGGAAAATGTACCTTGGTAGGCTACAGAAGGATAAGGAGGAATGCATCACACACACAGCCTGAGAAATTGCTGTTCTTCCAAACAAGGGGAAGAGAAGAGAGAAGGAGTATCTGCAGTGTGTGATGAAGAATTACAGTGTCCTGAATTGTAGTTTCTTACAAGATGCATGAAATTCTGTGATTCTGTGAAATACCCTTCTATGTATGTTCCATCCCAAAGGATGGAACACCTCCCCAGTAAGAACAGGCTGAGAGAACTGGGGCTTGTTTAGCTTGGAGGAGGCACCAGGGAGGTTTGAGAGCGGCCTCTCATTGTCTAAAGGGTGGCTGTAAGAAAGAAGGGGACAGACTCTTTAGCAGGACAATGGGCAATAGTTTCAAGCTAAGAGAAGGGAGATTTATACTGGGTATAAGGATGGAGTTTTTTATAGTAAGTAATAGTGATGAGGCATTGGCAGGGGTTGCCCAGAGGGGTGGTGGATGCCCTGTCCCTGGAGACGTTTAAAGTCAGGCTGGACAGGACTCTGAGCAACCCGATGGAGCTGTAGGTGTCCCTGTTTGTTACAAAAGAATTTGATTTCATGATCTTTAAGGGTCTTTTCCAACTCAAAAGATTCTGTGATTACGTAAAACATCATGAACAAATGAGGGAGACTCATTCTTTCCATTTGTTGCCAGAAATTGAACTATAATTTGAATAACTTCTTAGGTGAACTTGCCATGAAGAAATCGTACTAATTAGTTATAAGCAATATAACACTCTGCTGTGTTTAAGAAAGGAAGGCAAAGCAGTCAGTGTCTTTAGTCACTTACTTCCGTTGAGCTTTTCATTTTTAATATTCTTGCAATCTGATCTTCTGTTAATCGTTAGGGAATACCTCACAAATTGATTGGCCACCTCTTTCTTATTTCTGTTTTTTGGATTACAGATCATTAGCAATCTTTGGATTCCAGAGCAGAGGAACAAGCAGTGAGAACTGCATGAAGACACAATACTTAATAATGCAGTTGTTGAAAGACCAAGTTGTTAAGCCACTTAGGTACTCAACAAGCAGGGGAGACTAGGTTAAGCCTTTCCTGATATAACATAGCTCTTCACTGAACATGCACTGGACCTAGACAGGATCTGGTTATTGCTTATATTCTGATTAGATCACAGTAATCCACAGGATACAAATATAAAGTGTTTTAAGACTGATCTAATCAGTCTTCTATATAAATCATTTGGACAGTGTGCTGCCAGCAAGTTGAATGAAGTTATAATGCTTGTCTGTTTCAATACAAGATTTTTTTCCCTTTTTTCATTGTCACGTTCAATTAAATTTACTAAATTCTACCACTCTCTAAAATTAGTATATTTTCACTCCAGCAATATCTATGCAGTAATTAAAAAGTAGACTAAATGCTGCTTTCATAGTAGATTTCCTAGAAAAATAACTATACAAAAGCAAAATTAATGTTCTTCTGCAAAGCTTGTGGAAAAATGGGAGATTTTCTTTTTGTAGGTAGTTCTGCTTCTGTCTCCTTGACGTTAAAGGTGAGGAGCTAAATTTTTATGCAGGTGTGGCAGATGTTTTAGAAATAAATAAGAAAATCTTTTCTTAGATGGGGTTGCTATTGAGGAATGTTCTTGACTCTTGTGAACTACATATTCCCTACAGAGTGCTATTTTAAAACAGCTAATACTGATCATTTCTATTATTATTTATGTTAAATTAAAAAATGGTATAACAATAAAGGATTGTCTGGCAGAGCTCGTGAGTAGAAAAAGTGTGGCTAAAGTAGAAAATTCCTTAACTAATTGATGAGTTCCACTCATTGCAGAATGAAATGTTGTTGACAGGTGGGCATTTGTAGCAGCTGTAGGATGTGGTCTCTGTCACTGAATGCAGAGTGAGAACTATGCATAGTACTTGACACAGGTAGAGGGAGGAGAAAATAAATCACCTGAATAAGCATGAGGGTTCTTAAATGAGGAATAGTAATGGCATTACTATTGCTGTGAACACTTGATGGTTGGCCAGAGCAGCGTCCTGACAGATAAAATCATAGAATGGCGTGGGTTGAAAAGGACCACGATGATCATTGAGTTTCAGCCTCCCTGCTGTTTGCACGGTTGCCAATCACTAGACCAGGCTGCCCAGAGCCACATCCAGCCTGGCCTTGAATGCTCCATAGTTGGGGGCATCCGCAAAATAGATTCATAGACAATGAAAAGCTGCCACGTGCACCATGAAAGAGGATCTGTAGGTTTTATTTGGGGATTTATCTTCATCTCCACCACCAGTGCTTGGTATAATTTCCTGATGCACAGGCACCAATTTTTGTTGTGCTCATCTATGGAGGCATGGCCTGTGGGCTGAAAGGGGCCCTGGGCCTCCCCTTGTGCAGCACTGCATCCTCTCAAAGACCAGGGGTCTCAACTTCTGTCATCCTTTCTTTCTAGGAATGATTTGTAGCAGATCTGAGGGCCCACTGAGCTGAGGAGCTGTGTGTTGCTTTGGCTAGTTCGGGTGGTCTGCCCTGGAATCTCAAAAGGCATTCTGGGAAACTATCCAAAACCCTGGAAAATCCACTGAGGAAGAATATAGCACCTTTTCTTTTATATGTGTTACTTACTTACTAGTGTTTTATCTGAATTTTCCTTCACTTTGAAAGATTGCTATACTTTGTATGTGTCATATTTTTAAATACACATCATATAAATAGATGAAAGAAATAAATCATATAAAACATATTAATATTGCAATATAATAATATAGGTTAATATATAAAATCTATATTGTATTAACATATATTTGTTGTGAATTTTATTACAAAAATTAGTTTTTGGAGGGGAAAGGTTGTTTTTTAAATTCAACACGTTTAATGTTTGTTTCCTATTTTCACTTAAAGACTATGCTATCTCATGGATCTTCACATGCAAGCTAACTCTTGAGCATAAAATCCCAGGCAAGGATTGGTAGATGCCACGGAATACTGGCACAGTTTACTGTAGGATGCTCACTGATGAGCAAAGGTGATCTGCTGGCATTTAGCATGCCAAACAAATTAGTTGGTGTATTAGGAAGTAATAGGATTAGCTCGTGTTTGATGCCCTGGACAAGGACCCAGGTATTGCAGCTTTAACTTAGTCTTGCAGCCCTCTCTACTTCAATAAAAATGTGTCTGTAGGGTTTATCCAATGTTTTACTCTAGACAAATATGTTCAGGGATGCATAACTAGACATCTAAATACTTTTCCCATATGAAGGCTAAATTAATCTATCCTTGACAGGAAATGTTGAGGATATTTTTCCATAGTGTATAAACGCATAGTTTTTTTGTTTTTTTTTTTATGAAATGTCTCTCTTAAAAGTTAATAGAGAAAAAATGCAGTGCTATGATATAGGAAATGTATCTTGAAGAGTGCTTGTGTTAATAGAGGTCACCTCAGTGGTCAGTTTGCTGTACAGATACACTATGTATTTTAAATAGGAGATTACCTCACTTACTGCCTTCTAGCAAGTTTTTAAAATGTCTTCAGTAAACAGTGGGAGTCAAAGGCTCAGAGTATGAAAGTTATTTGCTGGTCAGCATTTATACTTTAACTCTCTGAGCAACATTTGGGAATCAATTTTTACTTGCCACCGTCAAAAGTACTATTGTCAGTTAGCTGACACATTAACTTTATTTCCCCTGAAATATGGAAATACATATGTTATTTGAAGCATACAAGCACAGTAACTTAAACAATGATCTCGTAAAACAACTGTGTATTTAATTGTTTTTGAGAACCAGCACTATACATATTTACTATGCAAAATTTTATATGCAACATTCCTACCCAGCAGAGTGAATAAAAGCAAAACAGCAACGTAGAGGAATCTGTGATGTAAAATATACATTTGGTTCTCACGGCACTGTATGCAGACATTACATTAAGGGATTATCTGGCTAACCAAAGAAAACTGAAAACATCTGTTCTAAAGTGCAAAAGATGTGTATTCAATTGTGCTTCTTAAATCTTTGATGATAAAAAATAAGAAGAAAATAGGAAGGAAAAGGAAACATTCATGTGTCAGACGCTAAAGGAGGAAGCCACGTGGTACTTTACCAAAGGATAACTTTTTCCTCTTACTTATTGTAAAGAGAAAGAGCAGCAGCGTAGCCCTATTTAGTTGCTTTTTGGTATAAAAATACAGAAAATTATTTTGAGTTAGAAATTGCTGTTAGGTTGAGGAGAATGTTTTCATCATGGTCTGCTTGTGTGTTTGGGTTGGGAAGCAAGGCAGGGCAAAAAGGAATTGGTCAGAATGTTTGTGCCGTTCCTGTTGATGTATCAGCAGTCTTGCCTGCACTCAGCATCAGGTGTTTATAACTTCATCTTTGCTTTTCATATAGTAGTAATCATGAAACAAAGTTTGCATGCAGGATGACTTACTATCTCATGGAGAATCTTGATTGTACTTCAGGAGAGATGTTCTCTAAGTGCCTTACAGTACCCCTTTAGAGTAGCTGTGATGTCTTAACTGGTACTGGGCCACTGGAAGAGCCCCAGAGCTTTCCAGTTCAGCATATGCCTGTAATTCCTGAATGGCTGCTATCTTTAATGCTAGGGCAGCAGGCATCTTCAAACCACTGGATATTGGCCTAGTATTGATTACTGATCGTGTTGAAAGGAATTAGAGATGTCTCTGTAGCTTGTATAGAAGGCAGTGCTGAGCATATTTAAACTTGCTGTGACGTTAATGGGTTTTTCAGGAGGTTCTACTTCAGTGTGATTGCGTTGGATCAGTGGCATAACAGTAGTTTGCATGGGGAAAGTGATGGTTTGAATTTCTCCCTACATTCTCATTATTCTATTCTATTACATATACTATTCTATTACAAATTGCTGCATGTTTCATGGGAGGGAGAGAGTGGCTTTTTAAATGTACAAAATGCTGTCTTATGTTAGAAAAAAACTAAAATTGGGAAAATGTTTTTAATAAAGTTTTTGAAGAGATGGCAAAAGGAAACAAGAAATACATTCATGTATCATTATTGTAATAATATATAACTTGATATGTGGACAGTTACAAGCATTTATTCTGAAATGCTTCTTTACTGGCAGGGTACTGGGCAAAGTTGTCTGTGTCCTGTTTTAAATTGGGTTCTTCTGACTTCATTCTAGAGGAAGAAACATCCCAATTTTGGTCTTGTGTGTGATCTGAACCCCTTTTCATGGGTTGGATGTAGTAGACTGTAGTGCCTCCATCACCTCAGTACTGGCTAATACAATTAATAAAATGTATATTTTTAAAAATAGTGTATACATATGTTGCTGTTCTAAAACTTACTGGTTTTGAGCTGAACAGTTTGGATATGAAGTGCAAAGTGCCATTGGTAACTCTGTATCTTTGCATCAGTACATGCTTGCACCTTCCTGTCATTATTCGTGTGCAACCCTCAGCTTTTTCCAGCCAGACTGAAGGTAGCCAGACATACATTATTTTTCTGTTTTTCTCTTTCTCTTAGAAGTACTTCTAAATCTCAGCAAAAAAACCCTCCACTGCTGTTCCTCTTTTGAAGTTGTGATTTTGGCTTTCAGATCGTGCACTTCATGCAGCAAATTGTGCCACTATAGCCCCTCCAGCGATAAACGACTTCTGCAGCTGGGATTTCTCCTTTTCTCTCATGTTGAGCATTCATGCAAGCTGTACCTGTACTAAATGCATACCTTCTACCTTTCTGTTAGCTGGTACCCAGGTGCTTATTGAGTTGATATACTGGATCTTTCCTGTCTGTAATTTGTGGTGTTGTCAGGAGAAGTTTGGACTCTGTATGGAGCATTTCACAAAAGAACATTCCTAGCTGCTAGGGCACCTCATCCCACCTGGACACTCAAACTGAGGACAAAAAAGTTACTCAGACTGCAGAGTCACGCTGTAAGGTCTTCAGTGCTTATGAGGCCATTGTGAGAAAACCTTTCTTCTGTAGCAGATTGAATTTACCTCTTTACAAATGTAATTTAAGACCTTACTGAAGACAGACAAAATGGAGTGAGCCGCGGGAGAGTGGTACCTCTTCTTACTGTGTGAGTCAGCATTTGCAAACCCCCAGATGTGAGGGTTCTTTTTCTTTTGGCTTTGCTGGTTCAGCTGAAGGTGGTGTGTCTTTTACTTTACCTTGCTAGTAAAAAATTACAAAGTAGTAAAACGATTGCTTGCTTTTACTACTTAGTGTCACACTGTTTGTTTTTCGCAACCATCACTTGAGAAAAGCTTTCTCCAGTCTCAAAGGCTGCCTCCAGCATGTAGGAGCTACACTGCGGCTGTCCTGATGTATTGCCCTCACCATGCTGCTTTAACTCCAGAGGGCAAGATTTGACCTGCTTCATCCTTGGGACAGTGCTCATGGTTTTGTGTTTCACCATGCTTTGGCAGAAGCTGATATATGCCGTAAGACTTTGGTAGAATGAGTACAAAGCTTGAGTATGAAGAACCACTCTTGTATCCAAAATTAATATTGTGTGCACATAAAGCCCATTTTGTGCATGTATTTTTCAAGCACTTGTCCTTGAAAGAGCTCATAAAATTATCTTGGATTAATCAAACTTCTTCCCTAAATGGAGATATGATGGCTTTTTCATAAATCTCCTGTGTATTAGCTAGCTCTAATAGCATAAAGGGTAAGAATTACAGTTTGTATTTTTATTGTATCTTCTCTGTTGAGTTACAATATGACATTTCTTAGAGATAAAATTAGGCTTAGGGCATAGAAGATAGCATATCTTCTCCGTTTGAAGGCAGTATGACAGCTGCCCTTCTGGTAGGACAGGCAGGCCTTCAGGCTAAATGAACATAAAGTAAGATTACTTTAACACTGCTTTTAGAAGGCCTGCCTAATCAGTGAAAATATTTTTAAAAACTCGGGTCAGAGCAATGTCTTGTACCTTTTATGATAATAGGCAAAAACATGCATGGTAAGTTCATGTTGTGCTTGATTCTAAGTACTGTCACACAGGTTTCAGTTAATTGTTTTTTTTTTTTTAGTAAAATCTCCAGTTCTCTTCATCGTTATCTGCAACAGCCACGTATCGATGATGGTCTCTTTGGCAGCAGAACCATTCAGCTATTTGGATTAAAGTGTTCTTTGGAAAGATAAAATAATGAATGCCCTGCACTCTCCAGAGTTGCAGGTGCAATTTAAAACTTGAGTGCCGTCCCTTCTCCAGTATTTTCTGTGCATTTGTTTTTCATTGTAGCATCTTGAGTTTATGGTACCCTTTGCAATGGAGGTACTCAGACTTCTAGGGATTTTTGAATTCCGGAGAGGTGAGATTTTGCCTTGCATTTTTAAAAAGGAAGAGGAAACCTGTGTTAGATTTGCAGGTTCCTGTCAAAACTGCATGTAGGTTGGACTCAGGCAGGTGACCTGCACAGCCCACGTATGGCTCTTCTGCATTGTGCGTGCTGCTAATTCTCTTGGTCTTCAGCAGTAAATGCATGCTTTTTTTTTTTCTTTTTTTTTTTTGGATGAATTTTTACTTTTGACAAACCTTTCTATTGTTTTGACTGTTGGATAATTTGTGAAAACATTTCTCCCCATTGAAACCAAGATGGTCAGTAGTATCCTTTTAAACACCGTGGCTTCTATTCTTATTTAAGTGCAAGGAATTGAAAGCTAAAACTCGAACTGTGGTTGCAGTCATTCAGGTCAGTAGTACAACAGAAAAAGCTTTTTTCAAATAATTATTTTATGTTACAGTTTCAAACACTTTATTTGGAAGCAAATGGTCCTCTTATGTTGTCTCAAAATTTCAGTGTTTAATCAATAACAGTGAGGTTAAAATGAAACATTTCGAGATTAAAGTTTTACCAGCTTGGCAGACTGTTCCAACATCCAACTACATCTTTATTTTCTCACAGTACCCGCATCTAAATCTCTCATCCGAAACAGTGGTTTTATTCACAGTTGTATCTGTAGGGGAGCAGAACAACTCAGGGTTGCACATGCTTTGCACTGATTGTCTCTCTCATGCCCAACTTGCCAGTGAATGTTAACTTCGTCACTTTTGGTTTTCTTGAGCTAGTGCTAATTTGGTTCAGGATGCTGAAGAAGGGCTTGCAAAGATTGTTTTACATGGTTCTCTGTTTTTCTCTGTATTTCATCTACAAAAGAATTTTTTGATCTAAGAGAAAGGAGCCTTTCAGCATTGATAGGTTTTCTCAAAACCATAACTGTAATACTAACGTAGCATTTTAGAAGATGTGCTTCTTAAAAACACAGATGTGGACGTTTTTTTTATGTAGAGATTCATAAAAATCCCTAAGGTCTTATGTTTAAATGTATTTTAGTGAAGTTTTGTAAGATTAGTTTGCGGAGTTCCTCTGGTTGCTTACTCGCAGCTGATAGTTTAGGTACCAACCACACTTTTGCCTGTTTTTTTAGGCAATAAAAATAAATTAACGTAACAATTTTTCAGTGTCCTAATTTTTTAGAGATATTTGTGTATGTTCTCCTTATTCATTGTCTTAGGTTGGGGTAACTATGAAAAGCCTGCTAAGATTATTGAAAGGCTTACTGCACTGGGTTTATAGCCTGTCATGCACAGATTATACCCATTCTAATTTGTTGCTTGGCACGCGTCCAGCTTCTGCTAAATGGTGTCTGCTTTACTTTAAAGAGAAGCATGCAGCTGTTTGCAGCCATAATACTGTGAGTTACTGTGAGTAACAGCAGTACCAGCTGTGTGGGAAATAACTGGTCAGCACTCCAGTGAATGCCTCGGCTTTGTTCTCTGCCTTGACATCACGGGGAGGGGCTCTGCGTTAGCTTCTGTCATTCTTCATTTCTGCAGATAATAAGCAGAGGTTTCTTCTCCATTGCTTGGGTGAACCTGGACAGAAAGCCAAACCTTTTGGTTTTATTTTCCCTCTCTAAGGTGGGATATTCATCTTAAGCTTTAGTTATTTCCATCTGAAGCAGATCAAGTAGTTGCATTTGGAAGACAAAGAGCTCGGAGCAGTCAGGTCAGCTGGGAAGGTCCGGGAGTTTGTTGGCTGCACACTTACTTCCGTGGCCAGTATCAGGCGTGCCAGGGACAGCAGGGGCTCACACTTAAGCTCGTGTCTGTCTTTATGCTCACTAAGAAATGTGTGTGAACGTGGTGCCTTCCTTCTGCTCTGCTCATGTGTCTCCACGTATGCTGGGACTACTACAGACATGCACAAGGGGCTGTTTGGCCAAGCCCAGAGCAGTAAAGCAAGGTGTTCTTGGAGGGAAAAATAAAGCTAACACCAAAACTGCACAGAATGAAGTGAAACAAAAAACATGCACATGCAGAAGTGCATCCTCCCCCTATCTCACAGTAGCCAGGCTGAAATAGTTGTCTGAGATGACAGAGCAAGAGGGCCTTACTTCCCCACTCTTGGTTCTCTACACAGCTGTAGCTTTGCTGAGGCTGTGTTCCTGCAGTTGAATGCTGAGCATGGCAGAAGTCAGGATGTTTCCACTCCCATCCAATGGGGAAGGTTCACGTTTGCTCTCTAGCACATGGAGGTGATGTTGATGAGACCAACAGTTTAATGGAGGCACAGCAGTAGCAGACCTGTAAAGCAGCTCCTCAGAGCCTGACCTCTGTGTCGTTGCTGGAGAAGTGGGGCAGTCCATACTGGAAGCTTCTGTGCCAGCAGCATGGGCTCCACAAAGCTGTACAAACTGACTGCAAGAATGGATGGCACTAGGTGCTGTGCTTTGCATTTGGCTCTCCAGAATTTTCAGTCCACCACAGACTGATAGGTAGGAAACATCTACAAAATCAATTCACACAGAAAATTTGAACACAAAGAGTGAAACTGTGTAAATACTTCATGTGAGCAAAACTCGTTGCAGATTCATTGTAGTTTCCGTGCTCATTTTGTTACTTTCATACTTTAAGGGGTGGAATGAAAAGCAATCATAGAACAGACTCCCACCTCTTCCTCTTGGGGGTGATGATGTCAATTTGGATATTGATTTCAAGGAAGTAATATCAGACTTCGTGCTAATGTTGTAGAAAATCAAGTTGAAAATGTCCAAAAACAGTGTGGAATTGAGTCACTATAAATGTATTTATTTTGAATCCCCACTTTGTGGCATTATTGCTGTAGTCTCATCCAGAGCTAGCATTATTCATTAATACCAGCTTATCCCTGTGATCCTTCTTTCTCTTTGTCTATTCGTTCAGCAATACTGTATGCACACATTTGCAACCTTCTGTTTCTTGCTCAGTTAATTCCATTTTTTAAATTGCACTTACAGCTGGCATGTTTGAACCAGTTATGCAGCCAGACCAGGGAACCCCTGTTCTTGGCTTCTGTCAGGGTTCTCTTCTACCATGCATACAACATTAGGAGGCATTAGTGAGACTAAAATCCTTTGGAAATATAAACTGTCTGATTCTTGTAGCATCGATGTGATTAACTGTAATGTAATACGCTCTATCTGAATGCTCAGTGTATAAACATTCTTTCGCTTACTTCAGGCAGTTTTGCATCTTACTGGGATGCAATTCATTGTGCTAAACAATATGAATGTGAAACTATCATTAGAAGAAATGAAGTTAGCCAGAATGAATTCTGCCTGCAGGTGCAATTAAGGGATTGGTAAGTCCACCATGTGAAGTAACTGAGTAGTGATCTGGCACTGAGACTACTGCCTTGCACTTTACATTTAGAAGATGTTTACAAAATACAGCAAACGTTTTGCTGTATTACAGAGGCTTTTCCTTTAATCCTCTTAGCTTCTGCCTGTTTGTCCATTTTCATATACAAGCAGTAGCATTAACTGGCTGAGCGGCTGGTTTTTGGTGGGAGCGGATGCAACATTCCTAACCAAATCGATGCAACACTGCACTAGTTGATTTCTTTTTTTGTTGCATGGTAATGTTAATGTGAATATAACAGTAGGGTAGCAAAGGCTTTACATTCCTTAGGATCACAAGCATTTTAGCCGAAGTACAAAAATACATGCTAGTACTAGAAACTAAATACCCTCTGTAACATGTCAACTTCAAGCAGGGGATTATGTTTACCCTGCACAGAAGGGCGGTTGAAGGGCTGCCTAATACCTACTGTCATACTTAAGCTATATTTCAACTCTTAAATCCTCTACTTAAGTAATGAAAGTCTGTGCACTGGCACTGTGCAAAGGTAGAGTGTAGCACATCTTTTTGAGTTTCTCTTAATACAGTATAACAGAATTTCTAATGTCCTTCCTATGCTGTGGGAATTTCTGCATGTTGCTAAGCCAATCTCAGCTAAAGAATTTGTTAAGTAAGAATTTCTAATTAAAAATATCCAAGCATTTCTTCCTTTCAGGTTTTTATTTGAATATAGTTATTGTGAAAACCAATGATGAGACAACGAGACAACATTAGAGATTCAGAGAGGCTTTCACCAAGCATTTGCTTGCTGTGCCTTAGTCAGGCTAAGCTGTAAAGTCCTGTGCTGATGGTGCTGGAGAGCCATCTCCTTGGCTCATCCAGTCTTTGCTGTATCTGCAGCAGTATCAGTATGACTGCCAATTAGTACTTAATGCACTATCTTCCAGGAATGAGATAGCACATATGGGAGAATTGTAACCTTCTGGGTAGCTGCAAATTTGCACCTCTAAAAAGCAGAATAGCATTTGTACAGGTAGTATAAAATAGAGAAAATTGGCACCAAGTCAAATAGTTTCCACCTAATATGTTTCTTCCACCTCTGCTCTCTTCTCTGCCTGAAAGGGGTAGGTAGCCCTGTGTAGTAGTACCATTGTGTTCATTCTTGTTTAGCTTATAATATATCTAATAGCTTCACAAGAAATCTACAGTTGGATGCATTATCTGTTTTGTTTCTTTCAGAAAATCTTCTGTTTTAATGTGCATGATTGCTTTTTTGCATAGATTTTATTCAAATTATTTTCTTAAAAGTTCTGAGGTCTGCAAAGGAGTAAAATGAATTGCTTGTCAAATGTTATTTATGTAGACTTACTTTTGGTGAATATGCAGATTGCCGAATTTATCTCTTCTATGAGAATGTTCTATGAATATTCAGTGTTTTGTTTCAGTTGTTTGCCTTTGGGAGCATTTAGTGGCATTTGTACTCTGTGTTTGGATGCCGTGACTTCTCGACCGAGGGAGTGATGGCAGAAGAAATACTAAAGTGTTGATTCATGGTGACATTGCTACTGTACAGCAGTCTGTACTAATTGGTACCAGAAACACTATTTATTCTTGGCCAGCTCGTGTGTTACGCTTGTAAAGGCAGAAGAAAAATAGCACTCTCAGTTACGATGTTAATTGGCATTGATGTAAGGACCTGGAAGAAATAGTGCAGCAGATTCAGGAATAAATGCTTAGCAAAAGAAATTGGAACTTCTCTTCATGCTCTCCTGTCCTTTGAACTCATTCAGATGCAGAAGGTCTGGCTTGGAGGCTGCGTAGTGAGGGCTGTGCCATATTGTAATTAATTTGTCAGACTCGATTCAGTACATGTTCTTTTGCATGCTTATTTTCATATTCAGAAATACATGGAGTTCTTAGACATGCTAGTTTGTTACTTTGGCAATAGAAGGTCTTGCCAGTGGAGTAGTAAGTTGTATCTACTGTTGCACTTGCGATAAATTTTGTTCTTAAATATTCTTACTGATATTTTAATATTTTTTTATATAGTGTGGTTACAGGTGTATGCTTGCAATTGCTTCTTCACTTCCCTGGGTAGAGAGATTCTCAGGGCCCAGACAAATGTTTTTACCTTGCCACAAAAGAGGAGTGGAGCTGTAGAAGTTTACAGGTCAGCACCAGGCTGCTGTAGGCAGTAACCCGCTACATTGCTGTACCAGGATCTCTGGTCTGCCCAGGATGTATGAAGGACATCTGGGCACCTGATCAAGCTGTAGCTGTCCCTGCTCATTGCAGGGGAGTTGGACTAGATGACCTGTAAAGGTCCCTTCCAACTCAAACCATTCTACAAGTGGAAGATTTAAATTGCAAAGTAAATGCTTGTTGGTAACTTTCAGTAATACAAAGTAGACTTTAAACAAGGACAAAAAAAGAAATTACATCTGAAACATATCTGTGAAGTATGTAAAACTACAAAAGTCTCCTTGTGATTCATTTATAATTGGTAAGATGCTGGGAAGTCACTTCATTCGTTATTTTTTCATCCCATTATACTGTTGCTTTCAGTGTGTTACGTTATAAAAAAATAACTCATTACCCAACAAGTTTTAAATCTAAAGATCAAACAGAATTCATTGAAAATCATTTATTGTGCACCCTTAATGAAAAACAGGACAGTACTGCAGTACTGGGATTTCCCATTTGCAATAATGTAATGACAGAAAAAATAGCGAGGACAGAAAAATGAACAAAAAAACAACACAGAATTGCAATCAGTCACTATATGCAAAAACAAAAAACAAAAAGCAAAAAACAAAAAAAAAACCCTGAATATTCAGATGAATATTGAGATATTTTTGTCAGCTGAAGGTTTCTGTGCACCATGCTGTTTCACCATTATTGAGACAAAACTGAGATGCAGTGACCTTTAATAGCTATGGAAATAGTGGATTCCCTAAGCGCAGTGTTTTAAGATCAGAGAACCTCTCTGAGTTTCATCAGGATGAACCTTGCAAAATGAGCAAGCCCAGTTCCTCAGTGTACCTTTCCCCAGTAGATAAGGTTAGTGGTCGGGTGCAGGTATAGGTGTAACCTATAGTTAGATGCCGAAAGCATGGAAAATGAGTTTAAAATAACATACACACACACAAAAAAGCAGAGAAATATTCTGAAAATGGCTTGTGTTTAAGTAACTCAATATTTGCCATCACAAGGGAACTGTTTGTTTTTTATAAGGGGGTGCCATGGGAAAATAGCTGACATTTTTCCAGTATTGCTCTAGAGGCGTATTTGCCTGCAACACCCTAAAGGCCATCCCTTACTGTGTGTGTAGAAGAGAAAGGAATGATTTATCACCTCTATTTCTCTTGACATGTTGCATGTGCTGTCCCAACTGTTCCACACAGGTAGGGCTGTGGTGGCCCCAGAAGCTCTCCCTGAGGGAGCAGGCAGGCCTGCCCATCTCCTCAGCGTGTCATGGAGTGCTGCGTCAAGGTGGCAAACGAGGACATGGCAACGTACAGGGAAGACTAGACTCCTCAGATCAGTGTTGCATTTTTTATCGCTTTTTAAGTATCTGAGTATTAATTTGGTTTTAAAAAGACCTGATATTGTCAAGTCCCTAAATACCCTAAAAAGCATGAGAAGTGTGTGACGCAGTGCTGCGGTCGCAGTGGTTTTCCATGGGGTTTTGACCAAACCTAAGTGAACACAGCATGGGAAAGTTCATGTTCTGCCACTGCAACATTTATTTTAGTTAAAGTTACAGCCTACAAGAAGTTCTCTGTAGCAGGATTTCGCTTTCACAAGATGCACCCAATTGGAGCAGCCCACTCTTGATGCCCCATTTCAGGACACTCTGCCCTTCCTCTCTTGAACTCCCTCACCAGCTGTTGTGGGGCAGGTTTCCTCTCTGCCTGTTTTGTTCTGTACAATCATTCACTGCATTACTTGTTCTTAGTCTGCCTGCCTTGAAGAGATCTCATGTTTCAGAGCCTCTGAAAAAGAGGACTGTTGCTTGGCAGTGAGCATGGCTGTAATTAGCAGAGGCCTGGAGATTATCGGTGTCAGGGTTGCATTAGAGTGGGCCAGCAATACATGCTGTGTGTGTGGAAGAAAGAGGCAGAGGCTTTGGAAAGTGCACCACAATAGAAAAAGATAGGTGAAGTCAGAGTGTGTCTGTGCCCCTCAGGCTGGAGGCACTGCTGCTGTTGGCCCAAGCTCTGCTGGCTCCTGAACAGAGTCCAGCAACAATTGGTATCTGAAGAGCTGCACTTTCACAAAACTTGTTCTGTAAGAATTTCAGAAAGGAGGGAATCCGTTTATAAAGTATGAGGAAAACACTTAGAAAAGAGCATCTTTTCTCTCCTCACTGATCCTCCTTACAGTAATATACGTAGTACATGATGTTCTCAGTTGAGTGGCTGTTATTTATTACTTAAAATTTTGGCTTATTTTCAAGGAATAGAATTGTAGAAAGCAGTAATGTGAAAACAGTATTTTCAGAAGATTTTATTCTCCTTTCTCATAAAATATTCATCTGTAATGAATGTATTAGCCTCATAATGATGAAGAAAATATTTTAGGTTTATTCTGTATTACCGTTCTGTAAGATTGAATCTGTATTAACTTTGGTTTTACCCATCAGCATGGTGCTTACTTTTACCTCTTAATTATTCTAATCTATCTTAATTAAAAGTAACAGCATGAAGTTCTCACATGGGGCTCACATCTAATTTCCAACAGCAGTGATTTTGTATTTTTCTGCTATGTGGACAGATAGTTATGTAAATGGTAATAAAATTAACACATCAGCAATATAACTAATATAAAATGAATAAATAATAAATAGCATGTTAAATGATTACATGAAATTACTTAATAAAAACAGCTATTTTAAAAGAAATCACACTTTAAGGTGAGCCTCGAGTGGCAGTTGGGTGGGATAAAGATTCTATATGAACAGAGAAAAAGGGAGATTACAGAGCAACAGAAATCTGAAAATTTTACCTTCTATTTGTTTTAAAGGTGTTAAAAGTCCACATTTTTGTGCTAATGTGTCAAATTTGAGCTAGGTAGAATTTTGATTACATTCTAACACAGAAGAAGGTGGGGGCTGAGAAAACAGTCCATACTCTCCACACAAAATGATCTTGGAGTAAGGGTTTGTGGTATTTATACCTGACAAAGAATGAATATGTTGGAAGTATGTTTAGATATTTTTTTTAATAGCGTAATTTTATGAATGAAATTAATAAAATGGAATAACTGGAAAATATTGACTTTGTGGCATAGCATATGTTAATGTATTTTTATTTAATGCTGTAATTTTATGAAGTCATTTTGACATTTCTGAGTATATAATTTAGTTGTTACTGCTGATTTTAGGTTACTGCCTGTATTGAGGAAAGCTTGACATGCTACAGATTTCACCTGAAATTGTAGCCAAGCAGAACTGTTTAAAGACTATCCCAGTTAAAATGTTGTACAGTACAGTAAGAGAAGGTAGGGAACAGGTTTTCTGGGCACAAGCATTGCCTGTACTGGGGTGCAGATGCAAGACAGCCATTCCTCTGCTTCAGGGCAGGTGCTGGTGGTAGCACGGTTTGCTCTCCTGTCAATGCTGTGCTGAGCACTTGGCAGCTGTGCCTTCAGCATGGCCAGAAGTGTGTCTTGTATACACTTCTGATCCTCCATCCAAGTGGAGTTTCTCTTTTGGAATGTGACTGCACAAACATGTATCGTGAACACATCCTGTTTTTCTGTCCACAAATCCTGATGGATGTTACAGAAGAAGAGAAGCCATTAGTTCCTGGGGAGCAGAATTCCCACCTCCTGGATTAGCCTCTGTAAGAGCATTAACTAAAACAAGTCATGCCTTTAGTAATAACCAGGAAATTTTCTGTCTTAAAAATACAGGATAAAAATTAAGTTAAAGTCTGTTTTAAATAGCCTGTCTTAGGCCATTGAATAAGTTGGAAGACAAGACTTGGCAGCCTGAACTACTTAAGTATGTGAGACTGCAGGGAGAAGAAGAAGGAGAAAAAAAGAGTTTGGGGAGTGATTTGCTGAGCACATAAAACCTTACAAGTATGGAATTGGAAGCCTGCTAGAAAGTAGGGAAAGCCAGAAGATTGCTAAGATGCTACAGGACTGCTTGCCCTCATGGTAAAGCTAATAAGTATTTTGCATCGTTCACAATAAAGTTCCCACATTAAAATGTTTCCTTAAGAAGACTAAGTAGAGAAATTATCTAACAGTATATTAAAAGATATCATATATTATTGAAAAAATGAATGGTAATAAGCCACTGGAAATAAATTATATTTACCCCAACACTGCAAATGAATGCCAATATGAAATTATCAGACTATAAACCACAGAGTGAAATGCACTGCTGTGCCTCAGTAGCAGAGAACAAGAAGGTGGCAAGATAATATCAGTTTAGAAAAACAACTCTCTTTTAAAAGACAGAAAACCCTGGGTTACTATTTTATGTACTGGGCAAATTCATAGAAAGAGCTTATTTGGAATGTGTACTGACTGTTGTAATCATTTTGTAGGGGGATGTCATGGCACACAAATTCATTATAGTACTGTAAAGGCTTAAACAGGATGACAGATAAGTGGAATCTGGTAGATGTTCTGATGTTTTTCAGAAAGACTTTCCCTATATCCTCACTGAGATGAAGAATATTAACCTCACTGGATAAAGTGAAAGGTCATTGCTTGGCATCGCAGGGTAGGAGACAAGAAGAGCTGGGGAAGGTTGTCACTTTTCATAATGAAGGAGGGTTACCAGTGTCACTGTGATGTAGTTGTTTCACTCTGTCTGGGCAGATGGTGAAAAAAATGCAATCATAAAATTGGTGGTGATGGTCAATGTAGGAGATGTTGCAGAACAGTGTCAGTGAAATCAACTCAACAATGACAATGTAACACAGCTGGTGTAATAAGAAGAGCTCTATTCGTATACTCTGCTGGGCTTTTGCTAACTGCAAAGGCTAACAAAAGGGATCTGAAGATATGCTGGAGTTCAGTGAAAATGTGTGCACAGGACTCAGCAGTGATCAGAAAGGTGAAAATATTAGGAAATGCTGCTGTCATAAAATCTAGCCAAGAAGAGACCCAGTCATGAATAGATGAGTGGTACTGCATGAAAGTGTTTGACAGATTTCCACCCACCTGTAAATAGTGCAAATGTTTTAAATGCCACCATGTGAAGATTTGAAAATGCTGAGGTAAGGGATTTGGAGTGGAGTATCACTGCCTGATGCCAGCTGAGATGTAGTGGCATTGCTCCCAGGCAGTGCCACGGTGGCTTTTCACTAGGCACTGTCCTTAGGGCTGTGACAACAGCCAGGAGACAGCTGTTAGAGGACTATCTGGACCTAATACATACCAGCTGTGTGTCCACAAATTCAGTAGTTTGATTGTGCATGGCAGCAGTGGCTCCTGGCACTCTGTCATGTGTAAGAAGTGGTCCTTGTGGGGTTGAGACATCTGGGGCCCGGATACTTTTAGGATTTCAGAAACTTACATCTGCTGTATAGTTTTTTTTGCCAGTTTCAGGCAGCTTCGAACAGATCTTTACTCCTACAAAGCTTTCAGAGGGAAAGCCCAGACTTGATTTTGGTGTTAGACTCTCCATTTCTTTCAATACTGTAACTGATTCCCATCTGTGTCTCATCCCTGCAATTGCTCCTTGGGAAGAGTTGTCTCCTTGGTGCTTCCCTTCAGATACATGTGTGACAGCTGATGCCCATGTGGGCATTAGGAAGAGGGAAGCCAGGAAGGCTGAGAAAGCTCCTCACTGTCTGTCTCCATCTTGCTGCAAGAAAGAGACCATGTCACATGAGAAAACATTCTTTAAATAATGTGGAGAGTCCCCTCTTTGGGGCTTTGTTAGAGCTTCCTCTCCCCTTTGGACCTATGGGGTAGAGAGACTTCTGGGCAGCAGTTAATGAATGGTCTAGTTTAGTATATTCAAAACAAAATAGCAGCTGGTAGTAAAACAACTCTTAAATGGTTTGCAGCAACCCTGGAAACATACCTGTTCTCACAGATGGCAGGGAGGTGCAATTGCTTGCTTTTGGAGACCTGAGAAGGAAGTATTGAGGGTGTAATCCATAGCTTGTACCGCTTTTCTGAATGTCCTATGGCCAAATGGTGTAGGTAATATTTTCTCATTTCTTCCTAACAGTTAAAACAGAATGCTTGTTCAGTCTCTGAAATTATACAGTCTGATATTCTAGCTGGAACCGTAATTAACAATAATATTGCTCTTATACAAAATATTTTATGATTTCCATCCAGGCAAGCTTTGGCTTTTTATCTTTTCCCAGAGTTAATGAGGCCAGCAAAAGGAAATTGTTATTACTGTTGTTACAGTGAAGGTTTTCAGAGGATGCATCCATAGAGTCAGGCTGTTTAGTTCCCTTTAGTGTTTATACCTTTCAGTGTTTCCCAATTTCAGTGCAAGGCGAACAAGTTCATTTACTTACAGGAGAAAATATGTACAGAAAGGATTAGAATTGGGGCTCCCTTAATATGGACACTGCATCAAGTTTCATTTCCTCCGCATGAAAGACCTCTGTCATTATCTCTGTGGGATTTATGTTCTTATATACCCTCCTGCCAAATACACAGCACACCCTGGGGACTTGTTATAAAAGACAAACTGTACTGTATTTTTGTAATTATTCACCTTTCTTTGTCAAATGTTTGCAAAATAATGTTGCATGGCCAGAAGAAGACTCTGATGGAGCTTTGTGGTTATTTTTGTGCTAAAAGAGTTGCTGATGACGCTTTTTGTGTCACATTAGTGAAGGTAGGTGTACGTTCTATTAACTACAGCGTTTGAGAGAGCCAGCCAATTCTTCAGGGTCTGTTTGTGTTCACACACACGTTTAAATTTAGTATCCCTTCAGTTTTCACCACTGTTGGTGGGTTTTGATTCATGTGCTTTTGGATGTTTCTCTAAATCCCTGTAAGTGTCAAAGGTGAATTCCCTGGAAACTTGCTGTTTCTAAATACTCTTAAGAGTTACAAGTGTAGATTAAGATGATGTATTAAATATTCCTTAGGTAAGCTTTCTTTAACTGACAGCTCAGTAGACTTCCCTGTGGTGGCTACTTAAGCAGTGTGAGTGCAAAACCAACTCTATTAAATCAAAGGATTTCCTGCAAATCTGCAGTCCTGTGCACACTCTAGGAAACACAGTGGTGACAGACTTGGTGAAATAGGCCTACTTAAGCTAAGTATACTTTGTGGGTGAAAATATTTAACATTTTTATTTTTAGCAAGCTAAAATCCTGAGTGACAGTTCTCATGTCTGCATAGAACAGGCAGTTCATTAATGTGGTGGATAGATTGGTTCAGAAAGAAGAAGGATTTCCAACCACAAATTTCCTTTTCTTAATTTCGTCACCTGGGGATTTGTTTAAAAGAATCAGTCATCCATTAAATGTGATCGCACAAAATGAGGTAAATGACAAATAACTGCCTCCTCCTTCGTCCTCCAGAAACACACATTTGGGGTAGCATGCAAGGTCGTATGACCTAAAGGATATGATAAGTTAATGCCAGGTAGGGTAGATACACTGGCTATTTTACCCTGATGCTATCAGTAATCCTACAGTCTCAGATAAGGTAAGAGTGCTGTGATGTATTTGAAGACAGTGCTAACAGTATTCACCACTGCCACTATCATTAATTCTCTTCTTATTTATAAGTATTCTGCCAAAGTAAGCAAGATCCAAACCACCAACAAATGGGACCAGTTAACATGATGAAAAAAGATCCAGAAATAAACATATTAGTTTTCTGATAAGATTTTTCCCCATAATCCTTGTGTCCTGCAAGCAGCGCTTTCCTGCTCTTGCCATCCTCCATCAGCTGGTGACTGCATCTCCATTTTCCTTGGTAATACTATCTCTGTTCCACAGAGTTCCTCATCGTACTGACAAATCAGGCAATCCAAGCTATAATCTCCCAGTTGCAATTTTTAACCTGTACTTGTTTTTGTGACTGTGCTGCATTTCAGACATAGAGGCTTTGTGGCCAATCCATGGTAGCTAGAGCTTGTTCATGATTCTTCCTCTAAGTGAGGAAGCAGCAGGCAGAGATAGATAATATAACGAAGGCTTTACCTTGTAGAAAAGACACTTTGAAAAGTGTAAAATAGCAAAAGACTTTTGAGAACTCCTCTCTCAGGCTGCTAAATGTACACTCTCTCTTTTGTTTTTCCATTTTAACTGGCAGTTCAAATGCCTGACAGCAGGATGCCTTACTGCAGCATTCAGGGCATTTCCAATGCACAGTCTCGCATACTGTATGCAGGTTCACTTACTGTGTCCTTCCCTAGACATCTAGGGGAGGAGCTCAAGGTTATTGGTACGTGTTCAGTGGCCAGTTAGTTGCCCACCACGTGGCCAGAAATTGTACATAGGTTTTGCAGGTTATTTTAAACCAGATGGTTACATTTCCAATGCTTATTTCTGCAAGAGTATATTTTCTCCAATCTGAAACATGTATGCTAAAGTAGAGCAGAATGTACAGCAGCGTTGCACAGTGTTTAGTGTGTGACCTATTTTGCTTATCTTTTAGATATATTTATGAAGGCCTCTGAGGATTATCATTTAGTTAAAACAATTTTCCTTGCATCAGTATTGCTAGAAATCAATGCAAGATATGTTTGTGAGTTGTTGTAAAATGTTTATTATTTCAGTATTCTTGGTAGAGGTAATTTTTTATTGTTTCCCACTGATCTAAAATAGAGGAATTAAAATTTCCATACAGTACAAATATCTCTCCTATTTCAACAACTTTACGTAAAACTGGGAGGTTTTTTTGCAGCAGCTTTGTGAGAAGCATAGTACACTTACTATACTTACAGCAGACTTGAATAGTATTTTGTATTGCAATATTAGCATCTTTACTATTTAAGATAAATTAATGTGCAGAAGTGTCATTAAAACAGCTTTTCAGTGAAGATTTTCTTGCGAGCAACAGTTGTATGCAGCACTTACATGGTGGTCTCTTCCTCCATTCCCCTGCAGTATTTGCAAGGTTTCCTTAGAACTCTTTTAGTTTTTAGTGATGGAGGGTTCTGCCAAGCAAGCCTGGGACAGATTTACCCTCTCTGAGACGGTGTCCTCTGGGCATACATTGCAAGCATTGCTTTGCCAAGACATCATTTAGAACTCAAAATATCCTCAAGCTTGTAGGCTTAGATGTGAGGTGGAAAGGCTTATTACTGGAAGAGGCATTTTTCAGACTCCACAATGAATGTGAATCATTACTGTTTCTTCTTTTCCTCTGGCTTGTCACAAAATATCAGACTTAGATGGAAAGCAGGATTATTTGGTTTTCATTTGCTTTCAAGTGTGCTTGAAGTGCATCTGGTTTCAGGAATGGAGCCAGTTGGTCACTGCCTCTTTTGGGAGGCAGCAGGGTAGGAGCGGCTATAATCAGTGATGAATATAATCTGCTGGCAATTGGTTTTCTAAATTCACTTTTGCAGTCATTATTAGTGGAAGACACTCAAATCTTCAAAGTTGTTTTCATGTTGTTAACCATGATGTTTACCTCTATTTTTCTGGACCGCAATCTAAGATGATTCTTACTAGCTATCCATACACACTTACTTGCATTTGATAGTAACAGATTAAACAGCGTTGTTCTTGAAATATGTAGAAAGCTTGTGTCGAAGTTCCGTGCTGCCTCAGGGAAGCAGCAGCAGGGCAGCAGGGATGCAGCTGGGGTCTGGCTTGGCTGCGGGCAGTGGGTGCCTCTCAGCACCAGTGAGGTCAGTAAGGTCTTGGAGCGGCCATCAGGATGTGGTGTTAGAGTACCTTCTGTAAAGAAGGAAGAGGAGATAGGGAACATTATTTTCCTTTTTTTTTTTTTTTTTTTCATAACTAGATACAGACTAAAGTTCAGTACAATTATTGACACTAAAAGTGAGGTTTCTCTCATGACTGCCATCACTGGGCAGTTACGTGAATGAAGTTGGCAAACTCTGACATATGAAATATGAATATAAGCTTTTGCTAGTTTAATATCCCTTTGGCCAGTTTAGGTCAGCTGTCTTGGTTCTGTCCCTTCCCAGCTCCTTGTGCTCCTCAGCCCTCTCACTGGCAGTACAGTACGAGATGCTGAAAAACTGAAACGTCCTTGGCTCTGCAGCAACTAAAACATCGATGTGTTATCAATACTGTTTTTTTCATAAAGCCAAAAGATAGATAAACTCTATGAAGAAAATCAACTCTGTCCCAGCTGAAACCAGGGCAGTGTTAAATTACTGTATCAGAGCTGAACTAGAACTGTGAACATGGTTTGTTTTAAAAATACCCAGGACAGTGTACTTTGTTCTCCTAAAAGTTAGTACATATAGTGGAGCATGGTGTGTAGAGGCACACATAGGTGGTGTAAAAGTAGATGGAGAAGTCTTCAGGTCTAGCTTTGGTTAGATGAATGCAAACTGGAACTTTATTAGAAATAATAACTGAAACAGAGATTGTATACATATTTCAGTATATTTTGCTTTTTCGTGTCTGTGAATCATTAGCAATTATGCATTCTTCATGAACTGAATTATGTGTTTTAAATACTGAGATGGAAAGGCCAACTTATTCAAGATTACCTTCTGCATTTATAACCATGAACAATACAAAAATATCATTTATACTCAGAATTGACCTTTGCAACCTTACTTGGACTCTGTGTAAAAAAAGCGCAAATTTAAATGCCTGAAATTTGAATGAACAGGAGAAATTTGCCTTTACAATCCTTTCCAGACTCTGCAACATCACAGAAGAAAAGCAGTAGCTATTTTCCTAAGCTGGCACTCTTTCTGAGGTGGGCAGTTAAATGGTTTTTGATCTGCTTCCACAGGTTTTCAATACATACTCCAATGAAGACTATGACAGGAGAAATGATGAAGTTGACCCAGTGGCTGCATCAGCTGAATATGAACTCGAGAAGCGTGTGGAAAAGCTGGAGCTTTTCCCAGTTGAACTAGAAAAAGGTATGTTGTCTGTGCGCCCCTTCCATTTCATATGAAATCAATCTACAAGTCTGAGATAGTCCACACGCTTACATAGCCAGTCTTGATTTTCCTTGAATCTCTAATAATTCCTAAGAATCCCTTGGCTTTTTGGATTTCAGTAACTATTCAATGAGAAATTAAAGGAACAATTGAGAAACATGCAGTTCTTTATTTTCCTACAATAATTGTTTTGTGTCACTCCACTAACACATGATTTTATGATTTTATGCAGTGGTTTATGTGATATTTTCATTCTTCACTGGAAAAATAAAAATCTTTGATTATTGTGCTGAGTTCCTCAAGGGGGCAAACGTAATATTTTTGTGCATAATTAATGCAGTCAAATAACAAGATTTTTAAAAAGAATCGAAAGAAATTAGCATTGTTTACATGGGAAATCAAGAAAAAACAAAATATAGATGTTTACCTACCAAGTAACTATAAAATCAAATTTAATGAGTTTCTGCTTTCACTTTTCTTTTTCACAGATGAAGATGGACTTGGCATTAGCATTATTGGAATGGGAGTTGGAGCAGATGCAGGCCTTGAAAAATTGGGAATATTTGTCAAAACAGTAACAGAAGGTGGGGCAGCAGAAAGAGATGGCAGGTAAAGTAGACTCAGTATTTGGAAACTTTCCCAGTGTTAATTATCATGAATTATGATTTCCACAGGAAGGAACTGTTAGCTAAATGTATATCATGATAACGGAAAGCAGTAAAATTCTGAGGCTATTGGTAAGGTTCAAATACCTGAGGTGGTGTATGAAAATATGCTGTTTTGGTGTAAAGGTTAAACAGTTAAAGAAGAATAGATTTGCCAAGGATGCATGTTTGTGGTTACCTGAAAACTGAGGTGCTTTAGCATGAGTAAAGCTGGAGATTCCCCATTGTACATCACTGCTGAAGGTAGTTTCAATGATTTTGAGCTTTCACATGCTCTCTTGGCTTCAAACCAACTTTAATCTTATGAAAAACAGTTCTGCTCAACGTATGATTAGGAAAATAGTTCAGTGTTTCTGAGCAATTAACTTATTAAATACACCTCCTTTTAAGCTTACGAGCACATAGTGTCACTTTGTATTTCTAAATATGCATAATCTTCAAAATTCAGTTTTTACCCTTACAAGACCAAAACTACTTTTGGTTCAAATTCGAGTTCAATTACTCAAGTGAAGTGGGAATCGGCAACATAAATCTTTCCATTAAATAAATTGGTTAGGTTTTACAATGCTCATGTAAAACCTGACTGCTTCTAAAATTGCTTATTTGGTATGTGCAATTCAAATAATTCCTGTTGAACACATGAGGGCTGTTCCAGAAGGGCTGTCTCCTATTTTATTATGCAGACCCAGAGTAGCAGAGGCAGATGTTGGTATGGCGGTTGAGGTTGAACCTTCCCACCAATATTCCATTACGTTTTGTTGCCACAGGAAAGATGGCAGCAGAGGAACAGTCTGACAGAATGGTATCTGACATGGAAGTGTGTATGAAGCAATGGTGAGGAATTGAATTCCTCCTTAATGATGAATGTAACTTGTCCTCCTGTGCAGACTTTGGAAGTAGTGCGTACTACCCATACTGCATACTTAAAAATACCAGGTTTCTGCTGTGGAAACACTATACAGATTAAATCAGCACTCTCTACATGACAGGAGTTTACAGAGTTTAATAACATTGCTCTGAAACCATTCAAGTATAGCCTCTTCCAGACTGGGTTTTCAGTATCTCTACAAATTTTGGCAATAAGACCCCAGCTTGAAGGCCAAGTACTGATTTATCCCAGGCTTAAAAAATTAGGAAGGGAAGTAAAGATGCTGACATCTCCGGATGTCATGAATTCATTCATTACTTTAAATTTAAGTGAATGTTTATTCTGAAAAATATACTTGAGCTCAGCCAAAAGGCATTAAGCTCACTACTGGCATTCTGTGTGAAATTCTCTAGTTGAAAATCAGAGTAGCTCACACCTGGTCTCTGATAATATGTATTTTCAGTTCCTCTCATTATTTACGTGTCTTGAGTGGGCTCCAGAAGTTAATGTTCAATTACAAGTCTCTTCTTTCTTTTCCCTAGATGGCATCTGAGAGGAGCTTGTCATCTGAGAAAAAAAACATGTTTCTTTGGCTATTCATAATATTCATAATATTTGTGTTGGTTTCCAACTGTATGAATGTTCAATCAGCTGAGAAATAGTCCTCTCATTTTCTCTTTGAGAGCCTGACCGATCATTCACTTGAGAAGGGGATACGTAATCCTCCCAGTCAGGAGCAGCCAGTTCTGTAATAAAGTGCATCAACTGTAAAAGGTCCTGTTAACTTCATCCTTTTGAAAAGCCTAGTTAATCATTAACACTGATAGCAAATCAAAGTCTCTGAACAGAAAATAAAACTGTTTTTCAGCAGTTGGATCAGATATTCTGAATAACTTTATAGCAATCTTGAAGCAGGCTCTCTGAAGTTCTGTTTTTAAGCATTACAATATCTGTAGAATAATGCCTATCATTTATTGAAAGACCCATCAAGTCATGGTATAAAGTACTTGAAGACACAGAATTTGTACAAAAGTATATCTCAGTGTTTGAGCACCACTGGATTGATTCAAGTTGATATAAACAGGTAGCATTCAGCTGTTGTATTGGAAGGCATTGTGTGAAAGTATTTAACCAAGGACAGTGCTTTGATAGAAATCCAAATGAAAGCGCGCTAATAAGTAATGAGAGATTATTAACAGTGTGTAAAATATAAAATCAATCATTAGACTGAATAAGAAAAATAAAATTCTTTCTTGGCCAATACGATAGCTTTTTCTTTCAAATGATGATAGTGATGAGTCAGTTTAAAGTATTTTGAGAACATCAAGAACAACTGTTTTGAAACATTACACAGTTACTAATGTGAAAAATACTCTGAACTTTGCATCTGCATAGGTTATATTTTTCAGTTCATCACACAGAGCAATAATTATGCAAGTATTTATTTGACTTCCTTTGGTTCCACTTCATAGAACTGCTGTTTCACATAGGCAGAGTTTTAAGTCGCAGCCATTAGAAAATAATTGTCAGAAGAATTACCAATTTAGTTAATGATAAAAGCAGTTAAACCTTTATAATCTAGGCTTTGCCAACATGAGTCTAATTCTTCTTTCATGTTGGAAATCAGATTTGAGGGACAGGAAGCCTAGAGCTGCAGGTGGAGCGGGCTGCGGAGGGAATTTCCAACCAAAAAGGGAAGGCTGCCCAGAGAACAGTGCTCTGAGGACATTTTGGTCCATAGAGCGGCTGGGCTTGTCTGGCACTGACCCTGTGCAGAGTGTTAGGGCCAAGGTACAGATATAGGGGAAGTCTGGAGCTGCAGGGGGAGCGGGGCTTGAGAGTGTCTTAGTCCGGGCAGCACTAAATGTACGCGGCAACAGACAGGAAACTTCTTTTTGAATTACATGTAATTATACAATTGGATAATAATTATATTAATTGTATGTTGTGTGATATATACGCATGTTTAGGTATAATTAAAATTTGTCTGTGTATTGAAAGAGAGATTTTGAAGGCAATGGTCGTAAAAATAAAAGCTGGGATTGAATATAGGAGCTGAACAGACAAGGAGATACAAAACACACCCAAAGAACAAATGGAATCAGAGTTGATCAACAAAACTGCAGACAACAGTTCTCTAAAATGATATTTCATCACCTGAAATGCTGTGCTGTGTGTCTGTATGAATAGTACTAGTGCACTGCATCATAAAGTATGTAAAGCACAGGAGCTGAACTGCCTTTACAAAGGAATCTGTTCCTCCCCCCTTCAGTTTTCAGGCAAGAGAGTAACAATTTTCTCCTCAATGAGCACCAACTTCTTAAATTTTCTTTCTTGGAGCACCTGCAAGCCATCTGACTGCAACTCATTATGCTAAATTACAAGAAAAATATTAATTTTTATATAGTATCCACATACAATACATATGAATATGATACATGTATTTATTAAATACGTACATGGTTAAATCAGAATTCTGAGATCAAGATGCTTTATGTGATTTTTAAGCTAGGAGTTTGCAGGCTGTCTCAAAGATCATTTTTTCAAGGTTTCATATGTACAGAAAGCAGATCCTGCCCAGAGCACACTGGCATTCTGTGATGTGAAGCCTCCAAAGCACAAATCTCTTAATTCTTACCTCATCAGCAGAGTCACAAGAACTGGAGGTACTGTTAGAACACATGTAGAGCTGCAAAGTATTGTCTCAGATTTGACAGTGAAATTATTTCCTCAGGTCAGGACACTTAAGACTCTTTCAAAGGCTCTGCTGTGAAAGTTTGTCTTTCAAAAGAAATCAAAGATATCCTGAGATGTTAAACAGTTTAATTTAGTTATTTTCTTTTTTTTTTTTTTCCAAAGTTGTTCTTTGATTCCTGTATAAACTGTATTGTTTAGATTGGTAACATCTGTGTAAATAATTAAAAATTGCTCGTTTTGATTACTTCTGGATGTGAGGTTCTGCTCTTGTATTGTAATTATTTTCAAAACGAGAGGAGCTTGTGTATCACTAGAGGACAGTTTAACATAGCAATCCTCCTTCTAAATGTTTTAATCTAGATAATTCTTATGCCAGCTCTAGGGACTTCATACCAGTACTCATCTCAGATAAAAGCAGCATTTTTTTAATTTCTCCTAACTTTTCTGCATGGAACACT
>JAOWBP010002978.1:17480578-17510645 GCA_028571105.1 Tragopan temminckii
CGCTGCGGGAGCGGGTGCGGGCCGGCAGCCCCCGGGTGCGGGCCGGGCTGCGCGGGGCCGGGCGGGGTGCAGCGGCGCTGCCCGGTACGGGGCAACTTTGTGCGAGGGGATCGCGCTTCCCCGAGCACCGCTTCGGGCGAGGGCGCTAACGGCGGGTTCCCTCGGGCTGCCGGTTCTGCTTTGGAAGAGCCCCTGAGCGCGCGTTGGGTGTGATGGTATTCGTGCCTTTACGTTCCTCTGAGAGAGCGCGGGTTGCGGACTGCCTCGGGGAGCAGAGCCGTTTGCACGGATTGCCTTGCATTGCTGTATATATATTGCTCTAGTTCTATGTGTGTAACTCAGACGTTTGCGATGTCTTACTTTTAGAAAAGCTCAATAACAGAAGTAGCGATGTTTTTCATAGTGCGTTGCCTTTCCCGTGTGTGTTTGTGACATGATACTTCCTTGCGAAGTGACGATCCGCTCGCACACTGTGGAACATCGAGTTTGCAATGACAAAGTGCTCATATATTTGTGTGCCATGAGGTTGTATTTTTTACGTTATTTTTAGTAAATATGTCAAATAACTAAAGGGAGATAATGGCTTAGATTAAAAGAGGTGCAAGTGCATGGCGTGATTGAGAACACCCCACTTTCTTTTGCAGGTTGAGCCTGCAGCTGCTCTGGGAAGGCCTGGGCTGTGCTGCTGTGCCCCAGCTGGGTTAGCCCCTGCCTCCCGCCCTTCTGGGGATGGCCCTGCCAGCGAGCAGCACCTCCTGAGCCCGGGCTGGGACAGCTCACTTGAGTGCGGCTCTCTGGAAACTATGTGAGCTGGTTCTGCTCTCCTGAAGTAAACATGATGAAAACGGAGTCTTCGGGAGAAAGATCGACCCTCCGAAGTGCCTCTCCTCACAGGAATGCTTACAGAACTGAGTTCCAGGCGCTGAAAAGCACCTTTGACAAACCAAAATCAGATGGAGACCCAAAAACGAAAGAGGAAGGAGAGGCCTCCCAGAGCAGGGGGAGGAAATATGGCTCAAATGTCAATAGGATTAAGAACTTATTCATGCAGATGGGCATGGAGCCCACTGAAGGTGCTGGAGCTGCCCCCAAAACCAGGGGGAAGGGTGGCCCTCCATCACCTCAGAGACGAAACAGGCCCAAAGAGTTTGTAGAGAAAGCAGATGGTTCAATTGTAAAATTGGAATCTTCTGTTTCGGAGAGGATTAGCAGGTTTGACACCATCCATGATGGCCCTTCTTACTCCAAGTTTACCGAAACGCGCAAAATGTTTGAGCGCAACGCTCATGACGTGGGACACTCCAATCGCTATTCCCCAAAGAAGGAAAGGGCAGTTTCCAGCGAGCTGGCAGAGGAGTGGTGCAGCTCCAAGTTGCACAGGGGCAGCACTGACTCCCTGGACAGCCTCAGCCCCAGGACGGAGACTGTCTCTCCAACCGTGAGTCAGCTCAGTGCGGTTTTTGAAAACGCCGACTCACACAACGTCGTTGTTTTGGAAAAGTCAGAGAACAATGAAGAATACTCCGTAACCGGTCACTACCCGCTCAACCTCTCATCCAGCGTCACTAACATCTCCTCCCCTGTTGGAAACCTCGAGGGCTTTAGTCCTTTGAAGGATGCTGGCACATGGTCTCCGCCAGCCAAGCAGGGATCCAGCACAATATCTGCTGAGCACTCTCAGCATAACAGCGCGCCTCCTGCACCGAGACAGAAGGCGACCACAGGCACTGTGTCAGGTTCAAAAACAGCTGAAGAAGTCAAGAAGAACGCAGAACCAAGTGCTGATTCTGTTGAGAGCCCTGTGGTCAATCAACAGGATCTGGTGCTTGACCGCGAAAGGTCTGCGGACAGTTCTGCGAGGAGTAAGGCGAAAACAGACACAGAAATTTTGTTGCGACAAAAGGAACGTTCAGAACATGCAGAGGGTATTGCTGATAGACCTGAAGCTCCAGAAATACCAAGAAATTTAGTTTCAGGGGATGATTTGGCAGCAGATGCTGCTTCAGATGCTGCTGAGACCCATTATGATGAGGCAAGTGAGAAAGAAGTGCATGAAGATGGGAACAATTTCCAGAGTTCCCACGTGTACATGCATTCTGACTACAACGTGTATAGGGTACGATCGAGGTATAACTCTGACTGGGGGGAGACAGGGACAGAACAGGATGACCAGGATGACAGTGATGAGAATAACTGTTACGAACCTGATATGGAATACTCGGAGATTAATGGATTGCCAGATGAAGATGAAATCCCAGCCAACAGAAAAATACAGTTTAGCCGTGCTCCAATTAAGGTAAAGTTTCCTTCATTCTTTTCCAGCGGTTTGGTTCATTTTCAAAGGCAACTTGTCTTGAAATACATTTTGACAATTGAGCTTGTGCTTATTGTGGAGGATCTTTTGATAGTCTTTTTTTGCAGTCAGCTGGTGAGCATAATCCTAAATGAAGTAAGCAAGCTGAGCTCTGATTAGCTTGTGTCATTTCCTAGGCTGCTTGGTGGCTGCAGAGCTCGCCGAAGTTGAGAATAGAGGCTCGGGAGTCTGTGGAGTCTGAGAATTTTAACATGCATATTTTGATGGATATGACTGAATTGTAATCACATGGTGAACATAGGAGAGGGTGTTCGGTGGCTTTTGTGCTGACTGTTGGTTTTTTTTTCCATTGAAACTTCCGCTTCTTTAGATTTTAGGCTTTGGTTCAGCTCTTGGATATTCTAAAGTCACCGTGTTTACACACAGTTTACACACTATGCCATGAAGTACAGTGTGCTGTAGTAGATTGGCTCTGTCTCAATAGCAGAGGGCTGTTACTGTTCTGCATCTGAATTAGTATCACCTTTTCTAGTAGCATTTTCACTTTTTAAAACCTTATTAGATCTTAATATGGGTATTTAGTGTATGCCAGTGCAAGTAAAAAGCTACAGAAAGGTGGAAGTAGGCTGCCTGAAACACCTAATGAAGGCTAAGTTTCTTGCAGAGTTCTTCCAGGTGTGTTCTTGAACACCTTGAAACTGCAGGCAAGAATGCAGACTATTTTGAGTATTTTCAGCTAGAAAGGAGTAACTAGTCATGTTTTTGTAGCAGTATTTCACTGTGGAGTCCTGGAGTTACATATAGAAGCACTTTATTTCCAAGTTATGTTTAATGAACATCCTGAAACACAGTCATTTTTTTCAGAAGGGGCTCTTGAAAGGCTAAATGTGGTGGAGTACTTGAAGTGTACATGTTTTTAAATCAAAGATCTTTCATCAGAATGCACTTTATTGTTTCTGTGTGAGTTCAGTCATGAAAATTACAAAGTCAACTAAAAAAATTTTGCTACTGAATGTGAAGTAATGTTATTTATAAAATTTATGTTTGCACCACCTGCGGTTTGTGTTAGGGTAAAGTATGCATAGTTGTACTAGGAAATCTCAATCTGAATGAAGCAAGCAGGTTTTGGCATCCATTAATTGTGGTATGGAGAAAGGAGAATGGCCGTGTGCTCTTCATGCTTGGAGGGGACCATTCTTTTGACTGAAACAAAATGTTCAGTGCCAAGATAATGGAATTTTTTTGTTGTTAGTATTTTATTCAGGCTTGTGTCATTGACCAAAAATTCCAACAGTGTTTGTGCTCCCTCTGGATTATTCATGTAATTAAATGAGCTGAATTTCTTTAAATTTTTTGGAGATGAAGCAGAGAAAACTTCTGTTACACAGGATTCTGGAAGGTGCCCCCTCCCTCTCCTTCCCCTCTGGCTGCACTAGCACGTAAGATGACTTCCCTGTCTTCTGGAAGCAGTCAACACAAATTGGCTTTATTATGTTTATTATAGATAGGAAAGATAAGAATTTGGAAAGCAACCAGAGTGACGTTACTCTGGATGGTAGGGTTTTCTGCTCTTGCTGCTTTGAAAGGGCTCAGAGGAACACTGACAGTGGTGTATTGCTGTGCTCTGTCTGAATTGTCGTCAAATATTCTCTTAGGTTTAGGTAAAACATTTTTCTGCTGAGGAGTTTCACGCTGTGTTTATGTTGTATTATATATTATCGAGTGATAATAACAGCCCATCAGGAAAATGCTCTAACAATGATTTGCTTGACTAATGAAAGAGTATATCTATTGTGGGTTTTGGAATAAGGAATTCTTGCTTACCCAAAGTAAAAGAATCGTGTCCTTAATTCTTTTAGCATCTTCACTGTAGCCAGGAGGAAAGCAGAATAAAAGCTGCATTGAGAGAAAGCAATGCAGGAGGGGTGATGCATTGTGTCCTGTGCCCCTCAAGCACGTGCAGCCTGTTGGCCACATGGGGAGGAAGAAGCGAGACCTTGCAGGAGGAAGAAGTATAGCCAAGTTGTGGAGGACAGCAAACTGCTTGCCTGCCCTTCTCCATGGCCTGCCCTGGCTGTGCTGCTGCAGGCCGGGAGCTGGTATGGCAGCTGGGGACAGAAACTTGTCTCTGTGGGCTCCTATGTGGCCTCTTTGATGGCCTCACTAATTCAGCATGCTGCAAGGAGGCTGAGAACTGTCTTTGAGGGGCAGCTTCTGCCCAGCAAATACCTATCAGTGATCAGTGCACAGAGTCCTCCTGTCCCCTCTTGCATTTGTACCATACACATTCAGCAGGCGAATCACTTTAGCTGTCCGTTGCAGGGATGCTTGCTAGCAGAAGAGTGTGCCACTATGTAAGAATTTTTCCAGTTTTGGCCATTTCATGGGTTAGGAAGAATATCTTCTTTCTTTAATACTTACCTGAAGCTTTGTCATACGCATATTGTGAGTGAGAGAGGAAAACACAAAGCAATTTAGGAGTATTTTCTGAACTGCTGAAAACTGTTCAGCCTTTATTAAAATGAAGCAATTTGTGCTTAAATGCTCCGGTAGGTAGCAGTTCCACCCAGTGCTGATTTCACAGTATCACACCTCCATTCTCCTACAGGTGAGCTTTGAAATAATAAAATCAGAGTGTGAATTTGTAACCTGTGAAACGAGTGGGTAGTGCTCTGAAGTTGTTACTCGAGGGTCTCAGCAGCATAAATATCTTTGAGTCGGTAATGGTTAAACCATTTGTTCCATGTGAATTTTCAGGGAGGTGTCTAAGAAATACATGAAAAGAATGCTAAGATGGAAGAGCAGAGATTCTGTCACCACTTAGAGGAACTGTTTCGTTGCATTAGTGGAGATGCTTTGGACTATGACAAACACTGAGATACAGGCAGAAAGGTGAACTAATAAAACCTTACTCATCCAGCTGAAGAAAGATTGAATTCTGCTTATCATCTGAGCAGGAAACTGATTTGGAAACTCTCTCTGGAGAGAAGGACAGTGGATACGGGAAATTCCTCTGTTACAGACTGTGATTCGCTGTCACCCATCCTGTGCTCTATGCACTGTAGGTTTGTGGGGTTATGTGCTGATCTCGGCTCTCCTGCAGTTGGTGGCTGCATGGGGACTGTCTGTGTCTGGGGGAGTTTCTTGGTTCTTGAAGCACTGCCTCCCTGCTCTGAGCAGGTGTGTGTCTGCTCTGTGCTGATCATAGAAATGTTCCAAAGGGAGGCAAGAAGGAGCTCCTAGTGGGAGTGGGCATGAGTCTGCATGTTGCTGAACAGGGTTTGTGCACGTTAATTGCATGTGGAGTGTCTGCGTAGCAATATGGAGGCCTTGGTCAGCACTGGATTGTTCTTGTGAGGAGGTGTTCAGTGTCTGCTCAGTGGCAGAGCTGAAACTCCCAAGTGTAAGAGGTGAAAATGTTCTGTAGGTGTGATAAGAAAGAAATGTAATCAAATGATTTTCTCGGGGATGCTTTTCTACCAAAAAAAAAAGGAAAAAAAAGCATGGAATTTCTGTGGCTTGTTGGCCGTTTGTTGAGTTGTGCAGGGTTGCCTGGGAGTTCAGTTACATGCTGCATCCCAGACATTATGGGATAATTAGGCAGGGCTGGCCAGCAGCACATGATTCATTAGCTCTTAATTTCCATTTGTTGGAGTGTGGAAAGTGTATTAATTGCCCATGTATATCATAGGCTTTTTTAAAAAAGAACCATCCTTCCTCCGTCTTGGATAGAATTAGGATGGAAGGTTAATGCCTTACCTCTCTTCCTCCTTTCAATTCTGGTGTACCAATAGCTGATGGCTGCATCTCCAATTGATACCCTATTTCTGGCACAAGGAATGTGATAAACCAGTCAAAGCTGCTTGCAGAAATTGATGTCTGCTGCACGGACTGTGCCCAGCATGGCTGAGGGGCTGGAGGGGTTGGGTAGGATGCAATCAGACTGCCAAGTGGGTGGGAGGGAGCTCGGGGTGCAAGAATGGTGCCATCCCAGAGTTGCCCATGCAGTTTCAGGATTGCACAAAGCTTCCTTGGGGAACCCTGCATTGTAGGATCAATGGGAGAGGACTTAACGGGAGTGAAGCGTGTACAGTGGATGGGACATCCATACTGCATCTAATTTCAGACAAAAGAGTTATAATCTCTGGTGTCCATGCTTCATGGGCTGCTCCTCTCTCTTGTCGTTCAACGTAAGTACAGCATTTCAGCTTTCCAGATCGTGTTTTGTTCCCATTGTCATCAGAAATCTGAATTTGTGCTTCACTCTTTTTTTCATGTGAGCCTCTGAAGAGGTTTTCCCAGAAGTGCTGTGACTGAAGATCAGTTTAAATATAAATGGCATTTGTATCTCATTTAGTTGTTTTTAAATTTCTTAGGAACTGCAGCTGTTTTTTTCTCAGAAAATAATCAATTCCAGGAGTACTTTTTTTTTTCTTTAGTTACTTCTCATTTTTTCTCACTAACACTTATTCAGGTTTCTAAATGGTGGCAAAGAGTGAATCTGAAACAGTTTGACACTACAGTCACTTTGGTAATTTTTGCTGTCCAAAATATTGACTGGTAAACATCAAAGTAAAGTATGCTTGCAACGCTGTCAAATTTTAGTGTTGAAAAAGGAAGTATTTCTTTGCTGATTCAATGTTTACTGTGGTATTTATTATCCACTGTTAATATCTTGATAAAGTGTTTTTTTGGTTCACAGCAGTCATAAGTGAAGGTTACTTTCCAACAAGCAATTATGGTTCCAGGTGCCAACCTTGCCAATGCTTCTATTCGTGTTTTACTTGAGTGACTATGGAATTGGGTTTAGATAATCTCCACGTGTCCCTTCCAGCCTCAGTGAGCCCATGATTCTATAAATGAAGTGGTCCTGGTGCATCTTAGGCACTTCTTGAAGGCAGATGTCAAAGGAAAACTTGCAGAGGGATCCCCAGGCTATCTGATATTTAAAATGAGTAGTTTTGAATGGGTTATTTAGGAATCCTTACAGAGAAATATAGATGTGCAGCTTCCTTCTGAAGGCACTGGAGGAGTGTTTCCTTTCCTTAAATCTACTTCTGCTGTGTCTGTGCTTTGCTTACAACAGGAGAAATGGAAGGCAGCTTTGGCTGTGTACTGAGGGACACGGTTTAGTGGGAAATACTGGTGGTAGGTGGACGGTTGGACTGGGTGATCTTAGAGGTCTTTTGCAGCCTTACTCATTCTATGACTCTATGAAACTAGGAATTAAGCGGGCTTAGGCTCTGTTGCCGATTTCTGCAGTAATACTGAACATGACACTGAACCTTTATGCAGGTGTTTGAACTCCATAAAACAGGCAGAAAGTTGTTTAACAGCTCTGTTAATTTTCAGTTATAAAATAGCTTGGGATACTGAGCTCGTGCTTAGGTAGCTTGAAACACACTATGTAAAATGGCTTTATGCGTTTTTTCAGGTGCTACAGACTGTGGGAAATTCTACAGACTAAGTAATAATAAAATGTGCTATATTGCAGAGATAATGATGCAAACTTTGACTATTTGTAAAAGTTAACAGCTTAAAATTAGTTTCTTTGTTCTGGTAGTAGAATATATGGAGTATTTCTGGGACCAAGCTCTATATTTCAGTTACGTTTGTTACAAGAAATCTTGTATATACAAGAAATTTTGTATATTTTGTCAGAGAAGGGAACAAGAAATTGGCATTTTCCTGTAAAGAGGCTGGATGCTCTCAGGTAGAGAACAGCAAGATGAAGCATTACAGAACAAGTTGCTATTTTAGACATTAAAAGGCAAGTCTCTTCTGCATAGTTATCTCATATGTGAAGTGCATTATTGAGCTGGAATTGTATGCTTTCACTGTCTGGGAGCCTTGGCACATGGTAATTTTAAATGTGGAAGAGTTTTCTAGTATTAAATATAGAGGAAATGATATTGGAGCACAGTGGATGAAATAAAGCTATTTGTCTAGCGCACAGAGTGTTGTGGAGACTTGAATTGCACTGCTAGGTCCAGGGACCAGTTATTCCTGGCTGCAGTGTTCATACACAGACAGTGAACTAAACAGAAATACTGTTCCTTTGAACTTGGTTTTATAAGCACAGAGGACATTCTAGAAGAGCCATTTGTAGAAAAAGAGTTTGCACTGAGTGATTGATTGAATGAATCAGAGGTTTATGTGGTTGAAATTGAAAGGGTTTCCAATTAAAGGTTTTGAATTTCAGAAATGCCGACTGAGAAGCTGTAGGGAAATGGATTGAAATGAGGTGAACCAGAGCACCAAGGGAGCTAACGGTGGGGTTCTTGGAGCCTCTTACATTCAGAATTTGCATTCCAGAAAAAGGCAGAGTACATGAGCTGAAAAATTGCAGATCTGACTATAAGAGAAGTCAGCCAAAGAGAATAGCAGAAGCTAGCCAAGAATTTGCAAGGAGTGGCAAAAGTGGTTGTTGAAAAACTGGAAGTTGCCATAGAGTTCAGAAGTTTTAAAGTGTGAATAAGATGGTGCCAGAAGTCAAGCAGAGTTTGACCTTGTAAAGGAAAATAATCTGACTAGTGAAGTTTATCCATTGAATACGTAACAGGAGGAGAAGTGAGACGTCACACATTAGGTGTGAGGTTATGATTAGAGCTATCAGCCCCAGTGTATTGTAATATTGTGCCTCCTTTTTTAGCACAGTTGATCAGGTTGAACATGGAGTCAGGGTTTAGAGTGAAATAAATGTGCAAGAAGAAACTCTTACAGTGAAAGTTCTTACGGTGAAATGAAGATGAACAGAAGTTCTAGCACTCAGGTTGGATGGTGGTTGGAAGGAGGAAGTTGTATTTCACAAAGTCTTCTAAAATACATTTCAAAACAAACAGAACAGACAGCAGTATAAAAATGGAGGTGGGATTTAGCTGTAAAAGAGCAAACACGGTGGCTATTTTTCAAAACATACTGAAGAGATGTTTTTGGCAGCTTGAAAATTATTGATCTCTTTTTCTTTCCTATAGCAAAGCAATAGAGAAAAAAAGAATAATCAAAGGCAGGGAGGCGAATGGAAAAATAGAATACATCTGGATGAGTTTATGAGAGGTAGTGTATGTCAGACTGAATTAGTATCTGCCTTTGATAAGATATAGGACTTGAAAAATTTCAGTAGTCCTGTCTTAGGAAGTTGGAGCATGCTAGCGGCAGTTGCTAATGTCAGCAAGTGGGAAGCCTTAGCATTGCAGAGGGGGATTGTGGTAAAATATGTGTGACTGGGAGGACTTGAGTTGTGGATATGAATTTATGGGCTACACTGTTAGACTGCAAACCAGTGACTCTTTTGTAGGGAGGGAGAATTAAGGAGAAAGCCACTCTGTGAGTAGCTTGCACAGAACAACAGCGGCAACCTGCAGTGTGATGCAGCTGTGAGGAAGGGAAGTGGCATTCTAGGTACGTGAAGCAACATGTTTTGGTAGCGGCAGGGAATTCTGGATGTCCTTTTGTAACTCACTAAGGAGACTTCATCAGGACTGTGGTGGATTCTACCTCAGATGCGTGAGCTTGCAGGAGAGCTGCAGCAACTTGATGCTCTTAATCTTCCTTTTTCTTCGTTAGTTCTATTGTAAAACAGGGAGTTTAATAAATTTATCTTGCTCAGTGAGGGATGGAAAGTCTGAAAAAGAGCATAGTAGTATCTCCAGTATATTCATAAAGAAAAACACTAGAGGACTAAGAGGCAGAGTTCCTCTTTTAAGGTGGAATTGAGTATTTTCCAACTAAGGTTAAAGAGTTGTAATAGCGAGCAGTGGCACAGGCAGTTTCCTTCTCTTTTCTTATGGTTCTAATAGGCCATTGTATTGTCTAGCAATGTCTATTAATTCTCCTCAGGTATGGAATTTCCTTCAGCACTATTGAACTTACGGGCCATGAATAATCTATTAAAAAAGTAGCTGCTATTCCCGCAGTTAAATGGTACAAAATGATACCTGTTGTTCTCTGCCGTCCTTTTTATATAGTGAGTACTCTAGTGAGAGCTGAAGCTAATTTTACTCACTAAATTGATTCAAGAGACCTGTCGGCTCCCTCAGATATTTCCATACGATAAAGTCAGTGGAAGGTGTGAATGCAGAATTCAGCTCTGTGTGCTCTGTGTTAGCACGCCTGCGGCAGTGCTTCTTACCCTGTGCACATCTGTAACTTTTTCATGTTCTTCTCCGCAGTTTCCATCTACCTGAGTATTCAGGGCGTAAGATGCTGGTTGAAAGGATATCTTTTTGTGTTCACTCTATGCTGTATGTAGGCCTAGCGCCTTTGATTTCATAACGTGTCTTACTATTCATGTTATTTTTCAAAAGCAATAAGCCATAGAGGTTCTTGAAAGTCGTATTACCAAACTCCTGCCTAATTCAGCTAGGTCATGGTCTTCATGGTAAACAAACATCGCAAGGTTTTGTCCAGGTTTTAATCATCTTTGCATCTTTTAAATTTGCAGTCATTTTTTTAAGATGGACTGGCATATTTAGATATTCACATATTTAATCAGAATCTCCATATCTAGAGATATCTAAGTATATGTTTTCCTGTTAGCTCTGCCTACCTAGGAGCCCAAAGATTGCTGTTTGTTAGCACTGAACTAAGTAGCTGTCCTGTAGACTTCGTGTGCCTGTACTTCTTAACTGGAATAATCAGAATATTTGAATACTCAGTTTTCTTCACGAGGGCAGACCAGGGTGAACTGATGATTCTGGAGGTATTTGTGCACCCTAGAAAAAGTATAACAGTCATAAGCTGGGCATTTAGAAATTACATTTAGAAGTTGTACTGAGGAGCACAGTTTAGTGGGGAAGTATTGGTGGAAAGTGGATGAACTGGATGATCTTGGAGGTCTTTTCCAACCTTGGTGATTCTGTGATCCTTTGAAATGTGGCAAAGTGCACTAATGAAACTGTGAACATTTCAGTATGGTGTTTAAGAGCATGAGACTACCAGAGTGCACAGCTTTTTCTTCTTCTTTGCCCAGCAGTTTCCTCTGAAGTAGTAGCTCAGTTTTGTCTCACCTCTGTAATCTGGTAGACTGACTGAAAGCTGTATTCTTTATATTTTCACATTGCTTTCATGTCAATATTTTAAGGTGATATTTTAAGGCGAAGGAGGAAATACCATTAAATTGGGTTGATTTTTTTTTCTTCTTTTCTCCTTATAGCCAGTAAAGCAGTTTTGTAGCAGTACATCGAAAATGATCACATACTGTATTTAAGTACAAGAGCATGATACAGTCATTACCAGTAGGTTTTCTCCATTAAAAAGGAGAAGTCACACTTGGCCCGCCTGATAATCTGCTATGAAATGACTGGCTTGGTGCGTGAAGGGTGATAGGAATTTGTCTGCTTTCACTTCAGTGATGCCTCTGATGTAACATCCTTATGGAGAAGCTGATGAAGTATGGCCTAGAAGAGCAGACAGTGAGGTAGCTTGAAAACTGACAGAATGGAGATGTCAGCTGATGGTAATACCACAAAGTTCAGAGTCCTGCACCAGAGGAGGAACCAACCTAGCACCAGGAAACAGTGGGCACTGCTGGGCTGGAGGGCAGCTTGGTGTAGAAGGGCATGGGGCTCTGGTGGACACGAAGCTGAACATGAGCCACTGTGTCCTTGCTGCAAAGAAGGTGAGTTATATCCTGGGCTTAGCTGGGTAAAGTATTACCCGCAGGTTGAGGGGCTGACCCTGCCCCACCCTGAGTGTTGGTGAGGCCTCATCTGCAGTGCTGGGCTCAGTTCTGGGCTCCTTGATGCAGGAAGCACCTGGGCACTGCAGAGTCTGAGGCATGGACTCAGAGCTCATGCCTGCCTCAGCCGTGCTGGGGTTAAGGCTTCATTTACCTCAGAAAATTAGTTATGTTGCTAGTTGCGAACTCTGGCAAGGAAGTAGCTGAATTACATCCAGAAGCAACTTTAATTTTGATATTGGTAAAATATAGAATGAGCTCTTGTGTTGCTTATCAAATTATGACATGGTTTAGTGATGGGATCAGTTTGATTTAGTGATATGTCTGATGGTTGGACTTGATCTCGATGGTCTTGATGGTCTTTTCCAACTTAAATGATTCTATGATTATGTAACAACGCGTGGTTCTGGAAATCCAAAGATGTTGCAGCAGTTCCTGTATGTTTTTCCCTGCGTGTAGGATCATAGAATCATAGAATGGCTTGAGTTGGAAGGGATCCCAAGGATCACCAATTTCCAACCTCCCTGCCACAGGCAGGGCCACCAACCTCCAGTTCTGGTACTAGACCAGGCTGCCCAGGGCCCCATCCAACCTAGCCTTGAACACTTCCAAGGATGGGGCATCCACAACCTCTCTGGGCAGCCTGTTCCAGTACCTCACCACTCTCCTCACGGCTCTCTCTGTAAGGAACATCCCCCGACATCCTAAACCTTCCCTCCTTGAGCTGATGTAGTAATTTCTTTTGTTTAAAAACATTTATTATAACAAGACCTCATTGAATACGGCTTGAGTCGTTACTTGTAGTTGTGGTGGAGTGTGGTCAAATAAAGATTCCCAGGATTTAGAAGGTTTTTTAAATGTTTTTTACTACCCCTAAAACACATAAACATTTAGGTAGGGAAATTCTGGCTTGTTTTTTGAATTGTGAAGCTCTGCCCTTTCCTTTTTTTCTTGATGCCGATAATGTATATTTAATTGCTAATTAGAGTCGTGGTGTTAAACACTGTAGAATGATATGACAGACCACGCTTCATTGTTCAACATGCTCACAATATTGAATTTTTCTGGACTTCAAACAATTACAGAGTATCTACAGGGTGCTGCATTTTGCTGCTTTGCAAGAAAAGCAAAGGGAAGAACTGCAGCTGTGTTGGTGTGACAGTGACTGGAGTGTCACCTTAATTGGTGACACAAGTTAATGACCTTTACATGCATGTATATATATCTATTATACTGACAGACAGTAGGTTTAGATTAAGAATTGTTAGTAGCCTTTCAGTGTTTCCTGTTCACAAGAACTTAGGCACAGCAATGTTTCCTGTTTCTCAATCAAAATAACTACCCAAAAAAGGGGTTGAAGTTATTTTTGTATGTATTTTGTTGTGCTGTAGGATGAGCAGAATGACCTGAATTTATAAGCATTGTTGAAGAGTGCAAAAAGATTTGGGAAATGTTTAAACAAATATTATTGGTTAAATATTTACGACCAAGAGGAGACATTAAAAATGACCTCAACAAAAATAAAACAGTTAAGGGGTGGTGTTCACACAGAGGCAAAGCCCACTGATATTTTACATTTGATAGTGGCCTCAGCGTGTGTGTTCCTGTCACTGTCCTTAGCTGCTTAACCTCTGCTGGGAACTGACAGTGTGAATGTTCAGTGACTGTGTGCTCAAAAGCTGTGGCTGAGTTGGTAACTAATTCCGTGTTGTGCTGAACAACTTCACTACAGTCTCAAAATTGCTTTGTAAAATGTATGGAGTTAGTAATGTTTGCTAGCTTCTCTGTGAAATCATTTCTGTAATGAAGGAAAGAAGGCATTCAGCTAATTTCATAAAACTCAGCAACTCCCAGTAAATTTGGATCGCTGGCCATGATGAATGGCATTTTATAATCCATGGTATGTAGTGGTGCATCAGTTGTCCCATGGTGCAGCGTTACCTGGAATATACAATTGCACACTTTCTTTGCCATTTTGCCTCAGTCGATTGCACGATGTTATCTGAGCACTGCTGCTCCCTGTTATTTATGTATGTAGTGGGTCTGCTCTCTGCTTGTCTTCTCTTTCAGGTTTTTGCCCTATATTGATTGTGGATATTTGCCAGAGTGCCGTTATTGTTGTTGATGGCCTGGGACATCATTTCGGTTTCTGTGCTCTGTTATCTTGTTTTCTAGGGTTACATACTAGACATTTTGCTTTACGTTAAACACAGCGAAGAAAAAAAGAGAAGTATCTTATTTAAATTTTCAGTTTATGAGTTTTTGTCATTGTTTTACATACAGTCATCACTTGAAAGACTGAAGAATTTTCTGTTTCCTTTTATGTTGTTCTTTTTTGCAGAGTTTATCTTGGTAAAGCATTCTCTGTGGGTTATGTTTATGATTTCTTTATTTTGTGCCACTGCTACGTGGGCTTTCTTTCTCCATAAAAGCGGTTGTTAATCTGGAAAGGTTCTTTTGTCTATTTCCATTTTGTTCAGGTTTTAACTGGAGTATTCTTTTGAATCAAGTAGGCCAGGCGTCTGTTGTGGCTGTGAAGGTTCAGCAGTACGGCGCTCTGCCCCCATCTGTGCTACGCTGTTCAGGGCAGTTCTGGTGCACCCTCAGGAATGCACTTCAACTGATGGATATCTGCTCATTTATCAACTGGAAGTTACTTTCTTTTGTGGGAGAATGTTAGTTCAAATACTGCAGCTTGTGTAACTGCTGTAATTGTCCCTCAGTTAAGCTCTATTTTTTGGTATGACATAAAACTGATGTAGACGAGTATGATGTCACATTTGAGCAGGTTGAACTTTGTGGATGCAAAGCAGTTTCATTTTGCTCAGGCCCTCATGAACTTTATTTCTTAACTTCACATCAGCATCACTCTTTGTTTACCTCACTCATGATGTTTTTTATGTAAAGCCTTTCTATGTTTTTATTTTGTTACAATTTTATACCAAGATCTTAATTCATTCTCTTTACAAGATTTAGCTCTAAATGATATATTACCTCAAAGTATATCGTGTTTAAATACATAAAAATATCTCAGCGACAAATAAATGATTTAGAAAGCAGTGGACATAAGAAATACACACAATTTCCAGTTCATCATCTCTTGCTAGTTTGTGAAAAAGTGTTAGGTCAGAGCAGCATTATTAAGTTATACTGCCATTAGTGAGCAGATCTTACTATTAATTTAAATAGAGACGTACCAGAAAGTGAATTTGCCTCAAGCTTTCTGCATTGCTGATGTATATATTTTCAAGTTTATCAATTAATATTTGTTTTTAAAAGTATCTGTAAAATGTGTAGCTTCATATCCATGGCGGCTCCAAATGCTGTTCATTCTGATTGCACTCTTTGCTCCACAGATCTAATCTCACTCTTCATTGCTTTTGATCGTCTGCCTCTTCACTGTGTCAGACACCAGAATTTAGGTGTGCCATATGTTCTGCTGCAGTTGTCCTTGAACCTGGTTAAGCTGTGGCTGACACTTGAGGGGAGAGGAAGCTCCATCTGCTCTGGGCTGTGTTGCAGGGAATGCCCCTTCACCTGGCCAGCTCGCCCAGGCAGATCTGCTGACGGCCCTTTTTAAAATACACATCTGAACACCCAGAAAAGTAAGAATTGAAAGAACGCATTTATTTGTGTATGCAGGTATTCGGCTAATAAAACGTTGTAGTAGTAATTCATCAAAAGGTTTTGAAAGAGAAAATTTTGTCTTGAAAACTCTGTTAAATTCATCTTTGATAAGCAGAATGCTCCCAAGGGTGTGGGACTTGCTTTATCTGCAAGAATTTTCACAGTGCAAGGCAAGCCTGCTAGGAGGGTTAGTAGTAAAAATGTCGATTAAGGGTCAGCATGGTGCAGCTTCTCTCTGGTATGTTTTGTTCTCTATTTAACAAGGCTGGTACTATAATCATGAAATACTAGATCAAACTCCTGGTCTTTTGTATGTGCTGGAATTCAAGATACAGCTCCACTGATGACTCGCTGAATACAAGCTGTCTTTTAATGACTGGCTTGAATTGCTTTGAAAATGAAGGTCAACATTTCATCTTTTGTAGCAGAGAAGTGGGTCTGTCCCCTGCCCTGCCTGCCTCATATAGTTGTAGTATAAACTACCTTTAAAATACCTTTATGTGAACCAACTGCTGGTACTGATATCCGTATCTGTGTATTCGGTGCAGAACTCAGTATTACCATCAGAAATAAGGTATTACGGGTTTTTGGGACTGCCTGACATTGAGCAGCCCTTTGTCCTGGTTAGCTTACTGGCACTGAGAGCAGATTTCCAGTATTTACAACACTGGCTTTGGTTCAGTTCACTGAGCTTGTGTGCAAGAACTGCCGATGGCATGCGGTGGGGCATCAAACATGGGGATGATGGAAGGGAGGAAATTCTGAGTTTATAACAGCATTCACTGCCATGATGTATCTGGCCTAAGGCATCTGCAAACCACACTGGCTAAGGACAGTGCTGGATGCTGTCATTACAATGCAGGCGAGTCCTGAGCCAGGGCTTCCGCACCATTTGGTTAACGCATAAAGAATAGAAAATAAGGCATTACATTAGCATGCATCTGTAACGGAGTAACTCTACAGGCATAATGACGAAAAAGTGAAAAAACAAAACCTGAGGACTGTGGGGAGTACTGGTCTTTACTCTGCCCTGACTGTATTCCCATAGCAGCAGATGCTGGGAATTGCAGTCTGTTCTGCAAGGAGCCTTAAAACAGTGCTGAGCAGGTGGTCTGCTGTCTGCTTACACTGAGTAATGGTGAGATGGCCCCTTCATGCATTACAGGAGTTGTGTTGGAAAGCTTGCTCCAGGTAGATTCTCCTTGTAACAACGGAAGGATGAGATGATGCTTTGTTGGAAACAGTTTCAAAAGCAAGTAGTGCTCAAGTAAATTCAGAGCTGCCTCAAAAAGAGGGCAAATGACTTAAAGTTCTTAGCTTTTAGTACTTTTTATGTAGAACTAAAAAAATACCATGCTTTTCTTGGGTGACAGCTTCTAACAAATGCCATCAGCTTCGTGAAAGAATGTAATGCTTTCAGTTGAAAGCAGTTCTTGATGAGATTAATTAGTAGTCAGCAAGTCTCCTTTGTGTTATCACATCACATCTCTAAGCTGATCAAGGAGATGCTAGGAAAACCTTTGTTACTGCTTAATGGAGTTTCAGAGTTTCATGCTTAGTGATGTTGGAGTGTATGTACTCTCTCATGAAGGCTGGCAACTTTTTCAGATCTGGTCCAAGTCTATAAGTAATACTCATAGAAACTTTGGCTTGCCCAGGCTACTAGTAAAACAAATTGGAAGAAAGCTAACCATCTTTAGAGCATGTGCCTAGGAAGGAGAGTGGGGAATCAATTTTTTACATGGGTTGATAGTGATAGGATAAGAGGGAACAGTATTAAAGTAGAAGAGGGGAGTTTTAGATTAGATATTAAGGGAAGAATTTTCACTGAGCGGGTGATGAGGCACTGGCACAGGCTGCCCGGAGAAGCAGTGGATGCCCCATCCCTGGAGGCATTCAAGGCCAGGTTGGATGGAGCTCTGGGGAGCCTGATGTGATGGCAGGCAGCCCTGCCCATGGCAGGGGGTTTGGAACTGAGTGCTCTTGAGGTCCCAAGCCATTCTGTGACTCAAACCTTCTTCCATTTTTCAGGAGAGCTTCTACCTCATCGTGAGGTAGGTTAAATTGTATGCTCTTCCATTCTTTCTGTTGAACACAGAATCAAAAAACATCTCTACAGAAAGAATTTGCAGCTGGAAGAGGTATAAGTTAGAGAGGCTGCGGAACACCATCCGTGGGTTCCTGACTCAGTGTGCTTGTCCTTGACTTGAGGGCAGGGCCATGACTGTTATTTATGCTTACTTACATGGAGCAATACTCCTAAAATGACTTAATTTCCTGTTGGATTTTGTGGGAGTTTAAGGGCTCAGCTCCACATTTTTAATTCAGTCAACACAATAGTCTTGTATTTTGCTTTGACCAAATAAGAAGACCATAAATACCTTGGTGATAATAAACGGCGTTTGTTTCTCAAACCTCACTCCTCCCTGGATGCGCTTCCATGCTGTTTCCTTCCATCACATAATCAACTGAAATCTGATTTCTCTTTTATGTTGTCTCTCCCATTATTTGCTTGAAGGTGGTACCTGGAAGGTGAGAAAGGAATCCAAAACTGAAGCACATCCCAAGGAAGAAAAGTATAATTAAAACAGCACTGAATAGAGAAACTAGAATAATTTTAAATCCTGGATAACCAGAACAGACTTTCTTATTCATGTCTTGAAACAGCCCTGTTTTTGATATACAGTCAGGGCTTTATCAAGATACTCACTTTGTGACCAGAATGTCTCTTTGTCTACATAGTGAATATAAACAAGCCCACTAGATAACACTGTAGGGCGAGAAACAGTCAGGGGAAGATGAAATAGTTCTCAGTTATGCAGCTGGATTTAGTGGAAGAGATAGGAGTGGAATGGAGAGCTTCAAATTTTAACGCTAAAAATAAAACTCAGATAACTGCTTTTTGGGAACCTTACGATGATGATGAATGTTGTTAGAAGAACCATTTTACAGTGTATGCTCACTGATCTACAGGTAAGGGAAGTACAGGTGAGATCTGTGGACAGAGCCAGGAGTTGCGGCTGCATCTACTGAAGTGCTTAATCATTCCTGAACCACTTTTCCATCCTTCACTGTTTGGATTCAAGAGAATTTCTGTGCAGTGCTTCCAACATGTACTTCACTCATTGTAATAGCTCCTTAGTGAACGTGAAGCCACGGCTGTCAAGAGTGGGATTACTGGCAATGATATCTTTGGCAGAACTGAAACTGTAATTAATACAGAGGAGGTAAAAGAAAGCACCTTGAGTTCTTAGTGTTTTTATTAAAGTGCTGACTTTCTTCACAGCAGCATTCCAACGTGACTAGATACTTGTTTGGAAATATTAGCTGTCATGGATGTAATTATATGCTTGGCCAATGGAAGGAGGAAGCAAATTACAATTCTCTGAATCTGTACTTCTTTTCTTTGTATTGCGGTATCAAGCTATTTACAGGAAACAAAAAAGATTTAGGAGTGGGGGAGCATCATGGGGAATGTGTGTGTGTATTGCTGCAGGCAGCAGTACAAATTAGGTGTACCTGAATTAAAATTATACTAGGCAGGTTGGTACCAAAGGTACCAAAGTCTGGTTGTAGCTTTTGGTGTTTAGCAGAAGACTAGTTTACCTTGCCATGTAGTCATATTCTTTGTCTTTTTTTCAAGTGTTATATAAAATAAGCCAAATGAATTCTCTGTAATTTGTCTGCCCAAATGTTAATTACTGGTGGATTGATACAAAATTTACTAACAATACTGTGGCTGACAAGAGACTGTGAACACCAGCTGAAATTTTTTTTCTGAGGAATGGAAAATGAACTTTGAGGTAGTGACACAGCATGCTGGTTTCTGTAGAACTTGTTTGATGGTTTCACAGTATTTTATTTATGGCAATTGAAGGACATAGTTTAGAGGGCTTCCAGTCAAAATTCAACATTCGTGGTTGAAATGAGCATGCAGGATTGTGTGTATGCAACTAAATAAGTGTGTGTTGCCCTTATACCACCGACCAAAGCTGGGGCTTGTGTGCAGACCTCTGGTAAGCTGTTTTGAAGAATGCAATATTTAAAGGATCAGAAATTTTTCTCTTGCAGTTGCAGGGATTGATTCATCTCTGTGCCATTCTGTAGAGGCAGCTGTATGTTGTTTTACTTGTTTTACAGATGGTGGCCTTTTTTTTCTTTTTCCTGTGGTGTTTTAAGCATGTTTACACAGCAAGTGCAGTGATTCTTCCTGTGCTAACTTATGAGTGAATCTGCTGGGAAGCCTGATGCAGAGACGTGGAGCTAAGCAAACAAACATTATTCCATCCCATTGAGAAACTCTCTGAACTTCCACTCCTGCAAGAAATACCCTACAGGATGAGAACAGCCTTTATTTTGTAGAGCTGTGAGCCTCAGACTTCAATTTGATTTTTGGTTTGGTTTTGTTTTACTGTATAGCGGGCAAGTGTGGAATTGTGGTGGAGTCCTGCTGTTAGTGAGACCCAAATCAGTGCTTCCTCCAGTACCATATCTTCCTTAGCCTAGCTGAAAAGACCTTTTTTCTCTCCATGGGTATGTTAAGAAAATGTATTCCTTACTGTGTTCCTTAAGTAGTTCCAAAGTCATTATATAACCTGGAGGATTTTGTGTTTGAATCTGCACAGGATATTTTTGCTCAGTATGTTTATGCCAGGTTATCTTGGTGCTGTATCAAACTTCTTTCTGGTACTGCAAATTAGAAAATCAGTACACAAAATGCACATACCAGCATACAGGAATTCCGTGCGATTTAGGGATATTTGCATTGAGTGCAAGGCTTAGCAAAGCTATTTCATTCAGCTTATATTCCTACAGAAGCCCCCTGAATTTCTGCAGTTGGTGATGCTGTTTCTAGCTTGAGAAGCAGCTTAGAGGATTGAGCTCAGAAAAGTATTTCAGATATTATGAGCTGGTCTTTTCTTTCTCAGGTTCTTTCCAAAGCTTTCAGAAAAGCTATTTGGAGCACTGAAAAAAGAAGAGCAGTATAGTTTCCCACAGTGTAGAGTAGCAGCAGTGAACTGGTGGTATCTATCGTGCCATGGTGTTGTGTTTATAACAAATAAAGTGAAGTACCCAAGTTAGGCCTTGGCACAAAGGCAGGCCGTCCCCCACGAGCCTGCCATGCTGTGGCCCTGGGCCTCAGTGGCACCTCAGAGTTCCTGTCCCGTTGATGAAAGAGTGGATTGTCCAGAAGGCCCCTCTTCCACCTCCACAGCAGAAAATGGTTCCCTCAGCCCTGTGCTACCACTGGGAGCGGTACAGGAGAGTGGCTGCTGCCAGGAGGGAATTTTTCTGACTCTGGTAGAGGTGCTTCGGTGGGATATCAGCCCATAAAGCACCTCTGTGCAAAGCTTGCTTAGAAATGAAGCCACTGTGCGTTGGGGACAGGGGCATTTGTGCTTATGGCCCATTTGTATTCTCTTTCATACCTTTTTAGACACAATTTCCCTCTTTTTGCTGACTATTGCTCTTCAAAATTTCATTTCCTCTTTTGCACGCGCAATCTTTTTTTTGGTAACTGTGTATGTATACATGTCTTCAGTTAAAAAAAACCAACCAAACAAAAAAACCTTGTCTGCAAACAGATACTGTTTTTTTTTTGCCTTGAACTTAAATTTCAATATGAATTGATACTGCAAATTGATATATGCTATGCAACTTGTGCAAGAGGAAAGGCAAACAACACCTAAAAGCCAGGATGTAAGGCCAGCAACTTGTATTTCTCATTTATGTTTTAATTGGCTCCGAAAGACAGGGCTTTTTGTGGCTGAAATGCCACAGGTCTGGCCTTCCAGTCTGTACAGGCAATTGGAGTTAAACTCAGGGTTAAACATTTGCCCAATCGTGGCTTCTGGATCAAAAATTACAACCTTTGAGTGCTGTCTTTAGTGATACCTCTGTGTTGAAGGGTTAAACAGTTAAATAAGCAAAATGTTTTGCATTGCTATTATATAGTATATGTCTAAGACCTGCATTGCCTAGAGCTCTGAAACCTGAAAAACCATCATAAGGCTTTGGAAACCTGGATTTGATGGGTTCATGTGTTTTCAGTGGCATTTGTTATGAAACTTCACCACAGACCTCCGAAGGCCTAAAACTCATCCTTCAGCTGTCTCCTCTGTTTTTAACACTCTTCTCTTGCTGCCTGGCTCCATATCACTTATGTGCCATACCTGATAGCGCTGCAGCAGATACTTTGAGGGAGCTTGGGGTGCCCAAGTGCTGATGCTCACGTGTCGGTGCTTTCATGCTGTCCCCACCAGCTGCGTGTCAGATTCTCAGGCACCGTTCCTGACCTTGCAATTCAAACATTAGAAACACTGTTCTAAGTAATCCTACCCTGCTTTATGTAAAATAAGTAAATCTCAGGCTTATCTCGGTAGACACAGTTCAATGACTTTTATTTCCGCATGGTACCTTCTGAATTTTTTGAATTACTGATCACCCTGATGACTTCCCCATGCTTAGGCCAGTTACCTTGGAAACCAGTTTACCCACACATCTAATCTCTGAACTGATGAAATAGTATGTACTGAGTGCAAATCAATTTGAAGAAAGCTTTCTCCTGTCTTAATTGAAGAATGTTAATCTCTTTGTTCCAGAAGTATCAGAATTTCAGAGCTTTTTTTTTAACTTCAAGTAGCATTTTTTTTTCATTTTCGTGCTTGAAAACACAGTAAGGAGGATTGATATGACTTTATATTTTGAAAAAGACGTAGAACATCTCTCCTGACCAACTACATGCAAAAAAATCCAGATAGGCACAAAGCTGTTTGCTGACGTCTGTGGTTAAATTATACTGCTTTGCAGTGGTAGTTCAGAAATGTCTGGTTGTACAGGAGGGAACAGCTGTTGCATAGTGTCACCAAGAGAAGCTGAACACAGCAGTGCTGCCTTGGAGCTGATGAGGAGATGGGCCGTGCATCTCCTCTGTTATCCGCATCTTTGTGATCTGTTCAGTGCCTTGGAGTAGGTGCTCCTGAGAGCTGTGTTCTTCTGTGAGATACAAAGAAAGGAATGATAAAATACTGCTTTTTTTCCCTTTAGCTTTTCCTTTTCCTCTAATTTTCAGTGACTACTTGCTGGTTTTATGTTCATCTTCATGCTATTAAAATGTTGGTTTTTTACTTATGTAACAAGTGAACGCTAAATATTGTTTCCATTTTCTCAGACACAAAATGAAGAATGTGATTTTTCTCCTTTTCTGCTAGTTTATTCTAATGAAATCAGAATTTATTAAGTTAATGGGTGGGTTTTTTTTTCAGATTTTATCTAGAAACATGGAAGTTGAATAATAGTTATTCTGAAAACCAGAATGGCATTTTATTCTTAAAGTAAATTTAGTTGCCTTTCCTGAAAATGAATCTGTTGATAAGAAGCTCTGCCTCCCTCCAGACTTCACAGTGATGCTGAAGTTTCCAGGCAAAGCTATCAGTGCTTTCATCTTCGGGTGTATTTGAGATGATGGTTTATGACAGTCCACATAGCAAAATCATATATTGCGCATCACAGATGGTTTTCAAACAGCAATTAAGCAATTTTAAGCATTTGCTGAATTGTGGCAAAAATGATTTACAATGATACAGTAAATAGTTGGGTTACTGTTTTCTCATTCATCTGTTTTTCAGTACGGTCATTTGCTTCTCCCTCTTTCTGACATATTCAGGTCAGTGAAACGTTTCCTGGGGGTGGCCAGAACTATATGATTGCTGGATGTATTTATTACAGAATTCAGATAACAAGGTTTCATCCTGAAATCTGGAGTCAAAAGAGTTTCTGGAATCTTCGGTGGGATTTTTTCCAGCAGCTTTGTCACGTTTAGAAACTGCTTAATTGGAAGGAAAATCATTTGAGAGCAGGATTTATCTACTTAGCTGAAGTAATGCAGTTTTTCTTGCTTGATTAATATACTTACGGTTACCTGCTAAGATTCTAATGATTAGAGACCAAGGATTTGGGGATAGGATTTAAGATGGAATTTTTATTGTTAAAGTTCATGAGAAGTTTCTTGAAATGCTAAGATGCTGATAGGAAGCATGCATGGAATCTCTTTTTTTATTACTTTTCTCTTCCTTTTCCCCTTTGTGAATCTCATGTGACTAAACACAACTCAGGAAATGCTTTGTCACTGTAGGGTGACTGAGCACTGCCCAGAGAGGCTGAGGAGTCTCCCACGTTTGAGATTTTTGCAAGCTGGCAGGACGTGGCCCTGGGCAGGTGGCTGTGAACGGCCCTGCTTGGTGGGTGGGTCATCTCCAGAGGTGCTTGCCAGCCTCAGCCATTCTGTGGTTCTGTGGAACGTATTTTAAGCATTTATGCAGGTTCAGTTTAAATAGACAAGAACTGTTTTGCTGCTGTCAGTAGTGTAGAGATGTAAGGTGGGTAGTAAATTGGGTGTATGGGTCATGTCAGTGAGTAAGCTGGAAGCAAAGCAGTCAGGTTAATGAGAATTTGCTGGATAGGTGGAAGAGTGTTTTCATTCATGATGCTGATAAAGAAGAGCTACTGTGGGGATGGTTGATCATGTAAAATTTGCAGATTGTAGAATCGATACTTTCTGTATTGATCCTTTTTCTAAGAAAAATCATCTGAACATGAAGATTGCTGTAGTAGATGTGAGATTAAGATCAGTGAAAGTGTGAAGGTTGGCATGTCTGGGTTGATGAGTGATTCTTCCCGGAAATGCAGGAGACAGAAGGAAATACCTGTGTTTGCTGACCTATGTAGGATAGGTCTGATTAGTCTGTGTGTGCTTAGCAAGTTTATTTTCAGAGGCTGTGTGTGTGAGGTGGGTCTTTAGAGATGTATATGAAGGTTCTTCTAGAACAGTTAAGGAAGCCCTGGGAAAACCTAACTCGAGCAATGTGAACAGTTCTAGTGTTTTGCATTTGAGAAACTGGATTTTGGACTGGAATGGTAAGGTGAATAGAGCTGGCATTAAAGGCAACTAAGAGAGCCATGAGTGAATCCAGGGTGGAAAATAGAAGTCAGTTGTTAATATTTGACCAACATGCCTTGAATCTTCATATGAGAAAGCATACAAATAATTTAGAAGGTAGGCTCTGGTAAAAATTTGAAAGCGATTATCAAGTGCCCTCCAGTAGCAGGGTTTGGTGCCAGAATGAGAAGGGACCTCCCGGATTATGCCCATCTTATACCATCCTAAATGGAATCCTTTAGCTTCTCTCTGTATGCTGAATCAACATAGCGACAAAAGAAATTAACACTTGCAGATGAATGCTTTTCCACTTCATTTTGGCAGATTTATCACACGAGAGCTATGGATTTTTCTAACGTGTTAGAGCTGACAATCTTGTCAGCTATAAAATGCCACTGATACCAAGCATAGTTCTGTTTGCATAGCTAAGCTCATTCTCTATGAAAAACTACAGCAGAGCTATCCTGCTTTCTGTCAAGGGAGTTAATTAAACTGAACTGAGAAACCTGGAACCTGAGACTTCTGGTGTGCCTGCAGCAAGGGATACCACGTAAAAGTGCAGGGATAAGTACTACAGAATGCAGCTAGGCACCTCGCCTTCCTTTGCTGTGCTCTTTTACCACGTGCATTTCTAGGCAAAAATATATCAAAAATATATCAACCCAGCTTTCCATCTTCAGTAGCTGATTTACTGTCTCTTCAGGTCACAGAAAGCCTGAATATAGAGAAAAGAAAATTCTATGTGTTGTTTTTTTTCCATTGATAGTTTGAATTTTTAGCATCATCATGAGCAGAGATGAGTGAAGTATCTCCAGTTCATCCAGACAAAATATCTTAATTTTTGACTGAGGTCGTCAACCCCGCCATCTATTTTTTTCATTCTGAATTGAAGTGCAGAAAACAGATATTGATAAACAGCCTGAGTGCTACCTCAGTAGGTGTGGGTAAAGTAGAAAAGATGGTAAAAGCTGATGTGAGGTAGTCACCTTAAGGTTTATAGTCAGTGACAGTCTAGTCAGTGTAGTCAGTGTAATTAGTGTCATCCCTCAGGGAGTTGTCTGAAACAGCTGAATTGAATTCCAAGTGCCCCAGTTTCTTTTCTACTTGACTGTGAAGTTAGCCCTAGCTAACCTAGCTAGCTAGCTATCTGCAGGCATTTGTGTTTTTGCTATCTACAGTTGACAAAGGAAACTTTGGTAGATTTTAGGTATTTTAAACATTGTGTGTAACTATCCATAACTCTGGTTTGCATAAAGCGAAGTCTCTTGTGTTGTTCATGATCTGTGTAAGGGATCTGCAGGGCTTTTGCACCTGACTATGCCTTCTGCAGCTGGTGATAGCTTGGTTTGATTTCATTGCTTTAGTAAGGAATAACAAGGGCTCCCTGCACAGAGAAGTTGAATTAATCTGTAAAAATGTTACACTGTCAGTTTAGTTTTGTTTAACTGTTAGTATTTTAATAGCTGATTGCTGTGGATCCATGTAGCTGTCAGGGAACTTGACCTGGATCAGAGAAAACAAGGTCTGTCTCAGTCCCTAGCTTGTTCAGTATGTTGGGCAGGTCACCTGGGGTGGACTTTGCCTTTAATTGAGCATTTACAGTATTTTGTAAGCCTGACTTCAGATACACGAGGTTTGAATTTTCAGTAGCATTTGAAACTAAAATGAAATTGCAGTCTACAAAAACACCTTCTCCTTTTCTTTTTCCTCAGGTTTATTAGATTCAGTGTCTGGATACCTAAGAACTCAAGTTAAATTTGGACTTTTAAAAATAATTACATTGAAAAGACAGTTTATCTTTCTAATTCATGGACCCTATTTATTAAAAACGTAGGTTCTTATTGAAAAAATATCTTCTAGTGTATGACCATATCATTAAGCTCTCACGTGCACTGTGAAATGGAAGTAAGTCATGTTCTACTGACTAAGTGTTAACTGCTTGTCAGGGCAGTTGTAACTGTTGGATTATTACGTGTAACATTTAATGTCATAAACTTTAAAACTGCAGGGGAGTCAGAACCATTCATTGTTTTTATTTCTGTAAAGCATCGACACGGCTGAACAGGAGGTTTATAGATGTAGAACCTAGTATTTAGAAACAGCATTTGAGAAGACATAACAAAAAAAAGTCTGATGTTAAATCAGTGTTACAATTTGAGGAGGTTTTTTTTTCTGAAATATCTCACAAACCTTTCCCTTCCTCACTCTACTGTAAGTTGATGTGGTTTCATTGTGCTTCAAAAACATCCCAAAGCCAAGTTGAAGAATTTTATCTCTTACTGATATGTTCTATTATACTACCACTTACTTGCGTCCATTTTTCTCCTCTTGCAAAGTGCTGTATGTCTGAATGAATCATGGTCTGTATCATAGGTGGTTCTGAGGTCAAACACAGATTTCCACTAAATACAGGTAGCACAGCCATCAAAATAAAATGGAAAAGCATAAGATATGTGAAAACATAGAGAAGATTGACTGTAAATCAAGTTCTTGTGTGCTCCAAAAGGCTGCAAATTCTGACGTAAAAGCGAGAATACTTTCCAAGGTAAGACTAATGACAGGATCTATAGGCAGTCTGGAGTGGTCTGTAAATTGCTTTTAGGTTTGTAAAGCATCCATGTCATGTTTCTTCAGTTTTGTCTTCTGGTGGATGTCAGATTAGGTCTGATAAAGCAGCACTTTACTTATTTATAGCCTCAATTGGTGTTAGTTTTAAAACAATGGAGCATTATTCTCAGAAGAGTGAATCATCTTGGAAGTCTGTTGTTCTGAATTATGTTGATCTGCTTTTAGACAATAACATAAACACAACTAGTTACTGTGTATTAAAGCGTGAATAGTTTTATGCTGTGAACTTGCCCTGTTTATATTGTTTTTATGAAATGATTATTTATTTGGCCAGTAATATCTCCTGACTTCCGAAAAGGGTGACTATTTCCCCAAAATAAAATAATCTGCAATTCCTTAGTTTTACTGAAAATAACATGTAGCTGAAAAGAACTGTTGAGGGAGAATTTAAACATTTAGTCTTAATTTAAATTATCAGAATGTTGTATTTGTTCCAGTTAAGAAGTATTTTGAATCAAATGGGCTTTAAACCAGCCTTTTCAGTACCCCAGGGGAGCTGCAGTCAGGTGCTCCATGCCTTCATCTTCCCTTCTGGGCTATGCTACCCAGCTGGGCTGCGTGCAGTCACTGCTGCCATGGGATTCCTGGCTTGGTTGTGGTGAATCAGCAAGTGGGAAGCCCAGTTGTCATAGGACATCCCCTTCAGGCAAGAAATGGTGAATTGCACATGAAGTTTCTTAATTGTTAAGTTTAATTACTTAGCATAGTGGAAAATCAGTATTTTTAGCTACTCTTTGCATAATCTTCACTGAGGCAATTTTGCTAACTTTTCTCTTTCTTAATGCTTCAAATCTGGACACTGTCTAATAACTAGTCAAAAAACTGATCTTACTGAGTAGTGTTACTCTGCTGGGGTAGCAGTGAGCTTGGTCTGGCTACTTGGATTTCAGGAATGGCTGCTGAGAAGCCAAATTGTTTGAGAAGCCAAGGCAAACCCAGGTTCAGAAGACCTCAGTGGTCCTTCCCTTGTAGCTTTGAGTGCAACATCAGAAACCCTCAGGGCTCAGCGTGTGCCAAAACGGCCGTGTACCAATGTTCAGTGCCTCCAGTGCCTTTTAGTGCAAGGACGTCTGGGGCAAACTGTCTTCCCGACTCTTGCCTTTCCATGTTCATCCTGCCTGTGCATGAAGAGACTCCTGTCTTCCATAATATAGATTTCTTTCCTGTTCTTGTGTCAGTTCTATGAGGTCTGGGAGTGCTTCATACGTTGGTTTGAGTTGGATTCTTTATTTCTGTTTAAACTTCATATTACACTGACAACACAAACAGACCAACAGCCTAAGCAGAAATGACCTTACATAGTAAAAACAGTGTATTCTTTCTGATGCAATCATAGGTGCAGCAATTCAAATATGAGCTTTTCACTGCTCAAGGTATTTTCTTTCCAGTCCTCTGAGGACAAAGGAGTCTTTAGCAGGGGACTAAGCTTGAATTCGGGTATCACCCTGGGAATAACCCTCTGCTCCTCTGGTTAACATGGTGTCCCTGAGCTGATGGTAACCTGCTTTTCTTTTACTGTAATTTTAGTTCATTTGTTCAGGCTTTTCACAAGGACTTTTCCTAAAAAAATCAATCTCATTAAATTTAGTAAATAAGAGCTGTTTCGCTTGGCTGCATGCACCACTGGTTCTATTAAATAACCTATTAGGTGCACAAGGCGTTTCATAAAAAAAATTAATTACACTTTCTTAATTCCATAGCCCAAGCTGTCTGGCAGTTTTTGTAGCAGCAGTGAAATAAAAGTAGCTTGAATCTCCAGGAAGACACTACATTTGCTATGTAGTAGATTGTAATGGTTTTGTCAATGATATATTTTGAAGCGGAGGATTCATAAAGATCATAATGTCTGCAGGTTATTTCATCTCTCTGCAGCTATTTGAAAGGAGCGTTTTCCTTTGCAATGAAAATTCTAGCCTCAACATTTTGTATTTTTGTCATTTTGCTAGTTTAAGCTTTTGTTTGGATCCTTTTACTGATGGATTAAGCTAGCAGCTGTTCTTTGATCACAGCATCTTTGCCCTTTATTATGACTAGAAGTTTCAAAATGTGCCGTTTGTGAAAGGTCTAAGCAAATGGATTTCTTTTGTTTGTCATGTTCAAAAGAAAGTAGTTTGAAGACTATTAAGACTATTACTTTGCTTCTGTCGGTGTTGGTACAGTTTAGGGTGCATCATTGTTTTCCATTATCAGTACATGAATTCAGGGAATTGGTGAGAAGTGCTGCTGCCTGAGAGAAATCATTATTTAGATGTTCCTTAATGAAAAGGATTTGCAGTAATTTTGCTAGTTGAAATGCCGGTATAGATTGATCTAATCTCTAGCTAAGAGTGACGGAAGAGAAGGGCAAGTTATGGTGATAACATTCTTTAGGTACTGACAGCAGAAACAAGAAGCAAAAGGAAAACAGCAGCCGTCTACAGACCAGAAAGTCCAGGGGCAACGAAAATGAAGAGTTTGTAGGTCAACTGTTAGAATTTTAACTCTGCATGCCATTATTTTTATGTGTTTTTGTTGTTCTGTGCTTGTGTCCTATATGGACACAGTTTATGGTTACCTAAAAACCTACCGAAAAGAGCAGACAAGAAACTTACTTGCTCCTGCTTCAATTACACAATCCATCACCTCTCCATCCTTTCGTAAGAATTTCCTTTCTTGACCACCCCCCTGCATCTGCTGGGAATTGTGGCGAGGAGAAGGAAAGCTGAGCGCCTGGCACGAAGCAGTACATTTACTTCTGCATCTGGGCCTGGGGCCCCCACTACAGCAAGGATGTGGAGCTCTTAGAACGGGTCCAGAGGAGGGCCACTAAGATGATCAGAGGGCTGGAGCACCTCTCCTATGAGGAAAGGTTGAAGGAACTGGGCTTGTTTAGCTTGGAGAA
>JAOWBP010002978.1:17510941-17541875 GCA_028571105.1 Tragopan temminckii
CAGCGCGGCGGCCCCGCGGGGCATGCCGGGAGGAGCCGCTCGCCGCCCCCGGGCCCGCCGCCATCTTGGGGGGTGGCGCAGCGCGGGGTCAGCTGGGGGTGCCGATGCCAACGAAGTCTTGCATACATTAAGATTCCTATCGCAGTTTTACTTGCAAGCCCAGTGTGTGTTGGGTTGTTTTTTTGTTTTTTTTTCTTTGAACGTTCAGTTGCTGCACCTCTACCTAGCAGAGTGCTGGAGGGGGCGGTCGGGGACCCATTCCCGGGCTGTGGTGGGAGCGAAGTTCACTGCCCGCAGTGCTGCTGTCTCACATAGTGAAGCCTTCGTGGAAGGATGCAGTCGGTTCGCCACATCAGGCCCGGTGATTCCGGGCTGCACAAGGGCTGCGTGTGCTTTCTGGAATAGCTGCTGGTTCCCGACTGCTGTTTGTGTTGCAGCCCAAAAGGGATGACAGTATTCACACCTTTGTGTAAGCAAACGTTCCTGTGTAGGAGCTACACACTTCAGCTTCCTATACTGTGTATGCAGTGTAGTCCCTGTAGTGAAACTGCATAGAGAAGTAGGACAGTGTCTAGTTTTATGTAATATTTAGTAAGCTTGATTAACTTACTATTTGAACTTGCAATACCTTAGGGCAATTAGGCACAGGAGAGTAGATTTTTTTCGACGTATCAAATGTTTTATAAACTTTGCCCTGCACATGTTAGCACAAGAGCCTTTTTAAAAAGGGGCAAGATGGTTAGTCTTCCGTTATCTATGCAGATAGCACTCCTTTGTTGTGCATAGAGAATTCTGATTTCATGGAATTCTGTAAGTCTAAATGTCTTTGCAATAATAACAATATGCTCTAGAGGTTTGGCAATGAGAGAGAAAATCTGGCTTACTCAAAATACATTTGGACCTACTGAGCACTTTAGAAGCAGAGGAATAAAAGACAAGTGTAGAAGACTTCACCCTGTCTGGTTTTAATCTTGCTACAGCTCCACATTTCCTATAATCCTTCTCGTGAAGGGGAGCCGTATATAGTTAGTGGCTTTTTCGTATAGAAATTCTGCCTGACATAGAGGTGCAAAATGCTCTGGCATCCTAATCAGACAGCTCACAGTCCCAAATAAAGGTTTTTTGGTTCTCCTTCCAGTGAGACTTTATTTCAGAATGTATTCACATTTTTTATTTGACTACACAGATATTTATGAGCAGAAATTACACTCTTCCATTTAGCACTGTCTAAAAGTACTCTTCTGTTTCATGGCACATTATATTTGAGTAGGCCTACTTCCACTCACCTGTTCATGTGATTTTTTTTTATTCCTTTCCCTATGGCATTGTACAAAGCTGCATAGGTGCAGCTGTGCTGATACCACATCAGATAGCAAGCTCATCCAACAATAATTTTGATGCTAGTAAAAAGTCTGATTTTTGTAAACACGCTTGTGCTGCCATCACCTTACTGATTACCATTTTCCTAACATGTAACACTGAGGTATTTTTCCTACCGATGCTATATAACTGCCACCATCAAGATTTTTCATGCAGTAGCAGCAGTTCATTGCTCTGTCAGTCTGCAAGAAAGAAGACTGCATTTATCTGAAATGTGTTTATGGGATACGCTGCCCAAGAAGAAGTGGTCACATGCCATCAACCTGTAGGAAAATGCAGCCAGAGCCTGCCTTGGCCTGTTGCTTCCTTCACTGGAGCCCTTGGGTGTGGATGCTTATGTAGGTATTCTTTGTTAGTCACGTCTTGAGGCTACCACTTCTAAGCACAGACTTCCTTTGGCTTATCTGAGAAACTTTCGGTAATGCTGGGCGTGCTTTAAGAGTTCCATCCTTACTCGTGTTCATAACACAAAGCGATGTGATAAAAACTTGTTTATGTCTGCCACCAATGACTTGATACTGGTAGAAATACTCCCTCTGGAAGTATTTCTTTCTTCTTGTACCAAAATTGAAAGCCTGGCTGTTACAGAAGTGAATGGAAAGGAATGCAGTGTTGGGACATTTTTACAGAAATTGGTTCATCTTCCAAATATAGTGCATTTCTATTGGCAAGTAGAAGAGCTGGCTTCTAACACTGTCTATGATACCTTTTAGCTAAAACTTTTAAATTCAAGAACACAAAGACCACATTTTTTTAATGGATGCAGTAGTCATAATTACTGTTTCCTCATGCATTCTGCAGCTTTGATTCAGAGGTTTATTTTCTTCTTCAGGCACAGTTGACAGTCAACTTCATGCAGAAAGAATGCAACCAGATCCATTTGCTTCTTTGTCTCTTCAAACATGGGTGCTTGTATCTTAATCTTTATAGATACTGAACACTTGCAAGCGCTTAGTGCTGCTGGAAATCAGCCCACCTAAGGAGGAAAAAATATAGCGTATATATATATATTCTTTTTAAGGCACTCTTGTAGGGAAATTAGTAGTTATTATGTAAGATAATTAAGACTAACTGCAATTCTTGTTTCTGTTCACCATTTCTGAGGAGTCTGTAACAACACCTTTTATTACTTTTCCAAGTACTCGTATTTCTTTCATACTTGTGTCTTTCTAGCAATGACTGGAAGCCTTTTGGCATGTTAATGTGGCAATTTGTGATTGCAGTGAAGTGCTAATTGTTATGCAAAGTTTAATTATATTTGATATGCCAATATGATACTAGAAACTATTTACAGCAGAAAAATCTTCAAAAATTAAGCTTTTAAGAGTTTTAGTATTATGTGAAATGCGCCCAACAGAATCTTATGAATACAAAGCCCATTATTCAAAATTATCTTCCAAAGTTGAACAGAAATAGACTTTTGAACTCTGTTTTTAGCTGGAATTTGGAACTCTGGTTTTCCTGGAATTTGAAATGAGCAAAAAGAGCACAAAAGACTGAGTTATGTAATGTAATAGTTTTCACTAGAATTTGGCATCTGTCTTGGAAAATGTGTTTGGAGAAAGAACGTTGCGTATGCCCAAATATGGAAGTGATAAACAAAGACAATAGTGAAAAAAAAAGGACTTGGAAGAGAACAGACACTCTCTCTAAGTTAAAACAACTCACAGGCGACTGAGTTTGCTGAACTAGCACTTGTAGAGCCTGCAGCCCTGCATGCCAATGACTTCTACTTAGTTACAGAAATTACAGTTTCATGTGTCTGAATAGTTTTTATGGCTTTTCAAGCACTGCTCCACCTGAAATACTGGTTCCTGCCAACAGCATAGAAGAACTGTCGCTCTCTTTACAAGCACAAATGGCCCATGTTTGCCCACCTCTCTCTCTGCCACAGGACAGCAGCAAGTGTGAAACAGTATTGAAATGTTCTTCTCACTGAGGACAGGTTTCTATTTAAACATAACTGTGACAGGGTACTCACCGATAGCTCATACCTTAGTGTAAAAGAAAAAGCTATAGGCCCTGATTTCTGTCCTCCAGTTTTCCTTTAGTAAAAACTTTAAGGGAGTACATTGGTTCAAAGAATTAATATCTGAGTAAGATAACATAAAAGTAGCTATACAAACAGTAAGTTTTATGTTTTCTCTCCTTGCTCTATGTTGGTTATGTTTTGTAGAATGTAAGGGAAAATAAATACTAAATACATGTACTGGAGGAAAAAATAGTACAGAACCATTTTCTGAGTTTGTGAAAAGTTCTGTAACACTCAGACCAGTTGGCTATTTGGTCCAGCATTAAGTGCTTCAATATTTTTCTCCTCTTTCTGTGAGCTCTGCTATTCTTAAACCTCCAGTTCTTAAATTTGGCTCAATTTCTTTTAAGTTCTGCAGAGATAATTTAGTGTGATGACTAAATTAGTTAAAAATTCTGAAGTGATTCTTCATTGTTCATTAAGTTGTAAGTTATCCTCAAAGATTTCTCGTTTCAGCCTTTCTTGCATTTCATATCAAGGAAAGCCTCCCACATCTGAGTGGGTGTCTCTTCAAAAGCATACGTGAAATACAATTATCAGAGTAAATGGCTGAGAAGTGAGAACTTATAACTCCTATTAATATATGGCTGCCTAAAGCTATGCAGCTTTTATGGATAATTTAACTAACAGTCGTCTGTACTTCAGAGGTCCTGCTTGTAGGAATAACAGAATACTTATACCTTTATTTGTGTTTATTTGTTTCAGCAGAGCATACGTCCCGGAGTGCAGCTGCATGATGATACATTCCCTGGATGTACGGAGTTATCACAAAAGGAATTACAAGAGAAACAATGACTTAGATGGGCACAGTAGAAAATGCAAGCAGGGTGAGTGAGTAGATCCTCATCTTTTTCTCTGGCAACAGGATTTTTCTGATTTTTCTATGCATTTATCTCCAAACTGTCAAATTCACCAAATAACCTGGAGTATTGTGTCCAGTCCTGGGCTCCCCAATTCAAGACAGACAGGAAACTGCTGGAGAGAGTCCAGCTGAGGGCCATGATGATGATGAGGGACTGAAGCATTTCCCTTATGAGTAAAGGCTGAGAGACCTGGAACTGTTCAGCCTGGAGAAGAGGAGACTGGGGGGAGATTTTATCTGTGCTTATAAATACCTACAGGGCAGGTGTTGAGTGGATGGGGCTGGGCTCTTTTTGGTGGTACTCAGTGACAGGACAATGGGCAATGGGCACAAATTGGAGCACAGGAAGTTCCATATGAACAGAAGGAAGAACTTTGCTTTGTGGATGATAGAGCATGGGAACAGGCTGCCCAGAGACTGTGGCACCTCTGGAGATATTCAAAACCCACCTGGATGCTTTGCTGCATAACATACTGTTGGGAACCCGCTTAGCAGGGGGTTAGGCTGGATTAATCCTCAGATTCCAACCTCTATAATTCCGTGATTCTATAATCTACTACAGAATTTAGTGGAAAGGATTGACGTCATCCTAGAACCAGGGTTTGTAACAGATGTAACTTAGCACCTCTGAAATGTGATCTAGACTTATGTTGCATATTCTTTCTAAAGGTTTCACGTGTGATGACATACATGAGATTGTGTATGCCTGTGAGCTGAAATCCTTTATTTTCTTTGATGCAATAAATCAGTGCTTCATTGGAGAGGTAATTTTCATGTTGAGATAGAGTCTGTGAACAAACTGGGTGGTGGAGAACACCTGTCAAAAATCTTGCAGGTTCCAAACCTTGTGTCTTAGTGTTGCATTGGCTAGAGTATGCAACTACAGATCCAGCTTCGTTATGAATTCTCAATCCAAAGACGTGGAAATGAGAGCAACACTGAAAAAGGTGTATTTCCTTATATTAGGAGAGTAAATACCCAGAGCTTAGGGCAGCAACTTTGAAGAAAGAAATTTAATCATACATCCCAGATGATGAATAGTAGTGTGTGTTGGATTTGTACCTGGAGTAGGTTCTTGCCAAGAGTGTGGGAGTTGCAGAAACACTCAAAGGAGCAGAGAAAAAGCTTGTGACAGATGTGAGTGTTATGGGCAGATTTGAGAAAATGGTTTGATGAAAAATTGAATGTTGCAGCCTGAAGGCATGAAATTTGAAAGAGATGATAGGAAGAAGGGCCAAGGTTTTCAAGGAACAAAGAATAAGTTTTCTTTCTGTTCCAGAACAAGCTTTGCTTGGAGGAACAATGAAATACTTGTATATTTTCTTTAAAATAACTATCACATGCTTTCCAGTGTTTTTGCATGAGATATTACCTTATGTGGGTAGAGCCAGGTTGAACATGGAAGTTTAAGGCAAGCAGTTAAGAAAGACTAAACAAATAAAAAGCACGTCAGAGTATAACAGTAGGGTTTGCAGCAATGACAGTGTGAAGGCTGAAAGAGTGGAATGCAGCTGTAGTTCCAGGATTGCTGGATGTGGGTCTGTCTGAACTGAGATCCAAAGGCGTGCCTTATCTAAACATATCTGAACTAGCTTTGATTAGCATGCAGTTCAAATTAAGGATCTTAGACTAGTTTTGTATTTGGTATAGATATGTTTTCATGAAATGTGTATGGATTGCAAACAACAAACATTGAAATTTGGTCCCCAGAGAGTAAGTACCAAGGGAGACAGATGTGTTTACTTTAGAGGAGAAATGCGGGATAGAAACAATGTAGTGTTAGGTGACTCTGCTGTTTAACTCCCATGTCTTCAAACATCAAGTGCTTATATCTTTTTGCAAGTAAGTCATATTTTGTTTAGGAGAAGCTTATTTTGTATTGCTGTGTTGAGGTTTTGTCTGACTAGCAAGGTAAATATTTTGCTGGTGCCAAATATGTCAGTTTAGGAAGTATCATAATTTATGAGGGGAAAAATGTAACACAAATAGCTGCTGGAATGTAGAGTTTCAGCTGGAGAAGTGGAGGGCCGGGCAGGTGAAGGCGTGTGATCATAGAAACTAGAAATGAATGTGGGAAGGAGTGGCCTACAGAGGTCTTATCCTTCACAATACTCAATTTACTTCAATAGGAATTGAGAAGTGAGCACCCTGGAAAATTAGATAATTTCAATTTTGGGAGCCCAGAGAGTTAAAGAATTAGGGCACTTTTTTTTTCTCAGATATTCATGGTTCAAGATTTGTACTTATCAAATCTTGGGCAGGTTTGCTTTCTCTACGTAAAGCTTTCATAGCTGATGGTGATAAAATGTATGAGCACTAGATTGGCTAACAGGGACAAAATGATATATTATTGCAGTATATATTATTGCTGTATACTGTAGTGAATGGGGGCATGACCATTGTGAACTGGGCTTGCCAGATCTAGGCCTGCTGTTGGAGAGCTGGAGAAGTGGTAATATGTAATGTATCCTATGATCTCCATATTCATAAGAGTTCTGTACACATTTTGGTTTGCCAAACTCTTTTCATAGCCATGTGTCTGGATCCAGTCCTCTCCTCTCTGCAAGTGTTGTTGGCTTGTTCTGCTTAAGGTCTGAAGGAGACTCAGAATGCATCTTTTCAGCTACTTCTGCAAAAGCATAAGAAAGGTGTTTCATTACTTTCTGGGTTTGTTCCTGTAATTGTCATATGCAAATAAGCTACAGCTTTCCAGTGAGCCATTGATTTTTGCCTCCATGCACATGCAGAAGCTGTGCATCATGTGAACTTGTATTGTAATGGATTTTTAATGCAAAAAGTAGAATGTTGTAAATTCTCACAACATCATCAGGTTAATAATATCTGACCACTAAGTGTCATTAGTAGCTTACATTCCAGGTTTCACAAGAGTTGCCGTGTAGTAGTTCCAAATGAGATCTATAATAGATTCCTCGGGTTTTGATAATAATTCTTTTAAGATTTTTCATATTTCTTTCTAATTGACTCTTGCTGCCTTTTAATTCAAAGTAACTTGCAGGAGATTGATAGTAAGCACAGCGTTATTAAAGATTTGTAAGTCAAGGCAATATATTTCTGTAATATAGTCTGCGTTCTTTGACATGTTCTATTCCTGCAGCAATGGCTTTGCTCTTTTGTGTACACATTTGCAAAAACTCCAGAACAATATTTAGACTTCTCTATTTTAATGTGTGCAAACTCCTGGTCTTTTTTTTTTTTTTTTTTTTTTTTTTTTTGCCACTAATCTGTGTTCATTTGAAAGGAATGTCTTTGCTTTTGCTGTGTGTTTCTCTGATTTGGGGTATGGTAATGTTGTCCACCGGAGAGAAGTCAGCAGTGCAATAAAGCTTAATGTAGCTACATTCTAGAATGTGTTGAATTCTTACAGTGTTTCCAAGTTTGAGTTTTTCTTTTGAGTTGTTGTCTGAGTACCCAGCACAGGGCAGGCAACACAACTAGAGTTAGCATAATAGGAACCTCAGTGCAGAGTCTGAGCTGGACCAGAGTGGCCACCCTTGACGTGCCCGAAGGGTCAGCCTTACCAACACAAGCACACCTGTGGTGTTTGAGCCTTCATAATTAATAGATCACAGGCAGAACTTGCTTAAGGGTGTCTCTCCCACAAGCAGAGGAGCGAAGCAGGAGCTGCTTTTTTTTCCTGGTATAAAATGATTTGCAGACCACACTCCACCACATCAGCCTGTCTTTCCTGTCTGTGAGTGACCATTGCCTCCAGGCCACTTCTAGGAGTTTGTTTTTTTCTCTTTCCCTTGACTGTGCACTCCCCTCCTTCCTCTCTTGTAGGTGGTAACCAGTTGTCTTTACGCATCAGCATTTCACTGAGGTCTCTCTAGCTTGTTGTGCTGTCATCTAGAGAATAGAGAATGTCTGTTTCTTCAATGACTATCAAAGTGTCTGCCATTTCTCAGTTGAAAAAAATACCACCCAGAAGCAGTACATGTTAGCAGAAGTGATGATAAAGGAAAAAAATGAGTTAGGAATACTGACCACATTCCAAAATCGAGTTTTTAAACTTCTGTACAAGAACAGCATTTCCATAAATATATTTGCTATATAATTAAGTGCAGGGCAGCCTTCTCTGGAGAGTTTGGGTGCTGAGAGGAGGGTTATACGCCCTGAATGATGGTGAGAGGCGTTAATGCACAAGTTTTGAAGATCAGCCTTATATGTCCAGGTTTTTTCTTTTCTCTAATATTTTCCCTTTGTGTACATTCTTGTGAATACACGTGGCCATTCTGGTTGTTCAGAGCTCTATAGCTTGTGTTCTTTGGTAATATTGAAGGTAGGAAGATGAAAGATGAGATGCAAAGGAGAGTGTTGGGGTGGGAAGATAATTGAAAATGTTTGGGTCTGAGAAGCAAATGAGAAGTGTTTGCAGTTCAATTGTAGATGCCCGAAAGGAGTGAGCTGTATTACAAGGTAAAATGCAGCTGTGTGTTTATTTACAGTATTGAGAGTAACAGTTCTATTTATGTTACAAGTTTTTAACCAGCTGACAGGTAATAACTTTGCCAATAAAATAATGAGCTGTACATAACCTGCAGAATATTCTGGAACTCGAAGAAAACAATGATAGGAAAACTATTTTAATTTTCTTTTCCAAGTTAGAAAATGGAATCTTATAAAATAAGGCTCTAAAGAGAGTAGATTCTCTGAAGCAAATCAGTCATTTCTGCAAAGCCTAGGAGTTTGTTATGTAGTCCAGTAACCATGTTTGTTAAAAACTAAGCAACAGAGTCCGTGGTGTATGAAAATGGAGCAGAAAGCTATTCAGTGATGTGACCCGTATTGACTTCCACTTGTAAGGCTCCAGACAGAGAGTAGAACTGAAGTATTTTAAACTCCAGTCCAGTTAGAAAGGCATCCTTTTGTAAACTGAACATATTTTCTTGCCACAAGCAGGGGAACACCCTTGCCTTCCTTGTATCCTTGTTGGATCCTTGCCAGACTTGTAGTCATGATGCAGATCATACACAGATCATTTTTGATTATTTTTTCAGTAAGGCACTACTAGCTTTATTTAAAGTTAGGATACAAGAAGATAAAGCTTTCCTTTATTCTGAATGCAATTTTATAGAGGCTAGACCACTTCAAATTCTCTATCTGAAGAAGAAATTCAAGTGTTTTCCCCATAAAAGTCTGATTCCATATGCATAAGTATGTAACAGACCTTGAGTTGTAAAATTATTGCCACCAGGCAAGGTAACAGTTCAAGTCATTTAGTCATTAATTAGAGGTTTGTTTAGCTTTGGGGGAAAGAGAGGGAGAATCGTTTATATTTTTTGAGAAAAATAAATAGGCAATGAGTTACTTGGCTTTTAGAAGGAATAAATGTCTGATACTTATGAACTGAAGACATACATGTTCTCAGCAAAATGCCAGAACAAAGGTAAAATCTCCGCATGAAAGAGCTTACTGTGTAGGAGGACCTTTATGCTGTAGATCAGCTGCACTAAGCTAGAAATTGCAATATTTAATTCTCCATGGAGTTCTAATGTGAGCCTGTCACACCAAAAGCTGTGTGCTGAAGTTCTTTTTGCTTGGCTGAGGAATACTCAAAAAACATTTTTCTTGGGTAAAAATGTTCCTAGAAGGATGCATGTAAAATTATGGAATGCGTGGTAGTGATGTGCTTTGAGAAGGAGACTGGAAGTTTGCTGCAAGGGGTAGGAAGTGACCTTGCATCATACAAAGTCAGGTTGGTAACCAATATCCATTGCAGTGGATATAGGATTGAAAGAACAATCAGGGATATCAGAAAGAATAGAATAAACAGAAGTGGAAATATTTGATTGCCAGGATGGAGGAATGTAGTGAGGTGATTCATGATTTGGAAGAGGGATTGTTTTTATGGAAAGGGTTCGTAGCAGCTGTGGGTGTACTTAGTAGGAATTAGAAAAAGTAACAGAGCAGGTAAGCAGTAGTTTAGGAACTTCAGAAGAAAGACAATCAGAGCTCAGACAAAGGTGTCAGCCACAGGGAGTGAGAGAAGGGACTTGCTTATTTTTCGAGGACATTCTATTGTAAAGGAGGAATCAACAGGACTTGGCAAAATATTCGAAGTGGTGGGAGAGAAGAATGACTGCAAAATGATAGACGTGTTGTTCTGACAAACACAAGGATGTTGGAGCTGTAAAAGCATGGAAAGTTGCTTTTGAATGAGGACAGGTTATAAACATACTTTGGTTGTAAATATAGTTGATCAGAGCTGAGTATTCCAATTGAAATTGCCAAACTGAAGGTCCTGGCATTTAAGTAGGTGTGACATAGCAAATTGTAGCTCATAACTGGCATTTCCATGCCTTTCTGCCTTGTTTATACCTTGGAGCTAGGGAGGAAGGACTTTTAATGAGCATTTAACAAAAACATTTAGCCTGTATAGGCCAAGTGCACAGCTCTTCTGAAAGCAGGAAGCAAAAAGAATTTGCATAAGTGTGACAAGAAAGATGGTAGCTTGCAGTAAGAACTCACTTACATGATCAAATTACTGTTCAGTTAATGAATGCCTGACTTTAAATGTTGATAGTGTGACTGCCGCAGTATGGCTGAGCTTTGTCTTACATCTTTAAATATTGGCATGGGAATATTCACAAACTGCAGTGGATTCTCTCTTAGATTCCACATACACTTTTATACTTACTGAAGAAAGAAAAATGAGGAAAGTGTGTTCAGTTTTATTTGAATTGCCTACTTTGAGTTCAGCTAACTATTCATGAGAATATTTAGCATTTTTACCAGAGAAAAAAAGACTTATTTTCACCACCTTCTTTTTAATGTTAATAGCTTGAACTCTGTGACTAACAACACTAAATTCTGAACTGATGTCCATGTTTGAAAGCCTGATTTTTTTTTTCTCTACATTTATTTAAAAACAAATTGTATTCTTTTGTAATTAGGTACATGTTAGAATCACTAAGACTATTTAGCGAGTAAAATCATGCTTAGGTATGAGACAAAGCTGAACGTAAATCCTGCCTGCTCCTTTTCCCATCCTTCTTCATCCATTCAAAGAATAATGAAGAGGTTCAACTTTTGTCGATGATGGAATTACATTCTCACAAACTCAAAAAGCAGACAAAGCTCCAAAATGAATTCTGTCTTCTTTGGGTAACTGTGGAGATGACTGCTATAATTATCTGTAAAGGAGTTTTTGCACTGTTCCTGCTGAAATACGAATGTAACATAAAGTACTGAGCCCTTGATCAAGATTTTGCACACCATTGAGTGAGCAAAGTGACGCTTTCTTGGCAGTCATTTACAAGTGCTGCTTTTTTTCTGAAAGAATAGTAAACAGTTGTTTTCTCCCTGCATGGCTGAATTTCACAACAAAGAAACAAAACGTTCTCCCTCTAAATTTCTTTCATTCGATATTAACTGCAAACTGTATGGGACACTGCACAGCCTTGATTAGTTTGTTGAGGAAAAAATTCATTTTTCACAATTCTACTGAATAGCTTAAGTTATATTGGAAAGGCAGGATGTTAATTGCTTGTCTGTGTTAAATCACTAGTATCATACTGTTGGAGTTGATTATTTAATATATCATAAACATCATACATTATTACGGAGTTGATTATTTGATGTATCATGAATGTCGACATTATTACTTCCAACAGTCTGTTCCCTTACCCAAACACAAATGCTAATATACTGAATCCATATACAGGAGCTTTTACTTACCAGAAGTACTGGAGTTATCCTAACAGTACTTTCTGAGTCTGCAACAGAATTTTAGGTTATTGTGCTACTCCAATATGGCCTATGTTAATAGGCATTTGAATATCTTTTAGAAAAACCTAAGCCAGATCTTAAGCACGTTTATATGAAACTTGAACAGCTCAGTTGGCTTTTTGTGTTTTGCAGCAGCTTTACAGTCTGTGATGAGAAAAATGCTTGCTTATTAAAACAAGTTCAGTGTACAAGGAGAATTGGATGCGTATGGGAATGTCCTCTCAGCTTCTGTCAAGACAGACTACGAGTAGTAAAGGACGATCTTACAACTAAATTGCATGAGCGACAGGTTGTTATATGAAATTTTATATGCCCTCCTGCTCTTCTTTGATGAAAAAGAAAAATCCTATGGGATTTTGTCCAGACCATCTAAATCTAAATTTTCAAAGCTAGACACTTACTGATAAGTGTTTAGATCCATGTCTAGTCAAAAGGTTGTCTCTTTGCATAATATCAGCCAGCTAAATGTTAGGTGTCTATGCTCCTTTCCTAATAAATGAAGAGAGCTAGGCAGTTCATGCGAGGCAGAGAAGTCTCTTGAGATAAGTAAGATGAATACATTACTAATGATGCTTATCTGTCTTTCTGTGAGCTCTCTGGCAGTTAGATGGCTAAACTTAAGTGAAGTAAATATCTTCTGTGATGAAATCTTCTTGAGCAAGTATCTAAAAATAAAAGTGATAGATAATGTACTTTCTCAAACTCATGCCAACACATCAGTTTTACTACCGTTTGCTGTTACCATAGTATCCAGGCATTCTAGGAATGCATAAGGTACTTGAGGATATATAAACACAGAAAAACCAGTCCTAACTACAGGAGTTTACACCCTAAATATAAATCAAGATGGCCAAAGAATACAGAAACACAGATGGGTTAAAAGCAGTGAGAATGCCCTGGTCCGTAGTAATAGCAGCCCATCAACACCCCAGTAGTTGTCATCAAATTTTTCAGGCATCGTAGCAGAACTTTACAGAGTGAATTGAAAGTTAGAATTGTAACTTTGAGAATGTTTCAAAGGAGTGCTGCTGAGAGCAGAGAGGCACAGAGACGTAAACTTGGAAAGTAAATATGTGGTCACTGTGAACTGATGGTAATTTCAGACCTTAGTTTAAAGCAGGGTCACCTAGAGTTGGTTTCCCCGGGCATGACTTCGAGTATCTGAAAGTATGGAAGCTAGTGTTTGACCACCCTCACAGACAAAGAGTGTTTTCTTAAGTTTAAGTGGAATTTCTTGTATTTCAGCTTGTACTCATCTGCTCTTGTCCTGTCCCTGGTCACCACTGTAAACAGCCTGGCTCCTTCCTTGCCTACTTCCTACAGATTTTGGCCTGATAGAATCCAGAGAACTGAACTGAACTATCAACATAGTGAATTTAGGATGGCATTATCCCCGTATCATTCTTATTCCAGTTTTCTTAGTCACCAACTATGTCAGGCATACCCAGACAGATGTTAATTTCATCACTAGGGGGTGCATATGACTTCTGTGTAATATCTTTAAATGAAAATTTCACTGATGCCAAGTACAACTCCTGCTGAAATTGATGAGCAGGACTGAACGTCGTAAGTCTGGAAGGTAGCAAAGAGTTAATTTGGCAGTTGGTGGATCCTGAGCTGGAAAGAGGACACATTGGTTCCAGGAGAGAAAAGCAGGCTGCCTGGTGTCCTACCTGCTGCACTCTGGATGAGGAACAGCAAAGATGGCACCTTCTCTGATGCATTGCAAGTTGCAAGGCTGGGAGAGGCTGGAGAGCACGGTGGGATGGGCAAGGGAGAGATAAGGGTGGCAGCAGGCCCTCTGTGGCAGGAAGGAAATTGGAAAACTCCTGAATAAGCACAGGGCCAGCTTGTCTCCAAGGTCAGGAAGAGGAGACAGAAAGGAAATGGATGGAAGTGAAAATGGAAAGCCCTTCTATATGCTCCCTTCAAGAAGCAGATGCAGCATTTACATGTAAGGCACTGAGTGATTTGAGTTCCTTTGCACTGAGCTGTAGTTATTTTGAGCATACCCAGGTGGTGTAAGTACTGACTACAAGAAAAGCACAGAAATTTCATCTGAAGTCTGATGCTCCAACTGATTAAAACTCTTCAAAGTAAAAACTACTTTTTTTCAGCATATGCAATTTGTCTGATAAAAAAAAAAAAGCTGCTGCAGTTTCTTGACCTCACGAAATGGCACTGCGTGGGAGCTACACACTACACACACAATGCCAAAAGATGGCAACCTTAGGCTTCCAAAGTAAGTCCCTCTGCTGAACAGCTCTGCAGCTCTAAAGTGTTTTTAGTGGTGAACACTAGAAACTTCTGGGTTCTCCCAGACTGGTCTTATTTTTATCCATCTATCCTATTTTCCATAGTTTTTCGACATGTAAAACTGAGTTTATGTGACTCAGTTAAAAAACAGGCAACTTCCCAAATGTATTTGTGTGCTTGAGGGAGGGAGAAGATAGGAAACCTTAGATCTGCTATCTCTGGGCTTCAGTCTTTGACTTCTGTTATTTACAGCAGTGAGGCTCTGCTGTCAATCTGTGCTAAAATGATGTAAATACGAAGGGATGCTGAGGTTTGCTTCTGTGGCACAGCGATCAAGCACAGACAGTCCAGGAACTAAATAACTTGAACACTGTAATATATTTGCTGTTATCTGACCGAATTATTTATATTTATTTTATTACTTTATACACACACGGCATGGTCTTGTCCATATCAGTAGTCTTAAAATGGAAATTACTGCTGTTTTGAAACCCTGCACAGCTCTGAGTTGGTACATTTTCAACTGAGACATAATAATGCACACAGACTCTTTGTATTCCTTCTCATGTTTTCAAAAATCCATCTTTTTTCCTGATTGTTACTTGTCTTCTGATTTGATCTCCATGTCCAATTCCCACTTTGTTGTTGTTGCAGCTGGTTTTGTTCATGTATTTTACTTGTGAGTCGATATGGGCAGAAACTTCACACACCATTTCATTGAAAAATGCTGTTATTTTGGAGTGTTTTGTCAAATTGTAGTTTTGACTGAAATTTAAAAAAAAATGGGAAATTCTGATGCTGCAGTTTAAATTCTCTGTTTTGATAACAAATGCTGCTTTTGTATTGTAGGATCTTTATTTGATAGAAAATGAAGCATCTTCCTTGTTTTCAGAAGTCATGTCTGAAGACCATGAGCTTTGAAATTTCATCTTGGTTTGGCTTAAAAACAGATTTTGAAATCTCAGCATTTGTGAAGCAGAAATATCTTTCTCCAGGCAGCTCTAGCAACAGGGTCACAATCTGAGCCCAACTCTGTTTTATGCCAAAGCTTTTCACTTCTGTGATCGTTCATCTGCTTCTTCCCTTCTGCCATCCAAGGATAAAAAATTGTATCTAATTTTGGTTGTTTCAGTTCCTTATGATTTTCCCTTCTTTACTCATTCTGCAACACTGCAGGGAGGTAAGCACTGGCCTAGGCTGTCACCGTCTTTCCTTCATGTGAGCAGCAGGACTAGCAGAGAATGCTGAGGGTGGTTCTGCTGCTTTTTACTTTTGTGCAGAAAGCTTGTGGTTTTAGTGTAGCCTCTAGGGATATTTTCCTCCCGTAATGCTGGTGGCTCAGTCTTTAAATGAGTGCAATGCTCTAGTCATTCGGTATCATTTCGTGGTTACTCTTCTCTCCTTAGTTATATTTGCCATCTGTATAGGTAAGATTTCAGGTCTCTGTCTTGTCTCTATCCAGTCTGTCCTATGCCGCAGCCCTTAAGTACATTTATCCCTGTCACACCTGTGGAATAGAGAGCTTACGGTCCAACTTCTTTTAGCAAATGGAAAACTTAGCTCCGCAGGAGTGGAAATCTAGATGAAATAGAGCAAAGAAATGGAAAATGGGCTACTGTGCATAACTTTCAGGGGATGGCGCCCTGATTACCTCTGTTAAACATTTGGGGTGACATATGTTGCATATGGGGAATGGTGATCCGAAAGAATCGGCATCCTCAACAAGAAGCCTCTCTGAGGCAATTAATGCGAACAGGGATGTCTCTGAAACTCTGCCTCCTTCTGCAGCTTTGGCATTTAGCTCTGTGTGGGCAACAGCACCTCCTTCATTGGCACACCGCCGCTCCTGCTGCTGCATGCCGTGCCTGTTCTCTGAGCTCCAGGCCATGCTTTTATCCTTCATTTTGTGAAGCACCCTGGGCTTACGCTGTAGTTTTGCTGTGTTCTCAGTGCAGGCATTATATTCCTTGGGCGCCTGGGGCCTGGGGTCTCCAGTTAGGATAGGCAAGTGACACAGCTGCCGAGATGCTTCATCCTGTGCTTGCACTGATGCAGATTTTTAGAAAGCTTTCAGGTTTAACTGGAAAGTGCCCCTTGGAATAAGCACTTGCAATGGTCTGGTTTGTAGTTTAGGAGCTGCAATACCACTGTGGAGGTGTTTAGGGTCTCTGCTGTGTGTAGCCTTAAGCTGGCTTCCTTTAACTCCTGTCTGCGTAGGCCTGCACGTGAGTGCCCATGCTCTTTCCCTGTTCCTTTGCCTATTCTATTTCCGAATCTGCTGAGAAAAAATATATAAAATCACTTACTAGTCATCATTTCTGTAATACTTCACCTTATAGTCAGGTCTCTGTAATACTGCTCGTCATTATAGCAGTTTCTTTCAATCATCCAGCTTGTTTTAAATCTGCATAACTTCTTTCTACAGAAGATAATTAGCTTTAATTTTAAGCATTGGATTTTTTATGAAGTGCTGTCATTATTGAACCTACTGCTTTTCATTCATCGAGGATCAGAATTTAATAGAGCTCTCCTACCTCCTACAAAATTTTGTATTTAAGTGAACAATTTTTTTTTCTCCACACTTCTAAATGTACCCCCTTGGCTCTGTATTTTTCTCTTGAGAATGCTGGGCCACTTCCAACAATTATGCATTAATTCTTGCTTCATTAAATTTCTTTATAGGACAGGCTCAGCGAAACGGTCTCAGTGTTTCAGGGGAGACTGTAGAGGTACATCTGATGGCAGAATTTTACTCATAAAATGAGATATATGGTGTCTCATCAAACTGTCTATCAGTAGACTAATTTCAGTTGTACTCGTTGCTTTACACTGATTAAGTAAATTTCTGTTCAGAAAAAATACACTTCCTTATTCTGATACCTATTTTTTCCTAAAAATCTCCTGAACTCCTGAAATTATCGTGACAAAATACTCATTTCTACATCTTTTGCTTGGCAAAAAAATGAAACTAGCAGATGATTTGCCATCCAAGGCCTGAACAAAATTTCAAAATGACTTAAGATTTCCCCCTGCAGAAACTTAATTCTCTCCATTATTATCGGCATTTCTGCTGCGCACGTAGCCCCTCTCAAACTTCACTGGGGATAGTTTCCATGGGAACCAGAGAATGAGAACTGATGAGTCTTGAAACAGTCAAATAATAATCTTGCTTTTTACCAGTGGGCAAAGATTTACTTCTCCAGTGTTTAATGGAAGGCACTAGAGCTTATTATGTTTTGAAGGAGAGGGAAAAAAAAGGCATCTGTCAGGAAGCCAAGTCTGCACTGTATATCTTTAGGATTTCTGCTAGCTGTAGTAAAAGGCAAACCAGTACATTCTCCTGTGCTTTTAGATTTCCTGAGTGATGGAAAGAAAAAGTCTCTTCCTCTGGTGAATCCAAGCCCCCGTTGGCAGGGGGAGATGAGGAGGGAGCTGTGGTCACCGAGAGGGGAGCTGAGGAGATGTCTGCCGGAGGTACAGGGGCACTTCATGAATACAACACTACTGAATGATGCTGCAGAAATCTTGGGGACAACGTACAGATGCTGGCTCTGATCTTCCTCCAGAAGAGAACCGCCTAGGCTTTTGCACAATGCTGAGTGCACCTTACCACGGCCGTGTATAGCCTACAGCCAGGCTGTTCACTGTGGCTGTGGTTCCAGGGCAGGGAGCAGATGGTAGGCAATGGATAGTAGGCAAAGTCACACTGATTTCCAGTGAGGTGCTCTGCTAAATTCCCCATTAGTTGACCAGCTAATTTCCGACATCTTCCTGAAGTAGTGAGGACACCTATGAAGGATCACAAAGGTGAGAACAGAGTTTCACTCTTATGGAGATATCACATGGAAAGGAAAGAGAGATGTCTGCCCTTTTTAAAATCTGTGATACCTGTTATGAAAGATGTTCTCCAAAAGGAAAAAAAATCACAAATCCTGTAGCAAAGTTCCAGTTGTCCATCAATGCTTATATATAGACCAGAACCGTATTCCTTTCAGAGACCTATTTGGCTAATACTATGGAGTTTTAAAGTAACATAATTCAAAACTTGAATTATGGGAGACTAAATGGCAAGATACATTTAAAAAAAATGTTTTCTCTTCAATTCATTTTTATATTCTTTACCATCCTGTCATTTTCTATTATTTTAGGACCTAAATACTTAATATGCAGTTTTGTGTAATAATTTGATTTCTATTTCATAAACATAAAAAGAGATTAAAAAGAGACATACATGCATAAAACATTATTACATTGTTTGGAAAAAAAACATATTTTTTCCAGCTAGTTGAAATGATAGATCCTGAGGGAGAATCGCTATTGTTATTTCTGCTTTGTATATTAGATCAGACATAGATGTGATTAATGATTTAATCCAGTGTTTAAATTAAGAAATCCCATTTCTGTTACCAGTAATTAATATGTTTTAAACACTGAAGACAATTACTGCATTTGAATTCAGGACAAAAAATGTGTTTTTTTTTCCTCAGTTTGTGGGTGGAGCTAAAATAAAATGAGATGTTTGCCTTAAAAAAGTGTAGAGAGAGTTTTTCTGTATTAAAGCAGTATTTTAATGGGCTTATGAGATAAAAACCCAGTTGCATTACTAGCAATATCAAGGAATAGCAGGTACAGGAGCAGGATGAGGTGGCAGATGAAGTGCAGGTAAGGAAGGCGTGGTTCTGTTGAACTGTTATGGCGTGACTTTGTGTTGCTTTATTTGGGCACCCTTAGACATACAAAGAGACCTTTTGAGCAAGAGGAGGTACAGTTTAAAAGTGCAACATACTGCTAATTTCATTTTTAAATTCTAGTACTGCATTTTATATTTTAACTCATTTCCATGTTGAATTACTGCTCTGTACAGTCTGGTGATTGAAGGTTAACACAAATGAAGTGTATTTTCACATTTTTCATGTCTAGCAGAGTTTATTCTCTGAGTCCTAGACTGAAAGAAGTGTTTGCCCGGTTCTTACATCTGCTGTGAGCCCCATAGTAGGCCCAGCTGCCAGGAGCAGAAGATATCAAACTCTCAGTGTGGGTTGACCAGCCGACTCAACTGAAGTGATGCTGGGAAAGAGGCTGCTCCCCTTTCTGACAGTCTGTAAACAGGCGTGTGGCTTTTTGTCATGGATGCAGAGTCTGATAAGGAGCCAACAGACACTATTACTGGTAGGCTACTTAACGCTGTGTTCCCTCCTGTTCTCTGAGCTAGATCCCTTAATTGCTGATCACTGACACTTAGGTATAGTGATTATTGCAGAAGCAACCAAAGACTGCCACAGATGAATCATAAGTCTTGAGAACTTTTTTTTTGAAGATATCAGAACTGCTCCTTATCTTGAAGGTCTGGGTGGTGCAGTGAGAAAGAATGAAAAGATAATCATATAAAACCAGTAGAAATAGTGGTGTCTCCTTAACATCTGATAGAAGATAGATAGAGGAACAAAGGACAGGGCTGATACGGCTGACATTTCATCACAGCGTGCCCAAATCAAACAGCACCGTTTCCTGGGAGATCAAACAATGCTGCGTACTTATTAATCACGAGAGGAGCTCTCTGCTGTTCTCACAAGTCCTCCGAAACCTGTCTAACTCAAGTGGGCGAGGATCAGCCCACCCATGACAAACTGCTGCGGCTTTATCCTACATGCTGTATATTATCAAAAATGTTATGTCTGCTCTGAACAAAATGTCCAACTGTGACAAATGTGGGCAATGCTCCAAGAAAGTGAACATGTCTTCGTGAGAAGACTGTACTTAAATTCAACCTTGGGGTTGGTTAATTCATTTTAATTAGACTAATCTGCAGACCTGCAGGAGACGCTCATTTTTTTGAGCCCCTGTCATGCTCACTGAAATAAACATTTCGTGCTGTTAACTAAGGTGGTCTGAAATCACATCTGAAATGTACACTGTTCTTCTCTAGTAACTGTGGCTATATGCTATGGTGTTCTTTACACTGATCCTGAGTTCCAACTGTTTGTTACAAAAATGTAGATGCTTTAGGAAACCTTTTGCCGAAGTACCAGGACATCCTTTTCACCCAGAGAGCTTCTATGACAGATGTACTTGTGTAGATCTGGCTTATTAATGCATGGCTTTATTATTCTTAAACTGCACTATTAGAATGCATCCTATTTTGATACAGCACGAGTCAGAGTTAACAATGCAGCTCTCTTCATTGCTGAAAGTCTTGATAAATGAATACTAATACAGAATTTGCTCTTTTGTAAAGCATTGTATCTCACTGGAAGGCAAAACTACCAGATGTGCATTTTTTTTCTTATCCATCCAAGGAAGGGATGTGTTCTCAGTAGGCAAACTAGGATCTAAGAGTCTTTGAAGAATTACAAGCATCAACAAATTTTATAATCACTAAAAATCTGTTTTCTATTTGCTTGCTCTCTGATATGACACTTGATTGTCAATCATATTTGTTTTACTGCGTTTTACAATTTGAACTTCCTTACGAGATGAAAAGCTTGCAGGGGCTTTTGAAATGTAGGCTAGGTTAGAGAAATGGCTGTGCAGAGCCTTACGAGAGTCATTTAGAAGCAGCTTGTTACTGTGACATTCGTGTCTGAGGCAAGTTTCTAGCTGCAAGACTTACAGTGGTTTTTTTAAATAAGAAAGTCAGATTTCCAATGAACAGTAGAAATATTAAAGCATAATTATTGTAATGACATGGCCAGACAGGTCTGTCAGAGAAGTTGTACAATCAGTAGGTGTTAAAAGGTTAGGCTCAGTAAAATTATAACAATGGAAAGATAATCAAAACAAACAGAAATGCTCACCAGCATCACAGGCTTGCAGTAAACTCCTCCAAGGAGCACAGTCTCCAGAAAGAGGTCCTTCCTCAGCCCTTAAATGGGATCTAGGAGAGGTGCAGCCAGGCTCCACCCCTTCCGGTAGCACAGCTGAATTGCCTTCACCTGTGCTCTTGTGGCTGACTCAGTCTTGCCTCACGTGGTTAATCGGAGGTTCAGGCTGTGATCAACAGTTCCCATACAGAAGTCTTGCGTACTTGTTTATGTCATCTTGTATAAAACAATAATATTTCTATTGTTTGTTTAGATGATGCAATGAATGTGGTATGTTGTCTCTTCCAATGATGCAAGCCAGATATATTTTACTCCACAGAAACCTTTGAGATGGCCATCAGAGAGTTTGGCAAGAAGTTGCTTCATGAGCATTAAGGAGTCTTTCACACAAGGTGTCCCTACTTGTGGAAGTTATTAAATCTATGAAATGTAAACCTTAAAATTTAAGTAACGTGAGATAAGAGGGGAAAACGGGTGGTTTTAGTGTCAGTACAGTTTGACTCAAACTTTTAAAATGGTGGGAAACAGCCAAAGGATTACAACGCATCTATAATCACTCCAGCTGCTGTTGAAACAGTTTTATTTCTTTTTGTTGTCTTTGGTAGATCTTGTAATATGTATGACATAGCCCAGGATTATTTTAACTATATAAGCATCAAATGATACTGTCTGTGTTAGAAAAAGTATCAGGTCCTCAGCTTACTGTACCGCTTACTGAGTTAAACTTCCTGAAGTCCCTTTTTTTAAGGAAAGAAAGGAGTCTCAGACCAGAACATCCTAAAGTAAAGGGCAAGGAATTTTTTCAGGAACAAGGAAAAGCAGCGTCCGAGAAACAAATGTGATTCAGCATGTTGGAAGCATCACATTCCCCAGATCTGATCTGTTCCTGATTTCACTGAAATTAAAGTCTGTCTTGTGTTCGGTTTCTGCCACAGGGGAATTGGGCTCACAGGAGCTGAGCAGATGCCCTGGTGATCCACTAGTTAAGCTGTCGCAGAATGACTCAAGTGACCCTGACGTGGCTAAAAGAGGATCTAGTCTAATAAGTGGGGTTGCATTTTTGTCCTTGGTAACATAGCTGTGACTTACACAGCTGTCTGCTGGAGATTTATACTGTGCTCTTTTCAAATGTTCCCATCAGCACTCCCACTCAGGCACTAGGCAGACTGAGTCCATGGCTGTGTTTTGGGGGACTCGTACCATGGTGTCAGACTTCCTTGACCTCCCAAAACAAAGGCCCAGATAAAAAAGTTCTGCTGGCTTCCCCTTCTTGTCTGCTTTTCCTGTAGTGGCTCTATGTACCTAACCCTGTTCTGTGTACATGGGTAAAGAGAAAAGAGCAATACTGAAAGCTTAGCTGCCCCTTGTTTGGGTAGGCAAAGCTACAGATTCTTTGCTTAAGGGCCACAGAGATTACCTTCTCCTTCTTTTCTCTGTATAATCATGGCATCCCGATGTGGGAAGTGCAGAGTCTTTCTCATGCTTCTCTATTCTTTGTAACCTTGTAAAGAAAGACTGTTGTGTGTGTTGGGATAAGATGATGCCAGAAGAGGTGCTTAGTAGTTAGTATTCCCTGTGTGTTTACTGTGAGCTGTGGTTTTCTCAGCTAAGAGGTAGCAGGAAAAAGGGAGAGTTCCTACACCTATCTACTGTGAAACAGGTTATACTTTTTTTTTTTTTTTAAATAGGGATTTTGCCACACTTCAGCATCTGTGTGGACATAGACCTATGGCAGAACTCCTGATTTTGGTCTGTATCCATTTCTATTCAGTAAGTTTGAGAAGAGTAAAAATTTCACTTTGGGTTCTGGTGTGGACTTCACTGAAGTTGTTTGTACGGACTTGACAACTGGAAAGGTTCATTATTCAAACATTTCATTTCCAGAACTATTAAATAAATAAATAGATAAATAAATAAAAGGACCTGAGAATGGGCAAGGTTTATTATTTAAACATCTTTCCAGATCTATCTGTGACCTATCAACTTATGAACCTGTAAGTGGTGCTGCTGTTTTCATTGTCTGCAGTGGGTCCTGCAGCAGGGTGCTGGTCCATCCTCTGCATGTGCCCTGTGAGAGCTGCAGCTGCAACTGGGGCAGGTGCCATCAGTGTGGCTGCTGCCAGCATGGCCTTCGCAAGGAATGGAGGAAGGAGGACCCAAGGAGCCTGTCGCTCTGCTGCCTGTGGGTGCTGGGGATGTTTCTGCTGTGGTGGGCCAGCTGTAAAAGTAAGTACTGTGTGAGATGGAGGAGCAGAAGTGGCAGCTGAGGTCCGGCTGCTGCTTGGTGGCAGCAGAGAGGGGGCCATAGATAACACATTTCCCTCTGTGCTGCTGCAACAGGGTCTGGCAGGGTTGGAGCAGTGCCAGCTTGAGTGGCAACATTCTTTGTGCAGTTGTGTGGCAAGGGTCCCATGGGTACCGCTGTCTCTGTCCTTTCCTCCTTTTCTGCTGCCATCAGGCTCCTGTCTTGCCCAACAGCTGCTCTTTACATGGGCTGGGCACCTGGGCTGCTCCTCAGGTGGCTCTCGTTCAGGTCTCCCTGCAGGGCAGGGGCAGCCACCTCTCATCTCTTCAGGACAGCTCTTCTCTGGCAGGGTTTGAGCAGTTGTGGCTTATATCTCTTGAGTGATATTAAAAGAATAACTAAAAAATGCAAAGAAGAAATAGTTCCTATCCATTTGGGACTGAAAGACAGCAAGATACAGGAAGTAAGACTTTCAATTGCTAAAGACAAACAAGGATATCAAAAGGGTTTATCGGTCAGCTTAATCCTAGGGCTAAGATATGTTGCAAATGTATTGAAATAAATAGATTCATCATTTCCTGATTTATTTATCTTTCATTCCATGGATTCAAATTTGGCTATAAGTCAAATCTGTTTTATCCATATTTCTACTGTTCAGCAATGCTACCTCTAAAATACCTGGAAACAGAAGAAAGAAATGGAGATCAGAGCATTTACTGTCATCCTCATCTCCTCTACTACCAAGGCTTATTTTATTGGAATCTCCATCCCTCCTCCCAGAATGTTGTGAGTTGGTTTGTGTGTGGAGCATTTGGCATACCTTCCTGTGAGCTGCAAATGCTTCTTCTGTTGGAAATTCAGGAACTGAGGGAGATCTTTTGCAGTTATGTTGTATTTTGGTGAATCCATGTAGATTAAGTTGAGGAGTTAAGCTTTTCATGTTTTCAGTCCAAAAAGCTCTCAAAGGTTCTTTGCTTCACAGTACTTCAACCTTAAACATTTCTTCATCAGCTACAACAGTTTCCACTATGACTCCACCTAGTCATCTTAAATAGGTCACTTTCAACCACTCACTTTCTGCTTTCTGTGGAAAGCTGAAAACACTGGCTTTGTTTTCCTTAGAAGAAATGTGAAATAAACATTTGGTTTCCTCTTCATCAAAAAGAGTTAGTGAATCCTCTTCTTCCTTCATCTATGTTACAGCATAGATAAATTCAAGGAACATCTGGACAATGCTCTCAGCTATACGGTGTGATTTTTGGGTGGTCCTGTGTGGAGTTGGACTTGATTATCCTTGTAGGTCCTTTCCAACTTGGGATATTCTGTGATTTCAATGACTTGAAAATTAGCACCAGCTCTGTAATTTCCTACTGCTTGCTACTGATTAAATATACAAAATCAGCTTGCAAAGTGTATATAGAAGTAATTATAACATAGCCCAATGTTTCAGACTTGTGAATTTTTGAGAAAATATTAGCTTCCATTACTTGGTTACTTTGTACACTTCAGTTTGCATAGACTGGGCATAAGAGAATCAATTACATCTAAAAAAGCTGTGTTAAATAAATACAGTCAAAACTATTTCACTTCTCTAAAAGCAGTGAAGAGCAACCAGAAGTACATGAGATGTGAAACAGTTTCCAATTTAAGATGAATCTCTTCTTTTTGAACATTTCAAACCGGTGTAGTCTGCAACAATTACTTTAAAAACAGTGTCTGTTCTGTGATGAGTTATTGTCTGCTCTCAGAAGATGAAAAGTTAAACTGACATTTTTCTTAATTAAACCCAAGATGACCACACTAATTTTAAAAACTTAATTCTCTTTTTTAATACACATTTTTCTTCTCTTGCTTTCTTCTTTGACTTTGAGCCTTCCATGTGAAACACAGTCTGTTCTGTATGTGTCCTCTTTAAAATTTCATGTGCTACAGATGAATCAGTTAGTGAAGAATTCATGACTCATTCCTACAATGAAATGTCATGAACTTCCCCACCTATGCGGCCTGATCATCACACCCCTACTGATTTATCTCCTTGCAAACTTTCTGATTCCTTCTGTAAAAAGTTCTTATTTTTCTTTCTGGTGCTCATCCATAAGGACCTTATTATTGACTTTTTGCTGAAATGAAAGTCATGGTAAAACTCAAGATTTCCAGGATTATAGTATCTAACTACAAGGATGGCTGATATATATCATGGGTCATCATATATTCTGTTGTACAAGGTATTACAGGCAGTGTTAATCTGAGAAATAGCACGTATCTCTGTAACTCTATTAATAGCAGATGGTTGGGTATCTGATTTCAAGTTTAGGCTTTGCTTTTTTCTTATTTCATGCTTGTACTCATTAAAAATGAGATGGAGAAGGCTGTAAGTTAAACAAAGCTCAGTGATTTTCCATTGAGTGCTGAATGAAATGGCTTATATGTACCAGGACAGTCTGGAGAGGAAGGGAAAAGAGTGAAGTTAGGTAAACAGTCAATCTTCTTGATGTGCAAAGTAGCTGAAATCATTCCTTCTTGCAGTAATATGGGTTGAAAGAGCAAAGGTTTAAATGAAAGAAGTCAGAAAAAAAAAAAGTGAAGTACCCAGCCTTGAGATTCTGCATCCCTGAAATTCCTGCTAATGTTGGTTTCCAGGCCATATATCAGACGGCAGAAAGGGTAAGCGCCATGTACAAATAAATATGGTGGAAAACAGTGTTTGTTTATACTGGAGTAGGATTACTGCGAGATCCTGAAGTGACCTGTACGGCCTGTCTTTTGATCATTACAATGTTTCTTCTCTCATGCCTGATAGTTACATGAGATACACACTATCCATTGGAGGATGCTTTACTTACCCTTTAACTTACCCAAACCCCAGTTTTATTCAGAGTATTAAAGTCCAATTAGAAATGTATACATCTGTATTTCCTTAATAGAACATCTCCTTTGCCCCCTTCCCTATTTCAGATCAGAAAGCTGGCCCAAAAAGAAGTAGTTGAGCTTTATGCGAGTGTTGTCTGTATTTCTGCCTTTATAGTAGAGATTTCTAAAATCAGCTTTCTGACAATCCCGTGCTCTCAGCAGTCTGAGACATTTGCAGACATTTCCTTTTCATGTGATGAAGGTGGTTCAATACAGTCAGAAACACATTCTTCCTTCTGTTTACCCATCCACAGCACTATTGAATGTCCCACAATTTTTAAACATAATGAATTAAAGAAAACTCCAGAGTAATTTGAGGACTTAAAGTTTACCATGATAAAAAGTAGAATTTAGTGCCTTGACACAACGTGAATTTTACAGTAGTTAAGACAGCAAAGTTTAACATTTTCTCTTTCCAAATAAGGAAGTTTTTTTTTCTATACTTTTTTTCCCCCCTGTTGTCACTGTTGTTCTTTTAAACTTCAAACAGCCAATACACCAGGCCAACCTCATGTGCCCTGTGTTCTGACTTTGATGGTTTTTGTATTTAGAATTCATAAAAAGTTCCTTGTTAGCAAATGCACCATCCATGATAATGCCATCATCCGCTATCCAGGGAGGAGGGAGAAAATGAAAACCAGAAGAAAACCAAATCCCAAACTCCCTTACTTGATGCAGGCTCCTTCCAGCAGTCCACAAATCATACTTGGGCATCTGGCAGGGACTTAGCAGCTTTGCAGTTGTGGGAAGTGAAAAATGATCACAGTTAAATTTATGCCTAGCATTCTCTTCTTTTTCACAAAGACAGTAAAATAGTAACGTGGTACCCATTTGCAGGCATGCGTCTATGTATAGCATTAGATGGCCTCTCCACAGCACTTACAAACTGCTCAGAACACCATGCATGGGCGAATTGTAGTGCTGGTGAATTTAGGTTTGATCTCAACTCCCACTCTCTCAGCTGTTTCTGAAGACTTGGTGCACTGTGTTCTTTTTCCTTCTCTGAATGGCACTGTGCATTGCTAGTAGTAGCACCATGAGCTACTACTACCTCATACTACATTGAATATCCACTTACTTTTTTCTTACAGTGAAATAAGTAAAAGGAATTTTGTTACCTGGTCAGATTAGCCTCTTCAATACCTCTAAATGGTCTCGTATTGCAGTTGTGCAAAGCTGACTGAACAGACTCTCAAACACAGACCAGGAGAGTGCCCTTTTCCCCTCCCTCTTTCCCAACTCAAGAGTTTGCTTGTTGTTTGTGGGGTTTTACCCTAATCCCATCCTCTGAGTAATCTAGGAGGAGCACTGCCATACAAGCTAATCATTCCCTCATTGCGTGAGCCTTCTCTTTCCATGTACTCTTTAAAAACTTCTTTCTCTGTTCCAAGTATGAGGCAAGCTGGAGCTCTTCAAGTGCTAAGCAAAACTATCTACCTACAGCGCAGTTTTTTTTCAGACTGATTGGATGGTATGGCTATGAAACAACCCTACCCAACTGGAAACATTAATTTCATACCTGGTGGGAAAGGCAGACACTGGAGAGAATACTGTGTTCTAGACATAACTGCTACAGAGATATAAACGCATGAGACTTCATTCTTTATTTTTTATCAAAAATCTGTGTGATGTCAAGACACTTAACAGCTAGCACACCATGCACTCCAGTACTTTGTTGTTCATGTGCCATTCCTTGCTGGCCTTGTTTGCTCTGTCATAATTAAGGCATTGGTATAAATCTGGAAGCCGCCTGTGTGAAGGTGTGGAAACATGCAGCTTCTTTATCTCCTTATTTCAGAGATAACATCCCTCATCTAATCCATTTTATTCCTTATCTGAAAGCTAACTCCATTGCATCCTAAATAGATAAATAAAAAGGGTCAAGTTCTTTTGCTTCTCACACACTTCTTAAAACTTCTTTCATCTCAAATTTGAAAGGTTATTGGCAATTTTGTACCTATTTGTATTTCCTTCTGCCTTCACCTCCTCACCATCTATTCCTAAGCAGTATTTTCCCTTTCACATGGCACAACATGAAAACTAATACAGACTGCTGGATTGAGGGTCTATACAGGATGAAACCCCTGTAATCTCACTTTTCTTCTTTTGCCATTCAGTCTAGCCCTCCCTTCTCCTTTCCTCACAGCCATTTTTCTTAGATGACAACATAGATGGCTGAAGATGTTGGTCATTTGTAGGTGTATTACTTATAGCAATGCCAACACAATGCAGAGAAAAACAAACTCATGTGAACTCACTATGAAGAATTTCACCATAACTCTGCAAATTACACAAAACTCTTCCTAAAACAGTTAAAATTCAGCATTTTATTTTGTCTTGGTTCTGTATTTTCTCCTATTCACTTGCTTAAGGCTTTTGATTTTGGTATATTTGCTATTTTGCATTCTTTTTGAAGTATCTACTTCTGCTGCCCAGGCAGTAGCACACAGAGTTGTTTAACCCAGGCCCTACTAGTAGCTTATTTACTGAGTTATTGTGCTAACATGCACATGACTTTGTGACTGAATGGATGAAAGGGTCACCCTTGATGGGGCCACTTGTCCTGAGTGCCATTCAGTAGATGTTTCCTGGAGCTCTTCCATCTCTTTCGTTTTGCATTAAAGTTACAGATGACTGGATGAGACGTAATTTGTTTTGTAAAAGAATATAGGTGGGTTGAGTGTAAATGTACCTTTCTCTGGTAGCAAGAGTCCTTTTAGCCTCTGTTTTAGACAGACATGTTTCCTCCTGCAGAACCAAGGGCCCACAGCCTAAATTCATTCTGCAGGCCTATTCCAATGCTTGCTGGTATGAATCATGACTTTTCAAATTCCTCTGGAGATGGGTAGCTTCTCTTCAAGAGACTGTGTATCTGCTTTGTTGTTACTACAATATATATTGCATCAAATTAACCACAACCAACCCAACTTTCCAGAATGCAGCCCTTTTCTTGCTGAGAAGGAAGTGGAACTGCTCAAGATAATGCGTTTTCATTTTCCTGCTATTCTGTGTTCCTGCTAGCTTTTACCTACTCAGCATGTCAACTGAATTTTTATTAAAGAAGAAAATCACTTTATCATTGGTCTCACTTTTGGATTTATCCACTGACTCAACAGTGAAATGACAAAAGGTTCCCCTTGTCTCATGAAGCACTTTTATAATTACACAACAGAGGGAACAAAACTCTTCAGAGCAGGAAAGGAGCTATACTTCGCATTAATGTATTGGAACACAGCTGCTACAGGCAAGGTGTTGCCCCTTCCATCCGATAGGGAGAGCCAAAGAGCTGCTCTCCACTTGCTATCAGGCACGTAGACTTGCGTTCTTTTTTTCTTCCGTCCTGCTGGTGGCTTGGTGATTTTGGTTGTGCAAAGCTGGCTACCTCGTATTTTTGTCTTGGGCAATGGCCTGGGTCCTTGACAGCCTTGGCACTTCGGATTAATGCAAATGTTTGTCCTGTTTAATAAAAATATTGAAATCATCCTATTCCTCTATAGTTCTTACCTTTTATTAAAGATGTCATTGTAAAATTGAAGCTTTTGATTAGTTAATTTTTATGTTTTTGTTTCAACATGATGGCAGTGTTGTCATTTTTCCTTTTACTGGTGTGATGAACTGGTCACCCTTTTCAACTTTTTCTCTCTTTACACAAGTGCTTTAGTGTTAGCCCAGAGCCATTCCTTACAGACAGCTCTAACTGGTAACTTTTATTTCTTTGCCATTTCTTTTCTTGCAGTGATTGCAGCACAGCGGTACTGTTTCTATGCCTTGGTGAAGAGCACAGCATTTCCAAAATAACTGAATATTTTTAAGCTGGCTTACCTTTGTACAGCCATATAGAACATGGTAATTAATACTGAATGCTCTTATGCAGTAAATTAAACTGATTACCAAGTGTAGCTTTGAGATTTTACTGAGGTTATATTAGCAAGACAGTACCTGTAAGGTAGGAAGAAATGTAATCCAAGGATGTGGCAGGTAGCGGAGGTATGGGAAATATATAATTTGTTGTATATTCTACAAGTGACAGATTACTGTTTTCAGCTAAGCAGCTGTTTTTCTCATCTATATTTAATAACTAACTTTTTGAAGGAAAAATGAGAAATAAATTCCATTAGTGCAACCATAACAAGTCCAGGCCAATGTTACCATGACGGCTTGAGACAGGCTATTACAATGTAAGCCCACATACAGGCACGTTCATCAGTTTCAGGGTGGAGCAAGCCAAACAAATATTTTTCCAGCTTGCCAATGGATTGCATACTGTGAGGCAGCACTTTTGGGCTGTATTTTGTGAACTCCAGCCTGTGTTTCTCCGTTCAAGGAGTCATGTGCTGCTATTTCCAGAATGGGAGAAGGCTCCAAAGTATCACTAAATTTGAATGGTCAGTCAGATGGAAAAAGTCAAAGCCCAGATCGCTGTCATTTCTTCATCATGGCACAAAACATTGTCTGATTAAGCATGGTCATGATTACTGAACTCAGTAATCAGATTTGCTTGTGAGTTATTTAGCTTCAAGTACACTTGTAAGCTCTGAGCATCAGGTACACTTTCCCCTGTTCTGCCAATTTTCCTCTGGCTCACTGAGTGCTCTTTCTTTGAGAATAATAGGGGATATTTACTGTACAAGAAATACTTTGAGATAATGCTTTTTTTTTTTTTTTTTTTTTTTTTTTTT
>JAOWBP010002978.1:17556460-17571080 GCA_028571105.1 Tragopan temminckii
GACACCTGTATAGCTCTGACTAGTAAAGCAGCAATGGTGGAAACTGCCGCTGTGCTTAGTATCCATTCAAATAAAACTGTCGTTACACAGCTTTCAAAAGAGCTCATCTCCTTTGTTATCCATTCTAAGCATGATGTCAGGCCCTTCTAATTACGAGGTCTCATCCAACTGATTTACCTACCCATGACATCACCTCAGGCATTATGGCATGGTGAAAGTTAAGATTCAGGCCAAGAATATGCAACTGCTTTTCTCAGATTCTCAGATGGTAGTAGGAAGCTTTCCTACTAGAAGTAGAAAAAATGCAGCCTGCTCTCATCTCATAGTATGGAATTAACTCAAAAGCCACGTGTAAACATAGGTCCACAATGAAGTAATCTGTATGCTAGGCAAGACTGAGTTCAAATATAGGCTTGTGCTCATTCGTGCATTGTAGGTCTTGATTTAGACCCTCGAATGTAAAAGCACAAGCCATTTTATAAAGGACAATTTTAAATAATGGTTTCCTCTACAGAAAGCTAACTGAAGTCTGCAAGTACTTTCGCACATGATTAATTTTGCAGATGTGATTAGTCATGCTGAAATCAAAAGTGAATTAAGCATGAGTAAAATTATCTGCCATATAACTTAACTTTTAGAGTTGTCATTCTCGAGGATGACAACTATATCAAACACAATTTAGAGAAAAAAATCGCATCAAAGGCTTAAGACAAAAGTACAGTTGAAGAAGCAAAATGGCTGAAGCAAGTTAATTAGCAGATTTTCCTTGACACTGTGAACTGCGTGGTGTCTCACTCATTCTGCTACGATATACATGACAAAGTATAGCAAATATATATATATATTTTCCCTTTCAATTGCTGCTCAGTGAATAATCGATGCTTTTAAACATTCGGATAGTTGACTGTGAAAAATAAAGTAGGGGGTTCTGTCATCGCCACAACTTTAAGAATCGAATTAGATACATGAAACTGCTAATTAAAATAAAATCTGCCAATAAATACAAATAACAAGCCAGAGAATATTTGATGAAAAATAATCTAATTTTAAAAAAAATTAAAACCTGTTTATTGATTGAACACAATATTTCCCAGTCTGGCCCATATTTAGGGTAGAACGCTGCAAAGTTCAGAATTCAAATATCTGAAGAAGTACAGTCATTTATAAGCTGTTTTTGTTTTGTTTTCAAAAACCAAGAGGCAATACCAAACAAGAAATTACCTCAATGATGGTTGGTTTGCCCACATTTTCTACAGTTGGTGAACCATAAAGCACTCCATCGCTGTATGGTGTCCTTTGTATATAGCGGAGCCATCCAGGTCGGTCAGGGTAACCCATTAAGTTGGTATTAAATGTTATAGGATCATTGCTTATTTCACCTAGATCGAAAAAGCAATATTAGAATATTCATAACAAAACGTTATATGCATTAACTTTGATATTTCAATTAGAAAAATCTTATTCTGACTTCCAGCTATGTCTTCCAAACACGTTCAAAGAGAGAAAAAAAAATTGCCAATCTTTAATACATCAGAAATATTTGGTTTCTTGCTCAACACTTGTAAGTATCAAGAAATTCATATCTAGAAAATATAACCATCTACAAAGATGAATGTTCTTGTACTTCCTAGACTTTCAGCTAGCTCAGAGCTACTGGGTCTGATATTTCAGCTCTACCTAGGGTCAAATCATCCAACCTCCCTACTGACAAAAGCACAAAGGTCTCAGTCCTTTAATTCCCAAACATTTTCCTCTGTACTCAGCATTGGTGAGGCCACACCCTGAGTACTGTGTTCAGATTTGGGCCCCTCACTACAGGAAAGACATTGAGGTCCTAGAGTGTGTGCAGAGAAGGGCAACAGAGCTCTGAAAGATCTGGAACACAAGTCTGATGCAGAGTGGCTGAGGGAGCTGGGATTGTTCAGTCTGGAGAGGAGGCTCAGGAGTGACCTTATCGCTCTCTACAACTGCCTGAAAGGAGGTTGTGGTGGGGTAGGAGTCAGCCTCTTCTCCCATGAAGCTAGTAGTAGAACTAGAGGGAATGGCTTCAAGTCACGCCAGGGGAGATTCAGGCAAGACATTAGGAAAAACAACTCTGAAAGAGTGGTCAGGCACTGCAATGGGGAGCGTATGGATGGAGGACAGAGTCACCTTCCCTGGAGGTGTTCAAGAAAAGCTTAGATGTTGTACTGAGGGACATGGTTGAATGCGAAATATTGGTTATAGGTGGATGGTGGTACTGAATGATCTTAGAGATCTTTTCCAACCTTGGTGATTCTATGAAAAAGGTTTCTTAGTTACTTTTTCTTATTTATTTTACTTCAACAATGACTCCAGGGACACAATGTGCCTGGAAGGGCTTAGCACAAAGTGCAGCCGTGTAACCATTGATGCTTGAAAGCTTCTGCTATCTAGACATAAAAACCTTCAGCACAAACAGCCTGACAGAACATTATTTTTTTTTTAAGATAATAAATTAATTCAAAAAGAGGAAGAGACATGCTTGCAAAATGCATCCACAGTTGGCCACAGTTGCCCATAGTCCAGATGCAATCTCTGAGATCCCCTGGAACCAAACTGCAAGAGCAATTCTTGTGTTTCCTACTGCTACTCTTCCAAATGGCTGGTTTCAACTGCTTATTTCAGCTTTTGCAGACGAAGTCAGCCATGGCTGAGGACCTGCAGACCCTCAGTGGCACAGAGCCAAGCAGACCCATTCTGCACCTATTCACACACATGTGCACTGAAGCCCTCAAGCTCAGCCAAGAGGTGACACCTGCAGTGATTGTCAGATGGTGACATCTGAAGGTGACAGCAGGTTGCCATTGAGGGAAGAAAATGAGCCCAGTGAAGGAAAGAGGACCAGCATCTTCATCTGAGGGACACATACAAAGAGCTGCCAAACGGTGACTAGCTTTCAGGTCAACTTTTCTACATCTGGCTGTGGGTAAGAGGACCAGAACAGTAGGAAGGCCACACTAACCAACCACCAAGGTGTAGTGCGACCTTCCTCTCAACTCCCTTGGGATGTCACAGTGATCTATGGCCATAGTAATAGAAGTTCCAGCACCACAAATGATTTGGGGAATAAAATCTCAAAAGCACTGGTGATACATTCAGGTTTGCCATTGTCATATCAGTGGCACAGCACAGCCTTGCAAGATATAAATACAGGGACTGCGCAAGCAGAGTAGGCTTTGGTCTTACAGACAGTTTCTGATATGATCACAGTCTGTCTACTGGTCAGAAATTTCAAACTATCTGAACTCAAACTAATGCTGCAGGCGAATGGTGCAGACTGGGGCTGTGGGGATTTGAAGGACAATCCATCAATCCATAACCACTAAATGCTCAATCATTTTCTCTCTCTCTCTTTTTTTTTTTTTTAATATAGGAGTAGAGCATGTCTTTGTACTACATTTAAAATAATAATAATAATTTAAAAAACACTATGCATATATTCATTCCCTTTCATTAATGTAGGACAAGATGTTCTCTCTTTCTCTTTTCCCCTCCTAAGCTTGTTTATTCATATTCTGCCCTGCCATTGATCAATCCTTTGGCTTTAACTTAGATGAGTGTCAAAACAACATACACAAGAAATAATAGCTCTCTCTCTACAAGCTAACTGCCTAATAACATTAAACTCTGCCTAAATATAGAACTCAGTTTGAATCCAAAAAAAGGTTTTGTTTTCAATGAAAAAAAAAAAAATCACTGCATAGCCTCATATTTATTTTCATCTTCTGTCTCAAGGTTACTACATACTTGAAAACGCCCCTTTGTCAAGCTCCTTCATATTACTTCTGGAAGACTGATCAAATAGAGGGCATTTTCATCAAATGATTATTACCCTTCCACCAATTCATACTTCATGGGAAAGCAAAGAAAATGTATCCTTCTTAACCTCTGATACACAGTGTATGTTGTTATGCCTTTTCAAATTAAGTACATTTTTCAGAACATGGGTACATGCATCAATTTCACAATCGATAATAAAACAGAAAACATTTGAAGATATCTCAATAGAAACAAAAACTATCCTTTGCACATTATACACTTCACTGCAACACATGTTAAATATATTTAAATCTTTAAAACATTTTTCTCAACATTTTCACATAATATGGAAGATCTTAGCATCCCATACCAGGCTTTGGGTAAGGAGGAAATTCCCCCTTAAAGTACTCTCTCTCCAAAACATGAACAAAAAGAACTCCAGCAGAAGGGTATACATTCCGATCAGAGTGCACCTTAGACAGAATCGTGTACACTGAAAAGCAGAAGGAAAGATAAGAGACAGAAAAAAGCAAAAATGAGACATGCTCTAGATCATACCGCATGCATTTCAGTAGCAACGTGGGCATCTGGGAAAAGGAAAGCAACAAATATTAGATACCTGTTAATAAGTTTTTAAAAAGGCTGCATGGATTTAAGAACAGAATGCAGAGCAAACTCTCCTTCCCCCCCACAAGATCCCTTCCAAAGTTGCAATAAGCAAAACTGGCTGCATTAGGATTTTGTAAGTAGCACATTTTATTACAAGGAAAAAGACGGAGGGAGCCCACTGTAATTTTTATACTTGGTTTATTTGCAATATTACACAAATAAAAGCACATTAAACAAGTGATACAATCACATTTCCATTATGTTTTACAATACAAGTAAGGAATATGAGGAATTCAGAAGAATCTTACCAATAAATGGCACAGATTCCTCACTAAACAAAAATAGCAGATTTTTCAGTTCTAGGGCAGAAAAGAGCAAAGCAATTCACTTCAGGTGAGGATTTATACAAGTCCTTACAGCTAGATTTTCTTGCACCAGTAGGGACAAATATCCTACATAAAAACATTTGCTTAGAGAGCTCGTACCTGAAGATGTTACACTTGTATTGAAAATGGCATCAGTAATTATGGGTCAGTCAGGTGACACCGACTGCAAATAAACAAACAAAAACCACCAAAGCCACATCTTACAGGACTTAAAGCTAAAGAACTGCAGGAAACTCATTTTAGAACAATATGCCATTTTTGTGCAATTACAAACTTGGATGATGAAAGTATATCTACTTAGGTATATTTTAATGAACTAGAAAAGACACATTAAATGTGTAAAATGCACTTGATTGGCAAGTTCAATTTCAAGGATAGATGGAGAATATTGACCTAACAGATGTCTCATGGGATCTTAACAGGACTGACTCTTGATCATATTACTATTCCATATTATTATTCAAGTCACAGACCTGCAAGAATCAATCACTGTGATAAACTTTGTACATTAAATGAGGATTACACAAGTGGTAAATAAAGATAAGCCGCAGACACAGAGATACGCAGTGCCTGCCTTGCTTGCTAATTGAAAGAAACTTTAGGAGAAGTTACATCTGGAGGCCATACTGCACGGCAATATTGTATTATGGAAGAGTGATCCTCAAAGAGATTTTGGAGTTGTCAAAACAAACTCATAGGAACAAACTCATAGCTCCTAGTAGATGAAAGAGCTAATTTCAATGCTCGGATTAATGAGCGAGAAATACCAGAAGTTCGTATCAAACTCAATTTTCTAAACCTGTTAAAATTTCCTCAGACTCATCATTATACTGATCTTCTCATTTGAGATCCACTTAAAAGAAACACTACTAATTAGGAATTAATCACAGATATTCCACCCCTCGTACCACGTACTCCTTGTGGAATCTATCTCACCTAATTTTAGATGCCTACAGAAACAACATCCACCACTGAGTCAGCCAGGCTCCTTTTATAGTCAGCAAAGAGAAACAGACGCTTCTAGGGGTTGATTAATTTGATTTCTCCTGTAAAATGCGATGAATCATGTCCTAGTTTCCTCTCTCTAGATCTCCACTCAGTACAGCAGAGAGGAGAGCAAACATCTGTACTGTAGAGCTCTACGTTTAGTTGTGTACCACACAATCTTCTCAGACTGATATTCAGAATTAAGTAGTCTCAACCTCTCGATACACCATCGATCAGATTCCACAGCTAGAAAATTTCCATTAAACATCACTGCCTCAGTAAGACACCATAAATAATGAATTCTCTTCTAAGGATTGATGACAGGATCTTTTTACTGTTAGGAAGTGCTAGGTGCCTGGCTTGAAGTAAGAACCAGCTATTTTCCTACTAATTTATACAAAACTGGTTGGAAAACCATCAGCTGTACTCATGATCCCTTGTTTATCTGTGTAATGATCGGCTTATTGGAGTTGTTCTTTCTCAGTTTTAGAAGTTCCTTTTGACACAGTACTGAATAGAATTGGCAGTAAGATTTTATCTTAAAGAAAATAATTAAATTAGACCTTGGAATTTAAATTTTGTTCATAACAATTTTTTGGTTAATAAACCAGTTACCATAATTTTAGTTATCTAGACTTAAGTACAAAGTTTAGATTTGCAAAATTAAAGTAAGTTAATGAAAAATACAATGGCTGGTTGAAAATGTGATAAATCTCAAAAGAATATATATATATATAAAAGATATACATATATATATATATCTATATATATATAGCTTTTTTTCCAATTATGGATCTTGGACTCTAAAGTGAAGATCAGTTTCAAACAGGAAGAACAGAGAAAAAACAATGTAGATCTTCTCCATAAATCATTGTTTTAGAAAGGAATGAAGCTAATAGTACCAGAAGTTATAGAAGTTGCCAATCTAAACAATCTATTTCTTATATCTGATAAGAAATCTATTGCCACCACTAAACACTCACATATCCCTAGCAATGAGTCATTGTCTCCTGCTAAGGTAAGCATGCTACTAAGGATTTTCACTAAGATCACTCATATATCCTTTTCCTTCAAAGGGAAAAAAAAAAAAAAATACGTCTTACAATGGAGATACAGTGTAGTGACACAACTCTGGAGGTTAAGAATTACAAAGTTCTTGTCCTCCTTGCCTGTCAGAAAAGCTCACCTTTTTTTTCCCCAGCAAACTTCCTTCAGAATCAGAAGGGACCTGATGTATCTTCAGCTTACAACAGTAATCACAGCTTTCCAATAACGAAACACATGGAATGCTATTTTCTCCAGAGGCTTTTAAAACCCACAATTAATTTCACAAGACTGCCTGAGACTGAAGAGGAATGTGTAATTATCCTAAGTGATCCAGGGATGAAGCTGAACACACAAAGCAATCTCTAGATGCTTATCTCATACACAACTGCCAAGCATGTGTCGGCTGGGCAAATTCTGAGGATTCTGAAAGATTTCAATAAAACTACAGAGAAGAAATTAAAATTTTTCACTACGTGGGATCACAACAGATCCCAAATGAAAAAAATGATTAAAAAAGACAACAATATTGTTATTGTTGTTCTTTCTTGTTTCTCAATCCCTCAGAGGCCTTTCCAAGATCTACACAGAAAGGCCAGAAGTTCTGAAGATGAGAAAAAAAAGAAAACAAGTAGATAAACTGGGAACGGAAGGTTGGAAAACATACATCATTTTCTTTGAATCATGTAGAGAAACCACCCCAGCTGTCCTTCTTGTAGAGATGTTGAGATGGGCACAGCCAGGAATTCAGCTAGAGCTGTATCAGCCTCCAGTCCAGAAGCTGTTAACAGCCACACGGCAGAGCGTGTACATCAGATACGGATGCCTCTAGCCCATGGAAATTTCAGAAGATTCACCATGTTTGTTAGAGTCTGTACATTGATGATTTTCAGGAAAAAAAAAAAAAACAACAAAAATAACCACACACTTTCTCTGTAAATTTCATTGAGCTCTTTCCCCCACTGCTTTTTAGCAGAAATCCTATAAGTACCTTGATTTAAGGGCCAATTTAGACTGCCTACCTGGATGGGAAGTTAATGCAATGACAACAGGCCTTTCTCAACTGGTGTACCATAGCTACAATCATTCTGTGTATACTTTCACAAATGACAAATAAAATAGTCTTTTTAGGCATGTATACACAGGGATTCTTTTTAATCGTTTCAGAAAAGTTACTGTCTTAAGCAAACTGCAGAGATATTTCCAAGCAAACAGCAGCAATAAGAAAATATGCAATATTAGGTGTACACACAGCCATTATTTCAAGCAAAGCTATAGCTGCAACAGGAAAAGTTGGGGAGAACTCACATACGCACACAAGTCTGCAAATGCTTAAAAGACTGAAGAAACGCAAAATCTTCCAAATTACTTACCTTGAAATAGCACCTTATTCCTAAAACAAGGACATGACTGAAAAAGCAAGAGTAATATTAAAAGCATATTTGACTGAACCAACATGGGGTTTAAATTTATGACCTAAACTCACCATTCTTCTCAACAGCCTTTATTCTGCTGATAATATAACTGTTGGCTTGCTTTGTCTTCCAGTTAACAGTTCCATTACTGCCATCAGCAGAGCTTAACAAAAAAGCTTTTCAGAATAAAACAAATGCCAAAAAAAAAAAAAAAAAAAAAAAAATTAGTCAAATCAACAGACTTCCAGAAATTACATATCAGATGGGATCAGATGCCTTCTTAACCTGGTTTTGTATTTAGTCAGACCTTACGAATCTCAGGTAAGAAAATGATGGTGTTTGACATGAATATTTATCAGTATACAATATTATTCCTGATGATCACGTTTTGACATTCATTCTCCAAATAAGTGCAATAAGTGTGCTCTAAATGCTGAAGCATCTGTAGACCCTTCTGCTGACATAATTGTACCGGTAAGAAATACAATGAGGCACATTCTGTGATAAATATATTTGCACTGGTAAAATCTCATATGCAGACAAAAAGACATGCTGAAAGTTACTTTCGCTAGCATAATACATTAAGACCAAAATAGGGAAAGTAACATAACCAAGAGCACAGCTTTGTTTACATGAAGACACCAGCACGTGGGGCTGAACATCCTGCCTTGCAGCATAACCAATAACCAACGCTAAGAAAAGAACCAGTCAAAAAGTAGTTCTCTTCATCCTGCACAGCCAGAGAACTGCCTGAAATGTTTCAGTCAGAACAGCTGAGGGCACAAGGTTTAAATGTGGTGAGAAGCAAAGCATAAAGGAGAGTGAAAGCAGCTGTAGAGCTTTTTTTTTTGTCAGCTGTAGAGCTCCACTTCAGCTGTAGCAGAACCACCTCAAGAAGCTCCTTCTTCACCTCCAGCTTTTTGTTCTTTTGTTCCCCTTCCTTTGGGATGAATGATGCACCAGCTGTTTGTTAAGTTACACGCCAACTGAAAGTGCAGATAAAGGGGACTGCAAGTGAGATGCTAGGAAGGGGAGAATGGCCATAATAAATAGTGTTTCTTTTGACATACTTCAGGGAATACAAACTGCAGCCAGAAGTTGTTATCAGACTAACATCTTAACTTGTGTATAAAAATAGCTGTGTCAGAAACAAGCAGCAGTACTTTGTCTCAGATACATCTTTGTTGACAAACATGCATTCTAAATATGCAACTATTTATACTAGAAGCTTAAAAATTTGTGGAAACTTCTGCTGGCATGGCTACATCGGCCAACTATTCCCTTACTGACATTGCATTGGATTTAGGAGGTCAACAGATCTTCAAGCAGCAGTCAAGATATACAAACACTGAATCTATGCACGTGGCTGAGACATTCATTAATGCTAATTTACCCCAAATACGTAAATTTAATTGAGGTTAAAGTGCAACAAAACCTCTTATGTACTGAAATAACCATACCAGTAATGTCTCTAAATTCTGAATTCATTAAGTTTTTTTATATTTTCAATATACACAAATGATCCAGTTTAGCAAAAAAAGCATTATTCACATCCGATGTTTTACATCTGCCTGACAGGACAGTTTCTCCCTGCTGAATTGAACCACTTACCACGGACTGTCTTAAGGTAACAGTCCTATGGGTTGTCCCACTCAGTGCTCTGCATGACCTTTAGTGCAAATTTTTAGTAATATTAAGAACGCTCAAGAACTTAAAAAAAAAAAAAAAAAAAAAAACCAACGGAAAACTAAAGTTGTTCCAGTATTCCAAGTGGATGAATGAATGAGGAAATTAGAGTGTTTTCAGCTACACACCAATCCCAAGCAAAACAATTAACACCAGTTTTGATTAATGAGGAATTAAATGGAGTAGAGTACTAATCACAAACAGGGGTTTAATGCATCTTTTCAAACTGATTATTTTGATGAGCCCACAGATTTGTCTGATAAAGACAGCAATACTGACATGTTACCCCTGGACATGCCGCACATCACCCAGCACTTCAAGAAACCAAATGCAAAATCAGTTGGGCAACTTTAAGCACAATAAGAATAATAAAAAAGACAGGTTCCAAGACGCATTTCTAACTAGAAGTCTTTGTCTTTGACTTGCCCACAAGTTTCCTATCTTTAGCAGTGGGTATGCTATGCAGCAGTCCATATGGGAGCTGGAAAAGTATATCTGTTAATCAGATGCCACACTTTACAGTGTAATGTTTTAATATAAATATATATATCACCATCTATTTGATTTTAAATGGAAGGACGTACTGCCCATTCAACAGTTTTCACCATAAGGAACAGCAATCTCAAGCAAGAGAACTGGTCTGATAGATAATTCATTTGTTATAGCAAATTTCTGTTGTGTCTCTCAATGCTCTGGCACTGGAATGCCAGATGCTTATGCTACTGGAATGTTTAATTATATATATGACCTGAATATATGTATATACTGCTATGATTGGCAGATAAAAGCAAAGGCAGGGAGTTTAATAAGTACTGGAAATGGCAAACAGAACACTGAGCTGTTTGGTAGGTTTAAGGTGATTGCTGATGTGCTCTTCAATAGCATAAAAAAGCAAATGCATACCCAGGAACAAGGAATGCATGCCATACTTACATTACAGAACATGCAATTCAAGGATCCTGAACTCCAATGACAGAAACTAGGGAGATGTGGCAGGTAATGACAGAAGCTGGTTGAACAGAGCTTTCAGTAGAACACTGCTTAGAACAGCTAGTACATAAACAAGTGCATCAAGGAGTAGCAGGGAGATTTTCTTGTTGTGTTTGACACAGATACGATCACCGTTCAGATGCTGTGTCTGGCATTTACACGGAGCCTTCAAGCAGCACAGTGACAACGTGAAAAAAGCTCAGGGAAGATCTGTGAATGTGACTAAAGGACAACAAAAGAGGCCTTATACTAAAGAGTGCAGGGGTTCATACTCATTTTTATCAAAGAGAAATTCTAGAGATAAGTGATCAGCTTTCTTCTCAGTGCGAGTGCAAGGTTAATGGTGTCAGGCTCTTCAGTTTGCTACATGTTACCAGCTGCCAAGGCACACACAGGAGCAACTGACAGCTTTGGGCATGGGACTTGATCTACAGGGCCATTCTTCTTTAATTATATTTGCATAGGTCTTACATGAAGGTTTTAAATACGAATATTTAACAGCAGAATGTTAACCAGAGAAGATATCTCCAACAAGTTCTGCCCACATCACAATCCGAAGAGGGCCTGACCACCACAGACCAATTCACCTTCCCCACTGCTGTACTGCCCTCTAACATTTGTCCACCATTCTGCACTGTTCCCTGTCCTTCTTACTGCTTCCTTAACAAGGATCTCTCCTCAATCTCTCCCTTTACTAATGCAGCACACAGCTTCACTTCTCAAAACCCTGCATTTCTCCCCTCTCCCATAGTTCCATCCCTATAAACGTTCCTATAATTATCTGTGTTCAGTAGGTAATCGTTATCTGTTTCTGTTCCATTCATTCACGACTGTAACATCTGCACATTTCAAGATCTTGAGAATCCTACCTCACTTCTTGGTTCTCTCTAACTTCCTATCTTCTTCGCTTAGACAGCCACTAAAAATAATCTACATTAAAAAGACATTTTGATTGTCTGTGTTTCAATTGTAACAACATTTAGGCAGAGTCTCTACTATTTAGCTGGAGGGAAATGTCAAATGTAGCTACAATCACCAGTCGATGGACATGAAAAGTTGCCCTATTTTTACCAGTATTATTATTAGGTATTACAATGAAACAGTTACCAGACCTGGGTTCCTTCCTCACTACTAAGACAGCAATGTGATATCTGTTATTCAGCAATGAAAGCATGTTCACCCCAAGATATTATGTTAATTTATCAATACTACTTCAGAAGAATCCAGAAGTAGTAGCAAACTATATATTCTTGTCTACTTCAGAAATTTGTTCTTCTCAGTTTGATTGTTAACATCCTCTCTTTAGAAGAGAGGGTTTTATCGTGGTGACTAACGTCTGAAGTTCTGTAAGGAACTCTTAACCAAGTATAAATACATCATGAACAAAAATAGGCCTTTCTTTACATACTATAATTTACAACTAGAAGATAAATTCCTAACTTCTTGCAGTCCGGCCTTAGGATCTCTAAGACATCTCCTAAACTGTACTACCCATAAATAATGGCCTTCTGTAATGAAAAGCATACTAATGGAATGACTCTTCCCTTCTACAATTATTTATCCAAGCAAGTACTTCCTGACAATAGATTTGATTTATAGATCTACTCCAGACCAGTACAAAGACTTAACAAGCATCATCTTCACTAGCTGATACTCAGAGCCCTGTACAAGGAAGAAATCTTCCTTTGTCCTTATGGTGCAGGGATTCACTCCTGAATCCTTGTCTCGATAGCCTGTGACTTCATAGTTGTTCAAGCTAGCATTTTCTAACAGCCCTGCTGAAGGAGGGGAATCCCAGCTCAATCTTGGCCACACAGTACACACATCACTGCAAACAACCCCATAATGATCCTGACCAGTAGACAGATTACAGAGAACAATTTTTGCTTGTGTGTGGACTAGTTCTCAGCCAGATGACCCTATTCAGTGGCACTGTACAAGTGATTTAGTCCCAGAAAAGGGAAATAGTGAAAAACACTAACCATGGAAGGGCAGGAAAGCATTTTCTTGCAGCTTCATGCCAAATGGATGTGACTACATAATCACAGCTTTTGAAGTGAGAACTAATAAGCTCCTTCTTTATTTTGACCACCTTCATAGGGAAGGAGCAATATGACTCAGTTGCTCTACTGATCCCCATTACTGGCTCAAAACAGAGATTCCAGGATCACCAGGGCACCAACAACTAATCTTTCACTCAAGAAATACACGGTAACTGCAAAATGGTCATCCTCACTCAACTAACTTTTTGATGACCACTCATTCTTTACAAGCAGAGAAAGGGGACAATTCACAGGCCTGACAAACTCTAATATGGCAGAGCAGCCATAGTTTTCTCACATAAACTTCTACTATGTCTTTTATTGTGACAGTAAAGAACAACTGTCTAATTTGTATTAGAAAAGCTTAACCTTAACTGTCACTTACAACAACATCAAGACTCATTTTTCCTAGCACTGGAGATGATCATCAGCTACTTCTTGAGAGTCAGTTCCTTCAGTTTGAGTGCAATACTTGGGATCAAATGTGGGACTCTGAAATTGCTCTTTAAATTCTTGAAGTCTCTTGAAGTCCCTGAATTTTGAGTTAATGTTCTCTGGGGGAAGGAAGAAGTCAAGACAGAGTGACCAACAACCTGGACTTCTGGCAGCAAACCACCTCCTTCAAAAAGCTTCCAAGTATATTTTTCATAGATCTTCAACAAGCACAAAAAACATAAGCCAGGTTTCTTCTGTGATCAGCTAAGAGGTCAGATTCTGGGAAAGCTGGGAGATGGGTTCAGCTGGAGGGCTGACATTCGAGAGGTATTATGAAAACAATGTTACTTTTTTTGCTTACGGGAGAAAAAAAAAAAAAAAAAATCAAGCTAGCGCTTGAGAGTTTATATCATTTGAACTGCAAGAGTCTGCGCAGGAGTTGAATTGAGTACAAAGACATCGCAAAATCCTATTCTGATGAAGATAAAAGGTTATATAGGTACCACTGACAAAAACTTCATACTGTTCACGTTTCCTTTTTTGTATCACTCTCAAGCAATCTATTCTGCCCTTTGAACTTAAGAAAGTCTGAAGTGGAAAAGTTAACCCTAAAGAAGTCCTCAACACTTCTTCCATTACTGGAGAGCCTGGATTAAGCTCACAACTCAGCTTCCAGAAGCTCATCTCAGTACAGCCTTTTCAGACTTAGTATCTTAGCTGACAGAGAGTTCACCTCAGGACTGCCACAGTTTTCCCCTGGTTGCTACGCCACAGCTGTGCTCTGTAGAGGGAGACAGGAGAGGCAGGACGAATTTCCACATTAGGAGAAAGCAGTATCTTGCAGCACCTTCTACCCAACACATTCAGAGCTTTATCCTTGCACAGAACAGCTAACGCTTAGGTGCTAATTGCATCCGTACTATCTCCAGGGCCTCACGACACACCTGCTGTCAGTTCCATATGACAATACAGTCACGCACGTAAGGTATTCGATGTTTGTTCAAATGCTACCCAAGAAGATACTGAGCAAACTGCTGTTTTTCAGACGATACGCCACCGATCCCCCACATCGCAAAACAACCTGGAGAAATAAACTTAGATCTAGCAGCAGATTTTGCCGCCCTGGGAGAACAGCAGAGCCCTGCCAGCACTGCTGGCTGCGGGTGAGCAGGAGCAGCTGGAAGTCTTTCACCCTGCGGAACCCTGCGGGTGCGAGACCGGAGCATTACGTGACAGCCGTTATTTA
>JAOWBP010002978.1:17571180-17583266 GCA_028571105.1 Tragopan temminckii
CTGGGCAGCCTGGTCTAGTATTGAATGTGGAGGTTGGTGGCCCTGCATGTGACAGGGGGGTTGGAGATTCATGATCCTTGAGGTCCCTTCCGACCCTGGCCATTCTGTGATTCTGTGATTCTGTAATGTTTATAAATATCTTAAGTGTGGGAGTCAAAGGGACACGGCCAAAATCTTTTCGGTAGTCTTTGGGGGCAGGACAAGGGGAAACAGCCATAAACTGGAGCATAGGAAGTTCTGCACCAATATGCAAAGGAACTTCTTATCAGTGAGGAAGACAGAGCACTGGAACAGGCTGTCCAAGGGAACTTGTGGAGTCTCCTCCTCTAGAGATATTCAGGACCCATTTTGACACCTACTTGTGCAGCCTGCTGTAAAGAGCCTGTTTTGCAGGGGCGTTGGACTCAGTGATCTCTAGAGGTCCCTTCCAACCCCTACAATGCTGTGAAATGTTATCAAATTTATTTATTTTTTTAACAGCAGTGAGGCTTTGAAAATAATTTTCATGTGTCTGATTTCTTATCGTAATTTTACTTTTTTAAAGGTGATGATACGTGTGAGTATCTTCTGTCCAGTGGGAGATTTCTTGGAGAAAAAGTGTGGCAGCCTCACAGTTGTATGATGCACAAGTATAAAAACAGGTATGGAAATCCTTCTTTTGTTCTTCTGGGAAAGAAGATTAATTGTTGTCTGCTGCTGAAATTGAAGTCTCATCATTTTAATTTTTTTATTTTTTTTGGCTTTGTGGCCTGTTCTCCAGGCTTTGAAATATATGGAACATCTATCAGAAGATTTTTTTTTTTGGCCTTACATTTTCCATGTGACTGTAGCGTCTACCACATTTCTGTCTCTGTATTAAAATACAAATAAATGCTGGTAGCAGTACTGGTGCTTGTCACGAGGAGCTACCAGGTAGTTTGGAAACTGCTTTCTTTGTAGCACTGTGGAATAGGAAAGCCTACTTTATCATTTCAGTAATCATATTAGCAGAAGAGTTGACTTTCATTTATATTAAAATTATGCTAAACTTCTAATTATTTCAACACTGAAAAGATTTACTGTTACTTAGCACTGGATATAATACATACAATTACCTGTATTGATCTGTAGATTTCACTAAAGACTTTAATGTATTATAAATTTCTTGTAACACAAGTGTTGCTGTTTTGTTTTTCAGTGAAGCAAAGAATTGCCTCATAGACAAACATATTGTGTTTTTAGGAGATTCTAGAATTCGACAGCTGTTCTATTCATTTATAAAAATCATAAATCCTCAAGTCAAGGAAGAAGGAAATAAGGTGAGATGGTGTATTTTGATGATTTCTGTTTCCTTCTTTTCCAATTTACTTCATAACTCTTCTCTGAACTCATTTTGCACTGCTTGCTGGGCTAGGAAGAAGAAGCACAAAAAGTAATAGCAAGATTAGACTAAGATAACGAGAGTTTGAGAAACGAACTAGGAAGCTTAAGAGAAAGTTCCCAACAGTCTAAATAAACAAATGAAGCTGACTTCTCCCATAGCTTCTCAGGTTTCATACTTGCTTCTTGTTGAGAGAACGATTGTTCCGTTCATGCTTTGCAATTTGTTATCTTATATGTCAGTTAGATTGCTGACCTAACCTGTTCCTAAAAATCCTTGGACAATGACAGGTTTCCAGGTTTAACTTGAGTCTGAAGCTGTAACTAAAACTGGCATCTGATCTCACTGTGCTTTTGATTGTTGCTGAAACGTAGATTTTTATAAGATGGAGAATGTAAACTGCAGCTTACTGGGTGGGAGCAGTAGGAAAGGATTTAGCTGTGGACTATCAATTTATTTTATTATGTCACACTTCTCAGGTCTGACTGTCCATGGATGCATGTATGTATGTGAGGGAAAAGACACACTTCACTTCCAACTGCAAATGAGATCCATCATAAGTACTTCTGTGGTTTAAAAGTGCAAGCTAGCAGCTTGTCCGACAGAAAGGATACAGTCACTTAGACTTGTCAAAACAAGGCATTTAATTGATGGAGTAACTTTCTTTTTTTTTTCTACTCATATCACATTTGCTGCCTAAAGGCAAGAGTAAATTGAGCAGCTGTGAGATGACAGGGTGCTATAACTAATTTTAAGCTGAGAGGTATCTTCTGTCAAGTATTTATGAAATCCAGATCTGTTCATCGAAGATAAATATGCTTTTTAATAGGATCAAAACTAACATTGTCTTAGTATTTAAAGGATTGTAAATGCTCTTAAGGATTTCTGGCTGCTTTCATTCTAGTTTCTCACAATCTCACTCAGAAATGTAATGATACCTTCCAGGCTTTGTTTCTTCCTGAGATTAATTTTTTCAAATCTTTCATTAAGGCTGTTTCATTTGATCTGTGCAAAGAAGACAGGTGAATGAACAGCAAGGCTAGGGGAAAGGAAGTGGAAGAAAGGGGGAAAAAAAATCTGAACTTTTCTCATTTGGGGAGGGAAAACTTAGGAAAATATTTAATGAGACCTTTCTAACAGAGTGAACAGAAAGCATTTCAGATGTAATTCTATCAGGAAAAAAAACCCTCTGTGAGAGCAGTTTGTTTTATCAAGAAAACAGTATCAACATTTTGCATTGGAATACTGACTTGTTTATACAAGAAAATTCTGAAGGTAAACCTTTGGGTAAGAGTGAGTTAGCATATGCAATTTTTTTCTCCTGAAGATTATCTTACTTTGCTTTTATTGGTTTGTTTGTTTTGGCAGCATGGAAATATCCCTTTTGAAGATAAATCTGCTTCAATTAAAGTGGTAAGTTTTTATCTGGAATTAAGTTGTAAGCCATAGTAATTTGTATCTAATTTCACGCAGTGTAATCCAAACTGCAGTCAATTTGATTTTTTTTGAACTTCTGCACGTGCAGAAAAGTGAAAAGTAGTATCAGAGCATCAACATTCTTTATAAATCTTGAACAAATTACTTAAGAGTGTATCTTCAATATTATATATCAGATACTTTGAGAGACTCAGCTTTGAGTACTCTCACAGATTCTACCGTTCCATTACTTGCATTATTCAGGAGAATTGCAGAATTGTTAGAGCTGCAGAAGTGAAAGAGATCTCCTTTCTGCTGAGAGTATTTCTGCATTATGAAGTTTCCTTACAGTAATTTTTGCATATGTAATCCTTGCAATTTCACTTTAATGTATGTTTGCAGTCCTTCTGATACTTCTGCAGAGTAACTGGGTAATAGGTAGTCTGAGCTTAAGTGGGAGATATAATAGCATTAGCCAACATGTGGATTGTTTTTCTAGGTGAATGTTGGGTGCTGCTCTTGACATCTGAAATAAATGTAGTAGGTGGTGGGTTTAACATCCATGACACTACTAAGCAGGTAGCAATTTACGAAGTGGTAATGTAAAATGTTGAGATTTCTTTTTGACTGAAAACTAAAATTCCAAACTTTCAGTCATATTAGTCTGTAAAGTTTCAGATTTTAAAAAAATCCATTGTTAAAAATTGGGAACTGAGGAAAAAAATCAAGTCAGTATATACAGATTATAAAATGTGAGTTTGATTTAGCACGGAAGGGAAACCTGAGGACGTCCCATTTGGCAGAGTCTAAAAAGTTAGTTTCTTGATGAAATCTTGACTCTTAAACTACATGTTATTATTGTTGTTATTTTAATAGGGAGAACTTGTGGTTTTGGTTTGGTTTGGTCTTCCTACCAGACTGCAATGTCAGGCTTATCAGACTTGCTGTAAAGGAAATCTCACTTGGGCGTATGTGGTTTTCTTTTACACTTGAGCTAATGCTAATTAGTTGGCTTTTTTTGTTAGTCTTCTGCTTGTCTTAGTGCTTATAGATTAAATCTGCATTTCTTTTAAAGGATTTCCTGTGGTATCCAGAAGTTAATGGCTCTATGAGGCAGCGTATCAAATCTTGGACTGAGGTTAGTCTTAAACTGTTTATTTTAGGAAAATATTCTGACTTCTTCCTTTCATAAACATGGCTATAAATACAAAAAGGTTAGCAACTGCAGCATATCGCACTATATTCAGTCAGTTATGTAGCAGAGGTCTGAAATCTGGCATCGAAATAGTGAAAGGGAGTGTGTGTGTGTGAATATATACTTATTAGCATCTACTGTCTGCCAAGGATACCTTTACCTGGGCCAAAAAAGGCCTCACCAGGAAAAAAAAAACAAAACCAAACACCTGCTTTCTAGGAGCAGGTTGATTCATCCCAGTAGGAACTGAAAGAATTTTTCATCTGACTTGGCAACTTTAAGTTCTTGTTAAAAGCTAAATTGACAGTGATTGTAAGTGCTTACCTGCTTTCATTCTTGCAGATTCTATGACATGAAAATGTTGTATTTGTGATATATCTGCAGTCTGTTGTTATGTAACCACTAAATGATGGACAATTTTGAGCAACTGTTATTTCAAATGTCTTAGTTAGCTTGATTAGTACATTAAATGATAACTATGATTCCTGAATATTTTAAAACTAATTTCTTTCTACTTTGTCTCATAGGGTTCTGTGACAAAACCTCATATAATTGTAGCAGGAGCTGCCACGGTAAGTTATGCATGTGGCGTGTAAGTAAAGGAGGAAATTCTAGTAGGGTAGTTTTTATTCTTTCAAGTTGGTTACGAGATAAAGCTGTTAATCCCAGTTTATAATAAAAATACACTATCTGTGAAATTCCTGCTTATAGCAAGCAGTTAATTCTTAAGCATCAGGTATATTTTGTTACAGCTGCGTGATACACACTACTTGGTTTAAAAGCGGTTTAATTCAGAGACAGTTCAGGTGTTCTACCATTGTAGGAGATCCACATAAATCCATTGGGCTTTAGGAATCTGATTAAGACTAGAATGTCTCTGCTCAGTCTTTCTACTGAATGAAACGTGCTTCTTAAAATGTATGTGAAGGTACTGCAGGTATTTTAGCTGTGTAGGTTTGGCTACTGGGAGTCATGCAGGTTCTGAATCTTTATTTCATTCTCCAGTGGTCTATCAAGATTCACAATGGCAGCAATGAAGCCCTCACACAATACAAAATCAATATCACTTCAATTGCACCTCTTTTGGAAAAATTAGCAAAAAGTAGTGATGTTTACTGGATCTTACAAGGTAAAGTAATGAACAGTAAGTAACAAGAATTCATATTGTCACTGTCAGTTGAACCAGTCTCTCATAGGTTATGAAGAACTTAGTCTGTACTGCTGATTTACTGAGTACATATGTTGGCTGAATTGCAGTGCAGCTCTTTGAGCAGTTGTAACTAGCTGGCTCCTAACTAGCTGTTAGTAGTGATGGAGATTTTCATTCTCTCTTGGGATTTTTTTTTTGCCTTCTGAACTCCTGATTCTGAGTCTCTCTCAGACTCAGGATGCTAGGACTATTTTCTTTTCTGTCTTCCTGTGTTTGTGTTCCACTGACTTTTCAGATTACATAAATAATGGAAGAGGTTCTACGAATGCAGCTTATGCATGTCTAGAATTAACTCTGCAGAATATTGAGAGTTTAGTTCTCTGAAGATAAACTTGCATCTGTATGCTAAGCGTTGGTGAGCTAAGATCAGGAGCCAGAAATCATGGCTCAGAATGAGTCTGCGAGGTTTCTCTCATGGCACCAACCTTCTTTAGCTTTTCTTCAACAATACTCAGGTATGTCTTTGACGCTGAACAGTGAGCTGATAGGTCAGAAATGTTTTATGAGCCAGGAAATGTTTCAGGTGGTTGTCATTTCTGTGAGAAAGATAAGCAGGTTTTGAGCCCTCATAGCAATATGCTCAGCCGTACCCTTAAAGTCGTATGTAAGTTCCTGTCAAAGATGGTTCTAGAGATTAACTTGGGTCAACAGATCATCTTTTCACATTACTTTTAAGACCAAATTTGTCCATTACAAAAGCAATTAGCTGTCAGACACGCTCCAACATTCTGTTGATAAAGATCCAGTCCATTTAAGTAGTCTCTGAGCTCTTTATAGTTGTAATGGAACAAATAAGAGCAGAAATTGTACACAGAGCATAGTACATGTATGGGCTGTACACACAAGTTTGGATTATCAGCTTGAGTAGATAACCTTAAAGCTTTTAGTGTGTTTTACCAGTTACGAACATCAGCAGCTTTTCATAGCGACTTGGTGATTTTTTCACCTGGAATCCTTTGTAGCTTAGTGTTAAGTTCCAAGTAATCCATGTAGCCTGCAGACAGCTAAGTACTGCTCCAACCTGCTGAAAAACTATGATTCTAACACCAGTTGAATTGGAATCAGCAGGAACAAGTGGAAAATGCTTATGGAATGTGGCTTAGAGAAGTGAGAAACTGGTTTCATCTGCAGCAACTAGAGTTTTGAGGTTATTCCTTTCCCCAGTGTATCTGTTCTGCCTGTCTTCTATCATCTTGTGTTTGGAACCTTTATTTGGGGCATTCTATTTCTGAGAGAAGGCATAAGCAGCTTACTCCAGCACTATGCTCCACAAAGCATTCGTGTCTGGCCAGAGCTTTTTGATCTATTAGTACACATGCATGACTAGGGAATAATGTTAAGAGTATTCCGTTATAAAAAACTCTGGTTACAGTAACGGTCACTGATTCCTCACTGGTTTTGCTATGTCATTAAACAACTTTGAATACCAAAATGAAAGGAACCTGTGCAATTTGAGCTAACCAAATGTATTTGTGATGTAGACTCTTCATGTGCCCATTTTTTATCCTTTCAAATTCAGATCCTGTTTATGAAGATATGCTGAGTGAGAGTCGGAAAATGATCACTAATGAAAAAATAAATGCTTATAATGAAGCAGCTGTCCGTATTTTGAACAGCAGCTCCCGAAATTCAAAAGCTAAAGTTAAAGTGTTCAGTGTATCAAAACTGATAGCACAAGAAACTATTATGAAGTCTTCAGATGGCTTGCATCTGCCTGAATCAAGCAGGGATACGGTAAGTATTTTTAGCACTGGTTGATGTTAAAAACTAGTAATAGTAAAACAGGATTTAAGGGAGTGTTTTGAAATAGCAGACAATATGAATGTGGTGAGAACCTTCCCGTCCTTCAGGAGATTTTGCTCAGAAGATCCCAGTAGGTGGAATGTCAGGCAGTTTTGCTTATTTTTGTTTATCAAAGAGTGTGAAACAGATGAGAAAACACACAGTATATATTTTCTCCATTGCATGGAGTGCCAGTGACTTTAATTCTTGTATTATCTTTAAGCTATGAATGCATGTGCATGTCCTGAGCCTCTCTGAGTGCGGTCAGAGTGCCGTCTCTGTGACTGAACTCTCCTGCTGTGTCAGCGTTAGTTCCACTGCTTTGCAGGTTTCAGTTGCTTTTGAATATTGGATGAGCTAAATATCTTCTCACCAAGGTTTTAGTCTCACTGTCATGTTGTAGACATTTTAATTACCCTGCCTCTTGAGGATGCTAATTTTGTGAGCTGTATTTTATGTGTAGTCTATATATTTAGTTATAGCTCCTTTTAGAGCCAATAGAGAGAACCCTTCTGTTGTTTGAATTAGGCTTAAGTCATTCTGCTTACCTCAGGAAGCTAAAGATTTTAGTCTTTCGAAGAGGTGTTTTGATTCCCATGCTGAATGCAACGAGGATTTTGGGGTTCCTATGAAATTTTTCCTATATGATAAGGGGGAAGTGCGTAATTTTTCTGTCAATGCATGATCTAGTTAAAGAAAATTTTATGTGATGAAAATATTTAGAGATTAATTGGAGAACTGTCTATTTCTTTGACAGAATGCAATGATTCTTATGAATGTCTACTGCAATAAGATAATGAAGCCCATTGACGGCTCCTGCTGCCAGCCTCAGCCTCCTCTCACTCTGATACAGAAATTAGCTTTCTGTTTCTTTACTTTGTCCATTGTTGGATATTTTGTTATCAGTTTAATTCATCGGAATAATTATCGAAAGAACAAATCATGCACTGATTTGGAAATTGGAGAGGAGAAGAAACCTACCATCAATGCTCCTAATGTTTCTACTTTAGAGATGCTGTTACACTGTTTCTGCAAACTTGGTCTAATCATGACCTATTTTTATCTATGTGACAGAGCAAATCTTTTCATGAAGGAAAATAAATTTTATACACACTCATCTTTCTTCATACCGATCGTCTATATCTTGGTTTTGGGGGTATTTTATACCGAAAATACCAAAGAGGTAATGATCAAGTTGACATCTTACTTGTAATGTAGTTTGACAGTGGGAGTGTAAATTTCAGATTGCTGATTATTGGAAGTAAACTTTTTAATGTCAGTATAACTCATCTGCAGAAAATACATTTGCAAGCAATACAGCGTTTGCATGGAATTAGTTGTAGAATTTTCTTAAAAGCATGTGGGCATGAGTGTGTTTGGCCTTTGCTGCAGTCAGTTTTTTAGCAAGTGTAGCTCAGGTATGTGAGAGTGTAGATCACATTAACATGTCTATTTGCAAGAGGGCTTTTACAGTTTAGGCCTATTTGCCCATAAAGTGGTTTATTGTTTTGAACTTTTTCTCCTCGTTTGTAGATGTTCGTTGTAATTTTGGAATAGCAACACTCTTGTTTTGTTTTGCACTAGACTAAAGTGTTAAACAGGGAACAGACTGATGAATGGAAGGGCTGGATGCAGCTTGTTATTTTGATTTATCATATCTCTGGAGCAAGCACTGTAAGTGAATTTCAAGGTTTCTTTGGGGGAATGCGAATTGGGCAGAAAGCACAAATATTTAATAGAATTGAATAGATTGAATAATTCATACTATTGTTCTGGTAGTTTTAGAAATGATATTTGCAGAATTAGGCTATTTTTCAGTTTCCCTGATAAGAGCATGTTATGCATGACTCAACCAAATACAAAATGTACTTGATTTCTTGATGCAGAAGACCGTGTTATTTTTACTTGTTAGCAAAACTTTATGTTCAGAGCTCAAAACTATTGAATTTAAGCTTTCAAATATCCCTTCTTAACTCTATCTTAACCGATTAAAGAATATGGGAAGTGTAGAATGATAATACTAAATAGATTCTGAATACAGTTCTTGTAATAACATGGGAGAGATTGGGGCAACAAAAAAGAGCTTAGTAAGAAACAAGAAATGCAGCATGTTTCTTTTCTTTGCTAAACCTGATTTAGCGCAATGCAGAAAAACCGAAAAAGAAAAACCAAAAGCATTTATGTGGTCATTTATAAAATGTACGTTATTTTTCCCCACAGTTTTTGCCTGTGTACATGCACATTCGAGTGCTGGTGGCTGCATATCTGTTCCAAACAGGCTATGGGCACTTCTCATATTTTTGGATAAAAGGGGACTTCGGTGTGTACAGAGTGTGTCAGGTAAGGATATATTTACTTACTGTTTCTATGAAGAACTTATTTTTCGGGAAATAGAATATCTACAACACATCCATACTCCCTAAGTAGTGTGCTGTTAGGTTACTTAATCAAAGTTTTCAGATCCAAAGTGGCTATTGTTTCTGGGCAATCCAACACATTTAGTATTTATTTGTTATTATTTTGCATCTGCAATGTTGTCATGAATGTAAAAAATGTTTGTAGGCCTTAAAAAAAGAAATCATGTTACTAAATATTTCGTAATGTATAGCATTGGAATTTGCATTGTGATATGTGTTTGAATATATATGTATGTACATATATAATGATCCAAGCTGGTATTTCTGTAAGACTTTGTTTTTCATATGAGTTGATAAATATTTGGTGAATTCAAGAGGCATTTGTGTACAGACATTCTTTACTTGTCTTCCTCTGTGAATAAAGGTAATTGTTCAGTGAGTTATTCAGCGCATGGGTTTGCTTGCTCCCAGCACTGCAACAAACACTGAAACAAATGCTGTCTTGGAAATGACTTCAATTTAAATCGGACACAAGTGCTTAGATTGTAAAAGCTTTTTATTTTTGCATGCATTTTGAGTCTTTTCCTTATTGCTGGGGAAATGCAAACTCTTTGTTTGGTTTGTTGGGACCTTTAATAGTGTCCCAAATCACTTGCAGTACTTTTCTTTTTCTTTCCTTCAGATGAGTGATGTTTTGGATCTGTTGAAAAAACTTTCCACATTGCTATTTCATTAAGCATCCAACTGTTTTGTACTGAAGTACATTACCAATACATGAACAGGAGGCATCACTGTAGTATTTGCTGCCTCTTTCAAAACTTAGCAAAGCATCCTCACATGCTCCATATTAATTTTTGCACATTGCAGAATCTCAGCTGAATTTTTCTTCAGTCAGGACAGAGTTCTGCATGGCAGCAGCTTGTTTAACCACTTGGTGTGTAGAATATCACACTCCTCTAACATTTTTATTTAGAAATGATGAAAATTTCACCAACATATCAGGTGTAGCTGCTTCCTTGGGGAAGAGGGAGAAATCGACTTATCTTTCATTTTAGAACATTTTATTTTCCTGAAGCCTTTTCACTTGAGAGTTCAAAAATTTTTAGATCCAATGGCAAAATGGAGAAAAAGCAAGCACTCTCAAAATGGCCACATTAATTCTCAGGGTGTTTTTTGGTTTATTTTGTAGGGTTGTTTTGTTTTTTTTTGTTTTCCCCTCAAAGATACTATGTTAGAGACTACAGCAGATGGAATGCTCACTCATTCCCCAGGTTGGGAGCAGCTCTGTTGTACCCTATGTTCATTGTTGTTGCTGCTGAAGTAGGCCAGGGTAGACTGGCCCTGTACGACATCATTAACCTGCAGTCTCACGTTGCTCTGCTGTTGTTCCTGTGTTTCAACTGAAATATGATCGTCACGTGAGGTGATGTTTTCACGTAATGCTGAAGAAACATTCTGCCCTATCTCTGCCAGCTTTGCCTTCCAGTCTATTTACTCTACATGAGAATGCATTCTTTCCTCTGGCTCCCTTCAGGTATTATTTCGCCTCAATTTCTTGGTCGTGGTACTGTGCATAGTGATGGACCGGCCATACCAGTTCTACTACTTTGTGCCACTCGTTACTGTCTGGTTTATGATCATTTATGCCACCTTGGCTATGTGGCCTCAGATAGTCCAGAAGAAAGCAAATGGTAAGATAATTGCCCTTCTACTCTAAAACATTTACATGTTCCCGCAGACTATAATCATGCAGAAAGCTGCTGTCTGCAGATTCTGCAGATCTCAGTGTTTGTACAGTAGTACAAACACATTAAGTGACTGCTCACAGAAATAGCTTGTTACAGATGAGTGATATATCAGTTGAAAAAATGAAACAGCTGATAACCTCTATCTCTGGTCATAGTCGTAGAGGATTCTTTTTAATAGCTTTGACCATCAGAAATATATTCTGTCAAAAGCTGTAGCACTAATAAATGGAAACTAAAAACATAGATCGCACTGTCCTTGCTAGCTGAAATTACTGCCATAGTGTAAGAACCGGTGCAGCATGAGCTGCACATTGCCATTCTGAATTGCCAACGTGCTGATCCATCCTGAGCACTGATTCTGCCTCGTCCTGCCAAATAAGGGCTTGAGGTTTATCTTTAGCCCCTTAGATTAAGGGAACTGTATAAAGTATTTCTTGGGATGTGAAAACTAGAAATAAAAATTGAAGTGAAATCCCAGTTTTTCATGGAATATAGTTCAGAGAAGAGCTTTCATCTTGTGGTAAATGCCTGTTAATTAATTCACCTAAATTAGAACCTACAACCCTAAGAGTCTTAGATCTCCTTTCCCAGTGTAGAAAGTAAAATGCAAGTTTTACAGTCTGCAGATAGAAAAATGAAATGCATCAAACACGTGCCAGGAATAGGTGTTGGAATAGACTTGAGATGTTGGAGTAGACTTGAATTGACTTTAATATTAATTGACAGCTTCAAGGAACAGTTTCTCTGTCTTGTCCTTAATGTACTCCAGAGCTGGTACCCCTGACTGTAAAGATACATGCTCTACTTATTTCACATAACAAAAGCTGATGGATACTATTTTATTTATTTTTTGCTTAACTAGAGTAAGAGATGCCTGTGTTGAATGTTTGGGAAAGCAGAGGCTTTAGAATATTGTTTCTGTTTGTAAACATTCTGTTTCTTTCTGTGTGGATGCTGACTCTATTTTTAGGTGTGAGGCTTAGTTTAGGATTATTAGATGGAAAATTACTATAATTCT
>JAOWBP010002978.1:17583366-17594947 GCA_028571105.1 Tragopan temminckii
TTCTGTGTGGATGCTGACTCTATTTTTAGGTGTGAGGCTTAGTTTAGGATTATTAGATGGAAAATTACTATAATTCTTTATTTTAGTTACTTAAAGTAAAATGTAAGCATCTAGGTAATGGTAAAGTATTGTTCATAACATTTGAGTATCTATTTATGATTCTTTCTAGTACTGAGCATAGCCACACTAAATAGTTGGCAATTACAATGAAATGTTTCCTTGTATTCACTAGTGGAAAAATGAGTGACCATATACCAATTAATGTCTTTTTTCCTCAGGGAACTGCTTATGGCACTTTGGTTTACTGCTTAAACTGATTTGCTTACTGGCCTGTATATATTTTCTGTCATATTCTCAGGTTTGTAAAATTCTCGTATCCTTATTGACTAACAATATTATCAACTATCTCTACATTTGACAATGTAAATAACTATTTCTACGTTTTAGTGCTTGAGTATTTGCTTCTTTGTCACACGTACAGAAGATAAAATGGAACCTTCTGTTTATTTTGGTTTTGAATTGGTGTGGTTGCTGGAAAACAAAAAAGCGCAGTTCAGTATCTTATTTCTTTGTAATGCTTGATGTGTTCATTACCCTATTACAAATGTAATGAATCTGAAGGTATATGGATGTTTTCTTTGGTTTAGTGATGGGTTTTTTGTGTGTGTGGTTGGTTTTGTTTTTAATGTGCTCAGAGTTAGCAGGTTTTGTATCAGGTAGCATATGGTGTTACAGACACCTGTGTCTCTCAGAGACCTGCTGTTGGCTTTGATGCTTTATCAAAAGAGTGAATCTCATGCTGAATTACCATCCTCCTGCTTACTACCAGTATGGATGACATAAATAAGGGCAGCACCTGTCCCTCTAGAATTTACAGTGGCTTTTGTGTATTTTTTAATCCGCTATTGATTTTAAGCCTACCGAAGTGTACTCTTTTGTGGAGCTTGCATTAGCTATCCCAGTGTGTAAGTGGATCTCTCCCTTTGAGCCTCCAATACAAAATGGAAGGAGTGCCAATACCTTTGTGGGGAGGCAGAAGAAGGTATCTCTCTCATCTGAATAAGTATTTTTGACTTCATTTATTTATTAGCTTTGGCAGGGTAGGGAATGCTTCAGAGAAAGCCAATTATTTTGGTAACATCACTTAGCTTCAAGTTCAAATTAGTGAAGCTGGAATGACATAAATCAGTTAGCTGTCTTTTGATATGAAATTTAGTAAATATGGTTGATGTCAATGTTAATACTTTTGTGATGTTTGTTTTTTTACAGGGTGCATTTGAGAAGGTATTTTCTTTTTGGCCTCTGTCCAAGTGTTTTGAACTGAATGGGAATGTCTATGAATGGTGGTTTAGGTGGAAGTTGGATCGTTATGTATGTACCACTTACAGACCTTTATACTGTACTTTTAAGTGTGTATTTTTTTAATTTGGAGGGTGTGGGAGGGTTGGTTCCCCTTCCTCTAGAGAAAACAGTGGGTTGTCACGGTGGGTTGTTTACTTTAAGCCTAAGACACATCCAGCTTAATTCTGCAAATGTCTGCAAAGACTTTGCTTTAAAGAGGGATGTTGACTTGCTTATTGCTACATCCTGCTTAGTTGCTTAAAAAATGATCAAATTTTTATCTTTTCTCTGAAATGTTATTGTGAAATAAAACAGAGAGACACAGTTCTTTTTTCTTACCTTCTTATAAAGGTAAATGGATTGTCTGAGGGGGAAGTGTTGATCTACTAAGCTGACTCTTAGCTGAATCATTTGCATGCTTTTCCCTCAGTAGTAACTTAAATCTGCGGAGTTCCTGGGACACTGCCTTGCAGCATTTCAGACATAGAGCTCTGTTGGTTGTGAACAGTGCATATTCTGTGATGCTGCTGACAAGGAAGTCCCAAATTAACATTGAAGACAAGCAACACATGGGCCTGAAACAGCATCGTATTGCTAGCTAATGAGAAATTGGCATAACTTCATAAAACACTCAGCTGAAGAATTGTGCCAGTGAGAGAGGAAAGCACTTGTAGTGCTTCTTGAATGTTTTCACCTGCCAACTTGGGAGAAGGCCAGAGCCCCATGACTTTTCCCCAGAGAAAGCACATCTCAAGCGCTGGCACAGATTGCAGAGAGGATAGTGGGTACTCTAAAGCATCTTGAAACTTCATTGTCTTGAAACTTCATGTCTTTGACACCCTGGGAAGGATTAGTAAGAATGCTTTATCCTTAGTATTTCAGCTAAGTTAAAAAAAACAGCTTATGACAACCTGGTGTAGGAAGCCTATTTCTGTTAGTTTCAGTAAATCCCTAGGCTTTGGTATTACAAATGGATTATACTGTAGCTTTTCTGTTGTAGAAGTTTGTGCCTGAAGTACATGTAAGCCATACTCATTATGTTGTCTTTTACAGGTGGTTTTTCATGGCATGCTGTTTGCTTTTATTTATCTGGCATTGCAGAAGCATCAGATGATTTCTGAAGGAAAGGGAGATCCGCTTTTCTCCAGCAGAGTTTCAAATGTTTTATTATTTATTTCAATTGTATCCTTTTTGGTAGGTACCTCGTTTACAGAATTACAAGGCTGATTATACTTCCTTCTGGTTTTGAAGTACTCATTTAGAGAATATACTGGTTTAAAAATCAGTTCTTGATCTGGGGATGCTTCAGCAGTGTATTTTTGTGCAGCCTGAACTGTCTACTCACTCATAGTTTTCAGTCAGCTGTAGGTGAAAACTTCATCAGTTTTTCACATCATTGCAAAAACTGTAAGAAAAACAGATAAATAATATGATAGATAATGGAGCTCCTACCTTCACCCGTGATTGATAGTCTAAATGTGGTTTGAAAGAAATAATTGTCAACATTGTGTTTTCATCTTTGTGTGTGAATAATTATGGTATTTATCAGTTGCAAAAAGGGATGTGGGAGAAACACAAACCTAAGCACTGTGTTGTTCTTCCTGTTACTGCCCCACAGCCAAATACTGCTAAAACACTTCAACATAGTCTGTCTGTTGTTTCATTTGTCAGTGTTACACACCGCTGTTACTCAGCTGATATTTCTATCTTCCAGACCTATTCCATTTGGGCTAGTAGCTGTAAGAACAAAGCGGAGTGCAATGAACTGCATCCTTCTGTTTCAGTGGTGCAGGTAATGATGTTCCTTTTTCTTACAATGATAAATCTAGACTGGCAATCTGCAGACTGATTTTAATTATAAACTGTTTTATAAAAATATATATTAAATGTGATGAATATGTATATATGATGCACCTGTGGTTTGGTTAAAGTGAATAAAGTTGTGTACATGTGTGACCTACTTGTCACCCATAGTCACATCTTTAACTTTTTTTTTTCTTTTTTTTTTTTTTTCCCTTAAGATTTTAGCTTTCATCCTCATCAGGAACATTCCTGGTTATGTCCGTTCTGTATATAGTTCTTTTTTTGCCTGGTTTGGTAAAATTTCTCTAGAGGTAAGTGAGATAACAGAGCTGTGGTGATCTTCAGCTTAGAAATGTTTTGTTACATAAATTGCTGTTCTTCGACCTGTTTTATTGTAGCTTCCATCCGCACTAAAATATCACAGCTGAAATAGTAGTATCAGAGTAGCAGTCTTATTTCTCATGCTGTTTTGGGGAGACTTATAGACTGTGAGAGCTGAGGTGTTGTGCTGGGGTAAGCTGTAGTGTGCATGCAATTGGAAGACAAAATGTGAGTCATTTAAGGAATCAGCATTAAGTGTAGTGGCAGAATAAGCACACTTATAAATCAGTTTGTCCTAAAAAGCCTTGCTGCATTAATAAAGAAATACAGCTTCGCAAGCAGAACCCTTCTTTGTGCACATTTTCTTGTTCCACTGACAGTATAATTTGAAAGAGTAGGAAAAAATTACCCTTCTTTCTATTTTGCTTGCTTTTCATTAATATTAGGTGTATAATTTTATTATTAAAATACACTTTTTAAAAGAAAGGAGAGAAAAAAATTACTTATAGGAGAATCTCAGTGTGATACAGTGGAGTCCATGATGAAATTTTTCCTTTAAGGGTGATGTTTTCAGCGTTCTGATCCGTGGTGGACTTTAAGGTGCTGATCAGCTCCAGGGGCTTTTTCCACTCAGCAGCAGTTAAAGCGTTACCTTTTGTTTGCAGGCACATTAGTAAGCAGAGGGATGGTTACTGAGTGCAGGTATATTCCTGATCTGTTCTGATAGAATGTAAATTGTTTGTGTCCAACCTGCTAATTCTATGTTTTTGTTGCCCTCTTTTTTTTTTTTACGTTTTAATAAAAAGTATTTAAAAAAAAAGAGTTTGGTACTTACATACTTTAACTATAACTGTATCCTAGTTAACTATATGCAGCCCAAGACAATTCCTCTTCACTCGGTGTGGCCCAGGCAAGCCAAAAGGTTGGACACCCGTGAAAACGATACTCCTGTATGCCTTGTTGGGTTAAGTCTAAGCAAAGCTAATTTGCTGTGTGCTCTCTCAGTTAAAAATAGTCTTCAAGGTCAGATACTGCGCCTTATCAAAGGGAGCTTATAGCAAAGATGTGTGGAATACACCTTCTCAAAGTACATTATTCAATCCTAGGTGTCTTATTTGGACGTTGCTTTGCTTGATGCAATAGTAGTAATGTGATTTTTATGTGAGCAAAAATATTTAAACATTCTTTTCTTCTAGCTTTTCATTTGCCAATACCACATCTGGCTGGCAGCAGACACAAAGGGGATCTTGGTGCTCATTCCTGGCTATCCGATGTTTAACGTTATCGTCAGCACTTTTATATTTGTGTGCGTGGCACATGAGATTTCTCAGATCACTAATGATCTAGCACAGATTGTGGTTCCTAAAGATAACTCAACTCTGCTGAAAAGGTTACTGTGCATAGCTGGGTTTTTTTCTGGACTTCTCTTCTTCTCAGCAATGCAAGAGCAGTCAAGGCATTAATTTGAAAGAGTTCTTGAAAACTTTCTTCAGGTTTGCTTTGTGTCTGCCTGAATAAAAATTCTCAACTGGAGGTACAAGAAGACATTTACATGAGGTGAGTGGAAGATGTAAATAGTGGAAATGTACATATTTCGTGTGAAAATAGCCTTCTCCAAGAAACTGAGAAACAAGAATGCACTGTACAGAATTGCATGTGAAAACAGGTCTTTTTCTACTGGATATACGTTTCTGTTTACATATCTGTGTAAATGTGGCAAAACAGAGTGAAGTGAAATGGAATAGCAGTATCATGTGTGTATCATGGAATGATCTGTTCCTTGCGTCCACCAGATGGAGGGTGGATGCTGTTGTACAGCGCGTAGGCGTAACGCACGCTGTAGTCATTCGTATCAAGGAATGAGAGGAGAGCAGATTTGCACTCCTCTGTTAATGGTCACCTTTAGCTGATGTGAAACATGAAGTTATTTCTCTGGTAAATCAGGGCATTTTTCTAAACAAAGTGGTAATTTATTGTTAGGTGAAGATAGTATCTGTCATGTGAAAACCTTTATACACAGAAATAAAAAGTCAGCATCACTTCAGTGGCTTATGATGATATACAAGTTTACAAAACATTTTGTGTGTTTTTAAGACATTTCCAAGAAGTATGGTGAATCATGAGGTGAAATCTTGTTAAATATATAGCGTTGTTTTTTTCTCCCCTAAGGCTGTGTGCTTTATTGTAAGTTTTCCCCTGATTCATGTAACTACGTGCAGTTCTTTCTGTACAGTCCCCACGTTGAAGCTGTTGGAAAGATACTGAGCTGTTTCTTCATTGTGTACGTTATTTCCAATGTTTGGAAAGTTATCCTCCTTAATGAGAACGTGAATCACTGAAAGATGTGGTAAAGGTCAACACTGGTGGACGGGATGCATTGATTGCCATCTGTGCCAGTATTAGCGGTCATGGGCAACTTTGAACTTGAGGGGATAATTTTTGTTTCGTTCTTCACAAGCTGAGTATTGTAGATATAATTTTATTTATCTGTTTGTACAGATTTGGTTAAAAGATTTATTTTTAATGTTTGAAATAATGCACTTGTTTACTATTACTGTATGTGGGATAAATATATTTTCTTTTCATGTTACGTAATATGAAGTAATTTAAACATTAAATAAATGTGCTGTGGATGCTTATTTTTGTAATGGGAACAGCAGCGATTAAGTGCAAGTTTTTTTATTGCCTGACTCCAGCTGGGCTGCAGCTCACTACCACTCCTGTTGTAAATTGATTTTAAATTGAATTTCTCTGAAGTGATATCTGGACACTGTTGCTGCAAATTAAGGGAAGATGTCCGCTTGCATAGCTGCATGTCTGCTTGACCCTGAGTGTAACACCGGGGCTGAAGAACCCTCCCCTGTGGCACGGTCCTTGCAGAGAGCTGTCCAGCACGCAGCTCCAGCAGCCAGAATCACTGCGGTGTGTGGGCGATGCTCCAAGGTACCACTGCTGGGGAGAGGGAGAATGCAATCCCCTGTGGGCTATAAACCAGAAACTGTGGCAGATTTCTGCATGACTTACCTTCAGTAAGATCAGGAAACCCATCCTTACAATTTGTTCGGTTTAAGGAATTTAGCTTAATGTAGCTGCTCGGGTCCCATACAAAGTAGTTAATATGAAGAGGAGGCTGCTCAAATAAAGGATTCGGAGCATGCATTCCTCTCTCCCCAAGTGTGCAGGGAGGTGTGGGGCTGTTCTCTCTGACATGGGTACCAGAACACAGTGGTGCAAATCCTCTCCTATCCTTCTCCCTGTTAAACAGAAACCCTGTGCAGTTGGCACCCTTTCTTTCTTTAATTCTGAAGCACTGCCATCTGACATCACCATCCATAACTGTAAAAAAAAAAGTTGTTCAGGCATCACTATGTAATAAACAAGCAACGACATTGCTACTTAATAGTTGTCTTATTTATTAGATTTTACACTTCATATATTTACAGAGACACCTGTAGTGCTTTTTACTTGACTGTAGACAATCTGGTTACAATATCAGTTGTACTGTCATTGTACATTGCTAAAAGAGGCTGTAACTTTGCCATTCCACCTATCACCGGTTTTAACTATTACTAATTCTTTAACCATGAAGTGTCTTCAGCCAGCTTTATATATCTGTGCTTCTGTGGTAATTATTTTAATAAGTAAAAATAAATCATTTCTTATTAAACTTACCTCAGCTGCCCGAAGATTTCAATCATAAAACAGTTCAGGAGTGCTTAACGCCCATCAGCTACATCATCAGTTTTGTTCAGAGGACATGCAGCACCCGCTGCTACCACCTGATTCTTTGTGCATATATGTAACAGATTAAGAGAGCTCTTTAAATAAATTGGCCCTCCCGTGCCTTAATATAAATAAAATGGGAGCAGCTCAGTTGGTATTTCAGTGATTGTCATGTCGTCCTAAGGTTATCAGAAATGATTGAGATCTCAGCTTAATACTATTTACAAAATGTGGTCCTTAGGTGAATAACAAATCATTATTTAAAATCTGTTCCATTCATTTCTGTTTCAGAGCACTGACAGCTCATACATTTGAAATTAGCAGCAGAAACCCAAAGGCTGATTTTATTCAACTTTTTTTGCAGTGTGGCAAAAAAAAAAAAGAAAAAAAAAGGTACATTTTAAATTTAGCATAAATCTCAGTGTTCGTTATCTGGTCTTTAATTCACTTTTCCCTGATAGCCATCCATGCTGCTGGGAAAGCAGTGTTCTCATAGGAGACTGAGTGATGAAATCTCCCGTGGTACATTTTGAATGAGGTAGGTGTGAGGCGTGCCACCTGGAAAGCAAGTAGGAATGGCTCTTTATTCCACCTGTTGCATGAACTGACCTGGTTTTTTCAACTTAGATGATAGCTTGAGCCATCTTTTGTTATATGGTAACCATTGCCAGTAATCCTGTGGCTAGATGAACTTGTTAGTAGCGTGGTCAGTGTTACACCTGGCATTTAGGGCAGCCCTGCAAACTATGGCCGTTAAGGCTGGACAACACACAGGTACAAACAGCACGTTGGTTTGGTCCTGTGCACAGTGCAAATGGGATGTGCTCATCCATCCTGTCCTGAGCACCACTTATAGATACAGCTGCCGCTGTTACACTTGTTGCACAAAATGTATCTAGAAAGTATCTCAAGGACTTCTTTCCTTTAATTAATTACTTGCCAAGGCCTTGCACTGAAGTCCATGCCTTAAAAAGGAGCGGCCTTCCTCAAACACGTTACTGTTTTCAAGGAACAGTGTCATGAAAAGGGGAAAAAAAGCCAGGGACTTCAGTCTTTCTACGGTCAGAGTAATGATTTTAAAGTCTCTTCTTAGGGTTGGTCTTGAGTCCTTAAAGTAGTCACAGCTTCTCTTGGAGAGACCTGGAAAAGCTCAGCTACAGAAATATAGCCAAAATACAGCAATTTTAAAGCAATGCAGCTTTTTGCTTAAAATGCCATGTTCCTATGAGCATACAGCCTCTGAAAGAGAAATACTACAGAAAATAGTACATAACCAAAGCAAAGTGTCAGCTTCAAACAGTGACGCTTTGAGAGGCAATCGCACACAGCTGGATGGAGACCCTTCCACCCCGCGTTCCACTCTGATGCTTTAGAGAAGCATCAGTAAAAAGTGCAAAAAATGCCACTTGAGATCAATGACCACCATCATTCAAAAAATAGGGAAACCTCCATTCAGATCCCTACCCTTACCAAGTTCCTACTGTTAAGCATCCTGTTGCATAGACAAATGCATCTCAAAAGTACTGACCTCCCAGGAAATGCTGTACGCAGTCCGCTCCTTATAAAACAGCTACAATAGAATCCCCGGTGTATGGGATGGGATGGCCAATTCTCCCACTCTTCTTTTTGCACCAGACAACAAGGATGTAAAAGATGGATCGCATTGGGAACACCACCAAAAGCTTCTAAAGAATATTTTTAAAGGCTTAAAGGTAAGCACGCACATGCCAAATAAAATGCAACCTCCTTCATATAGAGACACTAATTTTTGCCTGCAGTGCTTTGTAAGAGTTTCCTCTAAAATAATCTGGTGAATGAATGGACAGATTTTAAATTTTATTGCTTAGAAGTCATCACACGTGAAAATGTCTGTAAAGCAACAAATCCAATTTTCAGCACGAGTAGTTAAGATTTGGGGTCATTTTGTTGTTGTTTGATTTCCCCTCAAAAATAACTTACTACATTCCGACCATCTCTACAAAATGAACAGCTAATAAATCTGGATGCTATTTCTGAGCCTCATATTGCACCAGTTTTCATGCTTATACAGCCTTTTGGTGTGCAGACATAAGGCAAAGATATCATCTCATAGCACAGAGTCTAAAATCCTCTGAACCTTGTGCTTGTTTTCTAGTTCTGATTTCCCTGTTAAAACTTTCAGGAGAGATCATGAGACAGAAAAAACTTGGATATTTATTAATACATATATTTGAAAGATTATTTTCTTAATGTAACAAATATAAAAAGTTATCAGTGTTTACAAATTGTCAAAAATGTCCAAAGTACAAAAAGATACAGTACGTCATTACGTGGAAGTGATTGTACTCTCTGGCACTGGAATCGGCTTAATACTGTGGGCATGCACAATAGACACCAGGAAAACTCATGCATCAATCAGAACAAATAAGGAAACAGGACAACTACTGCTTTCTCTGATCACAAATTCATTGCTTCTGTTAGTTTTCGTTCCTCAGGAATACCATTTACCTGTAAATAGACAAGAATTCATAGAACCCATCAATGGCAGACGATGCTTTAACAATAAAGAATCAACCAGCAGCACAGCATGGAGGTGCTGTTTATTCATCCTGGGAGTAGATGGTTTAACTGGGAATACATCTTTCTACTTCAGACGTTTCACTGGGAGACTGCAAAACTCCACATGGAAAACACTGTAGGCGACACGTGCGCTATTGAATCTTTTGCATTATAGGAATATCTTACACCTTTGTTCACCTAGCCTTGGGATAGCCCTCACTGATCTTGCCACTCTACAAGAGAAATAATTATAAAAATAAAAACTTAATTTACATTTGTGTATTGGAGGTCAGTAGCAGTTTTCAGTAGTGTCGCATAGACATTACATACAATTCCTTCCCAGTTATGCATTCACTTCATGAAACAGCTGAACATTACGTCAGCTGTGAAGTCTAATGGCTGCATTTTACATACGGTTAAAAAAACCTTTGTTTCTTTTGGAGCTTTGAATGGCTCCTGAAGAGGATATTGCTATCATAAACCCCCTGCTCCTCAAATCAAATACTGTGATTGACTGAAATTTTAAAAACAGAAATATCCTCTCAGTCATGGTGGTGAGCGCATGATCACAGTTCTGAGCACAGCACTGGGAATTCTGCATGGGAAAGGAAGAAAAACAAACCACGAGTGTTAAGTTTACTGTTTCTTTGGCCTTAAGCGTTGTAGGTCTCTACATTTCCTACTGGAGCAGACCAACAAAATGGACTGTTAAGTTTGTGCCAGTGCTACTTAGAATTTTAGGAGACCTGAGTTTTCCGTTCAGCCTGACATTCTGACCACCTGAAAGTCTGCCTGGGACTCTTCTGTTCAGGAAGAGCAAACTGACTGCAACCAAAATTAAGTACTTCAGAAAATACAGACGTGGGAGGACTTTTTTATGGCAGTTCTTCAATGCAGTTTGCAAGCGACTAACCCACGCTAACTTACAGTTCAGACCTTTTGTAACATTTCTCTCTGCCATCAACATACAGTGTGCTACCATGAGATTTTGCCTCTTTACTGCAAGACAGACTGACGTTCTTATAGGAAAACTGTCGTGATGGAGCAGCTGATATTTGTAATGTTTTTTTTCTGCCCTCTAAGTGCCTGCAGTAGCGAGCATTCAGAATTGTGCTAACTTTCAGCCCAAACCAGTGCTGGAGGATACAGGTGGATACTTTCAGGGTCATCCACCATTTCCAGTATGTCTAATAAAGCACACAAATGGCAAAGCCAATAACACAGCATTAAGGTTGGGTTTGTTTGGTTTGTGTTTTCTTTTCTTTGTTTTAGTAGCTGTTTCTAACTCTCAGACTTAAAAAAAACAAAAAAACAACGTGCAGAAGCATCTTTCATATACTTGCCTCAAATCTTTGAAATGTTGTCATACGAAATTCTCCTTCAATCCCCGAAAGCAGTAATGAAGAAGAAGGATTTGAATGAAAACAAAGAGTAGCTTACGTAGCCCCTAATTTAACAGAAATCTTTCTCTCAGAGCTGTAGTTTACACATTATATTCTGTATATATGTATTTACAATTTTGCCTAAATACCTCTTTGAATATTGAAAAACTCCACTCTGGGCTCTACCTTTTTCTTATATCCTTATGGCCTTTCCCATGTGGAAGACTGCATCCTTCCAGTACCTGAAGGGAGTGTATAAACAGGAGGGGGAAAGACTGTTTATGTGGGTGGATAGTGATAAGACAAGGGGGAATGGTTTTAAACTGAGACAGGGGAGGTTTAGGTCAGATATTAGGAGGAAGTTTTCACACAGAGGGTGGTGACATACTGAACAGATTGCCCAAGGAGGTTGTGGATGCCCCATCCTGGAGGCATTCAAGGCCAGGCTGGATGTGGCTCTGGGCAGCCTGGTC
>JAOWBP010002978.1:17595380-17614653 GCA_028571105.1 Tragopan temminckii
TAAGTCATCAAGTTTTTCATCTCTTTTAGGACTGTGATTCAATTCTAGCATTAACTTGTTGTTAAGCTAAGCATTCTATTGGCATCACTCTTACATTGTTCTGTAATATTTGATAGAATAAATAAGCCCCTGAAATAATTATTTATTAGTACAGAAGATGCTGTCTGTTGGAAAAATGGATAAATTTAAAATCTCTCTGAATACATTGTTTGATTTCCTGAACATAGGGAAAGAGAAGCTCCCAAGATCTCTGCTTGTTGAAAGAAATCTTTCCTAATATATTTTCTTTTTTAAAAAAGCTTTGTTATTCTTTTATGAAATGAACTTTCCCTCTCAGTGTATTTTTACTGAACTTTTTAGGGTCACCCTGGTAAACCTGGAAGACCTGGTGAGAGGGGTGTTGCTGGTCCTCAAGTAAGTAGTGATTTACTGTCTATTACATGAAATAGTACTCATATAAATTAAACCTCTAATGGTATTTCTGAATTGCTCTCCATAAACAATCCATTAATGTTCTTTACATGGATTAATCTCAGCATCTCTATTTCATTTCTTACTTTCAAGGATATTGTGTAGTTATGTTTTGTTCCTTGCCCCCTCCCTCCTCACCCCTCTTTACTAGTAACAGAGGTAAAATAGAATGCTAACATAGCTGTGATGTCACAGGTTAATTAATAAAATTTCTGGGATGCAGAACTGGGAAATCAAGTTGATTATTGTTAGAGCTGAACAAGTCTGATCCTGGGAGGTTTGGGATTGGACTGTGTTTCTCACTTGACTGAGTGAGAGCCCAATCTACTCACTAATGTTAATGAAAGACTTAAGGTTTTTCTTTATTCTTTAACTGTATATAACATGAGAGACAATCATTCATGCTCTGTGTGTTTTTAGGGTGCTCGTGGTTTCCCTGGAACTCCTGGTCTGCCTGGCTTTAAGGGAATTAGGGTGAGTATATGTGTACTTCTTCCCTGAATAGTTAACTGACAGCACTTCAAGATACTGAAAACCCCTGAAAATCCCCCTCAAAGTTAAAAGTATATATTCTAAATGCATTAATATCTTTGACGTTTTGAATATTTCCTGTCAAAAGAGAATGTACAGTTTGTGTATAGCATTTAGTCAGAAAGTATATACTTAACATTAAATTTTCTACTCAATACAGGGGCACAATGGTCTGGATGGTCAAAAGGGACAACCTGGTACTCCTGGCACCAAGGTAAAGATCAAATCTGAAAATGCAGGATGCATTTTTAGCTCTTTCTAGATAAATATGTATGAAATCTTCTCCAACTGATCTTCAGTGTTGTCACTGAATGTTGCCCAGCTGCAGTAATCTGGAAGTCAGCAGATCATGTAGGACAAATATATGCAACTCAAGATGAGAAATCATGTTAGGGCCTTTTTCTTGAGTCCTCAGTCAAGTAATAACTGTTAATGAGTAAGAGCAGCAGAACTGGGTTCCTAATAATTGCCTTTATATGGACTGTAGTTGGAGTTTAGGTGTTTTCTGTAAAGCACATTAAAATGAGAATCTGATTTGTCTAGAAAGCTCTGCTGTGTGAGACATGCTTTAGTGTAAGGCTTTCTGCTAAAACTTTGGATAAATGCAGTGCTCTCCTGAGTTAAAGCTACTTGATCTTCAGATTTCTTCCTTTTTGTCTTCCTCAGCTTAGTGCATATTAGAACACTGTGCTCAAGAAAGCTTTCCTTAAACATGGTCTAGAAACATTTAGCAAGCTCTTCCTCTCAATTTCTTCATCACTTCCACTTCAGTGCCTACTAGCAATGTTCTTAAAGAACACTGCTGCTTTTTTAGGTTCACAGTAGGTCTGCATTCAAATACTTTTAATGTAACAACGTATGGGTCAAATTCTAATCCTCATTATTGCTTGTTTACAAGAGCTTAGCACCACTTGCTTATAGTTATTAACTGTACCATGGTATTTTCCAATATCACTGCAACTTGTTAAGCTCCAGAAAAAGTTTGATAATGAGATAGATACCAAGCACTCTGTCCAATCTTTGGAGACTAAAAGCAGATGAAGTAAATAATTAAATGAAAGAACAGTTATTAGGAATGCTAATTTGTCTGAAAACACAAGTATGATGTTGTGATTTAATTGTGATTAAGGCAAAAACTTCTAGAGTTTGCAGCATTTAAGGCTTGGTGCATTCAAATATGCTCAGGATTCTGGTGCTCTGGAACAAACTTTGTCACTATAGGCCAGTCTAGACAAACTTACTGAGCTTACCGAGAACTCCTAATATGAAGGGAGATAAGTCATGTTTCAGTGGTTTCACTCATATTAATATGATTGGTCATAAGAATTTGACTCAGATATTTCTGTCTTATTTTTAGTCATTTGACAGCACAGATTAGGAATTTTGTCACCTTAACCTAAGGCAAAAGAAAGTATTTTCTTTTTCTAGCTAAAAAAAAGGTTGCAGTTTGATCAGAATTGGTAGTTGACTATTCTCTAGCCCTATCTCTTAGGTGTGTGCTACAGTGAAAATACAACAGAATGAAGAAAGGGAGTAAAGACAGCTGAGACTGGCAAGTGAACCAATTTGCTCCAAGCCTTCTCTTTTAGGAGTATTTCAGCTGGCTTTGCTCCAGCATATAATGGGGCAGTCACAGCCTCTACACCATTAGGAGCCCATGTGCTGTTATTCTGTACAGTAGCGTGAGTGCTACAGCAGATGAGAACAGTAGGATACAGCAACTGAATATTTCCTCTTTAGCTGGCTTTGTGCTGTCAGTCGAAGGAATCCTTTGAGTAACTTAAGCATGTTAATTTTTTCTTTCATAGGGAGAACCTGGTGCCCCTGGTGAAAATGGTACCCCAGGACAACCTGTAAGTATTTAGTGCTGCTGTGGAAAATCTGATAGGTTTGGCTCAGCCAGCATTTTGGCCAATTATTTTCATCAGTGACAGTCCAGCTGGCTAGATGCTCTAATGTAATAATACATTAATATTTGGAACAGAATTGTTTGGTTGCAATCCACTTCGCGTAGAGACTTAGCATATGAAAAAAAGTCTTTGTTTAGTACACAGGTCTAAATGAGCTAATTTTTCTTTCAGGGTGCTCGCGGTCTCCCTGGTGAGAGAGGAAGAATAGGTGCCCCTGGACCAGCTGTAAGTGGCTTCCCATCTGTCTGTTGGTACTGATGATCAGCCACTTACTGTGGCTTTCTCTGATCGTTGACTCTTGCCTATCTCTACTCACTATGTTCTCTGCTTACAGGGTGCTCGTGGGAGTGATGGCAGCGCTGGCCCCACTGGACCTGCAGTAAGTTCCAGTCTTGATCTTTAACAACTTAGCTCCATTAGGCCTTATGCCCGTTTTTCCATTTATAGAGAACTTTTCAGGCCTCAAAGAAGTTGATTGTGTGGGTATTTTAAACACAAGTTTTTGTTGCTCAATAGGTTGCCACAAAAAGCATTAAAAAACTGTAAGTTCTTTGCAGGCAATGTGCTGTGATCCTTGGGATTTATTTTAAACCCATCTGTATCTACAGGACAAAATACTCTCTCATTTACACTGATGAATTCATAGTAAAAGAGCTGGTGAGCGAAATCCTTATTCGCACCAGTCTAACAGAAGAATTCTCATCCCCAAATTAAAGATTATACCTTTTAACAGGTAGATTTAATGCATTATGTTGCAAATAACTAATATTACATATATTCTAAAAGTATTGCATTCATTCTACAACACAGGTTTGCTCCTGCAGTACAGATTTACCCTTTTTAAGGGAGTTAGTGTTGCTGTTGCACACCACTGACTTTACTAGACCTCATTTATTTCAGTGGCATAAATGTGTGTACAAACATACAGTTTCAAAGCTGTAAAGAATAAAAATTTTAAAAAATCAGAAATAGGCCAGAATAGCTCTTCCTTCCTGCCTTCAGAATGTACGTCAGTGATGTAGCCATACGTGATCCTGTCAACTTTACCAGAAGTTGATTCTAATGCTCTTCATCACAGCAAACATCTGCCATCCTTCAGCAGAATAGAAACATTAGCAGAGTTATGAATTTCACTCCAGTTCTCCTACATAGGGCGTTCTAAAATATACATGATTGAGCATTTAAAATGCAGTCACATGGATACCTTAGCCAAATCTGATGTTATACTCTGTAGAAGATCCAAACTGCTTTAACTATATTGAGGGTAAATGAAGTACCCTAGGAAAAATATTCTGATGCTGCTCTGACTGGACAGCAACAGAAACTTGCATTGGGTTTTGGTGTCCATACCAGTAAAGTTATTTTTCACATGCTTAGGTTTTCACATTGCAAGCATGCTGTAAAGGATTTTTTCTTTTAAGCAAGAACAAAAATATTGTTATTCTCCTTTTTCTCTGGGAATTTAAAATGTAAAAAGAGTCACCATAATGGAAAATTCAGAACGCTTATATTTTCATAGGTATTTTACAGAGCATTTAATTTTTTTTTCTTTGCTTCTGCAAAACCAGTGAGAATGCCACGTACCCAGTTATCGAATGCCAGAAGCCAATTTCTCTTCATTTTGTAGGCTGACCTATTTTATTTCCTTGGATCTATGTAGCAGTTCTACAATAGGTATTGGCTCACAAATGCAGATATCAATCCCCAGTAGCTATGAATGAGTTTCATGTTTTATTAAAAATCAAAGAAAAGCTATCCCTCTGTAGTACTATGCATTAAAGGCTAACAGGCTATGAATCCATTAATTTCTTTTCTCTGTTGGTGTCTGAGTACTGTACGCTAAGAAGCTTGTCCCATAAACATAAATCTCATAGCAATCACTAGATACAGTAGCCTTGGCAAGCTGAAATGCTGCTGCTGTTGCTGTAAGAGAAGTTTAAGCACATACTAACTGCCTCAAACTGTATTTTTCTGGGTATGAATCAAGATTTTTAATTCATTCATATTTTATAAGCAACTCCTGTCCTCATTAGCTGTTAAGCTTTATTCAATTTCTTGGATCCTTGGACATTCTTAATGACTTCAATACAAGTTGGGTCAAGCGCTGGCTTGTAAAGAGATGCAGAGATCTTACCAGTTCTCTTCTCTTGTGTGAAGAAGGAAAAACGGTATCTGCAACAACGGGCTCTTGAAATAGATCAGAACAATTACTGGTGTGAAAATGCACAGTCATCGCTATAATGTTAATGTGTTAGAAACGGCCACTCTAAGACCAGCATTTGCAGGGTGCAGCACTCCCCCTCATTCGTTTTCGGACAGTACAGCAAGGCATCTTGTCTCGCAGATACCTGTCTGTCTAGGATGCCTATCCTCTGTTTATTCTTCCTCAGGTGTTTGGCTTCATTGCTTAATTCATGTTTTTTCAGATACACTGCAAGTGTTTTTCTGCATTGACATTACTCTCAACTGTTTGTAATGAACCAAACCTGTCAGTTTGGAGTTGCAAAAGGCAAATAATATTTCAGTGTGCAGAAATGTCTAAGTAAATGTGCATTTGTTTTTTTAAATTTGTTTATTTCAGCAAAATTGTTGTCATCATTGAAAGCCTTTGCTCAAATGCTTCCCTTTGGTTTCATAGGGCCCCATTGGTGCTGCTGGTCCTCCAGGCTTCCCAGGTGCTCCTGGTGCTAAGGTATGAATGTCTGCTTCTGCAGCTACATTTGACAGTGGATACAAAATGTGGTAACTAGTATTGTTAGGCAGCAGAAATCGCCTGAAGTGGTAGTACCATCTTGTCAGTTACAGGTCAGAATGAGGAAGAATTCCTACAGTATTTGGAGGAATATTTATATGAATGTTGATATTAGTTATTCCACAGCTGATACACACACACACACACACACGCACTGAAGAGTTTACATGTTATTTAAAACCATACTATATAACTGGAAGAAGTAACCTGCTTTGGGATCCAGGATGTGATCTATTCCAGAAGTTGGCTGTATTGTCTTGTATTTTGGATGTAGACCTTCATCTGTCACACATATAGAAAAGATCAGGAGGCCAGCATAGCCAGCAAATCATGTCTGGAAGCTGTAGCTAGGATTGAGTTAGGAGGGAGCTGATACAAATGATAGATGCTAGGCAGGTATAACCTAATTTTTCAACACATCTTATGTGGTGTGGTTGTATACACCTTTGAGAGGTGATGTAGATCATGACAAATAAATGAAGTAGCAGTTTACATCACTTCTCATAAGAAGGGGAGGGTAAAGAAGCTTTAGTTGTGTATCAGGCTCCTTCCAACCTGAGTTCTTGAAATTGATGGAGAAATTAAATGCAGTGGTGAAACTGCATTTAAACTTTTCAGCTTTTGGGCAATATCATTTTCTTCTTGTGCATGATTCAGTTTTATAATAGATTTGGTGAATGCAAGTTTCTGAGATTGGTATCAAGAATCTTTTTCCCTGTCATTTACACTACTGTGAGCACTAGACTGCAGTTCTCTGACCAGGCACGCTTTGCATCCATGCAAACAACAGCTTATGTACAAGATAGCTGTCAGTTAGATCTCCTACACATTGAGACATCTTATGCCACTGCTGGAGACTCATGGTTGTAGAGAAGACTGGAATCTTAATTCTAATTTTGTAAGTTAGCCTTCTGTAATAATGCAAATATGCTGATCATCTGTTGTACCATGTTGTCCATCAGCTTTGATGGGATCTACCTATTTTTACCAGCTTCAGTGCCTTTAAATTCCAGTAAAGGCTCTCAGCCTCTTGTTTCCCTAGACTCTGAAACAGGAACCTATATTGGATTGTCTTATAGTGTCAGGCTAATGAAATTACTTTGCAGTTGCCCTAACGCTCTGGATGCTGATACAGAGATTTATCCTTTTCTCAAACAGGGTGAGATCGGACCTGCTGGTAATGTTGGCCCTACTGGTCCTGCTGGTCCAAGAGGAGAGATTGGACTTCCTGGTTCCAGTGGTCCTGTTGGCCCTCCGGTGAGTATCTTGCCAGTCTTTATCTATTGTCAGATGGATGCATCTGAGACTTTGAATTAACCAGTATGATTTTTTTCTGCCTCAATAGGGCAACCCTGGTGCTAATGGTCTTCCTGGGGCTAAAGGTGCAGCTGTAAGTATAGCCATGTGCACACTTATTTGCTTTAAGAAAAAAAAAGCCACACCACATTTCAGTTAATGCATCAGAAAAGATAATGAACTTACAATAAGTTTTCTGTGTTGAACAGGGTCTTCCTGGTGTTGCTGGTGCTCCTGGTCTGCCCGGTCCCCGTGGTATTCCTGGTCCTCCTGGCCCTGCTGGTCCAAGTGGTGCTAGGGGACTTGTTGTAAGTGACTTTGTCTACTGCATGTCTTCATTTGAAAATTGGATACAGCATCCATCATTGTAAAATATTTCTTCCAGATATGTTTCTGCATTTAATGCAGACACTTCTGTTGCTTCAGTATAATTAAGCATTGTAGCTTGTTTCTGTCTCTCACTGAGGCTGAAAAGTTTCTTTTTGTACTCACTTTGGCTGCAAGAACTGTTAAGCTCTGACCCTCTTGATGATATCAACAGAGATGTGATAGCAGTTTCACAATCAGACCCTCAAGGAGTATCCTCAGTACAGGAACCAGCCCAAGTGTTTCTTAGTTCAATTACTATAATTTCTAAACATCGTCAACGTGTTTGTTTTCATGCCCATTAAGCCTAAAGTACAGTTATATTAACTGACTATGTCAAAATAGAGTCAGGCATGACACTGGATGATTAAAGATATTTTTGATTTATGAAAATGTTGTACAGGTAAGATTTATAGATAGAAAGAATTTTAGAATGGTGCTTAATTCTAGGATCTCTTTTTATGTTGGACTCTAGGGTGAACCAGGCCCTGCTGGTGCCAAGGGAGAAAGTGGTAACAAGGGTGAGCCTGTAAGTATGGCAATTCGTGAGTGTTGTTTCGATGAATAGAGTCTCATAGTACCTACAGCTCAGCATCTGATTTATTCTTTTCCTCTTTTGGCTGAAATAGGGTGCTGCTGGCCCCCCTGGCCCTCCTGGTCCAAGTGGTGAGGAAGGCAAGAGAGGCAGCACCGGTGAACCTGGCTCTGCTGGTCCCCCTGGCCCTGCTGGTCTAAGAGTAAGTTTTCTTTTCATGTTCCAGAAGTAAAAGCAAAAAGGAAAGAAGAAATAAAACTATATTCGCAATGGAGAAATTGAATAATTATAAATGACTAAATTTGTGTTAATGCAACTAGACAAAGGTCATTTTGCTGTTCTGAGCCTTTTGATTTGTTGGGACCAACCCTATTTTTGCAATGCATTAATGCTGTTTATTATCTTATCCCTGAATTAATTATAGGTTGCTTTGTGTTATCCATTGAACTAACACTGATTTAGCTATAAAGCTTCATGATGAGATATAAGTGCTTGAAAGAAATAGTTGGCTCACGCGTAATGTGAGAGAGGTTTAAATTCAGTGTCTTCAAGGATGTCTGTAATATGCTTATCACTGGGTCGGGAAGCAACACAATAGCTTTCAGGAGGCATGTAGCTTTATGCAGGTGCAGGAGTAGGAATTCAGTGGAAAAGGCTAGGAAAAAAGACAGTGCTTTCATCAGTTTTTTATGGTGGAAGTAAGAATTCATTATTGCACCTTGCATAGGTTGTACAGAGTCCAAGAGAAGCTAGTAATACTGCAGAGATGTGCAGTTGAAACACCTGCCAGGTTGTGTGATCCTAGCTGTTGGCCAGACCCACTGTTAAGATTGTGCTAAATACTGAAAGTGCTCTCAGCAGATTAGAATTTAGAGAAGTAGAAAAGAAATGAGAGGGATTTCTTTCACAATATGCATTTGCACTGAGCTGTGAATGCCTAGGACTGCACTTATATCATATTTAGCAGACTTTCTTGAAAAGCTGAAAGTTAGTTAGCACTCCACCTCACAGGAACATATTTTTCTTTCCCTTTTTGAATTTAATTTGTATTCACTTATAGGGTGTGCCTGGATCTCGTGGTCTCCCTGGAGCTGATGGCAGAGCTGGTGTCATGGTAAGGCTTATCTCTGAGTCATTATTTCTAAACCATCTTCTTTTACACGCATTTACAAATGTGTGATACTTTTTGCTACCTCTTCCTAATTTTATTTATTTCTTTTGTTGTTAGGGACCTGCTGGTAACCGTGGTGCTAGTGGTCCTGTCGGTGCTAAGGGTCCTAATGGTGATGCTGGCCGTCCTGGTGAGCCTGGTCTTATGGGTCCAAGAGTAAGTTTGAACTGTGCAAAAAGAAAACTACTTGCATTTTGTGGATAAAATTATTCAGAAATCCAATTGCAGGAAGTCTATTCATGCCACAGTTAGACTATTTCTATCAGCCCACTGAAAAAACATTAAGGAAATGATTAAGCAGCATCAAAATGTTTATTGAAATTCATTTCTTTAGTATGTGGCAACATCTAATTGCCTTGATCGTGGAGCAGCGTCCTCTTGTACTGGATACTCCACTGACTTTTTCTGCTTGTTATTATTTAAAGAATGGGACCATTAAGATCACAGTTGAGGTGTATATCTCCTCTGTGATATGAGATGACTGATCTCAACTATTTCAATTATATTTTGCTAATGATTTCACTGAAAACAACCTCCACTTTAGTGGTTCTGGATCCGCCCGGATTGTGTGCATGTCAGTGATTCTTGTCCTTCTAATCTTTTTTCCCTTTCTACCCACCTTTCATGAAGAAAGTGTTTTCACTGCATTTGTGAACTATTGAGTGTCTGCAAACTTTCTGCTAAAGTAGAGCCTAAATGAGTTTATCTAAGCAAAACACACTAACCTCAGTCATTTTCAGCTGCATGGAAGCACACACCACCAAATTAAACTTCAGTTTAGATGAGATGTAAACTTGGTAGAACATACAGTTCTTTGTGTGCATGCATGCACATGCATGCATTTGTAAAAAAAAAAAAAAAAAAAAAAAAAAAGCGTGATTTGAATGTTGGCTGGTTTGATTGCCTTCTAAAAACATGAAACCTTTCCTTTCTCAGGGTCTCCCAGGTCAACCTGGAAGCCAAGGTCCTGCTGGCAAAGAAGGTCCTGTTGTAAGTACTCTGATTTAAATTGTTTCCCCAGTGCATGCAAAGCATCAACGAAGATTTAAGAAGCAGAAATCTGAACTCTAATGCAGTTACTTAAAACCAGTGAGACTCTACTACTCAGTTTCTCAGAAGATCTGTAAAAAGACTTTCCATTCATTTCTGTGGGTCTTAGATGGGATCTTTGTCCTGGAAGGGGAAGAAGAAATACAGAGCTCTATAAAAAGGAGAAAAAGGGAGGAATGCAGGTGCATGTGATATATGATCAGTGTTTAAAAGTTATGACATTAACTTTGTGTGAGTACACTTCTCTCCACTAGTCATTTCATAGGTATGTTTTCTTTCTCTAGGGTTTCCCTGGAGCAGATGGTAGGGTTGGGCCAATCGGTGCAGCTGGTAATAGAGGTGAACCTGGCAACATCGGATTCCCTGGACCAAAAGGTCCCACTGTAAGTACAGTAGAGAAAGTTTCTATTTCTGTTTCCAGACTAAGCTGTAGGTTCCCAATTCTTAACAGTCAAATGTATCTGTTTCTTCTTGTGCTGTCTATTGAATGGCATTTGCTCACTTTCAAGAGTTCAATCTTAAATTGCTTTCCAATTATCTAAAATACAGCTAAACAAACAGTAATATTCTTCATTGGGGAATACTTGGACACTGAAGTGATGAGATCAATAATGTCTTTATTATCAATTCTTCATGTCCATTTTATCATTTCTGTATGTACAATTCAGTAAAAGTTCTTTAGAAGTTGGACATGAAATCTTTGTTATTTCTGGAGCACAATCCAAATCTCGCGCACTTTAAAAGAAAAGCTACCATCAGTTTCATTGGGGTTCTCGACATGACCTACAGATGAAACAGATAATAGTTCTTTACCCAGATGTGTGGTGTTGCTGTGCACACGTGCACGCATAGGTATTAGTGTATTACATATAAAACTGCACAGCATACCAGGAGCATGCACTACTATCTCAAAAATAGTCAGAGTTTAGAAAAGACAAAATACTTACTTGCATTGTTGCTCTTCCTCTCTGATTCAATAAGCCAGATGTACTTTGTGGCTTTTTAAATTAAAGAGGTGTTACCTTGAATCTTTCATCAAGGAAATATCACCTTCTATCCAGTAGTATAATTTGAACCTTGTATGAAGTCTTAATTAACTTCTATGTGTATTTTTTCTCTTTTACCTTCAGGGTGAACCTGGCAAACCTGGTGAAAAAGGCAATGTTGGTCTTGCTGGCCCACGGGTATGGGGACACATCTTCTTTATCAACCTCCAGAGAGAAAAATGTAGATTTTCAAAGCCTCTTTTGTAAGATAGCATTGTCTTGTGCAAGCATGAAGGGGTGATGAAACAGGAGAGTACTTTGGAATGCATTCACATAGCTTCATGTCAGTGGAGAGTGTTACTTGAAGATTAATATTAGTGCAAATGAAAATTACTCTTGCTAGATATGGGTTAAGTAATTAATTATTGGGTATTAGCTTCCTATTACAAGGAATAAATAGCAATTCCTTTGTAAATTTTTGTGGAGAGTTTATTGTTTCTATCTTACCCTGTAAATTTTCAGCACTTTCCTACTGATACATGGAATATGTTGCAAAGCTTAACTAAGGAATCAAATAATTGATCTGTTCTGAGAAAAAATGCCACCTATTGGCCAGATTTCTGTATCTGTAATTTCAAAGGATTTTTTGTAAGGATAAAGGCACTGCAATAACTTAAAATTACCTATCGCAATTTAGTTTTGTAAGCATCTGTATTACCTTTTGATAGTGAAGCTCTTATGAGCAAATGGGTAGGTTGAAAAAACACAGGACTTCAATGTAGCAGTATGAGTTCAAAATAAGCAGCCAGAGACCTTTGGTTTTGGCACAGAAGCACTTTAGACAGATACTACTCATAACAAATAAAAACTTTGCTAACAGCTTTCTGCTTGAACATATTTAGGGTGCTCCTGGTCCTGAGGGAAACAATGGTGCTCAAGGTCCTCCTGGTGTCACTGTGAGTAACAGCCTCCACACAAATATCCAATTTGTGATTTATTTTTCATCATTGTGACTTCTCATTTTCAAATTAATTTTCTTCTATCCAGGGCAACCAAGGTGCAAAGGGTGAAACGGGTCCTGCTGGCCCTCCAGGCTTCCAGGTAAGAAGCTATGTGCTCTGCCCTACTTTACCTGTGGTTTACAAAGCGTAAAGTTCTTCTGCCTTAACTTTATTTGCATCCTTGTTTCTTTACACTTAGGGTCTGCCGGGTCCCTCCGGTCCAGCTGGTGAAGCTGGCAAACCAGGCGAAAGGGTGAGTAGCAGATACAGTACTGCTCAAGTAAAGGCATGTATTGCATAAGCCTTTTGTTAACAATTGTGGTGAAGCAAGAGTCCATTGAATCAATTTGCCAAAATGGATCTGTGTTATATGCAGAGTTTAATAATCACTTTTGTTAAAATTAGCCACAAATGGAGAAGATCTTTTGGCACTTGGAGCATACTTCCTTTTTTAAAAGTTCCTTTATGAAAAGGAAAAAGAACAGTCCTTTGCTTTTGAGGCCATAAACAACAATAAAACATCCCCTGTAAAAGACAAGACAGCACATGAAGAACATTGTATTCCAGATTTCCTTTAAAATGGGCAAAGTTCAATCTAACCAGCATTACTCTAGTTGCATGCCTTTGCTCATCTGCTGAAGTTCAGTGGGTTTACAATGGCATACAATGGAGATAACTTGGTGATAATTCAGGCGCCAGGTTCTGCACAGTTAGTGTGTGATGGAACCTTCAAATTGTGCATCCTGTGCATCATATCAGCCATTTAAGTTGATAGTTAATTATTCCATGTCTCAGTGTGAAAGAGTTCACACTGCATGTGCCCGACCTAAGAGCTTGAAATTTAATAACTAACTCTCTTCAGATGAGAAGTGCTTCTCTTAGCACGTGTGCTTTGAGATTTTGTGCAGTTATATGGAAACAGTTTATGTATCTAGAAAACTGATTGTAGTCCGAAGATTTTCAACATACTGCTGAAATTTGAGAAACATTTCTATTTACTGCTAATAAACAAAGTTCAAAAGTTCAGTGTGAGCTAGCAAGTTTGCTCTTGAAATAAACTGCATAAATCCATCTCTTCTCTTCCAGGGTCTCCATGGTGAATTTGGTGTCCCTGGTCCTGCTGGCCCAAGGGTGAGTGACTTGTCTTAATGAAGTGTTTAGAATTAGTATGAACTGTATGCACTTACAAGTTTCTCAAGACAAGCTACTTTTCTCAAGTACAGAATACTGTGTATTGCAGCAGACTATGTGCAAGCAGAATTTTTTCTGCTCTTTCTGCTTGTCAGGATATACCTGATTATACAATACAATAGTTGCCATTGTTAGTAAACTTCTGGATAAGGAATACAAATACTACCCAAGTAATAATGTCCTGATGATCTGGTTTAATACGTTTTTTATGTTAACTTATCAGTGAGTGACAAAAAACCAATCCTACAATGTTGCAATGAGGCTTGGTGCATATGAGAATTTTAACTCCGTTGCCATCTACCCAAAGAGGTAGATTTATGAGCCTCACCAATTCAGTTATACCACCCTTGCTAGCCAGCTTCTGCCTCCCATGTGGTGTTGTTGTGAACAAAAGGCAGGCTGAGTCCAGAGCCTGGAATAGTCATTAGAAGACACTGCCCTCAGCTCTCTTCACTCCTGAACTGTGAAAAAAGGGCCGTAGAGAGCCCACACAGAGCAATAAGTAGTCAGCTTTCACATTTCAGTTTATAAAATGCTTAATTATTTATTTGCTTTCTGAATCTTTTTATAGAATAGTTGATTTTTAAGCTATTCTTCCTCTTTTCTCTGACTATAAGCATTCTGCCTTCCAGACTGAATGTACTTGTGAGTGACAAATACTCCCATTCATTCTTATGTCAATCAGCTGTGAGGCTGTTAGTAACCATGTCTTCTTTAAAATTTCATTTTACTACTCTATCCAGCCCAAGCTCCCTTCATAATTGTAGCAGCAGTTAACTGTCTTTGCTCTAGCTTGATGTTAAGCATCTTGTACTCATCCAGATTGTGTTTAATTCAGTATTCCAAATTAGATCTTACCAATGCTCAGTATAACAAAACTAACACTTCCTAAAAGTTCCACAGTGCTTGCATGAGGTCTCACTGGTACTTTTCAAAGTGTGCCATCTCTCCTTGAATCAGTTATTTGATCACATTATAGTTCTTGCTCTAATCCCCAGATTCTCTTGCGTAACTGAAAATTTCCATTGCACCCTATCAGATTATTCACTGCTGTTCAGCTTGATTATGCTGGGATAATCCAAGGTGGTTTTTTTTTTTAGTAAAAATTAGATATCTACACTTGATAATCTACTGTCAATTAGAGCCCAGTTTCTGGCTATTTCCCCTGCTCCAGTTAATATCTTCTTTGAAATGTATCCTTATACCTGTTAAATGTTCAGGTCACATTAGTAGGTTTTAGTTGTCACCTTTATTTCCTGGTGGCATTTGCCACTGTAAAACCAGTTATTTGCCAATTTCTGTGGCCCTCATTTCTCTAGGATCCATTGTCTGACCTGATTGGTACTTTGCTTTATTTGTGTCAAAAGCTAAAGCCAGTTTTTCCCACCAGTTTAATGTGCGTAATTCTGAAATTAATAATAGTTTGTTCAGCTAAAAATGCATCATGGTGTCACTGCTACCAGTTGGTGCTTTTAAACCTCTAACCTACAGAACAATTAAAGGAAAAACTCAGATCAGACTGTCTCTCACAGGGTGAGCGTGGTCTTCCTGGTGAAAGTGGTGCTGTTGGTCCTGCTGGTGCTATTGGAAGCCGTGGTCCATCTGGCCCACCAGGCCCTGATGGTAACAAGGTATGTCTTCTCCAGCTACCACTGCCTCACTATTGAATTGCAGATGAGGGCAGTCAGAAACCTTCTTTACTCAGTATAAATGGTTGCTGCTAATAGGTAATGCACACACATCACAGGTACTGGGCCCTTTCTTCAAGTAGTAAATCTCCATAACAGCTAGTCCACACTAATACGGATTTTTTTTGTTTTTTTATCACTGATGAGAATGGAAGGGGAGCTTCAGTTTAGAATAAACCTGTATATTGCTTGTTAGCTGGGAATACTGTTACTCTGAGATTTTGGCTACAATTCATACTAGCCTGTTTATACCCACCCGGGGAAAGACATTCTTGTGTATGGTAAGCAATATTTTCCCAAAAACATTAGCATGATCTTCTGCATGGTCTTCTGCCAAATTAATTGTGGAGCTCAGTTTTCAAGATCTTCATATGCAGTCTTCCCATGAAGGTTTAGTTTGGAATATGGGACCACAGAATCAGAGAGCGAGTTCATGTCCGGCATGTTCACTGAAAAATTACAAATGCACAATAGCTAGAGATCAAATACTACTACTCAGTATCTTTACAAGCCAACAGAATATGGGCTTATAAGTAATGGAAAAATTTTGTTCCGTATTGCAATATTGTTCCGTATTTCACTGTCTCTTACACAATAACCTGTTGCTGCTAGGGTGAGCCTGGTAACGTCGGTCCTGCTGGTGCTCCTGGTCCCGCTGGGCCTGGTGGAATCCCAGGAGAGAGAGGTGTTGCAGGTATTCCAGGAGGCAAGGGTGAGAAGGTAAGGCGGATGCTCTTTGTGTTACATGCACAGGTCTGGGAGATGGTTGAATTTCACTAACTGAAAAAAATGCAGGTTACTCGAATACAACTGCTGTTTGCTGTGAAATTGTATTTCATGGTGTCTCATTAGTTCTCAGTAAGAAAAGGTTTTGTTGGTCCAACAGAGTGACAGTATTTTGAGGTACAAAGACCGCATTTTGATCTTTGCTCAGCATTTAGAATTGGTTTAAGTGGCAGGTAGGGCTTCACAGGGTTGAGTAACAATGAGCTTACCTTTATGAAAGCAGTGTTAAATTTGAATACAGGCTTTACAGCAGGAATGGGCTTATGGATCATGAAGAACTGAGTGTTGCCTGCTCAAATCCGTAACAGCTCTACTCTGATCTTTGGTGCAGTACATATGATATATAAATAAATGGCTTAGTGAGAAGTATTGGTGATAGGTGGACAGTTGGATTGGATGATCTTGTAGTTCTTTTCCAAGCATGGTGATTCTATGAAATTACAAAAAATTTGTGATTGTATCAGATACATACAATAAAAGCAGAAAATTTTAGCCAGTGTAAGCACTTGCACCGAACCAGACTTCACGGTTTTATGTAAGTCCTGTTGCAAACTCTGCTTTATTCATATAATTATCCATAAAATGGATTTTTATCTTGTTAGGTACGTTTTGTTCCAAGTTCTCCTCAGTTCATTATTTAAACTAAACTGAGATTTCTATGCCTTTAATTGTTTAGACTAAAAAATCTACAACTGCATTTATGCTACATGACTCTAAAGAAATTAAGATGAAAGTTGCTTCCAACTTTTTATAAAAACTATGTACTGGCATGCAGATTAATGCAGAAGAGTAGGATTTCTTCAAAAAGAAGAGAGAACAAAGTGCTACTGTGACTTTTTGACACTAGCGATGACGTAGATACTATTTTTTGTTGTATGAAACATATGGCCTTTTACATGACCACTCACAACCTCATTTTTTTTTATCAGTTCTTTTCTTGCTTCAAATAGAAGACATAACATAAATCCCCAGGAAAATTTTTACATTTGGTTCTTTTGTGACCAAAAGAAAAGGGGTTTTGAGGTAGTATTTACACTCACCATTTGGAACAGACACTTCAATTTCGAATTTTTTCTTCTTGTTACCTGGAAGAAAATAAATAGGTTTATATAGAATAAAGTGATAATTCTGTCAAATCATATCAGTCCTCTTTGTCTACACATTTTATCTTTGTAAGTATGTAGTCAGCAACAAGAATGAGATAAGTCAAAGTCCATTCCCAAACCAAAACCAGCATAGGTATCTCTGTAGTATGTGTGCATTCAGAGAACAGCTCAGGCCTTCTTTCTGACAAACTATTTTGTACATTACCAAGATAATGCTTTCTTCCTCTGTGTATTTATTTTAGGGTGCCCCAGGTCTGAGAGGTGATGCTGGTGCAACAGGAAGAGATGGTGCCCGTGTAGGTATCTTTTGGTTCTACTTGAGTTTACTTTGATGCACCTGAATACATAAGTGATTAAAAAGGGTATTTATGGCTTTTATTTTCCAGCGTATTCCATTTTCTCTAACAACTGCTTGCTTTTGATGCAAGTCAGTATGACTGTGTAGACCCTTGCTCAGGGGTGTTTGAATTTGAGGAGTGAGAGAAGTGATCACTCTTTATGTGTGGAAGCAGAGATACGACATTGGCAGAAATCACTATTTCATAGACAGTTATCAGTGTGATGTCCTCTGGAACTTTATGGGCTCAGCCCATAGAGCTACTTGTAAAGGCAGCCTGCAAAGCCACACAACATTAATTTGACATTTTGGCTGTTTGTGCTAGATTTCATACTTTGGGAGGAAAATAACAGCATAGAATTTAAAGAACACTAGGTTATGGAAAATATATTAAGAGTAACTGAGATAAAGTCACATGCCTATCTCCTGGAGAAAAGAGCAAAAAAATTTAATTGGTGACTCTTGCTTACATTTTGTTAGAAATGATGTCCTTCTCTTAACCCATAGGGTCTCCCTGGTGCTATTGGTGCTCCTGGCCCTGCTGGTGGTGCTGGTGATCGGGTAAGGTTCTTTGAATGAAAAAGTGTCTTATTTATACAGTTTGCACACAGTATGAGTATTTAAGAGGAAGACTGTAGTCTAATAGAGAACAATTCCATCTTGTTAGGGTGCACAAGTTTTGCAAGTTCTCACATTATGTGAAGCAAGTGTTATTGGGAGTTTTCCATTGCGCCCCATACCTTTTCTTAAAAGGGCAGGGAATGGATGTACATCTACATGGCAATGGTTTTTGCAGAAAATCTTTGGATTCGAGCTTTGTCTGAATTCTTTCTGATTGAGGCTATGATCCTCTTCACACTGGGAAAGGTTCTGATATGGTGTCAAACAACAACACATTAGCTCCTAATGGCTCTTCATCCTGTCCAAGTATCATTAGAAATTATTCTTAACACGGGGTAGATTAAAACAGAGACATGGGGAGATAGACTGTGTGCATCAATACCACAAGATCTGTTTTGACATGTGTGGCCTTCCGCCATGTAATGTCTCCTGTCTGTTTCAGGGTGAAGGAGGTTCTGCTGGTCCCGCTGGTCCTGCTGGTGCCCGTGGTATTCCTGTAAGAAGCCATTCTTTCAACTATTTCATCGTGTCAGAGGCATGATAGTCACAAAAATGCCCTTTTAAAGCCAATTCCGACTAGTCCTCGTTGTCTTCTCTTTAGGGTGAACGTGGTGAGCCTGGTCCTGTAGGTCCTAGTGGATTTGCTGGACCTCCTGTGAGTACTGTTTTCATTTTCCTCTTATTGATGCCACACCATTCCTTTACTTTCTTAGCTTACTTTTTCAACTCCTTGTTCTGTGTGTTTCTTTTCTGTCTATAGGGTGCAGCTGGTCAGCCGGGTGCTAAAGGCGAGCGTGGCCCTAAGGGACCTAAGGGTGAAACTGGACCAACAGGTGCTATTGGGCCAGTTGGTGCTTCTGGACCACCAGTAAGTGAACTGTATCTTGGTAAAATGAATGGTTCTTAACTGTGCTGTGCAAGCAATATGTAACTTGAAGGCGTTGAATTTTGAAAAGGTAATTAAAAGAAAACAAACAAAAGAAACAGAAATTCAAATTAGGCTGTGAGGAAAGTCAACATTCTGATTTGCACACATTATATAAACCCAATCAGTTTATTTATGTGGACTGAGATCATGAGTCTGGAACTGAAGTGAAGAGAAAAAAATAATTTTCAACTTGTGCAGAAGATCGGCAAAATCTGTCTGTCTTGAACCATTCAGCAGATGTTTGTGGGTAAGTTCCTGAGCTGAGGGCCCTGATAATCTTCCTCTTAGAGACAGAATGTGCTATTGCAGTCTGACTTTCAGATCCAGTTGTGCAGCTGTGTACGTGCAAATTGGTGCACACCCTTGCAAATGAGCTTATAATGTAGTCCAAAGGAATACACTGTTTCACATGCGCGCAGCCCATTACTGGGGAATTGGTGGAAATTATGCAGAAAGAAAGGCCTTGGTATCTAAAATACTCTGAAGTATTGCAAGATAACATAGGCAGAGGATCTTACCATATGCTCTATAAGACGAATACCAGATC
>JAOWBP010002978.1:17614753-17635139 GCA_028571105.1 Tragopan temminckii
CTAAAATACTCTGAAGTATTGCAAGATAACATAGGCAGAGGATCTTACCATATGCTCTATAAGACGAATACCAGATCAGCAGTCATACTATACAAACAGGAGTCCTGCTGTTTTTTGCCTTACTACACCTTTCACATTTTACTTCCAGATTTGCTTAGGTGCGTGTAACATTGGCAAGGCAGATTCATTTGAATCATGCAACACTTCAATCCTTACCATGTTGATTTAAGAAGTCCGTGAGAATTTTTTATCCCTAATATCATCACATTCTGTTTTGGGGCCCAAAAATTCTTCAATTAAAGTAAATAACAAAACTGTTCCTTTTTTGTAAGAGTGAGATTGGTCTCCTTTACTTTCCCTTATAATAGGTCTTTGCTTGATTCATCTGTCTCTTTCTACCCTTCACACATAGGGTCCTATTGGTGCTGCTGGTCCTGCTGGCCCTCGTGGTGATGCTGGTCCTCCTGTAAGTCCTCAAGCTTTTACCATTTGCATTGGTGCTTTCCATGAAGTCACTGTTTCCTTTAAACTAAATTTTTCATTTGACTTTTATTTTTAGGGCATGACTGGTTTCCCTGGTGCTGCTGGAAGAGTTGGTCCTCCAGGCCCTGCTGTAAGTAACTGATGGAGAAGTTTTAGTGGAAGACAAGTCTGAAACTGTACTAGTTAGAGATAATCCTCATTTTTGTTATGTGACTTAAACTCTGACTATCCTGGAATTGCTTCAAATCTTTACAGGACTGGATAGGAGAGAAAATTCAGACTGGGAATTATGTATTTAGTTTTTTTTCACAGGCTAAAAAGCATCCTTCTGCACTGTGAAGTGCCTTCCTGTTGTAAAAATCTGGTTTTTATTTTGTTTTTATTCACAGAGAGTAACTGCATAGATGTTGGTTTTGAGTGGAATAAGGTCATCTCCTACCTCAAAAAGAATGTAGAGATCATCTTGTGTCAACCCTTTCCAAAGTATCTGCAGTTCCAACTGCTGTCTGAAGCAGGGGAGCCTCTGATTATGTCTATGAATGTGACTTACTACTTTCTTTTTCAGCCCAAACTTATTTCCAATTGACTTTCGTAAAACTTCCTTTTCACAACAGTGTTCCAAGCCTTAGGAAGAGGTATTCCCTTCCTATATTTTAATTTCAATATCCAAAGCTAAACCTGTTAATTTTTTTTTTCCCTGTAGGCTTTATTGTTGCAATTGATGTCTCTAGTGCCAAATCAAATCTACATGCAAAATTTTACCACGTTCCCTAATTTAATAATTCTGCTGATTCCAGCTATGCACTGCTTAACAGAAGTAGTAACAGTTGCTGCTCCATAGCAGCTGATAACCTGTTTATTGCAAAGCACCATTTTTGTAAATGGAATGAAACTTACTATCTTCTCCATACTTCTGGTCTGTGTTGTAATGATGACACTTTCATGCTTGATCCTCTAGGGCATCACTGGTCCCCCTGGTCCTCCTGGCCCAGCTGGCAAAGATGGTCCTAGAGGTCTGCGTGGTGATGTTGGTCCAGTTGGCCGTACTGGTGAACAGGGTATTGCTGGCCCACCTGGTTTTGCTGGTGAGAAAGGTCCATCTGGAGAGGCCGGCGCTGCTGTAAGTAACTGAGTATCACATCACAAGTGTCTCTCTTTGTGTAAGTGTTACAGTTTCTAAGATACTTTTGGTACTCTTGAAGGGCATTTCTTCTTTACCAAATTTAGTGAAGTTTTTAAGCAGTAGCTCCACTGAGATTAAGGAAATTTTTTATACGTTTGACTAACAGACCCTAAAAGTGAGCATTATCTCTGTGTTGAGTGTGTTGTAGAAGTAACTATTTATGTGAATTACCTCACTGTTGTTTCTCAATGTAAACATACAGAAGTTTCTTCCATAATCTGTAGAAGTTACAGCTAAGAACAAAATTGTCACTGTCACTGTTGGACATGTATATTAAAAATTTGTAGGTGACCATTGAAAATTTGCCCTGTAAGGTCTGGTATAAAGCAGTAAATTTTCTAGTTTTATATTGTAAAAAATAGAGTTGAACTAGAGGGTGTGACTGCAATTAGGAATAATACAGTAATATTTCAGGATGACTACTTATGCCAAGTTTAGTAGCACATGCTCGAATTTTAAGGAAATTGAAAAGTCTCTTAACTAAACATACTCTGACTTTTCAAAGGATCAGTAATGAGCTCTAAGGCTTGTGGGGAGATAGAAGGTACCTAGATGGTACATGATAAGGCTGTCTCAGAATCAGATGGTTGGTTTCTTCACTATGGAATTCCCTCAGCACAGTCATCTTCTCCTTTCTGAATACCCCAGTTTTCATGTATCACCCACTGTTAGTGAATGGGAACAACACAATAGGAGATCTTGTCCAGAAAAGAAAAGCAAATGTACTTATTGGGGTGGGAATATAATCAGCATTACTTTCTTACAGACCTTTAGCTTTGGTCTTCTACCTTGGTTACAACTTTTTCCATTTGGAAACTGGCAATGACCCACATTGAGATCTTTGGAAAGTAGTTACAGAGCAAAATAAATGAGAAATACGAAGGGACTTTTTCCCCCTCTCTCCCCCCCATTAATAGAATCTTTTCATCTCACAGGGTCCTCCTGGTACCCCAGGTCCTCAGGGTATTCTTGGTGCTCCTGGTATCCTTGGTCTGCCTGGCTCTCGGGGAGAACGTGGTCTTCCAGGCATTGCTGGAGCAACAGTGAGTATATGACTTGTTGACGACTACACTAAACTACAAAGCAAAATACTGAGTGGCAGACAGGAGGTATAGATTCTGTTTTCATTTCTGCGGCAAACAGATCTTGGTTAAATGGAGCCTACAGACTTGAACAGTGGAAGAAATTTTTCTTTGCTGCAGACAAACAAGATTTGTATCTGCAGGTGAACATACTTTTGAATGGCATCAGAAGCATCTGTTCTTAGCAAGACACAGAGAAGCTAGAAACTTAAATATTTTGCTCTAGTTAGATGTGTTTCTCACTGTCTCCTGTTTCTGTTTCACTTCCAGAACTGACTGCAGAGAAATGTGTCTCTTAGATATAGGCTGACAGTTCTGTAAGACTGTTTTTTGTTGTATTATATGTCACATTTTGTTACCACTGTTCCTGTATTAGGGTGAACCTGGTCCCCTGGGTGTTTCTGGTCCTCCTGGTGCTCGTGGTCCCTCTGGTCCTGTGGGTTCTCCCGGTCCTAATGGTGCTCCTGGTGAAGCTGGTCGTGATGTAAGCTATGACTTCTTTTCTCTCCAAGATCGCTTTGCTTTTGTTCTGAGCCAAAGACTAACACACAGAGAAACTGGATGCAATTGGATGCTATTCTGCTAGCAAACTTGCATCTTCCAGAGTTTTCAGGGAAAATAGTAGCAGGATCCCAATACACAAATCCCTTATTGGCAAGGTCTAAAACAGAGCAGTGGTACCAGGCAATCTCCTCATCACGGAGCGAATTTCAGTCCTCTTCCTAGCTCTGACTAGGTGACAAGTTCTTAAGGCATAAATTGTGTCTGAAGGATATCCTGGAGTCACAATCAGAATCTTTTGACTTTTTGCTTAATTGTCAAAAAAGATTGAGTGATAAGAAGCCTTCACTGCAGGAGCTGGTAAAAGCATTACATCCCATGCTTTTGGCTGTAGAAAGGGAAGCTATGCCAGGGAAGCTGATTATCTGTGATAATTTTTTTAATGTCAGGTGTATACATAATGTTTCCTGACATGCATTCCTTTACCATGAGATGTAAAGGAGGCTAAAAACATGACGAAACAAACTCTGGCCTGTGTGGCAGGTACTGCTGAGCTCCACAGATAAATGCAGGGAGTGAAGGACTTGTATCCTATCTGGAAAGGGGTATGTGGAAGTACTGCAATGTAATAAATTGCCCTACCTCATGGATGATTGTTTGGTGGACAGGGCCCTGCAACCAGCTTTTCATAGAGCAGCGAATAAACTTATCCATTCAACGCAGTCATCCAGGTTAGTAGTTTACCTTGAAGAAGGGTATCCATACAGTTTCTAGGTATTACTTATACTCTAAGAAAAGTAAAATATTCATACTTATAGTTCTCCTTAAGGATTTAAGATATAAATTTTTCTCTGGGCATTATCAGGGAAGTTTATTTGATAATCTGAGGCATTGTTAGTATAAAACTCTTGTACTAACTTTTCATTTACAGAAATAGAACCAAAAGTCATGAATTTCCCCAGTATTGGTATTGTAAAATCTAAAATATTTGAAGGCCACCCTGTTTTTCAGAGAATGTTAATGTATGCAAAGGAATTGAATGTGGGACTTATAACAAAGTTTGCCTTCAAGATCCATGCTATTCCATCTCAACGTCTTCTAAATCTCATTGGGAGCAATTAGGCTGGCACAAAGTTCTATGTGAGATATTGATGGGCTTTAATGTTTTTAAATGGTACTTTAACAGGGCAATCCTGGAAGTGATGGTCCTCCAGGCCGTGATGGTGCTCCTGGTTTCAAGGTGACAACTTCTTTCCTTTTATTTCATATTTATGAAAGAAGTCTTCCAATATGTGTAAGTCAGTAGTAACAGCATCTCTCTTGCATTCCCTTATTCTCAGGGTGAGCGTGGTGCTCCTGGCAACCCTGGTCCCAGTGGTGCTTTGGGTGCTCCTGGTCCTCATGGCCAAGTTGGTCCTTCTGGAAAGCCTGGAAACCGTGGTGATCCTGTAAGTTGATGAGATTTTACATTTCTTTGTTACAGGCCTAACATTTGTCCACCATACATACGTATGTGCATTTTATATGTATATATGATCAAAACCCTATAATATGTGAATAATTACTTTGCTTTCTGTCGAGATATGTTTAGCATGGAACCTTTATTAGGTATGATATGTATAAATGACATGCATTTTATTTTCATGTTCCAGGGTCCTGTTGGTGCTGTTGGTCCTGCTGGTGCTTTTGGCCCAAGAGGTCTCGCTGTAAGTCATAATTTCTATATACATTACTACACTGATACAAGAATAGAAAACACATCCTTAGTATTAAGGGCTTACAACTGCATTCAAGCACAAAAAGTAGTGCTTAAGGAGCTGTAAATATTTATAAATCTAGAATCTTGATCATCTTCTCTCATGGGATTCAACCTGAAGCTTTTGGGATTACCACTTTTCCTGGGCATCTTAACAGGATATACATAAATATATCAGTGGCAACCTGTGGCATAGTGTAGAATGCTTATACTTAATTCATTCTTTGTCAGTAATATCTAATTCAGGCCTTCTTTGGCATGTATATGCTTTCCTAGGGCCCACAAGGTCCACGTGGTGAGAAAGGTGAACCTGGTGATAAGGGACATAGAGGTCTGCCTGGCCTGAAGGGACACAATGGATTGCAGGGTCTTCCTGGTCTTGCTGTAAGTAAATGATTTTCAGTATTTTGACTTAGTTCACTCTGCATCATCTTTCTAAAGCCATAAGATCCAAACACTCAGTGCTCTCCACATAATTTTGATAATGTTGTTGATAGTTGATTTTAGAACTGTACCATTTTTTGCTCTGAAAACTACAAACTACATTTGGCTAGCACAGAATTCAAAAAGCTCTGCCTCTGTTTAATTAGTATTTCTTCTTTTCTGGTCAGAAATTGTAAAGTTTCTGTATCAGAGAGAAGCGAGTCACTTACAGATTATCTTCCCTTTAAATTCTGGTATCCCCTCTGGGAATTCTGTCTCTTGTTTTAAAGAGAAAACCCTAAGAAACAATATAGAGACTCCTGTAGGTTATCCTTTTAAATAACTATTTTCACTCTCTTTCCTTTTATACATTTTCCTTTTATACATTTTATATCCCAACTCCACTAATGCCAGTTGCCCTAGATTTCCATTCTCTGAACCCAAATACATCTGTTGATCCCCTTTTGAATCATGTTAATACAATATGTGGCATTGCATTTTTTAAAGAGCATGCATTTGTTTTTCCCAATAGGGTCAACATGGTGATCAAGGTCCTCCTGGTAACAATGGTCCTGCTGGCCCAAGGGTATGTGAATTTAAGAGCATATGCAAATAATTCATTCTTTTTATGGAATATATTTCTACACTCTAATTTATATGAATCCCTATTTGTAGTGTTCCCTACTGTCATTAAACTGTTCAAGTTTCCTTCTAGGGTCCTCCTGGTCCTTCTGGTCCTCCTGGTAAGGACGGTCGCAATGGTCTCCCTGGACCCATTGGCCCTGCTGGTGTACGTGGCTCTCATGGTAGCCAAGGCCCTGCTGTGAGTATAACTTATGTCTTGTTGATTTAACACATTTAGGTAACAGTTAAATGAAAAACACTTCAAAATCTTAGTTTATGGAGAGATTTATTTCTATTTTAATAAGGGACGTTGAAATGTTGGTTGTTGTTTAACATTCAACATTTCCCTAACAGACTTAAACCTGAAGTCCTTCTTCGTTCTTTATGGCCAGCCAGTATAAGCACAAAGGTGTAGTAGTCCTACACAGTGTATCTTCTGCTTTAGTTCACACGAGTTACCACAGAGCAGGTCCATAGATCCTTCCTCAGATTATTGCTGAGGGTGCTAAGTCTTCAGTAGGACAATGCACGTGTGAAAATAGTCTGCTTAAATAATCATATTTGTAATAGAATACTTCTTGACTTTTGCTTTTGAAAAACTTTAGGGTCCCCCTGGTCCTCCTGGTCCCCCTGGTCCTCCTGGTCCCAATGGTGGTGGATATGAAGTTGGCTTTGATGCAGAATACTACCGGGCTGATCAGCCATCTCTCAGACCCAAGGATTATGAAGTTGATGCCACTCTGAAAACATTGAACAACCAAATTGAGACCCTGCTGACCCCAGAAGGCTCCAAAAAGAACCCAGCTCGCACCTGCCGTGACCTCAGACTTAGCCATCCAGAATGGAGCAGCGGTACGTTAGTGCCAGATATTTGCCCTTTCTGGCTCAGCAAGTTATTTTCAGCTTACTAGCTTTCTTTGAATGGTAACCCTGGTCAACCAGTGAAAATACTAAATGGCCAGTGGAGACATTCTGTGCCTCCAGTGAAAATGCATATCTATTAGGACATTGAGAGACATTCAAAATATCTACTGTTGTGCAATTATTGCATTCTTTTTTAAAAATAATGCAAAAACGTTTAATCCTAGTTTTTGAATACAGTTAATTTCTTACACATTGACAGTTTAAAAGGTGTATTTCTCCCAATTATCACTTCAATACTGTACTTAGCTGTGATATTTATGACTTCTCTGAGTTTCTATATCAAACCAATGAATATAAACTGAACACAAGTGTTTCTTTCCTCAAAGGTTTCTACTGGATTGATCCTAACCAGGGCTGCACTGCAGATGCCATTAAAGCATACTGTGACTTTGCCACTGGTGAAACTTGCATCCACGCTAGCCTTGAAGATATTCCGACTAAGACCTGGTATGTCAGCAAGAATCCCAAGGACAAAAAGCACATATGGTTCGGTGAAACTATCAATGGTGGTACTCAGGTATGTGATACATTGGAGGATGATTGTTTCCTATAGTGCTTTCTGAAGAATTCCCTACCCACTGACTCTCAGTGAGCAAAATTCGTTAATTAAACTCTTAGAGGAGAAATATGAAAAGGGGAACAGCTACGTTTTATCTCAAGGGAACAGGGTTCCAGTTCTGGCTTCAAGCACAGTTTGCTAAAGGGATTTCCTAGTATTGTTCTAATTTTTCTTAGTTTCTGCTAGTGATCAATTCAGCATGATTAGTGGCCATTTCTAAGGGAATCTTGGCCTGGAATGTTCTACTTTAGTACAAAGACAGTCTGGAACTGAGAAAGTAGTAATAATTTTTGCTATTTTTTAAATTGGGATTTATTTTTGACATATTGTGCTATTCCTGGAAAAATATTCTTATTACACATAACAGATCCTAAGTGTTTGCCATTGTAGCACTCAGAATTGCCATTAAGTAAAATCAAGAAATATATCTACCTGCATGTCAGGCATTGTACTGGCCTGCTGGAAAGTCCTTTTTGTACAATTAAGAACTAATTTCATAATTTTTAAATGAAATTGAATTAGTCTTATGATGAAATCCCAGTTTCCAAGTTCTTTAATATAAAAACAAAAAAAAGTTTATCACTGGGTCACAACAAGGACCCAGGGTACTCTGGAGTCGTATTTCTCACATTGGCTGAAAGCGGTTGCTGTTAAAGAATATAAGGAAGCAAACATTTATAACATCCACAGACGCTACTCGATAAAACTAAAATAAGAAATAAAAAATCAGGGCTTTCTTGAGCCAGGCATTGTCTGTGTATTTATGGAAACAATGGATTTCTCCTCTTTTGAATATGTCTGATCTCATCTTTAAATCCACATAAATTGCTAACAACCACCATATCTTGCATCAGAGTTCTACAGCTTAGCTCCATCCACTACTTGTGCCCAGCTTTCACCTTACTTCCTGCTAGCTCTGTGTGGTGTTTTCTAGCTCTGCAGTTGAAATAGGCAACTGACCTCTGACATTTGTGGTCTTTAATTTTTTTTTTCTATTCCTACAGAAAATATGTAAACATTCATTTTTCCCCAGAAATTCAACTGAATGTGTTTCTTTGTCTTTTTCAGTTTGAATACAATGGTGAAGGTGTGACCACAAAGGACATGGCCACCCAACTTGCCTTCATGCGTCTGCTGGCCAACCATGCCTCCCAGAACATCACCTACCACTGCAAGAACAGCATTGCCTACATGGATGAGGAGACTGGAAACCTTAAAAAGGCTGTTATACTTCAGGGATCCAATGATGTTGAACTACGAGCTGAAGGCAACAGCAGATTCACTTTCAGTGTTCTTGTGGATGGCTGCTCTGTAAGTAACACAGAAAGCATGGGCAGTATGATTGTATTAATGACAGTTGTGCTTTGATTCAAGATTATCTAGATTATCAGTCAGACCAGAAAAAATTTATCCAGTGAGGATAAATAGCCTATAGAACCAACTGTGCCAGGTCCTTAATAAGTGGCAAAGACTGGGGTGCTAACAAATCCTTTCTGTACTGTGCAATGTGACAAAGAAAAGAAAAAGATTTTCTGAGGAACCAGACCCAAATTCTGTGGAAACTTAAGTGTGCTGAGAAAGGTGCAGGAGGGGCAGGGTCAAGTCTTCAAAAGATCAGGCAAAGTTCACTGAGTATTTAATCAGCATGAATAATATGGAAATGTGGAGATCACAAATGTTGAGGTTAAAGTAAATGTTTTCTCTGTATTAGAGTTCTAAATAATTGGATATGGACATCTTATTTGCAAACAAGGGCAGTAAAATTTAAGTAAAATTATTTCAGAAATTATCCAGTTAGGTGAAACAATTCTCAGTTCTATGAACAATGCAATAACAACTCTAATACATCTTCTCTTGCAGAGAAAGAACAACAAATGGGGCAAAACGATCATTGAGTACAGAACAAATAAGCCATCTCGCTTGCCCATCCTTGACATTGCACCTTTGGACATTGGTGGCGCTGACCAAGAATTCGGTTTGCACATTGGCCCAGTCTGTTTCAAATGAATGAACTAAAATTAACTTAAAGGCCCCCCCCCAGAATTATTCTTTGTCATTTCTTTTTGTAATGAGAGCTGACTCCTTCCATTTTTTTCTGTTCATCTACTTGCTTAAACTCTGGGCGAAAGAGAAGGAGAAGAATTGATTGGAGCATTGTGCAATGAAACTTAATACAGCCCCAAAAGGACTTGGAAGTCTTTCAAGATTTAACACCTTGCTTTGGGAAATGTCAACCTTTGTAAAGAAAAAAAAAACCAAAAAAAAAAAAACCAAAAAAAATAAAATAAAAAATCATGAAAGTTTGCACCACTTGTGGCCTTTGACTATCTTCCACAGAGGAAGTTTAAAACCACGACTTCCAAAGGTTTAAACTACCTCATACACTAAACCAAGTGTGATCCACATCCTTTGTAGGCATTTCTCCATATCATATGAGTTACTTTCAGTTCCACTCAGAATATAGTGGTGCTAATTTCATTATTCCAGAGTATGTTTCCAATACTTGAATTTTGATGGTGCTAGCAGCAGTTAAAGTATTACTTCTCTGTTTCTTTGAAATCTATCTCATCCCCAGCTTAAGCATGTGGATCATTTTTCCTCATCTTTGTCCTCTTCCTCCAAAATCAGGTATTTCTGCTTCCAAATCTCATTTTCATCTTCTCCAATGGATAAAAAAAGAATCATCATTTCTCAAAAGAAAAAAAAAGAAAATGTATTTTGTATATGTGAGATGTTTAAATAAATTGTGAAAAGAAAAAAAAATAAAGCATGTCCAGTGTTCCAAAAGAAGGTATCAAATGAGTAAAGTTACTTGCTTAGGTGCATCAGCAGAAATTCGTACTCAAAATTTAGAGTCTGTCTTCATTATTTCTTAAATTATTGCTGTAAAATATTTGCTTACAGCGTTCAAAGACTGCCTACAGCTGTCTTCTGGCTGTAATTGTCTACTTGACCCTTCAATTCAACATCCCCTTTTGAGAAAATCCAAAAGAAACCACACCTCATAGTATGCAAACTTCAAAAGTAGAAGAGATTCTTCATTTTATCTGAATTCTAAATAAAATTAATGTCTAAAAGAAGGATAATCATCTCACTTAAAATAGATAGAAAATGAGGGCTCTGTCTTGTGGAAAACTTACTGCAGAGAGAGCTCTGCTGGCTGATGCTCTGCTGCAATCTGCAGGCGTGCGTACTTTTGAAATAATGTGGAGGAAGAGTCAGGAAGATCGGGCTTTGTTAGGCCTTTATACTTCATTCAGTTGTGTATGAAACTGATCTATCTGCTGTTAACTTAAATAATTTACTGTCACAATGAACATGCTGAAAAACAGAGACTCTTCTTGGCTGAGACCTTTTAAGATGCTGCTATCATACAGTGCTTTTCTAAAAGCCTGAAATGAACAGCAGTTTCAAAAGCTACGTTTTGGCGTTGGGAAGGTCTTGAGAGGTGCTGGAGAGATACGCAAGAACATGAGGACAGCAGCTGGAGCAGGTAAGGGGAGAGGTGAGATGGGCTTAATCAGCAGGAATCCACAAAGGAAAGCCTGGAGAAAATAACCAGAAGATCCTGTAACATGAACACAGCACCATCCCAAAGGTTAGTGGGTGAGTAGAATCCAAAAGCTGCTCTGGACAACAAAAAGAGGAATAAGCACTATTTCTAAAGGAAGTTTTTCATTCTTGTGTGCAATTAATTGCTTAATGGAGAAAGGGCAAATAGGAAAACACAGCCTGGTGTGCAGCTGTCAGGTGCTCACAGCTAGTTGTGTGCTGTGTACATAAAAGGGGAAATGTTTGCAGCTCTGTGCTAGATTAACAATAGGGAAATTGCCATGATAAAATACAGCCTTTTTTCACTTAAATGAGTAAAATACAGTTTAATGTAAATACCCACCATTATTCATTGGACCATGATGATTTGTGAAGCGTTAGCATTTCACTGTTTTAGTACTTAAAACTATATGCTGTTGTTGTAAAGAAAAAAAAAATTGAAATTTTAAGAGTTTGTTTTCTCACCTAGATTATCCAGAAGCCAGGAATTTTCTACTGGACTGCAAAGGTAGAATTACTTTTCTGAGTCCATGTAACCCAGTAGGAAGTATGCAAGCATTATTGCCAGGGCTGGGAAGTGGGCTATTGCTGCCCATACCTTTGTGAGAAGGGGAAAAAAAGTGCAACACTTGTGATTTTGAAAGGAAAGGGCAAATGTTCTCTCTTTGGTCATCTTCTGATTTCTCCTGTGCTCTGTCTGATCTATTTCATGGCACTTCCTTCCAGATGAAGAATGCTTCCATTCTACTTCCACCAGCCCTCTAGTTGTACCCAAGATCTGTGTCTTTCTGCACCTTTGCCACTGAAGTGGGTTTATTCAGAAATCGAACCAGAAGAAAAAACCAGCCCCCACCTCACAATACTGTTTGGCCTTTGGGTTTTGAACTCATCAGAAATTACTGCACAATCAAGCATTATTCTCATGCTATGCACAACGTTGCAGAGCTCCTTTCTTCTCCAAGGACCATAGCTGAAAATAAGTAAGGTGAGCTGCACACAGTGCAGGGAGTCTTCATACTGTCTCATTTCAGAAATACAAAGCGTTGAATAAATTTTTGGTGAAGTTTGCTTACTTGTCTCTGAGAGTCGTCTGCCTCCCTATGCAAATTATCTCTGCAGAGTTTAATAACAAGCAGGTATATATCAGCAGTAGTTTGTTCTGCTGTAGTGCTTGGAGGTTTCAGACAGGCTCTCCTAGAAGCTGTTATTCTGGAACCCACTCAATCCAGTTTTACAGTATTAGAATTGTGTATACTGATGCCAAACAATGCAAGAATAGCACATTCAAATAAAGCAGTTCTCAGACACGCTATCAGAAGTAGCTTATAATTCACCTCCTTGCATGTAGTCTTTGTTATTGGCTTATTAAAAAAGCATTATTTTTCCATATTGTTTCCATATACATATCAGATGCAGCCTGAATGCGCTCTGCAAAGCATATACAAAAATCTTCCACAGCTATGACTATTTCTATGCTCCTGGGCTGGAACACATTAGTTCATTTTTGGACATTGAATGGTTGGGTGCAGATACTGCATGAAAAAAAAACTCCTACCCACAATTCCAGGCTTAAGTATATTCTCTAGTTAAGCATGAAATGATGGCTCTCATTAACCCAAACAAAAGTATCTGAAGAAACACATTTGCCTTAAAGCCTAAATACATTTTGATAGCAAGATTTTGAAATCTATGTAACTCATTACAATAATTATTTCAATGTAAAAACCATATTATTAAAAAAACATATATATATGTATAATTTTCTCATGTTGCTTTTCAGGCTACAGAAATTGGTTCTTTGAGTGAAATGAAACAAGTTTTCCCGAACGCCAGTTCTTAAGACCATGAGTGAAACGGCAGAGTGATTCCACAAGTGCAGCGCCCCACCTATTGACTCAGGCAGTCATTACTGGCTATTGAAGAGCTCTAGTGTAGCTGCTACCTGCCATGGTTACTATCAAAATCTTTTGAGTTGTGCGTGGCCAGGAATATCCCAAGGGATATTTCAGCAGAATATCAGCACCACAACTCTTCTACAAATAAACTGGCTTGTCAGACGAACACCCATCCAACCCAGGAAAGATCCTGGCTGTAAAATCCAGCCTTATGCAGGGTATAGAAAAAAAATCAAGATGAGAATACTCATAATCTAGTTTTCAGTGACTATGAAACCAAAGCAGGAGAGGCAAACTCATCTGACTGGTAGCTCCTCAGTGAATTCAATGCTCATTCAGCTCCCATGGATGGACCTCAGTCTTTGAGCATACTCCTTGCTTTTGGAGGAGAAAATCAAGTGGAGAAACTGAGGTCTCATTTCCATTTTGAAGCTTTTACATTTCTCTGTAACTTTGAGGATGCAGAAAAGTCTTCTACAAAACACGAGGTGTTTGTAAGGCTTGTGCCCTCAACGTAGAGTGGAAGTGCTGTCAAAGGCAACAAGTCAGACCAAAGATCTCTGCTGTTTTTATTTGCTGCTCTTTTGCACCTAGATCAAGGCCTGCATTTTTCCTTAGCTGTTGGTTAACCTCTTCAGCAACAAAATATCTTCTTCCTTCTCCTATGCCCACTGTACTTGAGAGTTTTTGCCTTCAGCATTGAAATAGTTTTTAGATCCTTCTGCTCCAGCACTATAGAAAGGATGACATCTCAAGAACATTAAATTCTGGCGTGTACCATGAAAATATGCAGATGAGCAGTGCAGAGAGAGCCCTATCAATTTCTGCTGAGATAGAAAGGCTGACGTAAGGTGTTGCTGAGGATACAGGCTTCAGTAGATTCACTGCATAAGAATTTGTTCAGGTTTTAGGCTTTAGGGAAAGTCATATTCTCTTAGTGAAAGATTTCACTACAAGTGTTTTTATAGCATAAGCAAAGATACGGAATGAAAAAAATTAGATCCATATGTCTCTCACTTGAGCAATTATTGAAGTGTGTCACCCACAGGAGATTTGAAGCTACAAGCAAACAATAACAGCTGCCTTGCAGATTCCAGCTCACCAGGCTTTTATGCATATTTTATAGGAATGGCATAGCTACTCAGCTATCTCTTAATTCCCAGGTGATAAATCTTTGCTAAGCCTGAGATGTGCAGATGATCTTTCTGCATGCATGTTTACATTTCAGCATCACAAAATTGCTTAGACCTGTGAGAGTGCACAGCAACCCAGCAGAGTACCATACAGACAAATAGATAAGGCAGAGCAATGTGAACCCGAAGGACCACTGTAATCTTCTGCTTAAATTAAATCATTTCTTTGCAATTTCATCTTTAAATAATGACTCGTGGGAATATTCTATTCTGTTAATCCATTGCAAATACTTGAACAGTGTTTTACTGAGCCTGAAACTAAAATAGAGATATTTTTTCCAATGTTATAATTACCATCCAAATAAAAAGTTATTTTCCTTCCTAAAATATAATTACCTTCCTAAAAACACTGATTCCAAGTAGTACAGATCCCCTGCATTACATTCTATGAAGGTATAGACTATTGCAAGATGACAATAACTTCACAATACAATGTTTCATTCTGGTAGGTTATTTTATATAGTATCTCGATCTTTTCAGATTTCAATGTAAAACTACTCAAAAGAACACTGCAAATTCCAACAAAGAATTAGAATACTGAAGAATTAAGATAATTCTTACTAGAGAGGTCAGATTGGCTGGCAGGATCTTCCTCTTAGTGCTGAGAGGAGAGTTCTCCTCTTAAGGCTTGATCCTTCTTGACCAAAATCAGAAGATGTTACGCATATATTCCCACATGACTTCAGGCAAACATGCTCAGTTCCACCCAATTTCACTCATTTAAAGAAACCTGGGAAAGTAGCCATTACTCTAAAGATGCAGAGTTGCATCAAGTTCAGTGAGAAATAACTTTCTGGAGACATCCTTATAAAACTGACCTCTTCCATTTCTAAACAAGAGAATACATACCAGTTTTCTGGAAAAGGTAGAGCTGACAAGACACGAAATAATTTCAAGAAAGTGTTTTTGCATTGGTGTTCAAAACAGTCCATCACAATTTTCCATCCATGGTAAAGCTTCCTGTACTTAGAGTTTTCCATTTCAGCTTTTGTTCCATAAGTAGTCAGACTTCCTCATTTTCACTTTTGTTTTTAAATTGTAAATTCGTGGCTGGATCCACAGTGAAAGTATGCCAGTTTCACAGCCACAGTTTCACTGTCTGAACTATTGCCAGATAACCAACATCCACCGAGAACATGGAGGGCACACTGTTGGAAGAAGACAGCTTAAACATTGCCCAGTGGATCTGCTACATTCTCCATGGCCAGCTGAAGGAATGCTGTGAAGCGTCTCTCCAGTAGAGTTAAATGATCTGGTCAAGTATTTGCTGAGCAATGTAGGTATATTTAATACTTCATTGTCTGTTTCAGAGAGGTTCTGGAACACTGAACTGCACAGAAATAGTCTCTGTCATACATCAGCAGAAAAGCTTGGTTATCTTTGGCGTCTTCCAAAGTTCTTCATTCTTCCAAATTTCTCATAGGCAGTAGGAGTTGTCGCTTCGTTAATCATTAACACTTACATTGTTCTTAATTTTTCTTTAATCAAACATCCTTTGTGACTTTGAAGTTTACCTCTGTCTGTTTTCAGGGATCACAGTTTTTATTTTCTTGGCTACCTCAGCATCTCTGGCTTTATTGCAAACAAAAACAGCTGCATTGCTTCTCTTCTTCTCTTAAAGAAAAGCTTTGCATTCTTGTTGCAGCTTTTCACCTACAATAAGCATTCAAAATGTCATTCCTTCTCTACACCGTTTTTATGCTTGTGAACATTGCTTCACAGGGAAATTCAGCTAACATCATTATCTGAGCCTCTTCATGATGTTCTTTTGATCACATTCTAGGTTTTGTCTATTTTCCTGTCAATCATACCATTTTCTTTGATGCCCTATATCAATTACTGACCACATTACAGACTCCAGGCTTCTAAAACTAAAGTGATTCTTTAATAATTAAGAGAATTAGGAGAACTGCTTTACAGAGTTTTATCTTCAACTGCTTTATCTTCAACTACCATTCATATCATGTGCAGGAAAATTTATTTCTTCCCAGATAACTTTTTTTCACTTTGTGCTATTTCTCAATTTACTTCTTTCATACCATCTTTTATTACATTACTATATTTTATTATATTATTTTATTTCATTGCTATATTCCCTAGTTAATACATTCTGTAAAGTTCTTCCTAGAATTGTCCTGCTTCTCAGCTTCATGTCAAGGATATCAGTACATGAAAATCCCCACTCAGGCCCACAGGCACCTGTCCCTTTATCAGAGTACAGTGAACTAACATCTGTGACAGCAGCGCCTGCTGTAGCTGGATACATTATGGCTGCACACCACCAGCTGACAGAGACTGTGATGAAGAACTCCTGGAACTCAAAGCTAAGCATTTCTTTTAATGGGCCAATATCACACAGACTACTGATGTATTGTACAGAATGTTAATGGCAATCAGTATGAATGATTTTTATTATAGATTATTACAGACCGATAGAGGTGGAAATTATGTATTCTGCTCTAAAGAGAACGTAATTCAGAATGACACCTATATTGTTAGCAGCCAAAAGAAAATGCCCTAATGCTCCTCAGGCATGACACAGCTTGGACAGCAGCTGCATTGGCTTCCAAAGACTGCCTCGTGTATACAGAATTTTCATTTTTAAAGGGGCAAATCTGGGACCATAAGGGGCAACCAGGAAAAAAAAAAAAAAACAATGAGAAAATGAAACTGACAAAAAGAGATCAGTTTGGCTTGACAGGGAGCTGTCATTTTCTCTTACCTAAGAGTAAAAAAAAAAAAAAAAAAGAGAGAGAAAGAGAAAACAGAAAAAAAAGGCACCTACTAGTTAATGACCTACCAATAAAAACTGAACATTCTGAACCCCTTACACTGCCGTACACAAGGCTTTGAGGGCAAGAATCTAAGCAGCTGAAAGAAAAATCGATTTGTATTCACGAGCTGTGCAGAGTCCCCATCTGACCTCAAGCCAACATGGCCGCGTGGTGATGACATCCCATGGTGCAGAAAGGTTCATTCTCTTAATGGAAGAGGAGGGAACACTTAAACATTTGAATTTTGTCTATTTCCTGTCCCTCCAACCCTTCCAATCCACTTCTATTCCAGATCCGCGGAAACCTGAAATTAAAACAGTAATCTTCATGTTATAGAATTGCAGATGCACTTATCTCTTAGTGATGAAGCTAAATATATCCTTTGTGTACGTTATTTCAAAACTACTTTACTTAATATCAGCTTCCTTGTAGTGCACACTATGGAGGAATATTATAACTCTTATAAAGTTAGAAATCTGTAAAAGCAATAATTTGTGATAGAATTTCCAAGATCTCAGGTGCCTGCCGGTGTATCACTTTCAGGAGCTGAGATGGTAATCTGTTTGACTGAACAAATCTTGTTGCTCTTTGTACTCTCCTTTCATTACCATAATTAAATATTTGCAATGGATGGTTACCACGCACACACCTGCCACATGGAGACGTGATGCTTACAGAAAGACTGGTTGCCTTTCCAAGGCTAAACACTAAACAACTAAAATGTTTGATGTTGTTTGGTGATTATACAAAGCTCCTAAAGGAAAACCTGCACTACTGACAGCATAGTTTTCTCCAGGAATCTGTTGGAAATACAGCTTTGTTTCTGGAATTACAGTACCTGGGTACCAAACTCATAATGATGCACAAATTAAATTAAGATCTGATATGGTTTGGGGTATGGCAGATCTTACTTACTGATCATTCAGCACTTAATCTATCACATAACACAGAGGCTCATCCAGTCAGGAAATCACAAACAGTATGTTCCCAAAATAACAGGAAATGTACATTTTAAACACATGTTGTAGTTTCTCTTTCAGCTTTGGTGTCTATATTCCTCGTTATATAAATGTATGCAAAATTAATTCCACTCCTATAAGCGTGCAAAAAAAAACTCTGACGAGAAAATAGCACATGGGAAGGCCCTGACTGAGAACACAGGTATATATAACCTCTCAGTAATAGACAGTCATTGTCCCTGTTTTTACAGGCTTCAGGTCTTGGGTCTGCCCTGTGACTTTGACTGAGGACAGCAGCTCTCTCTAGAAGCTACACTTGGCTGCAGTGCTGAAATCAGAAGAATCAAGACAATGAGGTCTCCTGGGAACGGGGCTTATCAGCAGACTCATAAGTGCATATCCATTATAACCTGCAGCACAGCATTCTCCTCCCACTAACATTGAGCCTGCCAAGCAAAACAGGAAGCAGTAAAATAAGGATTATCTCATTTTAATTACACCTGTATAAATGACATCTGTCCAGTTTAATTATCTAAATTCAATGCAGGATTGCCATACCTAACAGTGAGTCTATCGACTGCATTCTAACCTATCAGTAAGCAACTGGTGCCTCTCTTCCACCAGTCCTACAGAAGGAGTTCTGATAATGAATTTAAAGTAAGTAGACTTGTAAGTGGCTGGAGCTAGGTGCAGTGAACCCCATCTCTCCCAACCACTTTATTATTCTGACACTTTGGGGAAATAGCATGGTTGAAAACCACAGTAATATTTTCAGTGACTACACACAACACCACAGTGTCTTATCAAAATAATGAATTCAGTTAAGCCAAGGCAATCTCTGTAGAGAACAGAAATGTGAAATCTCTCCTGTGGCTGTTCACTCTTCACAGCCATTACCCAATTTGCGAAGCACTCTCACACCTCCTCCTGCCTCAGATCAATTACTTGTCGCTGTGCTGAGTCTTTTCTCCATGACTGCTCCAGGCCTTCCCCACCCACCTACTGTGCTGGATGCTTTCACCAGAACAAGCTGAAAGCCAGGGCCAAGCTTGAGCATTTGGAAAACAAAAACTGAGGTGTAATTGCAAAAGAGCTAACATACTTCTGGTTTACTTCCAGCATATTAAATTTATCAGCAGACAGGAACATAAGGTTGGTATTTAATGGGAATTGCAAAGCTTCTTCTAGCTAATTCACGTCTGGAGTCTGTTTCATGGGTAATCTCTAATTACCCTCTTGTATCAGGCCTTTCCCGTATAGTTTTTGTGGTGTAAATTATTCAGGTGTAGGCGATGATGTCAAATTCCATTAGCTTATAAAAAGCAAGGAGGTACCCATATGAAGAGAAACTGCATGTGTGCAAGCCACTGCCTAGCTCATGGCACTGCAGCCAAACTTCCAAAGGCAAAACGAGGGATATCCCTTGTCAAGCACCTGCACAACCTCTCCAAAGGAGCAATGAAGCAAAAGCAGATGTTCCGCTTACATCCACTTCAATATTTAATATACACAAGTGACTAAACTTAATTAAGGTATTTAACTTTTATTAGTACCAGTATTCATCAGTAGAGATGTAAAATCCCAGAGATGTAATGCACAAGTAGGGTTCTGGGGCATCACTTAGCAGGCTCAGTGTTTCAGGGCAAGTGAGGAGTGCCACTGGAGATCCATGGACCAGTCTGAAATAGCCCTCAGAAGGCTGCAGGACAGAATGCCTATCCCTGCATATTGTAATCCTCTGACAAACCTATAAACAAACGTACATTTATTTTGTTGCCTTTCAGAGTTCTGCCCTCAGCTTCTCAAATGCTCTTCCAATACAGCCAGTAAACTTAACACAGTTATACTGCTTAGGACACAGGCTGAAGTCCGTGTGTTTTGGTTGGATCAAAAGTCAGTTTATCAATAAATATTATGAGAACAAGCGAAGAAGAGTATCCGAGATCCTAAATGACTGCAGGAAAGACGCCCAAAGAACAGAACTCCAATCCCGTACATTTGCACGGTGCCTGAAGTTCTTCAGGTAAGACCTGAAAATAGAGTTTGCAGCGTGTAGGTTTCCTGGCTTTGTTTTGACAATTCAATTTCAGTTTTAATCACGCTCTCTTTTCCACTTTTTAACGCGTTGTCAGATACGAACAGTCAGATGCAGTGAGTCGCAGATCTTCCGGAAGATGACTTTTTTGGCTCACAGAAAGACGGGAGGGCGGTGAAACAACCACCAGATGTTTCGGTGTTCCACACTCCGGTGTTCCACGAAGAGCCCAGCGCTACCGCGGCCGGCAGCCCTGGAAGGAGGAGAGCGAGGAGGAGGAGGAGGAAGAGGAGGAGGAGGAGGAAGGCGGCGGCTCCGCCCCGGCGGCGGGGGGCCGGGCTGCTGGGCGCGCTGCTCCTCACCGCGGCGCTCGCGGGGCAGATCGTGCTCGTCGCGTTGCGCGGCGAACGCGGCGACGCGCGCGAATTCGCCGCGCTGACGCA